>CM031694.1:3004200-3726700 GCA_018466805.1 Hippocampus abdominalis | reverse complement strand
TAAAGAGGCTCGGTTGTCATCGGTGGGACTCCCTAAATGTGGGACATTTTGTAGTATTTTGTGTGGTGGTCCTTCACAAATAGCGTGGACTTGATCTCTTGGAACTGAATATCAGAGAATCTTCAAGAAGCTTTGTGGCACTGTGAGGGCTTCAGACAGTCAAACGGGCGCCCGACTCTTGAACTGCTGAAGAGTTCAGAATATTAGTAAGCAAAGAGAAAAAGTGACAGACCAGCCTAGTGTGAGGGTTTCTGTGCATGCAAATATATTACAGTATTTAAATGTCATTATTTAACAAGATCAGCGATTGTCTTTTTTAGTTTGTGTGTGTGCGTGAGTGCTTTAAATTCAAAACGTATTTCTTAGTTCATGGGTGGCATTTATATGAATACATATACACATTCTCATTACTTACAGTATTCTCATTACCGGGTGAAACTACTGGTCAAATTCATATGTTTAAAAAAATATATAAAAAAATTGGAGTCTGTACCCACCAGGGTATGCAATTTGTTTTGTTTTTTTCAAGAAATTATCGACCAATCTAATGTGTTGAAAATGTCTTGCTTTTGTAATGTTAATGGCTCAAACACATATATATTTTTTCCTGAAATGTTGTTTTTCGGAAATGTAAGGATTCTCCCCGACGACAGTGATATGCCTGTCTCTGGTCCACTACAACAACACACCACTAACGTACCGATAGTTGATTCTCAGTTGCCATGATAACAACATACTGTCGATCGGGGTGGCCATAATGCAAAGGGAGTGTCGGTAAAAAAAATAAAAATAAAAGTAGACTCCTGCCAATCATTTGTTATGAACTTTGTCACTTGATTGAAGTACACGGCAGCCAGTCAGATGCTTGTCGCATGCCTCACCCATGCGTATGCAAGGGCGCTATCTAGCAAAATTAGCTATGTTGTTCCGTGTATTGTAAATTTAATAATAAAGTCTAAAAATGATTCGGGGAACAAGTAAGCACAATATTTCCATACAGCATGAGCGAAGGATTTTTATTTGCGGTGGGCTCAGGGGCGGCTAGGAGGAAATGGGTGATGCGCTAAGGTGCGTGATGGCAGTTTCTCTGGGGGCCAGGGACTCTGCAAGTACTTTGGTTGCCTACCACATTCCAAAAACATGCATGGCAGGCTGATTGAACACTCTAAATTGTCCCTAGGTATGAGTGTGAGCGCGGATGGTTGTGCCCTGTGATTGGCTGGCGCAACCGGTTCAGGGTGTCCCCCCGCCTACTGCCCGAAGACGGCTGGGATAGGCTCCAGCATCCCCCGCGACCCTAGTGAGGATGAAGCGGTTCGGAAGATGAATGAATGAATGAATATTCATTGTTTTGTTTGGCACAAATTTCTTGTTCTGGATATTAATTTGCATGACATTTTCTTGAAGTTTCTAGTGCTGTTTATCGCACAAAATACATACTTTGAGCGATCAAATATTGCCTATATTTTGTCATAGTTGTTTAGATGAACAATCTTATTGGTAGGGGCGGCCTGGTAGTCCAGTGGTTAGCACGTCGGCTTCACAGTGCTGAGGTACCGGGTTCAAATCCTCCCTGTGTGGAGTTTGCATGTTCTCCCCGGGCCTGCGTGGGTTTTCTCCGGGTGCTCCGGTTTCCTCCCACGTTCCAAAAACATGCATGGCAGGCTGATTGTGCACTCTAAATTGTCCCTAGGTATGAGTGTGAGCGTGGATGGTTGTTCGTCTCTGTGTGCCCTGCGATTGGCTGGCAACCAATTCGGGGTGTCCCCCGCCTACTGCCCGAAGACAGCTGGGATAGGCTCCGGCACCCCCCGCGACCCTAGTGAGGATAAAGCGGTTCGGATAATGGATGGATGGATCTTATTGGTCGTGGTAATCTAATGCAATATTCTTGGAGATGGCATTGTCATGTATTCTAATGAAATTTACACGTTGGTTCATGTCACTTGGATAGAATACTGAACAAATAATGTGTATGGTAGATGAAGTTGTTGATTTGATCCAGCATTCGGAGAGATTAAATCACAAAAAGAGGAAGTGGAAACAACCCAGAAGTGTAGTTAATTTGACCAAACAATTTGGGGTAATATTTCACGAACCTGTTGTTAAAAAATAATCAATCAATTTGGGTTATTTTTGACCAAACTATTTTTAGTTTGTGTGCATGCTAATATGTTATCATTCAATAATTAGTGAAAAGTATAAACTGAATGAAGAAAATAAGGTGCAGGTGCTTGCTGTTTGCGAACAGTGGTGCGGCTCAAACACCTGTAGGCTGCCTGTGACCAATCACAGAGTTCAAAGTTCGAACATGTCATGTGAAAGGTGCGCCGGTCAGCCCCAGCTGTTCAACACAAGAATCTCTGGCTTGGCAATGTCAGCAATTGAATCAACATTTTCCCCTGTAAGCAGACTACAAGCAACAACTGAGTGTGTTCAACAGCACTTTCCGCTTTGCCTTGTAGAGTCTGAAATCATCGGGAGCAGATGGTCGCGAGACAAAAAAACAAACATCAGAGAGCAAAGCTGAGCGGGAGCGAGCTGGTGTCCTGTACTTCCTGTCAAACTGTGCAGACGAAGTACAGATGTTTCCAAACAGACGATGGGCCGTGTAAACAGCTGTTTAGGGAGCCCATTTGTGTTGGTGTGTGAATGACTTGCTGCAATGTACTGCAAAATGCTGAGGCTAACAACAGAACGGTGAGAGGTAAAAGTAAGATGGTGAGTTTCAGAAAGAGATATTCTGATCATTCAGTGGAGAATCACACTGTTTGGGATTCCTGAAAATGACACTTTGCACACCAATGGCACTCGTTGGTCCCAAAAAGGATTTTTATTTATTTATTTCTTTATTTGTTATATTTTTTTAAAAGCTGCAATGCTGCCAGCAGAGACTCTGCAATCCAGCGTTATGACATTGTGCGGTTAAAGGGCCATTAGATGTGATGGAGTTTGAAATGTGAAAAATGTATCTTGGCCAGTCGATGCATATTCAGAGGTTTGTGTTCCATGCTTGCAAGTATGTGTGCATTTTTTTTTTTTTTTTTGCCAGTTAATCTGCAGGAATGCATAAATACAGACTTCAGAACCGCGGGACTTTGCACCATCAAGCTGGACTGGCAAAAAATTTTTTTAAATGGGCCCAACGTGAGGGAAAGAGGTGCTGTTTTATTCACTTTCTTTCAATACTGTACATCAAAACTACACGGTTGATGGCAGTGAAACTTTTGGTGATGGTAGCGTGTACCAAACAACAACCCATCACATGTAGATTTGGATCATCTCGAATGTTATATTTGTCCGTTCTGACTATTTCCATTACAACTGAACCATTTTCTCCACCCTCCATTAAAATGATACGTTCCTGACTGCTTTATCCTAATGTCTTTAGTAAATCTGAGCTTTTTAATCCATACAACAGATTGACATCCACTTTGTGCCATACATGATTTTTTCATGTTACTGAGTTATGATCATACCGAATATTTTAGTTACAGTACATTGCTGTGAACACATTCATGATACGATAAAGGCCATTTAAGTCATTGACAGTGGGACAAATGCTGAAATTTTATGCAGTCATTGTAGAACCCACCGAGTTACTGTCGTGCATAAGCGTGTGAATGGCTCTCACCATGTGTTCCCTGTGCAGGGTGGATTATCCCTTTTGAACACAGACCCTGAACAGGACAAGCGACATGCAACATTATTGTCAAAGTACACAATGCTGATTGCACAACATGTGCCAGAACATAGTCTGAGAAACAATTACAAAAAAAATGTCCTGCACTCTATTGAGAGCGATTTGAGCTACTTTTGAGTTTTGCCTCATACATACCTGATATTGTAAGGCCTACATTCATTCATTCAAATAGCCAGCGTTGTAAAATGGAAAACATGGGTCGACTGTATTTCCATTAAGCTGCTGCAATACATATAGCCACAGGTCAATGCGGTCCTCATTATGAGGGTGGGCTGATGGTAATTAACCACTAATGTGTGTCGAAGAAAGGTCCTGGTGAGCAAATGAGAAAGCGAGGTAGTCCCAGAGGAAACTCGCACAGTGGCTTGATTCGAATCTTAGCTTCACTTGCTTTACAACACCACCAAAATAGATCCCACAACCGAAGAGGCATTCAGCAGATTCATTGTTATGAACTTTTCCGATTTTTTTTTTTTTGGGGGGGGGCGGGGGGAATGCAGTGGACCCCACGGATTCACCTGTTTGATTATAAAAGATATATAGATAGATAGATAGATAGATAGATAGATAGCCAAACTCAATTATCTTCCGGTCATACATGTATATTATTGTTAGACGATAGACTTACTTGAGAAAATCACAAGAATTATTGAATTACAGTAGTTGGGATAGCTTCGAATACACAGGCATGAGAGATGCCATGCTTGCTTGCTCCAGTTAGCCAGATGCAAAGCTACGCTAGCAATATCAGCACTATGGCAAATAATTAATGGTACCTCAGTGCTACCGCTCTTCAGTTTAGAATGCACATTCAGTAATTTATCGTACGAGCGTGGTGTTCTAGTTCCAGTGAGGTGATTAAGGAAAGTTGTCTGGTAATTTCTGAAAGCCCAATCAGTTGGGTAATATTCATAGGCAGTTAATTCAGTGGTGTATTTGATTAATGAATGAATGGAATAATGAAGTATGGGTGAATAATCTCCCAAACAAAGCCCAAAGGAACCTTTGAAATAACAATCCGCAATGTCAATGATGCACCATGCTTGTGTGCTCGGAACCATTCATCAGTGCCCCTAACCCACAGCCCCTCTGCCTCCTTAACACTAACAGTGTTGGTGTTTGAAAACCTGTCGAGCTCAAACCTCATGGCCTTTCTTTACATAAGTGTGTTTTTGTACTTGTATGCCCACACTTGGATTCGTCTCTCCCCTCACATGCGCACTTGCTGGTGTGTGTCCCTCCATGCGTGTGTTCAACAATGGCGTGGGGATCCATCTGTGTCAGGTTAACCCTCTGGGAGCCTTTCCCAGCAGGTAGCCCTGGAGAGCCTAAATCATCTGGATGGCCAGAAGCGTGAAATCCTTCCAGACCCAGACAGATGTCTTTCTGTTCAGCCCGACTCTGCCTTCAACGACCTCGCAAACCTCTGAAGACCCTCCATGCAGACACCGCTCCCAAAATGCAGACCAGACCGTGGCGGGACAGGCCTGAGACAATTCACAGGATAGGAAAACCACCCAGAATACGTGCTCTACCGAAAAATTGAGAGAGAAAGTTACAAATCTCCCCGATGAAGATGATCAAGCAGTGCCGTCTGTAATTTGACACAGCAAACAAACAATGAGTGAGTCTGCCGAGGGTTTGCACGATTCTGTCTAGTTATACTGAGCTCTCAGTGCGGCAGCAGCCCTGCAAGGCTCCCCTGCGCATGCATTCCCGACTTGAGAACGCCAGAGGACAGACGACCTACTTGTATGACGTGA
This sequence comes from Hippocampus abdominalis, assembly GCA_018466805.1. Lineage (NCBI taxonomy): Eukaryota > Metazoa > Chordata > Actinopteri > Syngnathiformes > Syngnathidae > Hippocampus > Hippocampus abdominalis. Next base: position 3,721,234 of record CM031694.1, on the reverse strand, counting down.
CAGTCTTTCCAGAAGCGAACATAAACTACTTTCGATGGCTTCCTGTTCGCTTCCTCTCCACTGGAGGCCTCCAACACCAGCTGATTGAGGTGGTGTTATGTTCTTGGCCTGAGCGACTGAGCCGTGGGCCTAATGGCTTCCAGCTGGGACTGTGTGTCTGCATTAAGTCCTCAAGTGGAAAAGTGGCTGCAAAGTCAAACCACCTGGTGAGGGTTGAGCTGCCGAGGAGGTGTGAGGTGGCGGCGGACGAGGCGAATACTGCCGTCAGCCTACCGGCTCCTTTTCGCCTTTCGTTCGAAGCTGCGAACTGCTTATTTCAGGCGCTGATGTGTCCCGATCCATGGACTAATTCTTATGACCTGGCTGGACTCTTCGGTTGGTTTGATGTTAAGTCGTCGCGTTTCGACACAAAGTGCTTGACAACAAGCAAACTGGTTTTGGCACCTGTGACCACTGCGCCTGACAGCTGTAATTTCATTGGGCCGATTCTGCAGCCTTGTCACGAGCGCGACTCACAAACAAGAGCGAATAATTCCCTTACAAGCAGCACAAGCGTACAAATGGCAACCAACTCCCAGATTTCACGTTTGTCCGAGGAGAAATCGCAGCAACTAATAGATTTTGGCACAAGCATGTAGAGGTTGTCACGTTAACAGGCTCCATGTTAATGCCTGCCATTAAACCGGAGAGTCAACTTGAGCATCTTCTGGAGCCTTGAGGAAATACCTCATCTGCATTACACTCTGGAATTTCCTTTCGCTATAAAGATGGAGAAACATAAACCAAAAGCCTGCGGTGAGCAAAGCTAATAAGATAGACCAGGGGTTTGCAGTGTTTTCTAATCCCAAAGTTAAAAAGCCCGACTGAATAAATCTCTTTTTAACAACAACTTCAAATGTCATTGGAAGGCATTTGTCACATACTCTATATGGTGTTTTTTTTTCATATATATTATTTTTTAACGTAACCACAGTGAGTTTTCTGTCCACCAGACTCTTCAAAATAAAAGTTACTGGAATTTACGAGTTAATGGAGCATTTTTAACATCCTGTAGCTGCCGTTCGCCTTGCAGGTTTAAATCATTTGTATTTTCCTCAAGCTTTGGTGCCTCCTCTGTAGTCCTCCGGTGTAACCGAAAGCGGTGTGCAAATGGGGCTGCAACAATCCTACTCGAACGCATTAGATATTGAAGGTGTTCGACGGCACCGAATGACATTTCTGCCAGATGCTTTGCCAAGTGTTGCTCAAAAGACCTCTCAAATGCTCTTTCCTTCACTATGACATTTTGGACTGATGTTGGTTCTGCTTTTGGTATTTTGACCAAAACAAAGTGAGAAAATCTGCAAGAGAATGGTGGTGGTGTGGAATATTCAGTAGGGAATAGTATTTGCTGCAACAAAAGAGCGTTGTTGTTGTCGTCGAGGTTTTTGTGTGAAACAATTGCTGGCCATGGAATATCATCATTCTAATTCTCTCTGATGCCATCAAAGTACTTCATTTCAGCTCCCAACTTTAAAAAAGTTGGGAGCTGAAAATGTGTCATGTTGCAAGCCTATCGTCTTTATTGCTCATTCTGTCAGTCAATTTCCTTATGACCAATGTTGTATCTGAACGAGTTCAATGAATGAAGGTTTATGAACTTGTTCATATTTTGGGCAACCGTGAATTGTATGTTATATTTTTGCTTTGTGTGAACAATCTCATTCTGGCGGCATGGTGGCCTCACAATGCAGAGGTGCAGGGTTCGACTCTGTCTGCGGCCTTCCTGTGTGCGTTTTCTTCAGGTACTCTGGTTTCCTCCCACATTCCAAAAACATGCACGGTAGGTTAATGGAACAATCTAAATTGTCCAAGGTGTGACTGTGCATGTGTATGGTTGTGTGCCCTGTGATTGGCTGGCAACCAGTTCAGGGTACTGCCCAAAGACAGCTGGGATAGGCTCCAGAACGCCCCGATCCTTGGGAGGCTAAAGCAGATTAGAAAATGGATGGATGGATGGATTTTATTCTGCGGCCATTGAATGGCAATCCATTTTGATTCTAAAGGATTTGTGAGACTTCCCCACTCACAAATGATAAAATATCATCCTTGAATAATATTCTAGAATTTTAGGATTTATGAAGAAAAAGAAAATCGGACATTTTTGTCGAAGTTTTGCCTACCCAGTTTTAAAAAGCAAATATGAACGTCAATTGCATCAAAAGCGAACCTGAACCACGTTGATTTAAAGCACCCTGCTAACCCATCAAGGTATGTGCGGGTGACTTAAAAAAAAAAAAGAAAAGAAATGGCAACGGCAAGTCAAAACAGATGATTTCCTACCCAAAAAACATTCATGGCATACAGTAGCGGGACCGTTGTCATCTCCCAGCCACAGCTGGAAGACAGATAGATAGGCGAGAATCGGATAGAATAGGCTAACCAGATCGATCGATACATAGATAGTTTCCTACCTCAGCCTCGTTCCTAAGGCAGATAATGTTCATGTTTGCACCTCAGGACCACATTCTTGTTTTTGTTTTACTTCATGTTACAGAAGACACTTCAAACAACTTAGATACTAGTGTGACCCGAATGGGTGCTGTGTGGGCAAATGCCAAATATCATCAAGTGAATTTTGGGTCATGCTGAGATCTCAATAGCTACTGTTAGACACATGCCTCTCATTTGGTCTAGAATCTAGACTAATACTCTAGATACAGAACCATATTGTATTGGAGAAGGTCACCGCTCTTTGTGTTTAGCACCATGAGGTATCAATAACAAATGCACTGTTATCGCAGTCCATTTCTATTGACCCCAGTGCCTTAATAAAGTGACTTGTTACTTTACATTTCATTCTCTTGGAAAAAAAAAAATTCGAATCTACCAACACATTAGTCTGAATGTCTTCCACAAGCAGCACCGACTCCCTCTGGTGTTATCATCCAGGCTCACGGCGCCGAGAGCAGCGGCGTCACACTGCATCCATCACGGCCCGTCTTTGCCAGCCCACAGCTCAGGCTCACGCTGGAAAATGGCACATAGTGCGGCTGATGAGCTGGCGAGAGATATTTATGAGGATCCTCATAAAGGACCAGGCACAATCCGGGCAGATGACGTCTATCCTGGAATAAGGCCGCTTGATCCCCTCCCCATCGTAGCACTTCACATGTTACCCCCAGCTGTCATTCACATAGTGTGTTATACCACATAGAGCATAAAGCAACACAGCTCGATTTGAAAGAGCCTTCCTGACATGTAGTAGACAGACTTCAAGCTGACCTAGCTTGAAGTTGTTGCAGTCGAACGTGAATTGGTTCAGAACGCGCTGACAACACGGGACGCACAAGGAGGTTGGTGAGCTCTTTTCCACAAAAGATAGAGGATCTACTAAAAAGTGTATGCTGGAGACCAGGGGTGTCAAACTCATTTCACATTGTGGGCCACATACGGCCTCTGTAGATGTCAAGTGGGCCGGACCATGAAAAATTATACCATACTCTGCTGTAAATAACCAAAATAAAATCCTCTTTCCTTTGTTTTGGTCTAGAGAAGCACAAGAACATTAGGAAAATGTTGAAATTCAATGAACATATCTTTTACAAAACATTTCATGAAGCACCTTAGATTTCCTTAGACAATGCCGTGCAATTTACTTTTATCATTCACATATAGGCATTGCAAGTGATCCCACTGGCTGTACAAAGGCACAAAACCTTAACAAGTAATTGGTATTGAAAAATATAGTAATGCACTTTTTAGATTAAACGAGATTTATAAAGAAAGGAATTTTTCAACCATTTACATGAGCATATAAAATCTAAATGTAATCCCTGCCTACACCTTACAAACTAAGGAGAGTGCTATCAAATGTGTAACGAATAAAGTATTCACATGTCCTTGATAGCATCTGCTGTGCTGGGTCTGTCTCAGTGACAGACTGAGGCTGCTGTTGTCTTCTTCTCTGATCAAAACAATGTTGTCTTCTAATCTGATCAAAACAGTGTGGCCCCTAGCGGATACTCAATGAACTGCACCTAATTAAAAATATTAATCCCGTGTCTTTTATGCATTTTTTCACTTTTATATTATTCTGCGGGCCTGATCGAACCTCCTTGCGGGCCGGTTGCAAGCCGCTTGCCGTATGTTTGACACCACTGCTGTAGACACTCGACTTACTCAAGTTGAAATCGTTCGGCATGAGTTTATGATGTTTTTTTGAACGGAATAAAATCATAAAACTTTCAGGGGGTGCTTTTGTCGCAGAAAACGCAAAAAGGATTTATTGAAAATTGTCGACCAACTGGGATTTGACAAAGAAGGATGAAACGTTTTCTTGTTGGCGAGCGGTGTGGAGTCATAAAAAAACAACAACAAATCAAAGTCCAGTTAGAGTTATCAAGTTCCAGAAGAAAAACCACACGATGACGCGTTGCGCTAATTGATGTGAGAAACAAGGAGTGACATTTGAAAAGGCAGTTGGGTTTGAATTGTGGTTCTTCTTCTTCTGCATTTTAGTTTTCCTGTTTGTAAAATATGATGGAAAGAGACGAAGACAGGAGGACACCACAACCTTGTTTTGACCACATTTGTAAAAAAAAAAAGAAAAAAAAAAGTGTTTTCCTGCAGGAATGGGTAGCTGCCCTTCTAAGGCAGAAAAAAAGTAGAAAAGTAGAGGGTGTGGTGTCACTGCTGTGAAAAGCATAACACCAGTAGTGTCATTATAAGACACAATGGAACAAATATTTTCGCTGAAGTTTTAAGGAGCTTTGACTGTTATATTCAAGTATCTACCATGTGTAAAAATCTCACAAGAATTGCTGAACGTTTCTTGCTTTCGCTGATTGATTGGTTTTAGCGTGTTTAATAAACTAATGGTGAAGAATGTCAAAGCGGCCCCCCGCATCTTTCGATTTTTCTTGATGCAGCGCTCGATGGAAAACGTTTGGACACCTCTGCTTTAAGCCATCTGGCATCCTTATGCTCTCGTTTTGGTCTTGTGGTGACTTCAGAGATTGAAGACGAGCATGGAAGAGAAATAAAGAAGAGACCGTTCAAGTGATTAAAAAAAAAAATCTGGTTTTAATATATTTGACAACAAATTAATCAATAGCTGTCGCATGCTTCTCTCCAAGTTTAGAAATTCCTCAGGAAATGAGGCCAAAAAAAAAAAAAAACGCAGAATGAGAAGTGCATCCATTTGAGACGGATTTCTACTCAGCTGAGGAGCAAATTGAATTGCATAGTCATGCTTTTGTTGCTCCATGCTCATGTTGAAATGCTGTGAAAGATGTCGCTCATCAGAGTTAGCTCATCTGAAACATGACTTTGAACGCAACGTATCAAAGCATGAAGATACAAGGAAACGCGCAAACAAAAAATAGACACAAATTCTTCAATAGACTGTGCGTGTAAACGAACCGAGTGACTCACTGGCACCTATTTAAGTGTAAAGTGGAACCATCAAATTATACTGACCAGCTCTTTTTTTAGAATTTCATTTTACTGAAAAAAAAATAAATCATTTGAGCTTACAGCACTCAGCGTGCATTCTTCTCCTCCGCTTTGACTCGCAATTTTGTTGAATTTCTTCCGTCTGACTGGGCCACGACTGTCTAATTTTTCACTCCACCAACTGTTCACGAACGATTGAACTGTCACAGCCCGATCAACAAGAATCTGATTTGCAGGAACACCACTCAGACACTCTGTGCATTGTTGCCAGGGGTGCAGAATTAAACAGCTTATTTTTTCCCCAGCTCAACAATTAAAGGCAACACTTTTTGAGCGGGGCAAATAGAGAATGTGTGTGTGTGTGGGGGGGGGGGTGCTAAAAAAACACATACAAAAGGGATGACTGCTCGTGTAATGATTCAAACTGTAACTTCTAGAAATTGAAGGTAGGAAGAAAATAAATGTAATTTAAAAAATGTATTTTTTTTTTGTATTTCAAGCTTTGGCTGGATGTAAAAAAAAAATTTAATCAGACTGCTGAGAGTGGAAAAGAAGCAACCAAACCAAAAATGGGTTGATTCGTGACCAGTCAAAATGAAACCATGACTACATCAAGCCAATTATTTTTTAAACATTTCGAGCTGCGGAAAGCATATGCCCGTTAAATAATTGCAATTGGTATTCGAGAACACTGGAAGACAAACGGTATTAGCCTGAGTGATTTTGTCGGAAAAATGTGTGCCTTATTGAACGCTACAAGCTCTGCTAGGTTGGAATTTATGGAGCACTTTTCACACGATTGGTCCACTTCATAATGTTCATGAGAAGAGACACTTGCACTTCTTTCATGCTGCCATACTCAAACGTGTCCACAGCCTGAAGGACAACCCGAGAACTAGTCAAACACTTGACAGCAACATGGCCTCTCTTTCTATCCAAATACACTGATTGATGCGCCCGAAGCGAGCCGGTTTCACCTCCACGCATGATTATGAGAGCCATTTATTTGTTCAGCTCTAATTGTTGAAGCCTCCGTCAGCGAGGCGCGAGAGCACAGCTGCGGAAAGGTGACACTTTGGCGCGGGATCAGGATGATTCGATGGTGCCTCTCGAAAATGAACAGTGCTCAGAGAAGAATGAAAAATTGCGCCGCTCCTCCACGTCGCTGTGTCAGATGCCGTGTGATAAAGGCAATGGGCACATGACGGCCACTGCGTGCGGCAAACTAATTGGAATGCATAGTTTGATCATGACTTGACGCGCGAGCCCCATCTCGCGCCCCCAGGCCCATGTACTGAGTCGCGCAGACACACACAGCGAAAGCGTGTCCACATGTCTCATAGCCAGGCTGAGATTGACACACACAATTGCACACACATGCAATCACGCTCCTTCGGCTCGATTTGAAGGCACGAGAGGGTCAAGGATTTCTTCTAAGCAGAGAGTTCTGACATCCAGGGACGTCTTTATCCCATGTCATGAAAACAATCAGTAAATTATTTGGATTAAAAGGGAAAGAACTTTCACATCTGGGAGCTGCTGAGTTGCCTTCTTGCGTGCAACTTCTTTTCTCTCCGCAGGCATGAGAAAATAATAAGTCGAACGCTGAATTTGTGTCAGCGCGGAGCAGGAAAATAAGATATCATGTCGTGCTGTCGGTTTGATGTCAGGCTCTGAGAGTCGTACCCAAATGCCTCAACCCATCGAGGCCGCCAGAGTCGGGGCGGGGGCTGGTTCAGCCAGAGTTCACGTCTACAGCCACTAACCAACTCGCTCTTCATCAGCTTGGATTCCCTGCGACTCGCTTTGTCTCCAAGTGTGGAGCTTGATCGGGTTACTAAAGCTTAAACGCGCTTTGATATGGTCAGTGCTGTCAGCAAAGTGGCGATCAGCAATCTTGACAATTCTACCAATCCGACGTGGTCGCCTTCCAGAAATAAAGCTGCTCGCTGATGCGTGGATGCTATGGAAATGAACTCGCTGCGTGTTTTGTGGTTGACTTCAGCTGCTGGTATTTTCAGCACGAGAACTTCTTGGATGGCGGGAATGCAGAGGCCGACTTGCCCCTCAGTAGCATGCTGCGCAAAGGTGGGAGGATCTCAGTATATCCATGCGGTGGTCTTGTTAACGTTTCGTGCAGAGAGTGCTTTTTTTCTTCCGTCTCCACATTAGTTGTGCTCATATGAACATCCGTTTAAAGACACTTCCTACTCTTTAGGATGAGTAGCGTGAACATTATTTTTATCGAACGCATGATACTTTTTCGAGACCAATGCCAATTCATTTTAACCCTGGAGAACTCATTTCTTCTTTGGAAAATTATGAATTTTACATTAAATGACTGCTATAAGTTCACTGATCACTAAAACATAAGTTTTTTGTAATATTCTATGCTTTAATCCTAATTTAGTAATAGGGCCAAATTTGACCCTTTGGGATTTAAGGATAGCCTTTGAGTAGCAGAATTTATAGGGGCCAAATTTGACCCTGTGGCGTTCTCCAGGGTTTTAATCAAGGATGCAGTCGTGGACGGGACGGCGAATGGCTGGTTAGCACATCCGCCACGCAGTTCAGAAGTCGTGGGTTCAAATCCCGGCTTCGGCCTTCCTGTGTTTGCATGTTCTCCTCGGGCCAGTTGGGTTTTCTCCAGGTACTAGAGTTTCCTCCCACATTCCAAAAACTCCATCGCTTAATTGGAGACTCAAAATAAGAGTCAGCAGGTGTGAATGTGAGTGTGAATGGCTGTTGGTTTGTATGTGCCCTGGCTGGTGACCAGTTCACAGGGTGTACCCCGCCTCCTGCCCGAAGTCAGCTGGGATAGGCTCCAGCACACCATGAACCTCGTGAGGCTAAGCGGAACAGAGAATGGATGGCTGCAATTGTGTGTCTCTGTGTTCTGGATGACCAGCATCCCGCGTTGTAGCTCTCCAATTATAAACAAGTAGGTTGCAATTGTGGAAGAAGGACTTTGTATAATTTGTCCATTTGTATTCTCCGTGTACAGTCAACACTGGATAATTGACAGCCATTCATGCACACATACATGACTACAAATTCTTCATGGGGTGCCATGAAAACTGTAATAAGAGCAATATGATGGAGAAAAAAGGAGCGTTGACTCCCTAGGACCTAAGCGAATTATAGTGTCAATTATAGTGGATAAAAATAGAAATGAAAAAGCTGGATACATTTTGTAAGGCTCCACTGTACAGTGTACCCCTTCCGTTGGTGGAAGAGAGGAACAGGGCTGTCCGCAGGCAGCAAAACTCCACATATAACCGATGCCCAGTGAAATGCATCGAATGGAAATGAATAAATGCATCAAATATATTTTGAACTCCTCCAAAAATTTTTAAAAAGAAGCATTCAATTTTTAGCTTCCAGAGAAATGAGAACTTCGTTTGCACTGAGCACTCTGATAGTTCAGTCGACGGCAGCCTATCATCGCCAAGCGCATGCTGGCTCGTGAACCACGTCCAGACCAGTTTCGGATGCGCTGGATGGATCCCATCTTTCGGATTTGCTTCCTGCAAAGCAAAACTGGACTGCTCGCCATTTTTCCCCACAACCACAGTCCATACATCAATGGGGGAGCAGCAGGCAAATGAGCATCATTTTCATCCCTCGTCTCGTGCTGCATGTGCTCAGATAGATGTGCCATGTTACATGTCAGATTAGACAAGCCGAGAGCCTGCGCTGACATCTGCATTTGGGATAAACCGATGTGCAGCGTCTCATGTGTAGGGGCAAACAAGTTTGCACGATTGCTGCTGTGATCAAGCATATATTCAAGGTGCTCAAGTCATAATGTACCCTTAAAAAAAATAAAAATAAAATTGGTACAGGAAATTTACTAATGAAAATTAAGAATGATTTGCGCTCAACATTGTGCAGCAGGGCAGCAGCAGAGAAGTCCACGAAGATCCACTTAGCTGAGGAGAAGAGCGCAATTCAATCCTGGTTCCTTAATTGAAACTCTCTCCCCCAGCTCCCTGATTAATTTCTACCCTGGCTGTGCTCTAAATTGACCCATCCAGCCGCGAGGTATACACGTAGCCTTGTACTAATATGTCATTAGAATCCTGTTGCCATCGGGCCTTAATATTTTACACGGCGCGGTATGGGTGGCTATTAGCTGTCTACATGTGCAGCTTCAGTTTAGAAAGAGAATATCAAATTAGCACATCGCATAGTACCCCCACCCCAACCCCCCGCGGCGGAGTTCTTGCAAAACGTTAACGAATCACCGATAAACATTACAATGTCCACTCTCTTCTTTGGATTCAACCTTTTTTCACATTTTCACAAAAAAACAGGTTTGAGAGCAAAATGTATGCAGACATATTTTCTGGCCAATCCTTGTCTTAAAAAAAGGGAAAGAAAAAAATTCAATTCCATGCTCATCAACGATGTTAATTTATTTATAAATAATCAAAAAAATTTGAGCAATGTTAACAATTTGGGTGTTGGAAGGAGGGTGAACCCCACTTATTGCTGGGCATATGTTCCAGATCCCCCCATATTCCCACATGTGACAATCTGATGTATAGAAAACATGAGATGTTTTCCCTTTCCTACATATTAAAAACAAACAAAAAACACTCCTAGACTTTTTCAAAATTGGGATTCCTTCGTGCCTGGTGTCATTCACAGTTCTCCAAATAGGAGGAAAATTTTGTTCAAGTTTGCTGTAAAACTGACACACTTGAGTAAATTAGGTAATTTTGTCTTCCGAAAATCTGCTAGTTTAACGCACAATAACATGTCAAATGCTATAGAAGGGCGGACAGCAATGAGCATAGATTCATCCATCCATTTTCCACTCCGCTTTATCCTCATGAGGTTCGCGGGCATGCTGCAGCCCATCCGGGCTGTCTTCGGGCAGTAGCGGGGTACACCCTGAACTGGTCACCAGCCAATCGCATGGCCCACAGAGACCAACAACCATTTGCGCTCCCAATCAGACCGAGGGACAATTTTGCTTGTTACATTAACCTCCCACGAATGTTCTTTGGAATGTGCGAGTAAACCGGAGTACCCAGAGAAAACCCAACCAGGAGAACATGCAAATCTCACACAGGATGGCCGGAATCGAACCCTGCACCTCTGCATTGTGAGTTTGACGTGCTAGACAGTTGATCACCATGCCGCCATTAGGATCGATAAAAACCATAATTACACACATTTTAACAGCTGCTACTTCGACACATATGTCCTAGCAACTCACATGGGCATATACGCTCTCTTGGAAGAACAATTTTCGCTGGAATTTACATTAGTTGGAGACCTTCTCTGCCTCTTCTTTTTGTTGTTAATTAAACTGTACTTCATCCTGTAGACCTCGGTGCATGTTGTGACACAACAACATGGTACTACCCTGAAAACTCACACCTCTGAATTCAATTCTTGCCTGTCCTGTAAAAACTCCCCCCAAATTTTGTATCTCTTGAATTTCAGCACGGATGATAGTTTTATTGCGGAGGTTCACTCTATATTAAAATACTATGAGTGACACCACCCCATATCCATGTTTTGTGATTTATGATTATTACATACCGATAAATCAACCAGGGATTTTCTTGGAATATTTATTTTTCTCCTGAAACTTCAGCTGTTCATTTGGAACACAACATAACAACATTCAACCTGGATGAGTTTGGGGTGGAAGAACTTGATTAAGTCCCAGCCGGTACCCCATTAAACATGTTTTCGGATGGGCTCAAAAAAACAGATTGTGAGTTCGATCCTTTCATGCAACATCAGGCACCGTTAAAGTCGCAAATGTTCTTCGGATTAACGGAAAATCATTCCCACAGACACACTCCAAAATCTTGCAAGGAGTCCTCCCACAAGAGTGGTTCTACACAAAGTTGTAAGTTCAACTCCAGAATGTAATGAGACGGGCTGCTGTCACAATATTTTGTTTATATTGAATAATTATCACCATGAGGTAAAGACCCAAGATGAAGAGATATTTCAGAGCCGATTGTAGACTCGTCCATGGGAGAAGAAGTCAGCAAAGAGTTTTAAATGGCGAGTCGGTCAAACGTGGGAGGTGACTCTGTCATTTCCACGGCTCATATTATAACCTCTGCGTCCGACTGCGCCACTCACAACACACGAGATCTGGCTTCTATAAAGACATAGGATAAGATTACAGCTAAATCAGTCTTGTGGCTTCTCCCTGGGAAAACTTATGAAGTTCTAAAACTCCCCTGGTTATGAGTGGGCCCAGCAGGGCTGCATGGGAAGGCTCCTGAAAGCGACTGAAACATGATCCAAGCGTCACTGATATTCCCAAAAATAAGGCACTGACAGTGTGGAATGATGGGGTGATAGCTCACGGGTGCTTCTTAAATCCTGCGCAGGTACACGACCCTCGTTCTGTGAATAAGTCATTGGCCATGAGATAGACTCCTCTAATTCCTCTTGCACACTCTTTGTTTTTTTTCCCTCTTCTCTACCCTGCAGCCCCATTGCCATTCCTTTGGCTAAAACGTGGAGTTATTTGCACGGTTGCACACATGGTTTTCGATAGCGGTCCTCTATAGTGGCCCTGGATGGCTGTCTTTCATTCAATGCAAGCCATGGATGGAATTCCTGGTGCATTTCATGAGACGAGGAAAAACCAGTGGAACCGCTGTTGGTTTACATGAAATCAATTTGAAGGGGAGGGAAGCGCGCTTCCAATTGGCCATTCGGCCAATCAATCTCAAGACTGACAGATGATTTTTATTAGCCGGAGAGGAACGGTGCGCACATTTAGCCTATCAGAAAAAAGTTCCTCCATGATTTCATATCAAAGCGGAGAGCAGGGAGCCAAAAGTAACAATCTCATTTCTCCTTCATCAGCGTCTGATAGCTGTTTATTGGCTTTGGACATCAGGGGAGGGTCAGAAACAATCCATCGCGATAGAGAGGGAGTCCCGCTGAGGTCGATGTGCGATTTTATTAAATCAACACAGCGCTGAGTTCTGTGAAGGGCCAGTCAACGCCTATCAACTCACAGTCACTGCAACCTTTTATTTCAACCAGCCGTCCTTGACAGCCGACACTCCCCCCGATTTACTCAAACGCACCAAACACTTTTCAGAGGACTCTTTCCAAGCGGCATCGTTACGACTAAATGCCATTTCTTGACATATGTGAGAACTGCGTGTGCGCTGACATGTCAGGGGTGGCACAAAGTGCTACCAAACTACGTCACGTGTTATTTTGGATTGTGATGACCATTTATTTCAACACTATTTCCGTCCAAAGATGGTTTTGTCAATTGAATCTGTGAATTCTCTGCTCCGGTTATCCAAACACAGGACTCCATATTGTTTTCTTTTACTCCGCAGCAAGGAAAAACCATAAAAGAGACAACTTGGCATCACATTACTATGGTATGCAGGACATATCATGAGTATCTCGTCCTTCTCCTCTCCAGGAGTCAACATATAATTCACAGGCCCTCGCCGACCGACCTCCGCCGACTCGGTGAACCGACGGGCCAAGACGCTGACATGCACGCGCGGACCCCAGCTTGGAGTGCAGCTGGTAACAATCAGCGCTGAGCAGCAACTTAATGAAGCTTTGACTTTAGAGGCTCACATGCAGCCGTCCCGCTGCCAGACAGTCCTACAGTACCTGGCCCAGACGGCAGAGGGGATGAATCTATAGCGGATTTACGACAAAACATGACATGAGTTGTTGCTGCTGGACGGAAACGATGCATGTTCCAGAGGTCATACTTTTATGCTGTCTGCCTGTTCATTCCAAATGTCACTATATCTTTGTCATATTAACATGAAAGTTTAGATTGGGTGATAAACAATTCCGATCACGGTTGAAGGTATAGATAATTATAAGAAAGAAGGGCCGCATTCCTCATAAATTCCTCTTGTTATCTGTGCTATGTTTCAGCTCAGAAATAACTTTTGTTCGCTGCCAAGTAGACTGAAAACACAATTTTAATATAGCCATAAAAGCAGATTTATTGATATATCCACAGTAGGAGACGCCGCCACATAAGCTGACGGTCCTTTTGTTTGTCGACTTGATCTTTTGGATGGTTTGAGTAGAAAATAGCTTGAGATTTGGTTTCAGGGGCATTATTGAAAACGTTTGCATTACCACGGTGGTTGAAGGACTGCCCAAAGCACGACATGCGGTCGTCTTGACGCGCGAAAGAAGTGGAGTCACTTCAAGGTCAGATTTTTTCCAAAGTCTGCTCAAATTCCTATTCACATTGGCAAGACGTGTCACTTCCTGCAAGTTGTCACCCACAGTTCGATTGAAAAAAATAGATTTTAATGACTTATTCCGAGGTCTTTCCAAACCTACCGGAAGCTCGAGGCATCGTGGGTGTAGTTAGGATCACCGCTAGCGACGTTTTAGTCGCCGACCAGCAAGCTACACAATAGAGATACTATACAATTTCCATGTGCGCCACAACGCAGTACAGTGCATTCAATGGTGAGGAATGTTTTGGAATTCGAGGAAGAAGATTTTTACACACGAGAGCAAGCGTTGTCAAACCCGAACACGTTTGAGCCGATCAGGACACCGGAGCCGGTCAGTGGAAGCGAAAGTGAAGGTGACAACTGTGACAACGCTACTGAGGAGCCTGGGGGATTACAGTCAACACAATATCACGCAAAGAGGATTGGAAATACAGACCGGTATGTTTTCGCACCCTTGTATCGATATAAATTTGCTCTAGCAACCTCAGCTCGCAACCACAACAGCTTTCGAGACATGAATAGTCCCGGCTGTGCGTGTGGAATTCATAACAATGCGTCGGTCAACCATGAAATGTTACAACGCGGGGAACAATCTTGAGCTGCGTTTTCCATGTATGAAAATTGTAGCACTAAATAATAAATGGGGGGGGGGGGGTTCAAATGTGCCGTACAGAAAGGCCTTTGCCATGTCAGCAGAAAGTACATACAACACTATATTGCCGCTTTTTAAAAAAAAAATCATAATCACCATACTTTGGTGTCGTAGATGCATGCAAATAATTCCTCACCTCTTTCAAGGCACATTAAAGACTCAATACCTTTAATCTAAATAGTACTAAATTGGCCACCTCTTTGTGCCTCCTATACTGTGAAAGCTCTTTCCAAGATCAGAATGAGCTCAGGCATTAAGATGAGCTAATTCGGAACAATTAGCTCATCTAACTTTCAGAACAAAAGCTAACTTCAGGACGTGATATTTTAATTGTGTAAATGGCGCTAACTTAACAGTGTTCTTGATGTCATTTACAAGTGTACTCATTTGATTATCCATCCCTCCATTGTTTGAACCGCTTTATCCTCACACAGATTATTGTTATTTATCCTGTGGTTGGGTTAATTCAGAAGTCTGTATTTTGTTATTCTTTCTCACACTCAAAGTGTGAAGCCCCAATGCATAGTTTCATTTTTTTATTGTGGCACTTTGTGTTTATTTTTAAGAAGAAAATTGTTCTTTTGTCCCCTTCCTGATTTATTTGTTTTGAATTTTATCACAGATTTCAAGTGTCGTTTTATTCCAGTATTTATTTTAATTTTTGTCAAAATGGGAATGACATTTTGGGCTCTGTTCCTGTGCCCAGTGCAAGTTTCGTGCTAAGTGTGGTCGAATTCAGAGCACGGCTGAAGTTTTCTTTCCTTTGTTATTCTCGCAGACATGCAGTTAGAAATGCGTGTTTCGCTATTGTAGGTGTGAACACAGTTTCCTGGCCATTACCTGACCAACCTTCGATAAATTGTACCTTTAGGGTTTGTATTTGAATACCCCTGCTTTAGATGTTTACTGAGTTGAACTCGACCAAGATTTTGTGTTGTGTCCTGTCGTGCATCATGATTACTCAAGATGTTTTTCGGTGAGTTTTGATCATGTTTTTCCGGACAATTTAGCTTGAGCTCCAACTTGTTCAACTTTACTGCCATCATCAGCCTATGAAATGTACAGCCAACAAGGCGAAAGTCTTCATGCGTCAGATCCAAGAGAACAAAAATATGTTGGTTGCGGAGAAGAATAGTGGTTAGCCTCACCACACTTGACTGTTCTGATTTCCCCTAGTTTTAAAATTTGCATAACCACTGGAACAAAATGCTACAACTGTGTGCTATGAGAACTTTCTTTTCAGTATAGAAGTTGTATTCCACTTTGTACAACACCCATCAAGACACTTGTCTCTTCGTCGGTGCTTACAGCTAGCAGATGCTGCCATATTGTCCCAAATATGAGAAAAATAACTGACATGGTCAAGTCTATCCTGAAATTCAATGAATGTACAGGTGAAACAGAAACACTGAAATAGAGAATGCTTCATTATTTTCAACCCCATCTTCAAACACACTATGCTCTGAAACACGAGATGAGACCGGTCAGCTCATTGAAGAGAAACATGCAACATGCAGGTTCCCCCGAATGACAACAACTCAATTTGGTGTGATGGCGAGTGGTATTTTTAATTATTCATTTGTATTTGTTTTTCTCTTTGCTGAAATATGTTTCCGTGTGATTCCTGGTAATGTGTTGAAAAAATATTGATGGGATCATCGGTTAATCGATTTTGATTCAACTTTCATAACATTAATATCAGTACAAAAAAAATGTGTCTTTCTTCAACCACGACCAGGCACACCTTTGTCAACCTGTTTACATGATAATGGGACTTAATGGTACACTTTAAAACACCCAGATTGCAGTTGAACAAAAAACGCTAGACATGAACAATTAGATTTGGGCTTCTGGAGACACTCTCCAGAAGAAGAAGATTAATTTGCTAAATTGCGACAGACATCATTGGTTAAACAACTGTCTGTGCTGTCATCTGGGATGGAGCGGAAGGAGGAACCATATGAAGTAGCGGTGCTGAGGCAAGGAAAGCTTAGGGCCCTTTTTGCCAAGCTTGCATTTAGACTGCAGAACACTGTCGCATATGTGGGAGGAGAGGAAGGAATGTCGGCGACACAGACTCATCCTTCACTCTTATCAGGACAGCGAGGGTTGTCAGGTCATGTGTATAACCTTCCTGGTGCCCCACTAATGATGTCCCCCTCCTCTTCCTCTGGACTACAAGGTCAAGTCTCCCATCCCACCTCGCTTTATCATTTTTTAGCAAAGGGCTGCAGCCCTGACAGCGCGTGGCAAGACCATGACGTGTCAGCGCAGGTTTAAAAAGTCATTTTTATTGTGCTGGCTGTGATTCAACACACAGTCCCAAGTTATCTCAGTGATATAACACTAAAATATCAATAGCTAAGAGTGGAGGTGTGTGGTTTTTTTTTCTTTTGAGCTACTTACAAAAGTGTTCTCCGAGAGCCACAAAGGTAATTAACTGCATGTTAAAGATCCTTGCTTAAGGGCACCTCGACAGTAATTGCAAAACACACCTTGAACAGAGGATGCTGGTAATAGTTGGGAACGGAAAAGCTGATAAGTGTAATTGTTGCTGGTCCAGCAGATCTTGATCTTCCACAGACTCTGGTGATGACTCAAGGCTTGCAGATATTAGATCAAGCCTTTCACAACAATATGGGATGTACTGTTTGATGCTGACAAATATCTGAATGCTAGGCGGGAATAAGGAATATTTTATTGCGTGAGGTATCCTACTATAGGTGTTAAGTGTACAGTAATTTACTTTTAATACACGGTGCTGCCCGGTAGTCGAGTGGTTAGCACGTCGACTTCACAGTGCAGAGGTACTGGGTTCGATTCCAGCTCCGGCCTCCCTGTGTGGCGTTTGCATATTCTCCCCGGGCCTGTGTGGGTTTTTTCCGAGTACTCCGGTTTCCTCCCACATTCCAAAAACATGCGTGGGAGGCTGGTTGAACACTCAAAATTGTCCCTAGGTGTGAGTGTGGATGAGGATGGTTGTTCGTCTCTGTGTGCCTTGCGATTGGCTGGCAACCGGTTCAGGGTGTCCCCCGCCTACTGCCCGAAGACAGCTGGGATAGGCTCCAGCACCCCCCGCGACCCTAGTGAGGATAAAGCGGTTCGGAAAATGAATGAATGAATGCACTCTGGTAAGTACAAATCCAGAGTAATACATTTGATTGTTGAGTAATAATGATGTGTTCACAGGCTAATAAAACAAGTGTTGAACATATGTGATGAACAGTCATGTGTTTTTGCATCATGAATCATTTTTATGAACACCACAAAAATTGGGTAGATTTGTTTTGAAGTGTTTTTTTTTTAAATAGTCACTCGAGGGTAGACTTTACACCTATCTGATCTACTGGATAGGATTGGGAGGATATTTAATATTTTTTTCTGCAAAATCTGAGAAAAACTGAAATGTCATCATTCTCTGATTGATCAATGACGTAATTGGTCGGATCCGCGAAATAATACATTTCAGCATACACAATTTTTTTCAGTCAACCGTGTCAGTCTTTCAGCATCCACAGTATGCAGAGTCATTTAGGTCGATTAACTTGAGCCCTGGGGCGGCCCGGTGGTGGAGTGGTTAGCGCGTCGACCTCACAGTGCAGAGGTGCATGGTTCGATTCCAGCTGCGGTTGTGTGAAGTTTGCTTTCTCCCCGGGTTTTCTCCGGGTACTTCCACATTCCAAAAACATGCATGGCAGGTTAGTGGAGCACTCTAAATTCGGTGTGAGGGTGAGCGTGGATAGCTGTTCATCTCTGTGTGCCCTGCGATTGGCTGGCAACCCGTTCGGGGTTTCTCCCGCCTACTGCCCGAAGACAGCTGGGATAGGCTCCAGCACCCCCCGCGACCCTCGTCAGGATAAAGCGGTTCAGATAATGGATGGATAAAAAGTGATGACGACGAATCAGTCGTGTTAAGTTTGACTTATGAGTGAGGTGGTACGCATGCTATGACAAAATGTTATGGAGGGGCATAAGCAAAAAAGGTTGGCAACCATTGGTGTAAAAGCATACTACAGGGGTGTAAAAATGTTAAAAGTAGAAAAAAAACGCAGTAGCCCCCATTTTTTTGCACATAGCACCGCCTCTGGTTGTCATGTTAACAAAAGGCATACTCTGCATTTGCAGGAGACAGAACCGCCTCCTAAAAATGTTGATGGGAAACTGCCACAGACCTTTTAATGACACTGTTGAAATGCTTAATGTGACTCCTTTAGAGCATATAGGTAACATGAGATTCTTTTTTATTTACTACTTCGTGTTTGACTGTGGGAAGAGGAATGGCTGCATCAATAGAACGCACCCTCTTGTGCTCTGACTGAGACAGATTTGCTCTTTTCTCTCCAGCTTGATGACTAATCGGCTGTAAAATTATCTGAATTCTGAGACCTCTGAGATATTGCCTGCTCTTCAGGAGCTCGTAGCTCAACAGCAGTGGAATAATAAAGCCATTAGCGAAGTTACAGAGGGCTTCCCTGCCTGAGCATAACTGAGCAGTGTGCGTGGATCCGCCTATCAGGTGAATCTTAAAACAGATGCGGGAGCAAAAGCAAACCCAAATCGTTCTTGACATCAACAAAGGAGCAGGAATATGATTTCAATAATGAAAACAATTCAACTGTGGAGGTCAGCCAAGTTCAGCCAATCAGAGATGAATCATATAGGCAGATGGTTTTCCTGGGTACGAAAAACGTCTTGCCCTGGAAAATGAGAAGCAGAGCATAGACCTCCACCAAGGTTCAACTCTTCACAAATCTGAAAAAGAAAAGACATTTTGGAGTTGCGTATCATTCCGACTACATTGTGCCCTGTGGAAGTTTCTGCAATAAGCAGAGTGCACCCTGTGCACCCTGACAGGAATGAGGCCGCAAATGACAACGAATGATATCTCGGTCCTGCCAACAACCAGTTAACTTCTGGAGCCGCCTGATTACACTAACAACAGATAGAGCTTGAAAACACAAAACATTCTCCAAGGCAGATGACAGGACTGGACCATTATACATTCTGTGGGAGGGGAATGTCTCTATCCTCACCCAAATAGCCAAAAACTAAAAACGGCAAGAAAATCATTAGATTTGCTCATTATTATTATTATTATTATTATTATTATTATTTGTCTGTTTTGGCTGTCTGTACGCCACTTAGAACGCTACCTTCTTTTACAAGGAGAATGACATAAGACATTATTTACGAGATGGACAGTTGCATTCTGGGAAAAAAAGAGAACAGAAATGTTTTGAAGCAAACAGCTAAAAGAGCATACTAATGACTTTTCTGTCCAAAAGTTATTTTCTTTGGAAAATTGAAGGGATTCTTCAGAAAGTGGAAATCGGTTTTCAATGCCACAAACCAATACGCTTTAAAACAAACCAATGTCAGTCAAAACAATACATCTTGCCTTTGCACTAATTGTGACTGAGTAATTAAAATGATTTCAGTGGCATTATTGGAAAGACCATTGTCACACTACTTTTCCAGTGTGCAGAATCAAAGTTGAAGCGAACACGTCTTCTGTTCATATAGAAGATTTCTGATTCAAGAACTTTAGTATGAACCAATCAAAATTAGAAACGGAGAATGTATGCTCCTCAAACATCATTTAAAAAAAAAATCTATTCATCTTCATCTCTGCACTGCAATTTAGTTGCCACCTTTGCAAAAAAGAAAAAAAATGTGAAAACATGAATTATAAGTAAAAGGTAATGATGCTATTATCATGCTCTCTTATTATGCTGTGCGCCCCGCCGCACCTTTCCATTTGAATAATGATTTATAATCATATTAGTTCTCTCCGGAGCCCTGCTCTGGAAAAGTAAAAAGCTATTATCCAGTTGTCAGCTTCCAGGGGAAGCCGAGGGAGATGGAGCGCTGATGCTGACACATGCACATACTGGAGACACACACTTGCGCGCACGAGCCGTTTCTGCAGGAGCCGTTATGTTTGTTGAGCACACTCACAATTACACGATCGACCCTTCCCGTTGCTACTGTGCATGCTCGCCTTGAAACTGGGCACAGAATTGGCTCAAGACAAGGTAGATTCTTATGTGTGCTCTCAAGGCGCAGCCAACAAGTGGCTTGGGAAACCACCGCACAGAATTTGTGAACACATCCAGAAGATAAAATCTTCAAGCTGCAATGCAAACATTGTGATAGATCGCAGGACGAAAACTAAGATATCATGCCTGGCTGATCAGTCACTTGCTAAGTCTAATCCTATAAAACACATTTAGATAGTGTGATGATGGGTTTATCAGGTGTGTTCTGGATAACGTGCTGCCATGAATTATGCCATGGGTTGCCCTAAAAGTTCGACCTGACAGGTTAATAGGACCAAACCCAAATGCACACTAACACCACTGCAATGGAACAACGCTTTGCATGGCGCGGTTTGCATAAATGTCAAATCATGAGTGAATGGTTTCTGCAGTGCAAGGCAACAACGCGCCTTTCAAGACACCCAAGGACACATTACAATCAGGAACAAAAACAATAAAACACAATGCGGGTTGAGCAGCCGCAGCCAAATGCGCCGGCGTTCACTCAACCCGGAAGTCAGAAAGAAACTACAAGGGAGGGAGAGGGGGAGAAAAAAAAACATGCTTGAACTATCCTCATGCATCCTTATGCAGCAGTAACAGTTTGTTTGAAATGCATGAGGAGTTTGTGTCCTCCCAAAACATGGGTAAATTTAACACTCATGCGTGTCACTACTTGTTTGGGGGCGTACTTGGTTAAGCGCACGGTATGATGTGCTCACCTTCTAGAGGGGACACGGCCAATGTAACTGCACTGCCCTGTGCAGTTTTCTGCTCACAAAGGTGAGAGAGCCAGCACACCAATTTGGGGATTTCAATGACATTCAGGACAAACAAATGGTAGCCTAATATTCAGAGGAAGTTACTAAGAGCGAGTTAATTTTGTGAAAACATGCACAAAAAACTTTGTGTTGGTTTGCTGTTCAGCAGTTTTGTGCCATCGTTTGAATGGGAATTTTGATGCAAAAGAGCCCTTTGCAAAGAGGGTGGAGGTTGGATGTGGGGGATCACAATGTGGGGTTATTTTTTTGGGACTTGAACAGTCCATAATTTCTGAATACATTGGAAAATGTAAATAAAAACACAGAGAATGTCTCAGACAATGGGGAACAGAGGATGGGGTGCTGGAAGAGGGACCATCATGGGAGGACAAGCCCCTACACGGGATGTACCACCGGACTATAACGGAAGTGGCTGATCTCAAGAAGTCCTATCAGTGGCTAGAGAGGGCTGGCCTGAAGGACTGCACAGAGGCACTCATCCTGGCTGCTCAGGAGCAGGCCCTGAGCACCAGAGCTATCGAGGCCCAGATATACCACACCAACCAAGGTGTAGGTTGTTCAAAGAGGCACCTGAGACGATCCAACACATAACTGCAGGGTGTAAGATGCTGGCAGGGAAAGCCTGCATGGAACGCCATAACCAGGTGGCTGGCATAGTCTACCAAAACATCTGTGCGGAGTATGGACTGGAAACCCCAAGGTCAAAATGGGAAACACCTCCGAAGGTGGTGGAGAAGGACCGAGCGAAGATCTTGTGGGACTTCCAGATCCAGACTGACAGATGGTAATGGCGAACCAACCAGATATTGTGATCATAGATAAAGGGCAGAGGAAAGCCGTTGTAGTGGATGTAGCGGTCCCAAGTGATGAAACTGGAGAAATACCAAGGGCTCAGAGAGGAGCTGGAGAGAGCCTAGAAGGTAAAGGTGACAGTCGTGCCTGTGGTGGTCAGAGCACTCGGGGCAGTGACCCCCAAACTAGATGAGTGCTTGCAACAGATCCCAGGAACAACATCGGATATCTCAGTCCCAGTCAATGCTGGGAACAGCAAGGATACTGCGCAGAACCCTCAAGCTTCCTGGCCTCTGGTAGAGGACCCGAGCTGAATGGGGGACGGGCACCACCCGAGGGGTGAGACGAGGATTTTTTATTTTTTTTATATATCTGAGTGTGTGTGTCTGTGTGTGTGTGTGTGTGTGTGTGTCTGCACCCGCGTGTGTGTTGGAAATGTAGGTGATTTTAGAGGAAGAGGTTTACACAAAAAAGCTGTTGAGCAGCCCGCGGTGTCCTTGGCCCACAGCGCGCACCTTTTGCCGGCTCATTTCATCGGCGCCCTTTCAATGCTCATTTCTCAACAGGCCCCCGGTGGCTGCGGACACAAAGAGCGGGGCAGCCAGCAGTAATTACGCCATGCAAATGCCATTCAGGCCTTTTAATATGGCCGGTGTCTCATGGCTTCAATTGGCCTGCCGTTTATCACCCGGTGCACATGCACATGTGCGGTGGCGACTTAGGGATGGGTCGAGTGGGGTGGGGTTACCACTCATTTACTGTACTCAACTTTCATTTCCTTCTTTTCTTCCTTTCTTCCTTTGCCATGCAGTATTTCTTTCCTCTTCCCAATTTCACTTGATTAAATTCAAAGCCGTTTAAAAAAAAACAAACTTATGAGAACACAACTGTTTAATAAATCATTTCACAGTGTGAGAGAAAAAAAAATCAGAGGGAGAGGACCGTGCAACGATCTAATGCCACCCAAGTGCAAAAGTCGAGAATTGCGCTCTTGACTTTGATTCTCAGTAAAGGGCAACAGAGAAACGCTTCCTACATGAACAATTCGGAATTCAAGCCAATTCCTCAAGAATAGAAAGCCAAACAAAAATAGATGTGATCAAATCAGAAGAATGGAATGCACACCATCAAATGTGAGGAATAAGCAAAAATGCTCCCTTTTCACTTTGTCACTCAGGGTGAGTCCTATTAACTCCTTTTTATATACTCCTTTTTACTCTGGTATGAAAGACTAGAACAGGGGTGTCAAACTCATTTCACATTGTGGGCCACATACGGACTCGGTAGATGTCAAGTGGGCCGAACTTTAACATTATACCATACTGTGCTATGAATCACCAAAATATCATCTTTTCCCTTTGTTTTGGTCTCAAGAAGCATTGATTGGCGCTTTCATATCATTTGCTGCGTTGGGTCCATCTCGGTGACAGACTGAGACTGCTGTTTTCTTCCCCAATTGTCATGTTTCGGTTTGTGACCAACAGGTGGCACTGTGGGGATTTTGCCTGCAGCTGCACACCTGTTGGTCGTTAGGCAATTAGGACTTTAAAAGGACTCCCAGCCCGAGCACTCATTGTCGGGTCATTGTTTGCTTGTTAGCAGCTGTCAGGTTTGTTTGTCATGTTTGTTTCGTTTAGTGATAGCGGATAATCCACCAATTGCATTGTATTTAAAATATTAATTCTGTGTCTTTTATGCATTTGTTTTTTCACTTTTAAATGATCCCGCGGGCTGGATTGAGCCTACTTGGGGGCCGGTTCCGGCCCGCGGGCCGTATGTTCGACACCCCTGGACTAGAATGTTAAAATGTAACCAAAACATTGCTTTCACTGTATCTTAAATGTTTTATGATGGCTATAGTTTTACTCTGTGTGACGCCTTAAAAAAATTTTTTTTTAAAAAAATCACACAATGTACTATTTCAGTGTTGAAAAAGGACATCTTGGGTTGTTGAGATGATTGTAACGAATATAAATGAGATATTGTTTTCAACTAATTTTCTTTTATGTTCTACTGGGTAGCTGATTGGCCAATGAGTACGCACACACTGACACAAACATCTGAGAGTGCCTGCGTGTGTGTCTGGCTTACACCGAAACAGGTAGCACGGGCCAGCTGCTTCGAACAGGTGTACAGAATGCATGTTCTCATCGGACTGATCTATGCGTTTGGCTGCCGCCCAGACACCGAGAGCGGGTCTGCCATCTCCTTCAAGCTCTCGTTTTTTTGTTTTTTTCCCACCTCTCTTTCTTCATCTCCCGCCATGTTTTCCCTCTCTACGGACCGCCTCCTCTATCTCCGCATGACGTGCCTGTGTGTGTGTGTGCACAGATACTGCTATTCTATCATGACTGTTCCCCTCCTTTGTCTTGAGTGTGTTGTATGCAAACACAAACGCGCGCGCACACACGGAGCATAGTGTACACAGACAGGCATGAGCAGACAAACAATGTTCAGTGCCAGAGACTGATGGGAGACTAACTACGCATGAAGCAAACCTCAATGCAGACGGAAAGAGAGAAGACAGGACGTTTGAGGGGATCCACACACCATACTGTCAAACAAATAGGAAGCTGCGTTTCCTTGTGAATCGCCGTGTTGCAGCATTTGTTCGCTATCGTGAGGTGCGCTGAGAATGGGGATTTCCTAATTGTGGGAGAACAATAGAAAAACGTGCAAATCAAAAGATACACAGTGCTCAATGTCTTGTAGTCACTGCAACTGACATATCAAATACACATGAGAGAAATAAGAGTCACTTCAACGATGGTGTCCTGTGAGAGAAAACCAGTGGTGTGAAGAAAACGTCTGACCTCCTCATAATCCCCGAGCAACTTTTAGAGAGGAACGAAGGAGGTTTAGCTATCTTTTTCCATGAAAAAGCCGACCTTTCAGCCTTCACATCTGCAGATGGTCCCACGGGTCCGATCAGGAAAGACTGGATGTGACCTCATCTGTGACCTCATCTGTGACTCTGTGACCGGAGGAAGAGCTTCAAACAAAAATTGGAGTTCATCGAGATTGGATTTGCACCAATGAAAGGATTACCACTTGACCCTTTGTGAAATAAACACTTGGAATTTCTGATTGTCTGTCTCATAAATGAGCAAATGGATTCTTTGTTTATTCTATGTAGCTGTAGCACATGGTGAATCATTTATTCACACCCTTTGAAAGCTTCGACATGATGTAAACACACCAGTGTCCAACTTATTCCTCCCGTGTTACCACCGTGTACCTTCAGGGGGCAGTAGTGAGTGAGTGAATGCCATTCACCACTCGGCATTTACAAGAAGACTGAAAGATTACAAACCTACATGGGTGAGATTTAACGGTTATATCACAGCCGTGCAGTCCTGTGGAAAAAATCTTTGCTCGCCGCTTTATTATTATTGTTTGAATAATGAGCCACCACTTTCACAGCACCCAATAGTAGTTCTAAAACATGAACTAATGGGACACAGCAGGATGAGACGAACAGATGCAGAAACAATTTTTGACGAGATGGTTTATGCACAACCAGTTATGTTTTAGTGAAGACCATCTGGAGAAGGTTGCAATACAGCAGTGTACCATTTGACTTATGATGGCATTGTCCAATCCCCAGAATCCTGTCTGTTCTTTATCGGCCATGAACCAATAAGTAGCCTGCCCACGAACAAACCAGTGGACAAATCCCAATGGAAAGCTGTAGTATTGGTCTTCACAATTACAAAGGGTTCAGCCTTGGTGGAGGTCTGTGCTTTACTTGGTGCCATTGTAGACACAGGATGCAGGGGTCACCAAGCTTTTTGAAGCTAAGAGCGAGTTCTGGCTCGCTGATTCATGCGAAGGGCTTCCAGTTTGACATGCTCTTGGGAAATAACACATTTGTTCCAGTGACCTTTAATCATGTTAGTGTATGTGGATTTTAATTCACACATGAAGACACAGATCATGTTGATTATTTCTCACAATAATTAGGCAATACCTAAATATCAATGCAACACTTGATTGTTTCAATCTCTGCCGGTGTTCACGTTTTCAAAGAATCACTTTCGCGCCATTCACAATGCCCTGCCGCCGCTACTCATGAGGTCTCCTGGGGGACTACCTGGTGCCGGCAGGCACCACGTTGGTGAGCCCTTGTAGGCAGCATATGATCATTATGGCATTGCTGCAACAACAAATGTGACGTTTGACTTTTCTGTGATACTTTTGAAGTTGTCTTCCGGCTCCTCTCATCAGGCAGCAGCGGGTAGTCACACGATTTGTTTGTCATACTCCAGTCTTTATCCCAGATGCACCACTACAATTTTAGCCTGGTTTGCGACCGAGACTGAGAAACCACAGTGGGTGGGCTGCATGGAAGGCAGCACCATGTTCACTCTCAACTTTGCAGAGCACTGTAAATGTCCAAAAAAGCTTTTCCATGTTCAATGAAAACTGCACATTTGGAATCAGATCCAGATGAGACTTGGTTTGACAGTGTAGCTTTTAACAGTATACTAATTTTGTTCCAGTCTTATAAGTGTGAAAAGATTCACTGAACAGCTACAATGGAACAACTCTAAAGTTGTTGCATGCCTCTTCAGGCGGGCAAACCAGAATTTGATGCACATTTTCCTCCAAAAATACACTTCTGATCTCACACCAAATCTCAGAGTTAGGACTGCCATCATGTATGATGTCACACAAGATGTCAACGTATTTTGCAAGACATCACCTCAGCACAATTCAGCACGCATCAAACAATGACTGTCGTCTTTTGTGTATTTTGTGGCGTTTTGTGTCAGGAAAGAGAACTCACAAAATAAACCAACTTCATCTGAATACATTTTCACTTGTTCTTAAATGTTGGCATTGTCTTTTTGTGTTTTAGTTTTAAAAGTGGGTACTTTATTCTGTTCTTTTGTGCCACTGACAAACGTTCAAATGTGAGATACATGAGGCACATTTATATCAGACTAAGAGTTGGATTAAGGGAATTATGGATGGTTTACAATGAACGGAGTGATAGCTCATTTTCTGTGGTAGGGCTGGTTGATTCAGGAAAAAAATAATAATCATGATTATCTTGATATTGAAATCATGATTCATTAAAAAAATCCAACAAAAACATAGTAATTATTCAGCTACCAAAACTCAGCAACTGAAAGCTACTGTCATAGCCTCATGCTCATTCATTTGTGCATGCTGAACACTTGATTCTTGAACACTCTATTCTTTGAACAACATGACCTCATAAACATCAGGTGAAATTTTCATTCTGCTGCAACCGCAACGGTGTTGCATTGCAGCTTTGCACAAATTTGAACCGTGAAATAAGCACCTCTCTTATCTCTTCATCATACTTATTTTGTTCTATTTTTATTTTCACAAATCGGGGAATTTACCGAGCATGCCTATTATTTCGTACCATTTCATGTGTGCGCTGGTTGAACCCTTTAAAACTCAATTTTAAATAAAACGGGAAAGAAAAAAAATCAAATGAAGTTCGTAACAAATAACAATATACTAATATAATAGCAGCAAAAAGCAATAAATAAAAATGAGTACCGGCCATTCTTGCTAGGTACACGTTGGCTTCTTTGGGAGCGTGTGCATACATGAAGTTGCAATTCTGTACTTACAATGGAGCATGAGAGCAGAAAAAGACAGTGGTGATTGTGCTCTATTGATATAACTTGTATTTCACAGATTGGGAAGAATGTGCTTTTGAGTACCTGTCGCGGTGTTTCGAAATCATTTGTGTGTGAATAGTTATTTTTCGAAGGAACGTCACTCCTGGAAGTTGACGCTAAATTCCCGTTAGCATGTCAAGGGGAGTTTACATTTATTTCAGCATTAGCACTGCCATTTTTATGTTGTTTGTTTGTTTTAACAAAGCATGTCTTGTATTTAAATATACAACATGTGTAATTTATTTTTCTTGTGTGTTTAGTAAACTCCAACTGAGGTGTCATTAAACAATTTAAATCACACTATGAGAGGGCAGAATCACATCACATCTGTGCAAGTGCCATGGTGCATTCAGGGTACTTTCACAGTCATTGGGCACATTTATTAATTACTTTGCTGATAATGTTTTGAAAGCCAAAATCTAAATCATTACATTTTGATTAATTACCCAGCCCTAGTCTGTGGTCAAATAATTACAATCTTAAGCGTAAAAAATGAGGGGGGGGGGGGGGGGGGGGATCCAGGTTGACACATCCTACAACGGTAACAAGGACCAGTGCTCTTCACTCTTCTCCCCATCAGACAGTATACAAAGTGCTTCTAGTGAGATCCAAGATCTACAATTGCAAAGTACTCCCAGGAAATAAGTAGCTATAAATGTCCCCTGCGAGATAACAGATGAACAGGAAGGCTTGTAGACACTTCCAATGTAATACCTGGCCACTGCTTTGTCAATAATAGTGGTGGAAGTGCTAATAGAGCATTATGGGAGCCAAGGGACCGGGGCTGACAGGTGATTTATGTCGCTCCAGACGACTTCGGCCCTTGAACAAAACCCTGATAAAGGAAGAACTAGATTGGAACAAGCAGAATGATGAATAGACTACACGATCCAGAAGCCCGTCTCATTAGAGAGGAAAAGAGAAAGACCGAGCGCTGGCCATTTAGCTAATGTAGCGAGTCATTGTGTGTGTGTGTGTGTGTGTGTGTGTGTGTGTGTGTGTGTGTGTGTGTGTGTGTGTGTGTGTGTGTGTGTGTGCGTGTGCGCACAACCATCTGCATGTGTACGTGTGTGCATGTGGGGGGAAAACGTGTAGTGGCAGCTTGCTCCCGCACCAGCGCTAGCAGGTTGGAAATTAATGACACACTGAATATACGGCTAGGAAGCTTGACCTCGCATAATGGCGACATATAGGATTAACCTTGGCTGTCACTTGGGGCCTTTGTTAGCCGGCACGCCGCTACAAGAAAACACGTGGCTGTGGCGACATCCCGGCTTGAAGCGGGGGGGGAAAAAAAATCAATCTGATTTATTTTCTCACTGCTTGAGAGGGTTAAGCTCTACATTTAGGATTAAAGGATTCAAAGTTTGCGTTTCATAACTAGTTAAAGGCTGGATAGTCATGCGAAGGAGAAAGGTGGATTAAAAAGGAAATTCTACAAAAGAGATGTCCTGGATCCTTAAACATGAGAGGAGAAGACATCTATGACTAGAGGACAAAACTCACTTTCATTCTATCTCAAAATCATAATAAATAAATAAATACTTTTTTTTTTTTTTACATGAAACTCTACGACCTATTCACAGACATTGGATAAAGACAACAAAAACAATATTTCATTCATTGCGCAATGCACACTTTCACCTTGAACATTAAGACTTTTGCACAATCCTACAGATCTTATCCTAAGCAGAGCATTGTCACTCGCAAAGCATGCCTAATTTGAATACATTGATTTCTCTGCAGTGTTTTCACATTATTTTCCATCTCTATGGCAAGAATCCCAGAGTGGCCAACACACCAGAACATCTGGGAAAAGCGCTACATGCACATTTCATTGGTAAGAATATATTGATATATTTACACATTTTCTCTTCTAAGATACATCTCCAAGTGCAACTGAAAAATTTGCCTGGATCATGTCAGAACCATCAAAAATGAAATGAAAGCAAAGCCCATCAGAAAAAAAAAACATAAAAATGTTTGCCTAATGTGAACCGAACCTCTGTCACAGTCATGATTCGCGATATTGAAATGATATATTCTGAATAGTTGATGTTAACAACAAAGTCTATGAGAGGCTCTCATGACTCCATAATCCTAAAACATGTACTGCAGTGTTTCTGCAAAACTACAGAAGTTGTCGGTAACAGTGGCAACCTCTGGCAACCTCTCCTCACACACACACACACACACA
Source organism: Hippocampus abdominalis (assembly GCA_018466805.1). Taxonomy (NCBI): domain Eukaryota; kingdom Metazoa; phylum Chordata; class Actinopteri; order Syngnathiformes; family Syngnathidae; genus Hippocampus; species Hippocampus abdominalis. Next base: position 3,691,446 of record CM031694.1, on the reverse strand, counting down.
CACACACACATTTATATATATATATAATATATATATGAGTGAGTGGTTGTTTGTACTGTATATGTGCTCTGCAACCACCTTTTGCCTGAAGTCAACTCTCTGTGACGCCATCGCCCGGTGACCTTGAGCAGGATGAGCAATGTCGAAAATGGATGGATGGATAAATGGATTGCAATTGTTAAGACCAAAGTGATCGGAACTCCATAATAAAGTCAATACTGAAATAGTCTGATGACAAATCCACCTCTTCTGCGATGCATAGACATGCAAAATCATCTGATCCAATGGGCCAGTCCTGGACTGCCAGTTCAAAATATCCCCAGCTGAAGCCTCCCGCTTTTATTAGCGTGATGGATTTCCCGTTTAGCTTGACCCTATATTCATTAAAAGAGGATTTAAAGCTGGTCGAAAGGGAGAGGGGAGAGGCCCCATGGGGACTGTGTTTGCTCTGCTGGGCCCCCTGCTTGCGACACACACTTTCCCCTTACACACACTGGCCTATAACTCTCTGTCAGACCGGCCTTGTTAGGTGTGGCTGCAGAGGAGGAGGAGGAGGATGCTGGAGATTTTATTAGTGGTAGCAGCTGCACTCCCCTCTCGCCCTATAAATGGTAATTACTGCTGGTGGTAACAAGCTAATTGATTGCTAATTAGGTGAATGAGTCCTCTAAGTGCTGTGCCATTTATTGACAGATGGTGACAGTGTGTGTGTGGTGCTTGTGTGTCTCATCGAGAGCAGGTTACCGTTTCCTTTATATTCTTTTATGTACTCCAGCGCTTTTTAAATCAAATCTGCGCACTCCACATTTCAATGACATTGTTGCGCAGTCTGCACAATGGGGACCAAAGTGCTTCGTGAGCAAGGGAGTCAGCCCCCAAATTAGAAATATGAATACAATTTAAAAAATAATTTTAAAAAATCCTCCCCAAGTCCTATCACTATTTGTAATGCCGTTTGGTTCCAAATGATCCACATGTGTGGTCCATGTCATCAGGAGGGAAACATGTAAAATGAGTCAGTCCAGAGAAAATAAAGTGTCCAGAAGAAAAACAACATCCACACAAACACGTGCAGACGCTGGATAATGACCCGGCAAAAATATGAGTTCTTCACCGAGGACTCAGTGAATGGCGGCGCGCACCTCTGGGGGCCACCAGGAGCCCCCTTTTCCTGTGCACACTTTCATATCAAAATGAGAGGCCTCGCAAAGAGAGGGAGCAAAAACGACAGTGCCCAGACGAGAGGAAGCGGTGCACAACAGCAGGGAAACCGCAAGGAGACGACTGGCATGTGGAGAGACAGTTCAGGGGACAAAGAGCCAAAAGCCGTCTTATCTCTTCTATGGAAGAGAGAGAGAGAGAGAGAGAGAGAGAGAGAGCAGGTATTGTGGCACACCAAGCATTGGTATATTAACTCCAAATTTTGCAGGTGGATTGACATTGATTTGTTTTTGCAAGAAATAATTTGACACACTTGCTGATTTTGCTCCTTGATGATTAATGACACAGTTGAAGAAACAAATGATCAGATTAGTCAATAATGAATGTAATCATGATCTAATCAAGACAGCGTTTTCACCTCTGACCAACGCGTGGCGTGGAAATGCAAAATAGTACGCGGCGGCACAACAATTAATCACTTGGGTTCATCATTTAAGGGAGCATGTAGAATAATATTTTATTTAATAACAACAAACAAAATCATTTGAACAAAGATGAGCCACAAACTCGGGTGGCTCTCTTCAACCACTACACGTTAGTATTCTATTTAAAAAAAAAAAAAAAAGAACAAAAATATGAAGCTTTAGGTCACAAAATGCCATTACAGATGCAACGATACAAGCGCTGGATGATGAATGCTAACAGAGGCCGACGAAGATTTGAGAGAAAGTGCCACAAAGTTATTCCTTGAACAATCTGTTCAATATTGCGGTGGTGGGTTGCCGTCCCAAATGGTTGTACAGCATTCGACTAGGTGTTGCTAACAGTTTGATTCCGCATTTAGCTCAATGAGCGAGTCTAAACGATTAGGAACACTTGAACGGCTATGCTGCAGTTCAGACCATGTGGAATTAAAAAAAAAAAAAACTCTCCCACGATGTCAATCAAAACTGAACATTATGACCTAATCTTTGTATTTTATTTATTTTTGAGTGTTACATCTCATTATATTGAGCGAGTGGGCATATTATTTATCGTTTTCCCTTTTTTCCAACTTTTCGAACTCTAAATGTGCTTAATACACTAATAGAACTCATGAAAGTGTCGTTTTGGCCCATCACTGGATAATTTATTTTATCCAATATGCGTGTTTATTGTGATAAAACACCTCATATGAGGAAAAGGACTGGAAGCTGTCAAAGGTTTTTGGTTATTTGTGTATTATATTTTGTTTCAAAATCATGTTTTATGTTTTGCGCATATATGATGTACATCACGTCTTCACGTCACCCATTCCTTGTGCTTGCTTTTATTTTTTGGCTTTATTTTTCACTGCTGTCTACATTCAAATTTTTTTTTCTCTCCAAGTTTATGTTGCCTACATTTAGAACTGCTCGTTTGTGTATCTGCATGTGGAGTGAAACTTTGGAACAGTCTGCATGTACGTCACAAACAATGGCAAAATATTCAAGTTCAAACTGTTGCATCAAAAAATGGTCTGGTTCGAGTATTTGGAGAGTGGGTTGTAAACTTAGGTCGATAACTCTTTGACTTGTGCTAATGTGATTGTTGATTCCCTATCATTGCTGGCATATTGTCCATTCCCATTGATGTATACTTACTTGTGTCACTTATCACCATTGATAAGTGGTGTTTTTTTTCTTTTCCATTTCTTTCTGCTTGTCTCATAGCCATTGCTGGTCTTGTTATTTTCCATGCCCATTGTTTGTATGGACTTTTGATGCTGTGTGTGTGAGATGATGAACATGCTGCTTTTTTTAATTTTTTTATTTTTTCCATGGCCATTGTTTGTATGGACGTTTGATGCTGTGTTACAGATGATGAACATGCTCCTTTTTTTAAATTTACAAATTTACATTAAAAAAAATGTATATTTGATGCAAAATGTAGACTTTTACGGTAAATTTGCAGGAAGCAGCAAAAGAAGTTTTCTAATCTTACTATTACTATAATAAGAATGGGGATGGGATTAAAAAAATAAAACAAACGCTCCACCCCCTCGCTCCCTCCCCCACTCCTTTTCAGGCTAGTTTTGATTGGAAAATTATGTTTTAGTTGTCATCTTGATGTTGACCGCTGCCTGAAATGCATGAATAAATGAAATGTTCTAACCCAGTTAAAATAAATAAACAAATATAAGGGGCGGTGGGGGCTCGTATAGAATTAGCAAATACTGTGCATAAAATATAGCCACATGGCATTGTGCTAATAGAATGTTCAAACTAAGCACGTTCCAGTGATTCTCCCCCCACCCCAAAAAAAAAAATGTAATAAACATATCACATCCTAACAATTATTTTCGTAACACAAGGGTGCCAAGATTTTAATAGCCTTTGTCTTTATTGATATTTCTTCAAGTATACAGAAAAAGAAACGTGTGACCTTATTTTTGGCCGTCCTCTATGTCTTGCAGAGGATCTGAATGATGCCACTTCCTGTGGAGCAAGTGGATTGTGGAATAGTCCAAATAGCAGGTGACAGGACTGAGTGAAAAACCAGGGACACGACTAAAATGCACATTGAAATCAAGGATTTCAACTATTATATTTCACGGCAAAGTCTAATTGTGTGAGGCAGGAACAAGCAACAAGCATTTTTTTTTTTCAGATTTCACAGTAGCTTACCGTAAATTAAAATGTGGTCATTGAATATGCCATTACAACGTGGAGGACACTTTGCTTGAATAAAAAACCATAACAATTAATTTGATCATGCATTTGAACAAATGGATTTGGTAGAATGTCCCAGAGAATAAAACCAATATTCAATCATAGGATGTTTCCCCTCTATTGAATTCCGCTGTTATTTTGAAGTTTTTATTGATAGTTTATCCAAGAGGTTTGGATTATACGGAATCCCGATATTATCTCGTTAAGTGGAAATAAAAGGCGGCAAAGGATATTTAAGAGGAGGTTCAGTGTTTTTGTTTGTTTGTTTGTTTATTGAACATAAAAACATACACATACAGTAATAAATTGACAGAAAGTAAAGGTAAGTAAAATAGTAAAAAAAGGAAAAGAAAACAGGCATCATCCAGCACAAATATGTTCAAAGGAGTAGGAAGAAGTAAAAAACATATCTAGTCCCACCCCATGCTATGGATTAATGTATAAATAGATCATATTTTATATCAATCAGAAAAGAAAAGGGAAAGTCTGAATATAAACAAATGCTTTTACCCTTATCTGTGCTATAATTATCTATTTTTACAACTTTTGGTTTGTATAGGATTATATACAGTCCATAGACGCTCTAACATATTATATGTCGATTTTCTCTTGTATTCATAATGGATATTGCATTGCATTACTACATTTATCAACATACGTGTAATGTAATGTGAATGAATTTTACATTTTGTGGCAGCAATACGCGATGTTGGCATTTGCTTTTTTTCTTCAGCAATATCATGGAGAAAAAAAACGGCAAACTTTTTAGAGCTGCATGCAAACATTCTTACCCACTTTTGATGCCAATGTCACTTTGACAATTTCCTTGATTTCTCAGTCAGCATTGCATGAATAATGACAAAATTCAAAAAAATGTTGGTTTTTTTGTATCTTAGTCTTCATTACAGATTCTTATTCACCCTTACTTGACATATGTCTGTTTGAGTTTCATCTTAACGTTAAGAAGCGAACTCATCATAATTAGTGCCACAACTGTTATTAGGACGCCCACACCAATGGGACTAAATTGCCAAGTCTCCCCAGGAGCCCACCTGCATGTTACCCCAAAGCTTTTGTCAGAGGCCCTCTAGAGTTTCCTCTCGGATGGCATTCGACATGGCCGCTCCGTCACGGTGGGTGGCGAGGCCGTCCACAGCAGTTGTTTGGCGATTTACAGCCCTCGGGGTGAAGGGTTTATTGGAACGGACTAGTTAGTGCAGGGCTAAAATAAGGAGACGATGAAGAGACGCTTCAGAATCTACGCCACCTGCCCAGAGCTTCCACTAACACACACACACACACACACACACACACACACACACAAACGTATGCGGTATCTTCACACACTCGCGCCGACATGAACGGGCACAATGGAAACTCCCCTGTAATGGCGAAGACCTCATTTCCGGGGGGCTTTTATGGCGACACCCTGCTTGAGGATCAAGTACTCTAATGCAAAACTACAAAGATTTCATATTTCTCAAATTCAAACATTCATACAATTTATTGTTGTTGTGTGGAAAAGGCAACTGGGTTTTTTAAGCTATATTTGGAATCCTCAAGACTTAAATCATGAGGACTTGGCTCAGTAACAGCCGACGATTTTAAGAATCAAAGCAAAGCACAGTTTAAGTATAAAGCGTCAAAGATTGGTCATATAAGATCCTGGATTTATTTCCTTGGTTTTCTTCTCGTCGTGAGAGCACAAAATCACAGCTGTAATCATGGCCATGGCTTCACATTCCAAAAATGACAGACTGACCTTTTTGGCCTTTGTCAGGCCTTTCCTGTTTTCTGTCAAGGTCATCCCCAGACCACCAGAGTGCATTCCACCCCCACCTCAACCACCGCGTGGCTTTTTTCCCTTCCATTCTTTCTCGCACTTTTCATTTGTTTCTGAGGCCCTGCGTGGCGCATCGGCGTCTAGACAGGGCAGCCCAAAGGAGACCATCACTGAGTGCTTGCTCTTCGTTTTATCCGGTGAGTCACCCCCCCTAAACCATCCCCCCGCACCCCCTACGACTTTGAGCTCCCCCCGTCTACCCTCTATTGTGAATGAACAATACTGTGTCGCTGCCTCTTCCTAAACATGTTGGGGTATTAAAATCTGCCTCAATACGAGCCAAAGGGGTGTGAGTGGAGCGAGCAGGGGGTTAGGAAAGGCGGCGGCCGGGGTGGAGGGGGTTGTCAAGTCAACACACAGGCACACACTTGGTCCAATGAGGGAATAGCAGGTGGGGGGCGGGAGGTGTTTCCGTCTCAAACCCATTTGTGTCAATCAGGAGAAGTTCAAAAGGCAGGAAATATTCTCTTACACACACCCACACGCACGCGCGCACCCAGCCACACACCCACACGTACTTGTACACGCGCGAGTTAAACACGGCTGCGTCGTGTCCAAAAAAGGTGTCAGTCAAAATGAACAGCAATCCAGCCTCTGTGTGTGTGTGCATGATTGTGTCTGTCTTGAGGGGGGGGGCAGGTTCCCGTGAAAACACAGATCCCACCCAGAGATCCCCAACATGACCAGGCAGCCTCCCCCACCCGATGTCCCCGGCTCATCCGCAGATGGAGCCAGATCTCTCCTCTCACCCTGCTTCCTCCTCTGTGACTAAACACACGGTTGCCATAGGAACTGCGCTTTCCGCTGTGATTTTGGTTAATTGTCAAAGCATGTCCGAGCCAGCCGCCAGTGTGAGGCACCTTTCTTTCCACATCCTTAGACTCACCTTTAAAGAACACATTTTCTTGCCAAGCTCGACAGTGTTCGCGAAAAAATACCGACACACACACAGACACATTCATCCCTTTGCTGGAGTAAGTGTCTGCTTATCATTCTCGAAGGACGGCATCATGCACACATCTGAGCTCGAGATTATTCCTTTTGTGACTCGCTGCCTCCTTTGCAGTGACCCAGGCAGACAATAAAGGATCCGCACAATGGAAATGTTAATTTCCTCATTATCAGCCCTCTTAATTATTTGTTGTGACAGATAATTGCATGCGGGGCGTTTGATATCAGCAATAACCTTCTGCCTACGTTGTCAAGGGGGCCTTGTCGCCCCTCTCGCCCCCGAGCGGCGCTTTTCATGGAGACAAAGAGCGGCAGACCTTTTTGAAGAGACGCACCTCCTCTTCCTACGCCATAATAGGAATAAATATTATAGATTAATTAATCCGTGCTGATTATAATTTAATCACATTGCCTCCTGGGGTCACCGTATTATTATCCCACTTAGTGTGTGGCTTGTACATGCATGCATGCAAAAAAAAAAAAAAAAATAGGCATTATTCCAGAGCCAATTTTTTTTCTTTGCTCCTTTATTGATTTGTTAATTACCAGTCGGTGCGTCCTACCAGTCTTTAGGCTTTTTTTTTTCTTTTCGAGCGCACGTTGCTAATGATGATTGTTCATTTCAGTCCGGATTAATAAAATGAACGTGATAACATAGGATGGCTGTCAGTGTAAATCTATTCATCATATCTCTGCTTTTCTAATATGCTCAAGGTGTCATTTTCCAATTTCTTTAATTTCAACATTTGCATCTGAGATGATTTTTTTTTCTTTCTTCTAGAATCTATACTAATGGTTTCGCTCCTAGTAATGCAGTCTGTCTTTCCAATGCCACTGAGAGCACTCCTGGTTAGCCTCGAATCAGAAAGCCCAATCAATAGCATTCTTGCATGTACCGCTGGAAAATCGGTGCAATGGCCCTTTAAAAACACTTGGCAATGCGGAAAAGGTTGTCATTATAATTGTAAATATTCTTCATCGGAGACGCACGAGAGCCAAAGACGCTCTCCAACATGAAATCTGGCTCTTCTGCAGTGTGAACCTCCATGTAATACAGAAGGAGCTTGAATTCCTTTCAATCCAGTGGACTTGGCAAAGCCACGGTGGCTCTGCTTCCAAAAAAATTTGGGAAGTCAGACCCCGAGGAGAGTATCCACGCGCTGACGACCGAAGCTTCCAGCAAAAGGCTCACAACAAACACAGCATTAAGCCAAACATCAAATCAAAGTCCCGTCCACTACAATATGCAGCAGACCAAAGCACCAGAAAGAGTTTGAGAGAAATACTGACAACAGAAGCAGGCTATTTTTTTACCATCCTGCATTTACGTTCCAAACAATGCTGCTGTTTTTGTGTTGTTGTTGAGGTTACGTAGATATGTCATATTTTCATGTGGGCCTGTGGTCTACATTTTTCGGTCATATATGTAACTCTATACATGGAGCATATATTTTAACAATGCATTTTTTCTGCACGGCTCTATTTTAAGAGGCATATGCACGCGCGCACACACATACACACACACACACACACACACACACACACACACACAGCATTGAGCAAGGCACTAGTCGCATCTCCTCATGACTTTTTGATTGAAAAGGTTCTTCAGCAGAGTCAAAAGAAATGCAATAAAACAATTGGACAGCCTGTCAAATTAATATTGGACAGCCTGTCAAATTAATGAAGCTGATTAAGTGAAAATAAATAATCTGAATCTGCCCTGAAATGAATGTAGTCTTTTCAGGAGGCACAGTACGTAACTTTACAGTTACGCTGAGAATACGCGAGTGTATCTTTCCATGTCTCCTGATGACTCCAGCGCAACGGATGCTATTTTTAACAATACTTTAGACATCAAATCCTGAACTCCCAAACACGTTCTCCCTCTTAATCAAGACAATAGTGAAGTTTTAGTCATCGGTCCTGAGGTACAACGAGACAAACGTATCACTAAATTACAAGTGGGTCCTTAAAAAGGTGAGACATTTGTACGTTATTTTACACTCTGAGCTCGCTTTTATTCCACACACAAAAGAGGGATTTGATCACTTAAAGACAACAAAGTCTGTCCTTTTTTTCCTCTTGCCAACGCAAAGTCACTAATGCATGCTTTTATCAGCAGTCATATTTATGATTGTTATGCTTTATGTATGTATGTATAATGTATAATGTAATGCTGCTGTAGACTGGAAATTTCCCCAGTGTGGGACAAATAAATGTTATCTTATCTTATCTTATCTTTCTGGCCTTCCTAAAAAGACAATTTCAGGTTTACAGTTATCACAGAACCAGCAGCACGTCCCGGGACAAAGCCTAGAAGGTAGAAGCACATTATACATATTTTAAATACACTGCATTGGCTCACCTGGTGTTTCCGGACCAATTCTATGTTCTTTTTCTGATTTTAAGAGTCTTAATGGTCTTTTGGGCCTTCCAATCACTCAGAGCCGATTTTACCTCTGGAGGACGTCAGGGCCTTGGAGGGTTTCCAAGGCCCTGACGTACTCCAGCGCTGGTTTTTTCGATTTTACCACAGTCGGGACACAGAGCATTCATTTTGAAGAAATGGCTCGACCCACCTTTTTGAATGAGCTTTTAATTCATATTTAATTCCCCCTATTTTATTCCTCCTATCAAATACTTGGGTCCAAAATAACCCGATTTGGGTCAGATATGCACCAATCCACTACCTGGGTCACTTTAACCCAACTTTCCGTGTTGTTTTGTGCTATGGTACTGCCTCATGGGGCCCCCAGTTGCAATTTGTGGCTCCTCTTCTGCCACCGCATTGGGGCTCCGTGCTGGTGTCATGGGGCTGCTGTCTGTTGTCTGCTTTGCCTGCCATGGGGTTTCTTCTCTTGGATTCTCTGTGCCGGTCCATATTCATTACTGTACATTGTTGTTTGTAACCTGCATGTATACTGTATGTGTGTGTGTGTGTGTGTGTGTGTGTGTGTGTGTGTGTGTGTGTGTGTGTGTGTGTGTGCGTGCGCGCGTGTGTGTGAATTTAATGATCTAAAGCACTTTAAGTTAAGTACATGATACATAAAGTCTGACTGAGCGAGTGATTTTCATTTGAGTTTGTACATTCTCAACAGCAATGTTAATGTTAACACGTCTGCAGTTTAATGGTGTCCTTTCTTTCCTGACAACTAGTCAGTGTACCATTCATGTGTTATTTTAAAGTTCAAAATTGCATTCATGTGCTCTTTAAATTTTCCAACTAATCTGTGCCTCTCATTGCATATATAGAAAATGAAAACAGTAGATTGCGTTGTCATGAAAAATGGACATCTCCATTCATAACCATATTTCGTATGGATTACATATCCTTGAAACTGAAAATGGATGTTTGAAAGTGCACACCAAAGGCCCTAGATTCAAGTATTAGCAGGAGACAGTCGAATGAACGCAAGACAAATCAGTAACAGAAATTCTTCAAAGATCTTTAAAGGCCCATTGAGGATTACATACAGGTGCGGCATGCAAGGTGTTTTGGCCCCGTGTAAACACTCATGCACGTGTGACACAACTTGAACCCATCACATTCTGCTCATTTTTCCCTCTCCCACGAGTCACTGTGGGTGTCATCTTGACACACGCTTGCACACATGTGGGCTTATCCTACCTCCCACATATGTGACAGGTGGGAGCATTTCCAGACCCTAAACTAAACCCTTGACATTTGACCCCTCACCCCATGTGCTCTTTTGAACCTAAGACACCTGCAGTGGCCACTGGAAGGTGACACGGGCCCCGTCACTTTCAAACACCGAAGCAAAATAACACAATAATTTATTGCCTTAGACAGACAACCTCAATTCAAACAGAGTAATAAAATTCCAAATTCAACAAAATAATTGTGATGATCCTCATGGTTTTGAATATTCCAAATGTACACCTTTATTACTTCCAAAAAAAACAAGAGAGAGAAGAATAATCCGTTCATCCATTTTCAACACCGCGTATCCTGAACAGGGAGTTCCTGGAGCCTATCCCAGCTGACTTGGGGCGGAAGGCAGACTACACCCTGAACTGGTCGCCAGTCAGTCGCAGGGCACATACCAAACAACCATTCACACCGTCACTGAGTGGGAACCGATCCCACGCTGCCCGCACACAAGCCCGGTGTGGGTACCACTCCATCATCAGCAATGTCAAGAAGAAGACTCAATAATGAAAATAATGAATTCATCCATCCATCCATTCATTTTCTAATCCATTTATCCTCACGAGGGTTGCGGGCGACCTACTGCTTGGTTAAGACCCTGCCTACTGCTCTAGGCAGGGTACACCCTGAACTGGTTGCCAGCCAATCGCACGGCACACATAGACCATTGAATTTCAATTGAATTTGAATTTGACTTTTATTTGGTCCCCCGTAGGAGAAACCTGTCTCGGAGGACAGGCCCTCTGTGCTGCTACATACATTAAACAAAAATGTATACATACACGACACACCATAAATTGGACAATTACATACGATACAAGACAATATAAACTCGACACACATTGGACACTGCATTACAGTCATATGCACACACCCCCACTGCCCTCATGTTCTCCCGCTTGTCTGTCTGCCTCCCTCTAATTGTTTATTGATTAAGATGATAGCCTGCGGTATGAATGAGTTTTTATATCGGTTTAATTTGCAGAGAAGAGTCCTATAGCTCTTTCCTGAGTTTAGGAGCTCGAACTGGGAATGTAAAACATGGGAGGGATTGTCTAAAATGTTGTTGGCCCATTGAATAACGGACTGCACATATATGTCCTGGGGTGCAGGGGGTGGGGGCTGCCCGATTACCTTCCCTGCTGTCTTAACCAAGCTGGTTATCTGAGCCTTAGATTTAACAGTTAGGTTCCCAAATCAACTGGTTACTCTAAAGTGCAGGACTGACTCAATGGTTGCTCTCTAAAAGATCAACAGAATGCTTCTGCCAACACCAAATATCCTCAAACGTCGACGACCAACAACCATTTGCGCTCACAATCACACCTAGGGACAATTTAGAGTGTTACGTTAACCTGCCATGCATGGTTTTTATTTGGGAATGTGGGAGGAAACGGGAATACCCGGAGGAAACCCACTCAGGCACGGGGAGAATATGCAAACTCCACACAGGAAGGCCGGAGCTGGAATCAAACCTCTGCACTGTGAGGCCGACGTGCTAAGCAGTCGTTCACCGTCCTGCCCAAATTAATTCAAATTAATATTTTTAAATGGCTCGAATAACTCAAAATCCTCTCACTATCCGTACAAATTTTAATCTCCTGAAATAAAACCCGGAGAGTTCATGGTGCACTCTATGTTTTGTCATTACTTACAAGAAATAATTGGCCATTATTGCCATAGTTATCTTGAAAAAGTAACTTAGTAACCTGAGTGTTACTTGATTAAAAAGTAACTTGGTTACTTTGGTGATTACTGGATTTAACAAGTTAGATTACAATTGACTTTAGGAGTTATTTTCAGTGGTCGCCGACAATTCCGCTCCAGCTTTCCGAAATGTTCTTTGTTGTGTGCGTGTTGGTTAGTAACATGATGCATTTGACCTCATTCATGTTATTGCAGGCAATCCTCAAGTTAAGAACATGATGGGATCCAAGAGGCTGTTTGTAAGTCAAGACACATTAAATTTCTTTTTTAAATCCAATTTTATTCATCTCGGCGTGCAAGCGACACAATAAGAGAGAAATATGAGGTGTGTGTATGGAGTGATGCTTCTTGGCGGGGTGATGGCAGAAAGGGGAACGACAGTACTGTGGAACCTAAAATGTGGCACTCACTTGAAAATGTAAACTTGTGAATGTGGTCTGGCATTTTATGACATTTACCGACTCTCAGCATTTGTTTGTAACTGCAAATGTTAGCATGTGGAACGTTTGTAAATTGAGGACTATCTGTATTTGTTAATTAGTTGTCTTACAAGCAAACTATGCCTGTAACTGACCATAGCCGAATTTGGTGTGGCGATCAATGACTTCTGCCCCATGTTTCTCACTTCCGCAGCCGAGTGGCTACTCATTGTAATCGTCTCCGCATGATGAGTAGCGCATTCAACAACGCGTCAAAAGTGGTTCACTACCGTGGCAAATATAGGAATTGCGATTGTAAAGACATCACTAATGAACATTCTTTTCAACATTTTGATCGCTTTGTGTCATCACAAAAAACACACACATTTCATTTTTGAAGCGTAACATTAATCAGACAATTAAATATGAATGCATTTGATTACTAATAACTCCAAATGTCCACATTTATCGAGTAACACGTTCGTTAAGAACGATTTACCGGCACTTTAGTGGCACGCATAAATGAAAACATCTATATCGGAAAACTCTGGGATGAACTTTGAATCGGCGAAACATGATTAAGATTCACAAAGACATATGTAAACATTGGCTACGCTTTAACTCAGACAGAGAATAATGCGGGCAGTCCCCCCTCTGTTTCCTCACTTGGAGGCGCCCCAATGTGCTGGCTGTGAAGTGAGTTAAAGAGGATAAACACCCCCGTTTGCCTCTAACCTCATTTCCTCCGCAGCCCCCGTAGATAGATCCCAACAAACACACACACACACACACACACACACACACACACACGATGCGCAAGACTGGTTGGAAGTCGACCCCTGACCTGGACAGATTTCACAGATTATCCCTTTTTTTTGTTCGAGCATTGGCTCTCTGATCCCTCTGATCCACCTACTTTGCCTTCAAGTTAAAGAATACACCGACTCTCCCCTCCATCGCTTTCGCTGCCCCAGCCCATGAGGACTTTGCCTGAATTCCCAAGATGGAAGGAAAATTGACCCTAAAAAAATTAGAAGAGAATGTATTAACAAGAGGTAGTACTGTTTTCATCTCTTCCAACGATTGGCGTGATGGCGTGGTTTGTCTCCAGGTTCCAGTCCAAAATATCAGATTAGCGCCATGAGCCTGATTTCCTCAAGGTTTGTGAGTGCAAAAACAATCGCAAACTTGTTCGCTCAGTTAACAGATTTGGGAACTGATCAACTAACTGGGTGCGCTCGAGAATGTATCTGCTACATGGGCAGTATTGTCACATGGTTCATTTTGCGTGTTATGAGAGTAAAATACCTTTAGCATGTGCAATGTGATTGATCAAAGCTGCGAGGAACTGAGATGGCTGATTCTGAATCTTGAACGACAGGGGTAAAGCATTGTGAAAAAAGCTGCCAGTGTAGCCAAAATCAGAAGCGATAGGGAGAACGTTTCCACCCGTGTAAACAGTTTTAGAAATTCCTGAAACAAAAATCATTGTGACATATCCAGCAAACAATTTTGTAACTTGTAAATGATTTCAGAGTGCTTTAAAAAGTATGAGCGCGGAGTCAAGTCAAGTCAAGTACAACTTTATTGTCAAATGCGCTGTATGTGCAACATATAGCACAGATGAAATTTCCTCCCCCTCAACCAGACAACAAAACAAGAGGAGCCGCTGCGGGTGCCCGCGCACAAAATAATGACAAAATAATACAACACAACACATAAGACACAGACAGTCGTGTAATCTTAACCACTTTTCCAGCATACACTTTGTTGTTTGAAGCAATTATACATAAGGACGATTATTATATGAGTAAGGATGTTTCGTCCCAGGGACGGAATGTTCATCTCCGGTGGTTCCGGCCTCAACCAGAGTGATTTTCCAGGCGTGCCGCTCCAAGGTGAGAATGCACTAATACACAAGATGGCCACACACCTGTAAATCTGTTTGCCTTTTCGGATACCCTTACAAGAAGAGTTATTTTTCCATCTTCCAGAAAAGCTTCACATACATATCAAACGACGACATTGTCAAAATGCTCCTGATTCACACGTACCAGAAGAGGCTGTTGTAAACATAAAAGGCCATTTTGCTCAACAAAAGAAAACAAAAAGCGGAAAAAAACACGACATACTTTACATGGACACCTCTGCTTTTCCTAGTACATGCGATGTGTAAAAGGAGAAGTCATGTGTAGCAGTAATGCGCAACGGTGGTCTAGCATTTTGCTTGAGAAGCATGAAAAACAAACGACATTATTATTTATTATTATATGACATATAACTTCAAATTCTTCCGGCATTATTTGGCTATGGCAGAGCTGCACACGACCAGACTCAGCACTTCGTCCCATACGAATATCCTCAAACTTTTTCTTTTCCCACTGAGACCCGTTTGCCTTTTCAGGCTCTAAAATGCTCTTGTCATGTAAATGAACTCCCAAAACGGCTCGACATATCCTGTTTTGTGCAAACGGCCCAGAAAGTTAACTGGGATAGCCATGTGATCCTTCACAGGATAAGAAGCATAGAAAACAGATTGATGGGTAGACTTAGGGCAGCAAAAAAAAAAAAGAAAAAAAAAAGAGTTACAATCAACGTAGCTTCTCCCACTGAAGCTTTGAAGAGAACAGATTACTTCCAGAGCAAAGGGGAAAGCCATTTGCCCAGCATATATTCATGCCCCTGGTTAAACAGCTGATTTAGGCAGAAGAATAGGGATTAGCTGCACCCTCAGCATCTCATTACATCCTAAAGGATCCTATTCAAGAGGGCTTTAGCAGCACTTTTGCACCATTTGCCTTCGAGAGCGAAGCAACAGTCACACAATTGGGTGTTGTTGTTGCTAAGTAACAGGAGCTAAGTGATATTTCAGGCAGACAAACAACAACAACACCTGTGCGTGACAGAAGAGCAAATGGGAGCGTGTTACTTGTCAATCAGGAAGGTAAAAATGACACTGTGTCCCTGTTTGACCCTCCCTTCACACTGTGGTTGACACTTTGATTGGACATGGCCCTTTGAAAATAAAATCTAATGGGGCCTTGTAACCCGTCAGTCACAGGAACACAGGCCATCTTTACAGGCTGCTCGCACACGCGCACACACCATTATCATCATCACACACTACCCGTTCGGTGTCGCCCGCTAACAAGTCCCCAAATAATTGATATTTTCGAAACAGGAACCTGATTTTTTTCCATATCTAACACACCAAAATTTGGTCATGATGCTAAAAGATGCAACTCTTGATCATGCTTGCCGCGACTCTCATTCAAGTGAACAGAACCTTGCAATTTTTACTCAAAGTTTCAAAATGTATAAAAAATATTCTTTTTACAGTCGGAGAGACTTCAGCTGGTTGGACCTGTACAAGAGAGAAAGAGAGAAAGCAAGATTTTTTTAAATTAAAAAAAGTCTGTTACAGTACCAATAATAGTGTTTTGGAAGCCCCCGTTTTTTTGCATATTGCGCGGAAAGAACTTTGCATTCCACCAAAGTGCTTCAACCATCCGGTATGATAGACAAAGAGTAGATTCGACATGCCTCCTTCAGCTTCATTCAGTGGAGGAAAACAGCACATTTCACACTTGTCTTCAGAAAAAAAGTAACACGGATGCTTGCACAATGGTACACAAAATTAAATAGGATCGCAACAAGGAAGCTGGGAATAATCTTTGATCGGGAAGATTGTTATTCATTTGTCTCTTTTTTAAATCACTTTGCTTTATCAAGTATCAAGTACAACTTTTAATTGCTTATTCGGTATTGATAGCGATAGCAAAAAAAAAAGTCAACTTTGTGAAAGTCGTTTGAGAAATGTTCAATTTGTGTCTTATTTTCAATCTTCATGGATTGCCTTTGATGGGAACATGTACCCGACCAACGTAGCCAGCTTCATTTCACATCAGTACCATCTACATGTGCATAAGCACACAAATCACCTGAGTTGTTAGCGCGAGATGTCCCAGTGCGAATTTGAAACGCACAAAACTCTTGGCCTCAGGACCAAAATGTCAGAAAAACACAAATTCACTCGTAAAGTAGTTGCTCTGGAATGTTGACTACAGTACTTCTAGTGATAGAACATAAAAGGGTAAGAAAATAGACATGTGATATAGCCTACACCTTTTCAAGTGCCATTTCAGTCTGTTCAGTTCTGGTTGTTGTTTTTTTTCTTTTCTTATTTGTTTCAATAGGCCATTAAAATACAATGGGACAAATCATGTTCTATGATTAAAATGTGATTAATCAAGATGAATTAATTAAAAAGAGTAGCGAGAAAGGAAAGGATATCTGGCTGTGACATTTGTTGTTTTACAAAATGGCCCGGTGGTTTTGTGGGTTTTCCAGGGTAACATTCCTCATTTCCAAAAGTTTCATTTGTAACACACTCTTGTCAGTATAATAGCCGTTTGATTGTGAAACAATATTGACGCGGTCATTGGAAGACATGAAATGTTTTGTTTTATGGAACCATAAACTGCTGATGGAAACCAAATCAAGCCAATAGGCAAACGTTTTTGTCAAAACCAATGTGGTCAGGATGAACAGATGTTGCTCTGCGTGTGTGTTTGTGTGTGCGCGCATTTTAAAATAAAACATGAAAGAGACTTGGATGTATCACTACTGGATGGCAGTAAAAAGATGAATGTGTTCCTTGTTGCTTAATCTAAAATGAGTTCAATGTATTTCCAGAGAAAAGTATGGGTTTGTGTGCGTGTGTGTGTGTGTGCGTGTGTGTGTGCGTGTGTGTGTGTGTGTGTGTGTGTGTGTGCGTGTGTTCGTGCGTGTGTGTGTGTGTTTGCCTGTGTGTGTGTGTGTGTGTATGTATGTGTGTGTGTGTGTGTGTGTGTGTGTGTGCGTGCATGTGTGTGCGCACAATGTTCTATGCACTATTTTGAACAGTTCAATTGCTTTGACAAAGGGCATTGGAGCCCTAAAATAAACCTTGAGTGATTCGTTGGTCTGATTCTCACGTCATAATAATGAAAGATGATGGCGCTTCACTGTGTGTGCCAGCGAGCATCCGGGGTTCACAACTGTCAAGGCCAACTTCAAAGATATATGCACTTTGTATGCCCTCGACTCGCTCACTCAGCTGGATGACATTCCTGGGTTGTTTCGTCTGCTTTTGTTTTTCCCCTTTGTACCCTGACATTCAGCCCAGGGCTTTCAGAGCAAAATTATAGCAGATAGGTAAAGTGCTGAGTCAAATGCGCGAAATACCCTACAATGTAAAGTCGATATTGAAAATGGAAACTAGATCAAAGAAAAAATGAATAAACTATTCAGCAAAGCTAACCTTGCTGCACCAAGTGACATCTGGTGAAACCACACGAGGGGGTTTATAATGGTAGAGTGGTGCCTGTTGCCTTCTGCCTAACTTGTGACTTGTGCTGTGTCGTGCCTCTCTGGGTGTTTGAACGCACAGAGTTGCCTCGCCCACAACTCTTCCTACAATTTGGTGACAGCAAGTAGTCTGCACTCCGAATGGGCACATGGACTTTTTCGTGCCATGGCAATGGTCTCGTTGCGTGTTTGTGAATTCGGTAGAAGTGCTACGCCTTATTCTGCATTTCTGCAGTACCCGCCAGCACATCTGCAAATTTGGTTACAAAAAGTAGACTCGCTTTTAGACTCGCAAAATGCAGGTCTAATTCATGGCGCAGGTGGCACAAGGTGATTTTGGGGCATTGAGGTGCAGGCAGACAAATTTGGCACTCTGCTGGTGTTTATGTTGGATTTCATGGAATTTCTTTCATAAATCCCTCTGAATGATTGTGGAAATCAGTTCGTTGAACGATTTATAATCATTGTCATCTTACAACTATAATAGTACCCCTGCCACAATTAAGCCAGAAAAGGGGACGGGAATCTGTTAGGGCCGAGCACAGACCCTTGAGGGACCCAATGAGTGATCTTCAGTCGATTTGATTTTGTATTATTGAACTGCACATACTGATATCTTTTAGTTAAATAACTTCTCATGTTTATGTGCTACACCTCTTATGCCATATCGCTACAATTTGTACAATAATATTCTATGAACTATATGCTTTTTTTGTTTTTTTGTTTTTTACATCTGTAAAAATACCAACAGTATATTCTTCATTGTCAACACTAGTGGCTAAGATCCATAACTGTGAGGTGGTCCGATTTTCTCTGAAACTACTGTGTTCATTTTCGATTCAAGCATTTGCTTCTGAACAAAATTATCAAGTCTGCATGCAAATAGTTTTCCCAAGGTTTTGAGGATTGTGGTAATAGTCTAAAAAGTCAAACCTCAATTTTTGTCCATAATCCGTTCCAGAAGGCTGTTCGAAAACCGAAATTGTTCGAAAACCAAAACCACACTCTTTTTAAAATAAAAATGTTTACTAAACACGTCTGCTCACAATGGAAAGCAACACGAGGAAGCGTCACTTCCTCGTCTTGTAAGGAAGGCGAGAGGAGTCAAATGGTGCATTCAAATGCGCTCAGTTTGTTCGAGAACCGAAATTTGTTCGTCATCCGAGGCATAAAAAAACTCGAAATTTTTGGTCGAAAACCGAATTGGACGAGAACCGAGACGTTCGAAAACCGAGGTTTGACTGTACAGTGAAACTCCTCTACAACGAAATCATGTTTGCAGCAATAATTTTTTCACAAGAGGGGGTTTTTCACTGTAGCAAATTTGACCTCAGATGTAAACACACACACACACACAAACACACACACAAAACACGTATGTGTGTACATGCACACACAATCATATGTGTATCCTTTATTTTTATTCCAATAGTGCATAAGTATGAGCACACACTTATTTGACACTTCATATAGTCAGTGTAGAAAGAAATAAAGGGAAAAAAATTGCAAAATTTACGATCAGCATATCAATTTCTTGGATAATGTCTTCTATGTTGATCACTTTTACCCTATCTTCCAGCGTCAGAGCGCTTCTTGTCTTAGCTCCTTGACATCCAAAGGTCCGTTTTGTAGCCATTTTAGCAATGCAAGGTTCATGCTGCGTCTGAATCGAACAATAACAGATACTGTACTTCCTGGACCCGGTGGCTTTTCTATCCACTATCTCACTGTCTCGACCTCCCCTCAATCGCCACCCAAGACAGCGTTGCTCAGCTGATGTCATGCAATGAACTTTTAAGCTAGCCACGGGACGCTTCGTAGTCCTCGATGGCCATAGTTAGCGCGATGGAACTCGCCTTCTCTCTAATTAGCGCTCCAGTTAGCGTAAGCTTTTTAGCATGATAACAAGTAAAGCATTCGAGGAAACGTTCGTTTATTTGAATGTCCGTCGAGCCATAAGCAATTTACTCTGAGCAGCTAATCGGATGCATTCCACGCTATCTTCCACGGATCGAGCTAAAGCATCTACACACATAGACAGTGAGGTCCCTCTTGGCCAATCGGAGGCCAGGATGATGCTCGGTAAGCCAATGGCAGAGCAGCTATGAGTATGTTGCGTCCAGGAAACTCGCAACCGTGACCGAAATAAACACCGTTCACTATGTAAAGCAGTGTGATGGTTGCTGTTGCCGCTTCTGAACAAAGCAGTAGAGGTCGTTGTTGAATTACACTTTGTTGTGGTGAATGTCTTGGCGAGATAGGAGCAGAGAAAATGATTTCGTATAATGCAACAGGGTTTTTTTCGGCGTATGGGGGGCAGGAGAATGGTGTTAATGCATGAAGAATTTTTCACATTAGGGGGTATTTTTGCCCATGTACGTTTCGTTCTAAAGGAGTTTCACTGTATTTGGAGAATATAGATAGGAATGGCATTTACTGTTTTCATTTTTGATGGAAACACACCAGCTTTGAAAGACAGGTTATGCACAAATGATTGAATCAGAAAAACAAATCCAGTAAACCATTTATACACAACCATAAAAGCAGAAAAGACACACACCAGAAGCTTGATGCGCTTTGAAAGAAAATAGATGAAGCATTGGCGCAGCATTGCGTGGCCCACGTTTCTCTACATCCCGCCCACAGTGAACATGGAGGTCGGTGCACGCCAGCCTGTATGCGTTTCTCAGTGTGTGCAAAGGTCGAATGAAAAGAAATCACGATAACCAGACTTGACACATTGAGATGCAGGCACAGAGAAGTTTCAGTGAGATGGAGGACAAAGATGCCGGTCTGGTCTTGATTGTCAGCATCTTTCACTCACTCCCATGCTTTACTAAGATGGAGAAACCGACCAACTGAGTGACTGGCGTGTACACTAAAGTCAAAAGACAAGATATGTATTGGATGTGAGCGTACACTTGGTTACACTTATCATTTTACATTCTTTAGGTCATCGATTGCAGCAGTCTGCAATCACGTCCATGAGTTGCTTGGCAGACTGCAGTGAGGGTGGATGGTGATATGGCCTTTTGGTTAAAGAAACAGGTCTGGAATATCACGTTAAAAAAAATAACACAGAATGATATGGCCTTTGAGCGGCCCGGTAGCCCAGTGGTTAGCACGTCGGCTTCACAGTGCAGAGGTGCCGGGTTCGATTCCAGCTCCGGCCTCCCTGTGTGGAGTTTGCATGTTCTCCCCGGGCCTGCGTGGGTTTTCTCCGGGTACTCCGGTTTCCTCCCACATTCCAAAAACATGCATGGCAGGCTGATTGGGCACTCTAAATTGTCCCTAGGTGTGAGTGTGAGCGTGCATGGTTGTTTGTCTCTGTGTGCCCTGCGATTGGCTGCCAACTGATTAAGGGTGTCCCCTGCCTACTGCCCGAAGACAGCTTGGATAGGCTCCAGCACCCCCCGCGACCCTAGTGAGGATCAAGCGGTTCGGAAAATGGATGGAATGGATGGATATGGCCTTTGACCCGCAGACCGCCACCCTTGAATCAGAAGTCATTCATTTTTAAAAGACACCCTGTCCCAAATGCCTGACATGAAAGTTTGATTTAATATTGTTTATGAGGTGGCAAGCAATGTGTACAGATTGCAATGGATCTCGGAATCCTGCATGTCCCGTCTCAGATATCCATCAAAATCAGTAGATCGCTTTCTCTGGCACAGATACGCACTGAGATTACTGTATGTTGAAGATTGTGTGGGGAAATGTGAGAGCACTGTCAAGAAACCTCCATGGAGAATACAGATTTACCTGTTGGCTTCATTTGTGTGGATGAAAAGAATGGAATTATCATTGGCGTGAATCTAATATGACGTCATTTCCGTTCCTATAAGGCATAAAAGCAACTTGTTTGATGCCATGAAAACATCCTGTTTGATATTTGAAGTGAAGTCTGAGCGTCCAATCACGTTTGCCCAGTCATTAAATACATAGTTTAGCAGGTCAGGCAGTGTGTCAATGTAGGTCAACACTTCTCTACGCAACAGGATCCTGTTCACAGCTCGTGGGAACCAGGCGATGTTTGTAAGAGAACAGCCGTCCCCTTTGAGGACAGAGGAACAGGAATCTGAAATTGGTATGCTAGGAAATTGGAGATCAGTCAGTGGAGTTTTGAGCAATGCTTATGTCAGCCTTTATGGCTTTTAGGGCTCATAAAATGTATACTATGTAGAGGTTGTGTTGCAAGACTGTAGACGGGAGGGAGGAAAATCAAACTCCCGCTCCCAAAGCATGGAAACTCGATACTGATGCATGACGAGCAAAACTGTGCCTTGAAAATATGGATGTGCACAACAGGAAACATAGAGATATGGTGAGAAGAACTATAAAACTCAATAAGGCTTCCAACAAATGTATCTTTGGGAGCAATACTGCTAAAATCATTTGGGGGTTTTATATTTTTGGGGGGTAAGATTTGTCATTTGTGGTATGAGAAATGTATACATGGGTGGGTGGCTAGATGGGTGGATGGAAACGTTTTTGTAATCAGAAAAATCACTGATAACATATGTTTGTCCTCCTTTGAAGTATGGAGGTAAAAAAATGGAGTGTGGCACGTGGCAATCAACATTTCGCCTTGTCTACACAACCCTGCGGTGGAAACCCGTGTTCAATTTTTAACATTACTCCGTTTACTGAAAAGTTGCCATAAAAAAGTAAGTAAAGTAAGTAAGTAAAGTTTATTTTTAAAGCACATTTAACCACAGCTTGCACTGACCAAAGTGCTGTACATAGTGCATAGGCTAAAACAGGTTAAAAATAGAATAGATAAGTAAAAAAAAATAAAATACACATACAGCACAGTGATTTAAGCTAAAATGATAACAACACAACACTTAATTACAGACAGCAGGGTAAGACAATTAGGGCACAGGGAAGGCCAATGTAAAAAGGTGCGTCTTGAGCTTCGTTTTGAAGTAAAAACTCTAAGCACCCCATAGGAGGTGAACTAAGACAAAACAATGGAAATCCCCAGAATAGGCAGACCCTCACCATGCTTGTTAACGTTGACTAAATGGCTGGTGAATAATGTTCCTTTGGTTCATTCATTTGGATTTTGCTCATATTTCATTTAATCTCCATCCACCCTGCCAATGTGTTGAATTCCAGTCATGCGAAAAAAAAACTCCTTCACAATTGAAACCAGGAGCAGAGACATCAAGAATGGAGGGAGCAACGTCCATTAACAGAGGATCAGCATGGAAAAGACAAATCAGACATTAGTTTGGTGGAATTTATGATTTGCAAAAAGCATTCTTTCCAACACTCATTACTCTACAATTATGGTTGTATCTATTCTTTGACGGGAAAGTTGGCTTCCTCCGTATTTATGAGATGTGATGACAACTAATGGGAGGGAGGAGGGTACGAAAGTTAAATTGTGCCACTGAATTTGGGAGATGCCTACGATAATCTATATGCTATCTCGTTTTGAGTAACCGGTCAGATGGTTGCAGTGATAACTGGAGGCAGGCCTCAGCATGGGGCCTACACTGCGAGGCTCTGAAACATGCACAGACTAACTTTCTTGGCAAAAGCATAACCTGACATCATAAATGCACTCAGGATGTGAAGACTGCATCATAAAAACCTTTGCATGTGGTCACAGTTTGAAATTCAGAGGGATGGAGGCAAATAAATCAATTCCTTCCTGTGGTTAGTCTTGCGTGTATAATATTTAACCTGTTTCTTTTCTTTGTTTTCTTTCTTTTTGAGCAAATGTAGTCCATCTTGGAGACGGCTCATGTTTCTGCTGAGGGAGTTTAAGTTCCACCGGTAGTATCTTACATTCTATTTGATCAAACGACATGTCAACTGATGACATAAACACACGCAGAGTAAATGTCGCAAACTCCTGTGAGACATGTCGACACTATTAAAGAACAAGGGAGAAGCTAGTAGCTGGGAGTGAAACCCTGACTGCAAACCTACAAGGAGAAAACGACTCTCGAAGAGTGGATTAGGATTACATTTCTGTAGACAATCAAATCTACAGGAGCCACTTGTACGCATATACTGTACTCCACATTTTATCTTGTAGCAATTGCAAATGTAGCACAACCCAAATATGCCTCGACACCGAATTACACGCACTACTGATCAAGGCCGCCGCTTCACTCAACGGACTTTGTC
Source organism: Hippocampus abdominalis (assembly GCA_018466805.1). Taxonomy (NCBI): domain Eukaryota; kingdom Metazoa; phylum Chordata; class Actinopteri; order Syngnathiformes; family Syngnathidae; genus Hippocampus; species Hippocampus abdominalis. The sequence continues at coordinate 3,667,509 of CM031694.1, read as the reverse complement.
CAAGCGGCTGCGGCTTTTTCCAATGCCTTATATTTGTTTTCGCAGAGCTGCAAACAAGGCTGAAACAAGAACAAACATGTCAACCACACCTCATAAGCGGTCCAACACCGTATTTCCACTGATGTCAAAAAGTTATTTTTGCTAACATCTGGTTCCGCTTCCTTTGAAACTGAGAATGATATTTTGATCGCGCATCCCAGACAGAGACATAACTTGTGTGTCTCAAATACAAACACACGTGCAATGTGTAGCGCAGCAGACTGATGACTACATCAGCTGTGAGGCAAGGAGAGATGTTAAAAAGGGAGACTTAATTCAAGGAGGAATTAATTTTGATCAGGATGCTTGAAGGAGTCTGAGAGGCAGGCGATTCACACACACACATGCACACACAAACACACACACACTCTGGCAGTAAAATAATGAGGAAGCCTTAGGCAGCACAGTAAAATGCCAGGTGGAACCTCGGGCACACTCTGGCCCACATGGTTCCAATATGTCGATGTGTCCACGACCACATGCATGTACATCACACGAGTGTTTGTTCCATGAATGGCACAAATCCATATCATCTCTCAGGAAAACCTTTTGGAGGGCAGGGGCGGGTGTGGTGCATATGCAGTCGATGCCCCGACGCCATTCGTGCCCTCCGCCAAGGCTCAAGCGTGTCCGGGCTGCGGCACTGACATACGTCTTGATCGCCAACACCCTCGTCTTGTGTATATTTCACTCTCACTTCATCCAAAAGAGCGTGTCCACGTGCAATACACCTGCAACATTTCTAAAACTTTCTACAACATATTGTCGTGTCACATGACATGTCTCGCTGATGATCTGTGTCTTGTCTGGTTCACGCACATCAGTGTCAATACGTCAGGAAAATATTTTGTTGTTGTCATTCATCCCCAGACTCCATACACTACTGAATGTTTGCAAATCAGTGGACTCCTCTCCATGACATACCTTGGAACTCAGAATTGAAATGTCTTCCCAAATGTTGGATAGATTTTCCCTGACATGCACTTTGGACACACATTTTGCTGTAAAGATAAACAGTCATCTCCCTGCTGCTCCTCTCCCACAAACCTTCCCCCGTGTTGTTTTTCCACACAAGTCTCTGTGGTTTATGACAAGACACCTAATAACATACTTTGGAAAACGTTTTTGCCTCTGAAGTCTTTGTCCTTTTCATCTTTTTTAAAAATGAAGTTGGAGTCTTATTCCACAAGAAGGATCAACCTGAAAAAAGACAGTGGCAAGAGACAAAGAAGAACCATATGGTCTGGGTGTTTTTTTTAGGTAACCCAAGCTTCACGTATGTGCAGTCCCTTGTTATCAATGTCAAACCAAGATACTGGTAGAGATGAACTTGTTTGGCATGACAATCAAGGATGCTAATAGGTATGAATGCTAAAAGGTGAGATAGAAGAGTAGTTCCATGGCACGATTCGTTCATTAAAGTTAAGATTCAGTACACAGTAATTGTCTTTACATTTCCAAATTAAACGTGGGCAGTGCAAATGAGGTGGTGCTCAGCATGTGTGCATCACAGTCGTTTTGGATTCGAGGCCTTCCTGCGTGAGTGAGCAAGCTCTCTCCAGGTACTCCAACGTCATCTCGCGGTCCAAAAACTTACGCGTGAAGTTAATTGAAGTCTCTTGATTGGTGTGAGGTACTAGGGGTCCCCAACCACCGGTCCGCGGGTCATTTGGGGCCGGGCCGCTCAGAAAGAATAAATAACTTACATTCCTTCCGTTTTATTCATTGCGGAATCTGAAAGGTGTTTTATTTTGAAAAATTAACTGATTCGCCGTTATATCAGTCGACATTATGTCACTCTTAACGCAGGTGAATGCGCACTTCTCGGTCACGTGATAGGTTTTCGCAAAAAAAACAAACGTCTTTGAAAAGATTTTCGGCGAAGGGGAGACAGAAGAGGAGCCTACGACTTTCAAGAAAGAGAAGGTTAGACTTCATCATGTCATGATTCGTGTTTATTATTATGTTTCCAAAATACCACACTTTTCATGCAGGCCATATCATATTATATTGTTGTATCTATCCGACGTTAAAGGCCAGTCCCTGAAAATATCGTCTGACATAAAACCGGTCCGTGGGGCAAAAAAGGTTGGAGATCTCTGCAGTAGCCCACTCCCAAGTCGGTGAGTGCCGATATACTTGTCTAAAACAATGCGAGGACAGAGGCAAGTCCAGATTTTGAGTGTGGGGAAAGATAGGAAGTTCCCATGATGACAATAAGGGCATTTTTACCGGCGGAGGCAGCAATTCATCGTGTATGTGGCACATGGACATTCAGTGTATCATCAAGCAGAAATACACCCCATCGCATCGCTGAGTATGTGGCCTTTATCAGAAGCTAATGCTAATATGTACAACAAACAAAACTCAATGCAGCTCTGCTTACCTTTTGGCTTTGACCAAATGGTTGAGACAATGGAGTGCAATTGCTTGAAAGTAGCTCTGGAGCTGGATTTTCCGGGTCACGGTCAAAGGAACTCACGATGCACATTGGCAAAATCTAAACACATTTTTTCGATTCTTCACATTTGGAAAGTTTATAAGTGTTGTTTCGATTCAGACTTGACAGGTTGAGAAGGCCAACAGAGAATCAGCTATTTGTACGCATGTATTCAGTTTTGCATCACATATCCTTGCGGGTCATAGCAGGATAACATGTGAACCTTGATTTTGAACCCCTCAAAAAAAATGTCTGGCTGCCAAGCACCTACTCCGAGCGGCCCCCGCCGGAGCCGATGGCGACCTCTGACCTAATAGATCAAGAGGAGCATCAGATACGAGTCAGTTAATTAGAAAGCTAATCGCTCCTCAGATGGGAAAAATGTGTCGTCCCCGGGCAGATAGTCGAGTCCGTGTGAGTCCTGCACTAAGCTCTGTGTCAGTTTGCGGTGACCTATTCCTGCTGCGGGTTACTTCTACCCCATAATTAAGTGAATTATCTGCCAGAGGACAGTGTGACGGCTGGAGAGGCTGCCCTGACAAAACACTCTCCCTGTATATAGATAATGAGACAGAGGCCTGACAGGTGGGCTTTGATTAGGAAGGAAGGTCCTGTTCTGGGTTGGGAGGCGCACACGTACACACACACACACACACACACACACACACACACACACAGCCTATCCCAGTGCAGCAAGCACACTCTTTCGAGCAGAGGCCATCCTCAGAGAGCGAGAGCATGTTTGACATTATTAATTGGCTTTTTCAGTGCACTGAGTCGGGCAGATGAAAAGCTTTATCAAGCTGAAATAATTAATTTTGCCTTCGCCCCTTCTAATTCGCTGACACTTCACTTCTCTTAGAAAATGAAGGGGGAAAATTACTATTTTTAGGCTTTTCTCTTTTCCTCGATTCACACTCTCTTTCAGATGTTTTTGGAGGAGACATTTATGGCAGTAATGTGTTTTTTTTGTGTAAAAATACAATTAAAAGGAGATTTAATTAACTTGAGTTTGCAGTTCTTGAATTAGCTTTATCTGAGCCATGTACAAAGGCCATGTGCCCAGTGCACCGTATATATAATTTCCAATTAATTCTAAATTACAGAGAAAACTAGAGAATGATGATAATACACTATTAAACACAATCACTTTGACTATCTAAGCTCCTCTTGGTTGGATAATTAGTTTAATTAAGCTCCTTTGAATCGCTTCAGAATACCTACAGGGTCGATGATTAAACTAAAGTGACATTTGAATATGAAGCACACAGGTAGGGCTCTGAAGGTACCAATTAAATTTAGGCTACAGTGGATTGGACCAAGAGCACTCAATAGAGAGCAGTGAGAAAACGCAACTTGCTGGCAAGATATTTCCAGTGAGAGAAAAAAAAAAGGAATGCTTGAAAATAGTTTTAAAAATACCAAATAAGTCTGAAATGCCATTTTTCACAAAACCAAATTGAATCTAATATAAAATACTTTAAATTCAAATGTCTTTTTTTGGGGGGGGGGGATTATTTGTTTCATTACTGGCTCTTGGAACTGTGGGAATATTTGTTTTAATAAACATCCATCCATCCATGCATTTTCTGATCCACTGTATCCTCACCAGGGTCGCGGGGGTGCTGGAGCCTATCCCAGCTGTCTTCGGGCAGTAGGCGGGGCACACCCTGAACTTGTTGCGTTTTGATAAACATTATACAGTATTTTAATAATTTGTATTCATGTCCCACAACATGCACACAACCCTGTTACCATAACCTTTTTAGCATAGTAGAAGAAGAGGAAAGCAGTGAATAACAAGATACATTGGACTTGACATCATCAAACAGTTTTCCAAAAGAAGGGAAAGAGCAAAGGTATGTCCTCTCTTTTATTTATTTGACATTTTTGGGAAATTGGTGCCCTTGATTGAATGTCTCACTCCACCTCATGCAACCCGAGTTGTTCTGCATATGATCAGAATTAAACAAAATTAATTACTTATTTACAGAAGTAAATTTGCTCTCTTGGTCAGCAGTAATAGCTAGTTAAAAATTCAGCTTCTATTACTGAGCCAAAGCTAACATTCAACCGGATTTGGAACCCTGTTACCTGCAGCCCTATTGATGTGATTACGGTGACAGCTATTGTGAACACCAAATAAAATCATGACGTAAAAATTGTACCATTGATCTAAGATGAGATAATCAAGCCTTTGATTGTTTATTCTCTGTTGTTGATTATGAAGCAGAAAAACAGAAATGTGAAAGTTCATTTTTCCCGAATTTTGAAGCCAAAATTGTCCTCCAATTCTGGAATGACCCTTAAGTATATGTGTATGTATATCTAAATATATATTAGCGCTGTCAAACGATTCAAATATTTAAACGTGATTAAATGCACACATTTCTTAGTTAACTCATAATTAATCACAACTACCGGTAATCACACATTTTTTTTAATCACATCAGTTTCTAAATTTCTTTAATATCTTTTTGTCCTATTTTTTCTCATTTTAATGCTCTCATCAACATCGAATCGTGGATCAGTTTTCTTTGTGCAAAATGCAAATATTTACTGAAACAACCATTTCAATTTTCAATTTTACATGAACATTTTTCACTTGAAGCAGTTATTCACACATAATCTCTCACACAATATTACTGTCCATCAACAACAGTGAGAAAATATGTTGTCACACAACAGCTCCTTTAACAGCTCCTTTCACAGCTCTTTTTAGGGAATCAAAACAGAGCAATATAAAATTATAAAGTGCACATCGAAGGTAAACTAGTACTCAGCCTAGAGTGGATTTAAGCCATGGTCGCATAGTTCGTTTTTCTCAAGTTTGCTTTGAACACAGCAGTCAGGCTAGGTTGATTCTGTTGGTCCTTCTTGCGCAGAAGTCTCTCTTTGGTTTTGTGTAGACATCATTTGGGATGACTACACTTGGTTCGAGGCGCAACACTGGAGACGTTTTCTTATTTTCAGTGTGGTCGCTACCACTGCAACGCTGAACTTTTGACGTGCCTCAGCGCACATTCACTGTCAGACGAACACAGGGAAGCTCCACCCCCTTTATTTATATAGACCTTACCAGAGAGGCTGAGGAGTGTGATCCCTCTGTAGTCGGAACATACCCTCCGGTCCCCCTTTTTAAAGGGAGGGACCACAGCCCCGGTCTGCCAATCCAGAGGCCCTTTCCGTGATGACCACACAATGTTACAAAGGCATGTCAACCAGGACAGCCCCACAACATCCAGAGCCTTGAGGAACCCCGGGCGGATCTCATCCACTGATGGGGCTCTGCCACCGAGGAGCTTCTCAACCATGTCAGTGACTTCAACCCCACAGATAGGAGAGCCCACCTCAGAATCATCAGACTCTGCTTCCTCTAAGGAAGGCGTGTTGGTTTAGTTGAGGAGGTCTTCGAAGCACTCTGCCCACCGACTCACAACATCCCAAATCGAGGTCAGCAGCACCCCATCCTCACTGTACACAGTGTTAATGGTGAACTGCTTCCCCCTTCTGAGACATTGGATGGTGGACCAGAATTTCCTCGAAGCCGTCCGGAAGTTGGCTTCCATGGCCTCACTAAACTCCTCCCACACCCGAGTTTTCCATTCCATTTGGCCAGTCGATACCCATGAGCTGCCTCTGGAATTGCACAGGCCATAAAGACTCCATCAGCTTGACGGCATCCCTTACTGCCGGTGTCCACCTGCGATTTCGGGGGTTGCCACCATGACAGGCACCGACCACCTTACGGCCACAACTCCGATTGGCGGCCTCAAAAATCAAGGTGCGGACTCAGACTCTTTGTCCTCCGCCTCTCCTGCAAATTGGGAAAAGCTCTCTGAGGAGGGAGTGAAATTCCTTCTGACAGGAGATTCCGCCAGATGCTCCCAACAAACGCTCAAAGAACGATTGGGTCTGCCGTGTAGGCATCTTCCCCACCATCGGAGCCAAATCACCACCAGGTGGTGATCAGTTGACAGCTCCACCCTTCTCTTCACCCGAGTGTCCAATCCAAAACATGCGGCCACAAATCCGATGATACAACCACAAAGTCAATCATCGATCGGCATATATCTTCGAAAAAGAAGATGATGATCATGGCTTGTATTTATAGACAGGAGTCAGAGTGTGAGTAACTTGGATTAGATTCTACTCTTGGCCACAATGTGGAGCAAGATTCAAGTTAAGGTAAGTAATGCAATGCAATACAACTTTATTTATATAAGCCATTTTACATTTTAAAGTAAAATATTTTTTCCATTTCAGGAGCTGCAGAAACCCACCAGTGTTTTCCTGCTATACAGTTCAATAGATTGGCAAATAATTGGATGTGAAATGTATGCAAGCGCAGCTCTTTGGTCAGTCACTGTATTATGTAGATATACTGATGTATAGTGCGCTGCATTCACCATCTTAACCAAATTGGATTTATCATCTGCTTTTTTGGGGGGGAGGGCAGGGGGGGGAGAACTAACGGATTGATGATAGACGAACTGGCGGACCAGTGCAATTTACTGACGGAAGCAATGACAGAAGCACGGTTAAAATACTATGATGGACTGACTGTGTTTTTGTTCCAAGTTCATTATAACTCATTGAATTCTTTAGTGATTCCGACGCGGATTAGGTTATAAAAACATCAGACATGCCGCTATGATACATCCCACATGTGTCATTTTATAATTGGGGCTTTAACAGAGAGACCATTGCAGGAGTCAGGACTCGCAGCAACTCAAAGGGAAGTCTCCAAATATAGATAAATAGATACCGTAATTTCTGGACTATAGAGCGCACCTGATTATAAGCCGAACCACTACATTTTTAAAGGAAAAAACATTTTGTACACACATAAGCCGCACCTGTCTATAAGCCGCAGGTATTGTTACATGAGATATTTACAAAGAAAGACGGTACACAGGCGGCCGTTAAAAAAGTCTTTATATAGGCCGCTTCATTAAATAAGCCGCAGAGTTGAAAGCGTGTGCCAAAGGTCGCGGCTTATAGTCCGGAAATTACGGTATCTGTGCCCCGCTAATTTCTAAACATTTTGCGCAGCTTGGCAACTTGTTGCACTGGAACCAGGAGAAAGAATCCCCGGGATCAAAATGCACATTTGTACAGTATTTGCTTTACGTCAACTCACAGGAGGAGATTTGCAGGGTGCCATGAAAAGATTCAGAGCATTCCTCTCCATAGACATTCTTTTTTAAGATACGTCAACTGGCCTTCTCTCATGTCTGATGTTGGTAACTCTCATAGAAAGTGGACTAACGCTAACAGTTACAATGGCGGTTCCGCTGACATCACACCGTTTGATGCGAGTCCACAAATTCTGATTCTATTATATTATATTTTATTTGACGCACCCCCTCGTACGACTGGCCCAATTACCACCGTTTGTGCACAGTACTCATTTAAATGTATACACACTGCCAACAAGAATGTGTAACCTTGAAGCTTGTAATGTTTGTTTGATTCTGGTTGGCGAGCATTCACCTCATTAGTTGTGCTAAATATGTATGTTGGGAAAAATACATCAAAATAAACATCCATATAAGGGAAAGCAATGATTGCCTCAGTTACGTGCTGATTTCAAGTTATTTCCCATGTTGCTAGCTTCTAATGTTCAATAACAACAATAATAATGATCACCAACTCCTATAGTCCTCTAGGGTCTCCATGTGTTTTTCATTCTGAAGCAATATATGAATATGAACAGGCTGAATAATGGAGTCAACTCTGGTCACAGAGACAAACATGCACACACACACACACATAAACCCGAGCCTTCTGTTGGGGGAACAGTAAGGGTTCTGCTTCACTTCCCATTTGGAAAAGCTACATATTAAACTGAATTTGTGTGTGTGCCTGTGTCCTCAGAAGCACATCTTTAGGCTACTGCCTCGCCTCAGCACCTCTCAAATATACGCAATATTTACCCTTCTCCTTCGTCACACGCCTGTGCTGTTATTGTGCTTGCTGTTCTGCAGCCGAAGACTGCCTACTTTAAAGTGTCACCATGACAAAGGACTCATTTACAATTACTATCTAATGTGATTTTAGCTCTCTCATTTTATCACCATTTGGTTCATCATTTCCACACGTTTCCACGTCCTTTAGTTTTGCAGGATTTTTTTCAATCAATCGATTGACTGCAATGGACTTAATTAATTTGATGTGGCACTGTGACATTTAAACAGGTAGCCAAAGGTGATAATGCCATTTCGGTACATAATAAGAACTATCATTCTTCTTTTTTTTTTCCAAATAAAAGTAGAAACATATGGAGGTTTTACGAACCGGTAAGGATCATGTTGTAGAGCTTATTTTCCACTGCAGGGAATGATGGGAAATTGACGTAATGTATGCTCATTATGCACGGGGTGGGCTGTGGGTTTATTGCTATGAAACCACACCACGGCATGAGGAAATTTTAATTAAGACCAATTGTTTTCTTCATTGACGCTCGACGAAAAAGCTAATTAAACATGAAGCCGGCAACATTTCCCGTAAGAGCGCGTACGTATTCACAGAGGAGTGATATCCCCAGGTTATGCCAATCCTTACATAATGTGTTGGTTGTCTTGCCAGGCTTGGACTAACTTGCATTGAGTCGTAGCGTCAAAGTTCTTCTTCTATTGGGGAGAGACTTTGTGTTTGATGTGCTGAGGCCTCCTGTTGATGTTCCTCACACAGCTGCTGCACATGGGACCTCAATCAAATCACTTTTGGCTCCAATAAACGCAGCCTGACATTTGGTCCTGTTTTTGATCGACTACATTAGAGCAGAATTCATGCACGCTTGACAGATAGATGATGATCTGGATGAGAGAGTCGGTACTCAAAATAGCCTCTCAATAAAACGTCTCACACGCAGTCACAGCAAAAGTCAAAACACTGGATTCTGACTTTTTGCATTCCTTCACGTTCCACTTTTGCATGGATATACAGTACATGTAGATTTGCTTCACGAGGGCAATGCGGCCGAGCGTGCCTCTTTATTATTAGTTCAGTGTTGTGGGTTTTTGTCTTGTAATTATCGAGTAACTTGAGGTGCTGCTGTCTTTCTTGCATGCGCTGGGCTTTGCCAACTCCCAAGCCTTTGTTTCTATTTTCTGCAGAGTGAGCTGAAAAACAACATCTAAATTTGACGATGCTCAAACTGTCGAGGTTAAGAAGAAACAGATTGACACGGAGGGCTGTGGTCATTTTAATGCCATTCGTCCAACAGTTTCTCAACCAATGCCGACGTTAGATTTAACTACACTTTGTATTTGTTGACGCTGCGAAAAGTATCCAGAAGCACGTTGATGCTTCTTAATACGTTAATCTCATCATTGGATTTTTGTCAGGGTAGCCGTGTGTGCCAAAGCCGACAATAATGGTTCATGAAAGAGACCAATTTCTCATGTCAGAAAATAGCCACATCCTGTCTGGACACACGGTGACAGACGCAAATTGAAACCGAAGAAATAATTACTGCCTTAAGAATGATGGAGGACACACAAGAGACTGTGGGAAACTCCTCTGGGACGAAGAGGCCCAGCGGGTGTGCCTCCATTGTAGTAGGTTGAGCACCCAAAGAGATCAACATTCATGGGATGGTTTTTTTCTTTTCTTTTTTTTTTAATGTATTGCTGAGGGACATTGTGTTCTAGCTCCACGAAGAGATCTATGAATAGAAACTGTGTGGTTATGTACATCTCTTATATAGACACGTCTTAGCTTATTTACAGGTTTCTGGCCTATGAATCCTAGGAGGTTGTTTGGTGTGCTAGTGCCATTGATACATGGTAATATGCTGCCTGAAGGACAGCTGCACGTCAGTGGATTTCACTCTAATTGCTCTTATTTGTATTTGGTACGCGGCTAATAAATATAGCAGCACAACTAACTGTATGCGGCTTGTAAAAGCCCGCCGCAAATGTAGCGCAAATTAGTGCCGAATTGCCCGAAATGAATTCTACTTTGAGTCCTGACGGATCCTGATTGGATTTCTAATGAAACTGCAAGCTGCTGATGAAGTGCGGACAAAGAGCGGAAGCAGATTTTGAAAGACTGGAGTCGATGGAGGCACTCCCTCCGTCCGTCTCGCACTTTCCTTTCAGTTGAATTTGGCCCCACCCCTTATCTCTGTCGTCCAACAAATCTGCATTTCACTGACAAATCAAATCAATACAAGATTCTTCATGTTGTTTATCGGTTTAAACTGTTTTTGCTCTACAACGACTGGCCACAAGTTATGACCATTTAAAAAAAAAAAAATTGTGATGAATGACCAATGTCCAATACAAAATCTGCATCAAATATTGTGCCGTGACAAATGGAATCAATCAAGTTACATGTTGTCGAACGGAGAGCTGTTTTGACTGAACAATGTGTTCATTGTTGTGGTTGTATTTTGCGGTTGTGGATAGAAAGGTGTCTCGACTATTTTGGTGACTTCATCCAGCTATGTGAAAAAATCCAAATGCGCCACAGCTCTGTAGGATGCAAAGCATTTCTACACCCCCTGCGGCATCGTTGTTTAGTTGATCTTCCCTCCAAAGTGCAATCAAAACTGGCCATTTTTAAGACCGCTTTTGTATGCGATCTCATAATACATTACAGCATGAAATATTTTACAGGAATTATTTTGTCTTGGATTTTGTGGGTTCACTCAGAATACGTTTGTGCACCTAAAAGAAGAAGGAAAATAAATCATTTCTTAATATTGATTTCAAATTAATCAGCTGGTCCACTTAAACAGTTTTTTTTAATACAAATGAGACATTTGATATTTTCACTATTTTAACGCAGAGTCTGCTGACTGAATGTGTTTGCTGTGTGTGATATCCGAGCGCAGCATAAAGCACGTTCTAGTGGCGTTTCGAGCACAGCAGTGCAGCTTCTATGGAAGCAGAGCGCCTCTCGGTCTGTCGCTGCTTTAAACACCAACAAAGCAAAATACACACACACACGCACACACACGCACACACACACACACACACACACACACGCTGCCTTTGAGAACTGTCTGTCTCTACACAGCGGCACACACTCTGCTTGCAACATGCCGCAACGCAAATAGCTGCCTGGTTTTGAAGAACACATTTTTCTTTTTCATGTGGAAAGTTTGTCACGAAATTTGTGCATATTCTTCTGGAAGAATAACAAGAGCACACATAGACAATCAACACATATTGCTTTGTCATGCTTTTTTTTTTTTAACCACCGTCATATCCACCTTTACTTTTAAGAGGTTTCCCTATGTGGAAAATGTGTTTGGTGGATCCGAAAACAAAGCAGGCGAATCTCTTTTCACCTCTTTAAATAGTCATTTTGTAGCCATTACAACGTCATCAAACCTCATTGACCTCAGGCAAAGAGCCAGGGTTCGTCCTCAATAGCCCTCCTTAACAAAGGCTAACAATAGGACCAAATGGCCCGGCTGTTTGCCTCCACAACAACAGACCACCAGCATTTACCATCCATCACAGTCAGAACACTGCTGGTGCCCTGGATGATCTGGACGACACAACTCACTATTTTGAGCGGCACATTTTGCCACCACGTATTATGCAGTCAATCACGGCGCTTGGTGTGGCATTGGAGCAGCTTTCTCGCTCCCTGTATTGTCCGGAATCCATCTGTAAAACGGATTATATGACATGGATGGAAGAGTCATCTTCCTGCCTGGGTCGCACCTTGATTAGAAAACATACCTTGGTTTTCCTAATTTGAATAAGCAGCCGGTGGATTCACGGGCCACCAGCAAACCGACCAAGTGGCGTTTGCTCAAAGACACAATTAGAAGCTTTTGTTTCACACAGAGTGCTCTTTTGTGCTGCAATGTCGCTGCACACTGGAGGGAAAGTCATCAGTCAGCTTGGTGAATGGTCCAAAGTGGAGGGCCATCTCATATGCCCCCCCCCCTTTGCACACACACACACACACACACACACACACACACACACACACACACACACACTCAAACCCCACCATATTCTGTCAAGTTGGGTTTGATGCTTGCAAGGGATCTAAAGGTGCCATGATGGGCAACTGAACCATTAGAGTGATTGCATCATCGTAGCGATGGCACACTGTCACTCTCTCGGCAAGCAATAGGAAAAATAAAGTTCCATTAGCTAATGCTCAAAGGTCACAGTCTACCGAGGTAAACAAAATCCTAGTTTAGATAAGTATAAAAATAGAACAACTGAAGATTTATGGACTCTAGTCATATGCAAAATTCACTGACAATTTAATTCAAAAGGTTGTTCCTCGCGCCAAATCACAGTAGTAGTTATTGTACTGATATAATCCTGCTCACTCACCAAAAGAATGAAAACATATTTGATCATCGATAAATGTCTTTCCACTCTTGGGTGGAAAATTCCAGTTCACAAATACATCATCTCACAAACTAATAAGCCTCAAGGCAGTTCAATATACTGTCGTACAGAAGCAGTTATGTCATTTTCATTGTAAAGGCTTAACTGTAGACTATGCCGTAGTTGCACTGGCCAAACATTCAGCATGATTTCACTGAGCTGGCGGTCACTGTAGCATGCTACAATTGGCTTGGTCGACATTTGGGTTGCCAGTTTGACTGCATTTCCTTGAATGGGGAAATTAGCAATAAAATGAATAGATTATTGTTACTATTTGGATGAATGTAAAATGTCAAAATCCTTTACACCCCAAAAGTTTCATAATTATAATAACTAAACCTTAAATGCTCTGCAAACTTTGTGCTTTTCAATCTTTGTACTGCAAACATGTTGAATCTGAATAGCAGTGCCTCTGCTGGCTGATGCGAGGAGGATCAATGGAGTGCACTTGTATTGCGCTTTATCCATCACATCCCAAAGCACTTTAAAGAGGCCCACATTCAGCCATCTTTGCACACATTCACATTCCAGTGGGCAGCAGCTGCCATGCAAAGATGCTGCAAGGCCCACTGAGAGAAAATTAGGCTTCAGTGTCTTGCCCAAGGACACTTCGACAGTGGACTGATAGAGCTGAGATTTCAAACGGCGACTCTTCAGTCACTGTATAACCGGCTCTACCGACTGAGCTACAGCTATGTTGCCTCCATTGTTTTCCAGCTACAAAGAATCAAAAATTGATTCCACAAAATCCTTGGCGATCAATTAATTGATGAATCGGTCGTATGCCCATCTTTTGTCATGAGCTAACTATTGCATGTGTCATGTAATGGAGTAGAAAGAGAAGGCAAACAAAGAGTACCATTAAAATGAAAAAAAAAAATGTTACACAAAAGTTATTTTTAATTAGTCCCTCTCTCTCACCTGTTGAGTGAAATTGCCGGATTACTGACATCTATTTTGTATTTTGGGGGGCGACAGTTAGGTTGCACTCTCATGAGCACTTATTAACAGGAATTGTGTTTGTCCTGTCCCCATTTTGAAATGGTCACGTGTCGTGCATTTCAACTGTCTGGTTTCCGCTTATTTCACCAGTCATGGTCAAGAGACTGCACGCTTTTCAGTTCATACATTTCATCCCCCCTGACCATTCCCCACCCTCTCTCCCTCTTGTACATTTTAGTGTCTTTCGAAAGCAAGGCTAGGACTGAATTCTGACATGGTTGACAGCATTTGATTCCCCTCCCAGGAGCCTTGAAAGTGCTCCATTAGAGTTATTGCTGTCGGGATGTCGCGCCAATGCTTGCAACCTGTCACGATTACCCACAGACTCACCTGCTGGGCATAATCTGTCCTCTTCAAATTAAGCCAAATGTAATTTACATGCACACAAAGGTCTCAATTCTTTTTCAAGTGATAGCTACGGCCGCTTCAACGAGTGGTTCAGAGGGAACAAACACATTTTCATCCCAACTCGGTCAAGAAAAATGCCCTTTGAAATACAGTTGGGAAAAAGACTTGGTTCACTGTAATACATCCCTCCATAATAATTATGAATATCCATTGACTTATTTTCAGACGGAAAGGCCCTGCTCGTGTGACTCCGTGTGGAGTAGGTACCACAAGTGGCTAAATACAGACCTCTAATCTTAGAAATGTATTCTAGCCTCAGTCAAAACAGCCCATTCTCAAAGAAGACACGCAAAAGTGACAAATCAAAAACCAAAACTTCACACAGATTCATGAAAGCATGCCGGCTTCTCGCGGTAAATCAGACGAGAATCCTGTCATTCTCTTTCCATTTCTGCTTTTCATGTTGTTTTTCCTGAGGTCGAAAGAAAGGAGGGAGCCGTGCGCGTGAGGCAGGCGAGGCAGGACAGTGACATTCACGCGTTGCGACGTGGTGACACTGGCAAGGTGTCCTCCCCACGGTGAGGCCAAGCTGCTATCTCTGATGGGCCCCCGTTTCCAGGTCGCAACCCTCACAGGCACCGGCATTATTGTGTCGCCGCTTGGTGCTTTGACCTAATCCTGGCGTGGAGCAGAGAGGCCATTGTCCAACGGTGAACTGTGGCTTGGAGATTACACGCACGAGTGTAATGATCCGCCCTGGCAACCTCCATAACAACCATCTGTCCTACTCAGCCGTGGTTCTGGCTCGGGGACAGCGAGCGAGCAATGGGCATGCCTTGACACATCAGAGTTAATGGGACCAATTGGAGAGCGAGAGGACAAAGGACTACCAAATTAGGGAGTGTCATCTACAAAGAAATGCAGCAAGGAGAAAAGGAGAAATGCTCTGCCTCAAACAAACTCCGAGACAAAATCACTCAAATGATCCTTAAGAAAAAAAAGAAAGAAAAAAAACAAAGCCCCTGGAAGTGTGTTTTGGCCGTTTGAAATATATGCATTTATGTGCCATCAACCATTACTCTGATTACTATGTAGAGCGAAAATACTTTGGCACACTTTTCTTAGACAATTTTTTACGAAATAGAATCCTAGCATTGGCTAGCATGCTTCCTTCTTCCTTGCAGGGGCCGTGGATTTGTTTCCTGACCTGTCCCTGAATATCCTGCCAGCGTTGCTGCCATCCCGATGTAAAATAAATAAATAAATAAATAAATAAAGGTGTTGGTACATTAATTCATGTAAACCAATGCCCATGATACCCCGCTTGTGTTGAGGTGGACCTGTGATTAGTCAAAAAAGTAGATGCGATTGTTTTTGTGACGCTATAGATTTAACGTTGAGGAGTCGGAGTCAGCATGTGCGGCCACAAGAGGCGCGGCACGATATCACAAGTAGATACATCTTCCCCTGTCAAATGCGCTGGCTTGGGTCGCCTTATCATCCCTGGGCCCCAAGGCCTTCCGCAACACTGAAAATGTGACCTTGGTGCTTTCTGGTTACCTCAAG
Source organism: Hippocampus abdominalis (assembly GCA_018466805.1). Lineage (NCBI taxonomy): Eukaryota > Metazoa > Chordata > Actinopteri > Syngnathiformes > Syngnathidae > Hippocampus > Hippocampus abdominalis. The sequence continues at coordinate 3,651,741 of CM031694.1, read as the reverse complement.
ACATATTCTTTTGCATGCAAACACTCGGCTTTTGTTACTCTGAATGCTTGAATCAATTCCCTTGCCCTTGGAGTGCCCAAAAGGCCTGGCCTTTCCAAGATGCGGAGGGGAACCTCAGACAGCTTGTGATGGAGCCTCTTTTGATTGCAGCATTCACCCCCAAGCTATCTGCTATCTATCTCAAGCAGATTGGCCTCATGCCGCCATTATTTCTTGAATCGCAATTGATCAATCATTTCCAAAAGATGCAGTGAGTGACAGACTATTTGGAATGTCCAGCACCGAGATGATTTCAATGATCGAGGGTTCAATCCATTTCAGCAGACAAACAACGGACCTTTTTGTAATATGTAATGATGAGACTCAAGATGTCATGGCCTCGCCCTGAGTGCACCATTGCACTCTCAGCATTGTTTTTGTTTAATTCTGCCAACAGTCAGACAGACAGACAGACAGACCGGCAAAACGTAATTTCCTTGGAAACTGTAACAAGGCCTTAAGGATGACTTGTGCATATGAATGTGCTATTTTTTTTCCTCCGTCTAGGCCACAGAAATCCTTCGGAGTGGCTCGGGGCGTTTTTTTTTTCCTTACATTTTTACACCATATAAATTCCCAGGGCGCGAGTAATAAGAACAAGCGTGGAAAGAGCGCCATTACTCCGGCTTGCGCGTGCTGGAAGATGACACTCACCGTTCCTGAGTGTGATCTCGCTTCCTTCTTTTTATTGACTTCATGAAGGAGTCGAGGGATTGATGGGAACTTTAAAAGAGAATGTAGCCATTCTCTGGGGGATACTGTATGTTGAGACGAGAAAGATGAAAAAAAAAAATGAAGGGAACCCTTGCGATATCAACTGCGGGCCCCCTGTTGTCCTTTTCCCTTCCTTTGCACACGGTGCATTCTCCAAGAGCTCCGAAGCCATCGCCAAAGTGAGTGAACCATGACTGCAGGCAGATGCTCCCCACATCTTTCCCTCTCGTCGCGCCCTTCCCACTTTACACCCTCCGTTTCTCTCAGCTAAGTTAACACTCCTGCTCCAACAAGACGTCAACACGTTCTTATGGGAGGACTTCTGCTTTTAGCACGTAGACTATTTTAATTTGATCGGGACTTGATTCCAGAGCTTGAGAGGTAAAAGTTTTGATCCTATTTTCAGCATTGGGCGCGAGTAGTTTGGTGTACAAGGACAACATATTTGGTACTGTTCGGCATACACATTCTACGTGGTTTCTGTTGTCGTCCCATTTTTTGAGCCGATGCTATTTGTTCATTTCGCCAAATCCCCTCTGGGCGATTGGTGGCCAAATTAACACAGATGGGACATTTTCAGGCCTTTGGAAATGTTCATTGAACAGAATATGGACCTAAATATTCCACACTTTGCAAGTCTCCTTTGGCTCTATCCACTATTACAGTTCTGCATGTTGAAACGCACAAGAAATGGTTCAGAAACACAATACGTTCGTTACATCCTCTTCATTATTTTTCAAAAAACCAGTTCACTTGGCTTGAGGCAAATCAACATCAGGCAAGTCAAATGCACAAATCAAAATACGAGTATGTGCTGATGGTATGTTATAATTTCATATTCTGTATTTAGCACAACAGAGGTGTTGCTTCCCCCCTTTGTTTGAGGCATTCAAAACATGTGGGTGACAGCATTGCAAAATACACATGTAATCGATAAAACAGTCAAAGAATTATCTTAGGAGTAGAATCAACCTATTCTGAGATGGGGGGGGGGGGGGGGGGGGGGTTCAATGCGTTTAATATACATGAGATAGTTTCATTAGTGCAAGAAATTACCTTGGAGAAATTGACCTGACTACTCTGCGCTGCCTGACAGAGGCAAAGGACTCAATTCACAAATTCGGCCTTGAGAGAGTCAGCCGGGATCAGAGGAGAGAAGCTATTGGAAGAGGATGGATGAATGGAAAGACGTTCTGCGCAAGATTCTCACAAACTGCAAAGCATCCTTGCATTCAAGCACTGTCGTTCTGATGAATGATGTCATATCATGACACGGGAAACAATAATTTGGGATCAATCAAGACATACATCAATGTGTGTATGTATGCTTAAAGGCAAATATATATTGGTGATTCTTGAAAAGTGCCCAAAGTTCGCAAAATCACTTCCATGTGTCGGCTCTTTTATGTCCTCATTTCCATTTCCCGTATGGAAAAAAAACCCAAGAGTAGACATTTATTTCTAACCTACACATTTAATTATTATCTTTCATCAAATATTGAACACATCTCTATATAGAAATAAAACTGCTTTGTCTGTTTTTTATGGCATTGTTTTTCAAAACAATGATGAGCATTGTTTTACACGTACTGCGGATATAGACAGTATTACTATTATGCATTCAAAAATGACCTTATTGAGGTTGTCGAAACATTTTTTTAAATCTGTATGTCATGACTCACCCGAAAACATACTTGCGAGGTGCTAAATCATTCGGGAGACGTGCACCAAAATAGAATCTCAGCGGCCTCCTTGATTTTTCTCCTATCACCTGCGCGACGATTATCGGAGGGGCTCTCTGACCAGGACGCTTGCGCTTCACTCATGTGAGCACTTCAATTGTTCTAAAAGGTCAAAGGGTTTTTTTGGGAGGTAGGGCTGTACAATGTTTTGATGGCCTCATTTCATGTGTATCAAACACCGTGATGTGTGACAGACATGATACCGTATAATCCCTTTCCATGGGGAAAAAAAAGAAATCCCCCCTCGCTGTACCAAATAATGCCGTAAATTGAAACTGCACTATTGGTGTATGTATCATCCTTACGGCATCTTATTGCTGCAGAGAACTTCACTGTTTGGAGCGGCGGCTCCATACGCACACACGAAGGGATAGCCTGATAAAAAGGTAGCGTCGACGGGGGAGGAGGGTGTAGGATGAGAGGAGATATGGCACAGAGAAATTTCATTTCCTGCCCTGTACGCAAAAATAAATAAATAAATAAATAAAATAGTATCAGCTGAGAAAACCTGGCTCAGAGATGGGATGTTTCCCCCACTAACATTGATAACCATTTGTTCATTTCCTGACAACAACAGGGAGAAAAGTGCAAAAGGCTCAGCCGAAATGGAATTATGCCCAGTTTTCACCTTTTGGTTTTGTTCTGCGAAGGACAGGCGTCACGGACAGCTTGCAGTCGCCGTCCCAATCACAGCATCAGTTATTAGTTGAGAGAGCACCGCTGTGTGGTGAAAAGAGGGGTCAAATTCTCCGGCGTTTCTGCCGCTTAGCTTTTCTCCACCAGGTCGCATTTGCATTTTAATGGAAGGCTTTTATAGACTTCTCGGTGGCGTTCGCCGCGCCACAAGTGGCATCATTAAGTCAACTAAGCCGGATTAGTGGCGATATTGTGGTCAGATATCTACGCACCATAACAGAAACCCGTCTCTCGCTCTCTCTCTCTCTCTCTCTCTCCAGGATTAGACAGAGACCTAAAAATCGAGGAGGGCTTTTCATACAACAAGTCAAGACGACAGCTAGTTGATGTATTGCTTGTTAAAGTGGGTCATCTTCAGCTGAAGGGGCCTCTCTGCTCCCTATTTTTTGCTCCGAGGCCAGTGACTGACAAAATGATTTGAAGCACAGACCTGCAAATAGAAGTGTTTTCTAACAATCTGGAAGGTTCTTCTGTGGGCCTTGAAGTTTCAGGTGCACATATTAGAAGGAAAAAAAGTCACTGCCCTTAATTTGGTGCATCAACACAAGTGACAAAAATGCATCGCACCCCCTCCCCCCATGACCCATTTTAAAGGAAATTAAACCGACAAACTTTGTCCTTAAGCTTGACAGAGAGTCTTCACTTCATTTCGTGCGCTCCAATTAACCTTTAAAAGGGTCCAACCTTTGCACAGAAGGACATGGATCAATGCCCACAATGATACACATCTGCACAGCACCTCGAATGGCCTGAAAAAGTGGCTTTGCAAATGCTGCGTAAATATCAACCCATGGGTATTTGCTTTGAGTCCACAGGTCTGATGTGTGCCAGGTGCGGATAGAAAGCGTCGAGTTGGTGAAGCGTTTGAAAGTTGTGCAATTTGGGATGTAAGGTCAGCCTGATCCTGATCTGCGCAAAGCGGAACGCATGCAGCGAGTTGGGAGATTGTGTCCTCTGTCAGTTGCATACAACAACAAAATATTTTTTGCCCAGACTTCCCTGCACCTTTAATTAGTTTCAACAAGGCTCTCGTACTCGAGATGGAAGACAGAATCATTTTTTAGGCTCCATCTAGAGTGCGAAAGGAACGAACCCACAGTGGAAAATGTCCTTGATGTATGTTGTGACAGAATCAACCAAGCCGAGCTGTTTGTATTGAAAATGAGTCAAATTAGACCCTTGCATATTTTTTAAGAAATACAAATTTGGTTTGTTTTGTCAACCACTAACGTTCAACAAAATCTGTTCCAAGATGCAGTTCGATCTCCTATTAGTTTAGTCCTAACAGGTTTTCGGTTTGGACGTAGAAATCCCTTTTATTTTGTATTTTTTTCATGGTCAAAAACATTAATGGTACATAGAAATTTTAAGTTACTGAGTTAACAGTAAGTTTACCTCAAAAACGATACTTTCATGCCCGCTGTTCGCAGGGGAATAGGGATGAGACTGGCCCACAAACAGCAAAAATAGTTCAAATGATTGAAGCCCGTTGAAATGCATTGGGGGGGAAAAATCGCGACAAAAAGTCTTCCAAAAAATGATGTTAAACAGTCAATAAGCATTTTCCGTGAAAAACATGGGAGGATTGGAGAAAACATTCCCCCATAAAAATAAATAAATAAATCAACATTGAAAATAAATCTGTGACTAACCCAAGTACTTCAAAATGACAATACTTTGAAAGAAAATATGTCAAAAGAATAATACAAAGATGAGCGATGCTCTGCATGAATCTATTTTTTTGACATTGTTATCGTTAAACAAGTGGAAAAAGAAGTTAACTCATTGTGAATTGAAATCTGTTTGAACCCTTTTGACAAGCAATGACAGGATGCTGGAGATTACTGTTGTAATCCATGTGTCATTCTTTCCATATTCAACTGATCATGGAAAAATCACAATGTTAAAAGGTCATTATTTTCTTATTTAGTGTTTTTTTAATGTATAGAAGATCCCCTCAACAAAAGAAGATTACAAATGGATGGATGGATGGATGGATGGAGGGATGGAGGGATGGATGGATGGATAATTCCCTATACCCCCAACAACAACAACAACAACAAAAAACCATCAGATTTTTTTTTTCAATTTGGGTTCAGATCAAAAATTTGAAATTGAAAAATCAGGCCACCATATATAGTTGGAGTTTGATTTGAATAATTGGTGTTTTTGTGACCGGGAAGTTTGGAAACAAGCGTTAGCTAAGAAACGTTTAATCAACCAAGGCAGACTGCATACACACAGTTCCTTGCTTAAATCGTCATGACACAATGGTTGAAAGAAGAATGGAAATACAGTAACTGACTGGGTTGTTTATGTGATTTTCATGTGCTGTAAAGTCTTTTAGTCATGAATGGAGCAGTGAGAGATCTTGCCATGCCTTCCTCTCCAAGAATTTGGTCTTGTCCCTCGAAACAGTTCACAGCGGTGTTGTCCATGTTCTAAGACGGCTGATGCATCTTGGCCCCGACGCACACTGACTGTGGCAACCAACAAGCTAATGTCCAAATGCTTGTTACCAAACTTCTGGGTCGTGCAAACCTGACCCATTAATTCATCCATGAATATTAATGTAATAATAATAAATTGTTTCTATTAATAGGAATTAAAATTCTAATATTTCCTTTTTTTACATGTGTTGATCTCACCCAAAAAATGTCAATATAAAATATCTGGAAATTTGGGCCGTTGTGTTAGGTCCGATGAACAACATAATAATGGGTAACTTCTGCATTCTTTGGTTGCCACTTAAAAATAGGAGGAACAAACATAACTTGGATTTGCTTTGAATGTGAGTCATCTTCGTCATGCTTCTGCTGGATATTGTACATCCCTTTTCACATTCTTCACTTCTTATCAACACTTGTTGATGGTTTCCCTCCATTTGGAATAGATGTTGCCAAAACGTCATACAAAAAGTAAAAATAAGCGCAGAGTTAATCCTTTGACGCTCGCTGAACCGACCTCTCCTGAAGTCCACCCTTGTGCCCAGTTTGATGAAACAATGCACTGCAGTGGCAGGACACCTTTTGTAATAAGTGTTAGAAAATGGCAAGTCAAAAACAAAAACATGCCCAGAGTTAATCCTTTGATGCTTGCTCAACTGATTTCCATGGAGGTCTTATGTGACATCATGCATGACGGTGACTCGAAGCAACTCAAGCCAACGAGGGGCACAATTTCCCCCCAATTTTGCTCCTGAATCTCAGTTTATGCAATTTGGTGCGGTCTAAGGTTCTAAGAGATACAAGTCGTTCTTGAGCATGGACAGAAAGTTTGTATCGTGGTAAGCAGGTGTCACATCAGGTCGGGACTGATAAGAGTCAGTGAGGCTTTAATCTGACAGGCAAGGTCATGTTTTACAGCTAAAATGTATACTTTGTGCTTTGGATGCACACTGACCAAACACACTATCACACACACAAAAAAAAAAATAGATGTCACTTGTGCATGTGCAAATATCGCTGTATGTGTGTCGTGCTCCTGTGCAGAGATGAGCTGCCTGTCACTCAGCAGGTATCTGGCCATGGAGGTCACACCCCGATAGTTGCCGGAAGAAGAGATTATACTGGGGTGTGTGTGTGTGTGCGCGCATGTGTGTGTGTGTGTGTGTGTGTGTGTGCGCGCATGTGTGTGTGTGTGTGTGTTAAAGAAAAAGGGCATAAAAAGCAGATTATGCATTGTGATATCAGACTGGGTTAACGTAGTCGACTGACTGTGTTTGCATACAGAGGTGTCACGGCCTTGCAGGTTGAGCTTTAATCCCCGCGCACACTGAATCCTTGCTGGCTGATTTGGCACTTTTTCAGAGTATTAGGCTACCAGGCGAGGAAGCTTTGTTTACCTAACAGGAAAGTCATCATGTTTTTAGGGGGGCGGAAAAAAACATCCAAACTATGCTCCTCTCTTCTCCGCTCCTCATCTCTCGTGTAAGTCGTCTTTTACCTCGGTTTACTTGAGCGGCATTGAAGCCCCATTAATGCCAGCGAGTCTCTCACCTTGAGAAGAATGGGATACCATCAAATAAAGTTCCTAGTGGTGAGAGGAGACATTAAGTTTGCTGCGGGGGGGGGGAAGAACCTTGAACTGACGGGAATAAGAGGAAAATCAAATGCCCAGACTCTAAATGCATGAACATAACCAATGCAAAATATCATAAATACCGTAAAATAATCCGATGTTGATTGTGCGTCAGGTTTGCAGAGAGCCTATAGCCAGTTTGTCAAATTGTCCAACAAACACATTTGCAACTAGGAGTAGGAGACCTTGAACATGCGGACTGTCACAGTGCAGAATTCAAACCAACATTTCTAATTATTGCTGATTTCATGCCAGCAATAAGCGAAATGCAGAAAAAACAGATTAGCAACAAAGGAAATGAACAAGATTAAATATGTATTCAAATCGATGGGAAAAGCTTACTCTGATCAACGGTCTCTGAAATAATAATAAATTAACGGTGGAAAGTTTTCGTACACATTATTAATCCCACGTTTTTCGAACTCATTTGGAAAGCTGCAGGGTTTATTTCCCATTAAGTTGACAATACTAGTCTGCTTTGCCGAGACCCCTTTGTGCTAATTGTGCGTTGTTTGCAAAAAGCCATTTTCTGTTAGAGTGCACAAATCCATTACAGAGCTCCTCTTACCTCATATAATGGAGATTGAATTAATGCGAAGGCTAAAACATGTGGCCCGGGATTCCCGAAGATATGATTGATCATCTTATTGCAGGGTATTCATCCAGCTTGAAGCCGTTAATCGATACCATTACTTCTTCTTGATCTCACACTGGCCTACTAAAAAAAAAAAAAAAAAAAGTAGAACGAGGGAGTGGTTTCACTGAATTGAAAAAAAAAAAAAGTGTTTTAGAATTTAAACAAAAAAACCCTTGGGATTTTGCGCCTTAAGTGGAAACCTGAAGCCTTCCCTTCACCTCTTCTTTGGCATACTTGCCGGTGTATGTGACAATGTCAGGACTGCACACCTCCAGCGTGCGTCATGCTTAGCTTTCTCCCTCTCTGTCTTATCTGCTCCTCCATTAGACATTATCTACGCTTCCACATTCCCTATTTCTTTTCCCACCTTATTAATTATGCTGCGACTCACCTTAGACAGAGGGATTGAGAGAGGCCCCCTGTGCCCCAGTGCCATGCTAGGGGAACCATTTTCTTCTCTGGTCCTCTCATGTCCTGCCCTATTGACACCAACACCTATTCAACGTCATGGGGGCTCTTTGAGCGCAATTCCCCAGTGCCCGGGACAGCCCGACTCGGTGATAAAACTCCCCCGACGCTCCGCCTTTATGCTGCCCGGACGAATGCTCCCGTGCTAGCCAATACATACAAATACAGCGAAGGCAACACGAAGGAAACGGCAGCGTGGAAATAATTCACACTCGCGCTTCCAACGCTGCCTTATCAGCCTCCTGCATGAGCCGCATGCCGCTCGTCTCAATCTCCCCCCCCCCACCCCCCACCCCCCGTCGCCGGTTTGCTTCATTTCTACTTACGCCACTTCCGATGGCTCGCTTCCATTTATCCGTTGAACACGCTGACAAAATGTGATATTACTTTGGAATGTTCGTCTTACATCACGGTCCTCAGCTGTGTGACGGCAATTCAAAATTGGTTCAAAAAGTGGTCACACTGTGCAGCCCAAACACAACCGGTGTTGCAGAGGAAGCGTGTACGTGTGAAATCCAAAGGCAGTGTTCTTTGTGCTCCTTATTGCGACATGTACAATATATGTGCACCTAGCTAGAAAAGTGTGAGAAGGACACACAATCGTACATCAAGTGCATATGTGTGTTTGCATTAGCGGTCACACAACAGGTCATCGCACGTCAAAACTGACTTTTTGGGGGTGGGGGGGTTCCAATCATATCCAGGCTCAGGCCTACGACTGAGGAAAAACATGAAATATGAAAATATTTTGAAGCATTGAATGTCGGAATGTGTAATATCCTTAATAACGGAATACACTGCATGATCGAAAAGGTTATTGTGCGACTTTCGAAACGAGGTTCCCTTTGGATATTTTCCACGTTTCCCTTTTGCAATGCTAACCTGTTCATCTAAATATATTCAACGCAATGAGTCAAAATATTAGAAACAGCTGTCATGAAAAACTTTGAAACTCGATTTGTTTCTGGAATGTACACTGGCTTGGTGAATGTAAAATCTTCTCCTCGTTAGCTCCAAAAGCAAACAATTTATTTATGGGATAAAAGTTCCGGGAGGTCAAGGTAGCACTTGTCACAGCAGGTTGTTTCACAAGGGTCAAGCACTGCCGACAGCAGCCGCTCCAGCCTGTGAATGTGTGTGTGTGTGTGTGTGAGGACCTAAATGTGATAACCCTGACACCCTTTGCCTCTCCCAATCTACACATTGATCCCAACACACACACACACACACACGCGCGCGCGCACGCGCACGCGCACGCGCACACACACACACACACACACACGCACACGCACACACACACACACACACACACAATATGTGATGTTAATGAACCTAATCTCCAGAATCACCAGGTCTATGGGCCGGGAAATTAACGAGAGCAGGTTAAACACACACACAGTACATTCACTGACACCCTTTTCAAACTCTGTGTGTGTGTGTGTGTGTGTGTGTGTGTGTGTGTGTGTGTGTTGGGGTGAAATTGGTTTTCCTCAGGATTAAAGGATTAAAAAGGCTGTTAGTTCCTCAAAGTGCTCCAAATGCCCCCCTCAATATTCATTACAGCGGATACAAAAGGCAGAGAGGAGCTCATAATGGCTCCAACCTTCTAATCATTTCAAGCAGGGTCGCTCCAGATCTCTCGCAAACCGCCACACGCACACACGCACACACACACACGCACACACACATACGCTTTTATCATTAGCTGCACTATTAGCATGCGATAAGTACTGTCTTGAAATCACAACAGGGCAGATTCCTTGTTTGAGATGATTGTGGAATTGGACTCTGAAAATGGCCGCGATATCATTTTGCCACCTGCTGTTTTAAGAGTCACCTCCGGTCTCCTCCTCTGCTCAAGGCCAGTTGCGCCATGATGCCGACAGGACTGGTAGTCATAAATATTGTTGGTGGGGTAATAAATCCATATCTGTGTGTACTATCACAGCCAGGAGGCAGTTTAAGTTTCATGAAAAAGAAAGGGGGTGGCGGTTTTAATTGAAAATGATTGAGCTTTTTTTTACTGTGGCCTTTTTCACCCAGCGGGATGCCACTTGTTCCCTGACAGCAAGAGAGGGACTGGTTTACATTGCGTATGCGTATGTGCGTGTGTGCGTGCAACTGTTGGAAGCCTAACAAGGCAGAATCGGATGCCACTTTAGGCCGCTGGGCCTTTTATTTGATCATTTTGATGGTCACTGACCTTGAGTATAGCAGCAATGCAGTGGACGAGAAGATTGTTGTGACCGGGGCAAAAATCCAATAAAAGTTACAACAAATGACGCTTTGATTGAGTCTCTCTTTTGTGACCACGTTGAAGCAAGTGACTTATTTTATGGTGACACGTCAAGATAAGCCACAATTACAATGTGTGCATTAAATCATGTCAGAGACTGGATCAAATCTTTGTGCTACTTAAAAAAAGATATCACGGTGCATTTCATTCATTGTTATATAGCTTGTTAAGTACATAGAAATAAAATGAGCAATCTCGATTCATTTTGAGCTATGTTTTGCACATCTTGAAAAGTGATTGCTATAGTTTGTGGTGAAAAGTATCACCATTGCCTCACTTGAAATGGAAATAAATCAAGACTCATTACAGGCTGAAATGATAAACAGGTCATCAGCAAACACTCCCACAGTGGCTTTACTCTGCAGGGGAATACAAACTGTATATTTAGGGGGGGGGGGAAACACCCCATCAGCAGGAGATGGAAAACTATTCCGCACGTCATTTATCTTGCCTGTTGGCACCCACCACAGCACCACTTCAATCATGAGTCGCTGCGAGTACAGAAACACACTTACAAAACCAACCGTTGGAGTCTTAATTGGGGAAAAGGTTCTCGACGAAAGAAGCAGCATGCTAACATGTGGCTGACACATTCAAAATGTCAAGCTCACTTTTGGTGAATCACCCAAAATATGCCTTAGCAACCTTTTTTTTGGTTACCATTTTATCTACTGTATTTGCTGTTCCTCTCATTTAGATCAAAGCCCAGTATCTATTTTTTTTCCTATTTGGATTAGCATTATTAAAGCACAAAGCACCCAGTTAGCTTCCCAGTCAATCAATTGTGCTGACCTCTGCTCATAACTTGCTCAAGATTGTGAGCGTTAGCCGATTATTCCTGCCACCGCGCTCTTTCTTATTGATTATCCATTTGGCCGCAACATGTGCAGGTAGAGTATGATGGGGTCCGAGAGGATATACTTTTCCAGTCCTTTTTTTTTTCACCATCATTTCTCTTGTTGTCTGTGGTGAAGAGTCCTGAACCTCCTCGTTTAATGCATCCGGAAGGTTGGATGCATGTCAGTCTAATGACATTCCCATATGCTTGGAAAGTTTTCTTATCATTTTAAACACTTGGGTGGAGCTCTTTTCGTTCTGGGAAAAAAGGAAATGACAACAAAATGGATGCCACATTGACAATACAGTTATTTAAAAGCCCAGTTTATTTAATTTTTTAATCAAAGCCTTTTTTTAAATAACATAATACTGTAATGACAATCAACATCTTCTTCCGACGAAGCACTTAAAAAGTCAGGGATGTCTGCGAGAGAAGCGAATGGCGAGTTTGCCGTGTTTTGTCTTTGTGAGAAGTTATCTGTGCATCTCCAGGAGACGAGCCTCTGAAGAGTCCCCTCTGAGAGCTGCCAATGATATTGTTCTCTGTGATGTGCATCTGCTGCTTTGATAATCCAGTGATTTCACTTTCGCGGGGGGATTCTGGGAGCGCAAACATGCAACGACACACAAACTCCTCGACTGTGACTGCAGCCATTGTTCCTCCCAAACAATGTCTTCACTTTGATGCCTGTGACGCTTGGCCGGTCGAGGGGAGGTTTTTGCAATCTGTGCACCCAATTCCCACTTGCTTTTTTTCTCTTTGAAAGCTCTTTCCTCCCTCCTGTGTCTTTACAGATACCTAAACTATAAAATTCAAAAGTGCATCATCAACAGCTTCAGAAGATCGGTGAAAGTGGCACGGCAACACTTAAGAGTGCACCACAGTATGTCAAACATGACATTCAGTGAATCCAAGAGTTTGCTTTTTATGATGACGTCACATGTATTGCATTTGCACGTTTTCTGCGCTTTTAAAAGCCGCGCCAAAACCTGAGATGGGGTTTTATTGTCCTGCAGCAGTGGCAACACGTCTCACAATCCTGATTGACAGGCTCAGTCCTCCAATGTGTTTTGGCACAAAAGGCAACAAGCGGATAGGAAATTGGCTTTTGTCCCCGCCTCTGAGCTACTTAACCTGCAACTGATTTCTCATTTATTAAAACAGCCCTTACACCCTGCAAACGCAAATGTACCGCAGTGGTGTCATATTTGGAGAACAGTGAGGCTTGATCAATTTTCTAAAGCAGCCATAGTCCATTATTTGCTGGGATTTTTTTTTCCCTTGAGGGATAACATCAAGAAAATGATCATATATTGTTCATTCTATCTTATAATACAGTATAGTTAAGGGCATTTTGAATGAACTACTCATGAATTATCCATAAATACGGTACAACTTGAAAATAATGTATATATATTCATGCCTGATTTTATTTTATTTTTTCAAAAATGAAAAAGCAGCCGGTGTGTCTTTAGCGGCTTTGAACTCACCCTAACTAAATGAAAATTTTGAAAAACCTGCCAGCTGGAGTTTGAGGCCTTCGGCTCTTTTCTGGTTGGCCTGTTATAGCCAATATAACAGTGGTTCTGCTCCCCCTACTGGCGAATTGTGGCCGCGCTGATGCAGTCGTCATAGACAGGAGTGAGATGCAAGGCTTGGAAGTCGATGAGGGTTCCGCTTTCAAGCTGCGACAGGACCAAAAACCTGCAGCGTACACAGGTAAATTATAACAACAAGCATGACGAATAAGGAGTTTCAGTTGCACTCTGCATTGTGCAAACTCTTTCAGAGTTTATTCCAAAGCAATATGTAAACAGATAACCATTATGGGACATAGAGATGTATTATTTTTAAAATGGAATTAATAACCCTGATCACATTTGGCAGAATTCAGCTTTGTTTTTTGTTTTTTGGTTGAAGGAATCAATCTTCTTTTTTTTTCATTCATTCCGATGGAAATCACTCCCCATTATAGGATTAACAATCCAGTGCAGTTTTGCCTGAAAGGGGCGGAGCAACAGGGTGGCCAGGGATTTTGGCCATTTTCACATTGATTCAGGATTTTTAGATGCCTTGGTACTCCACTGGAAGTTGTGTTTTTAATACTGGGCATAAATGTGTTATAATAATAAAATATGTTCTAAATTAAACATGGAAATTGTGCAAACTAAATTCATCATAATAAATATTTTCACACCAGTGTAAGCGAGTGGCATGGCTGAGAAGTCATTGTTTATCGCACCATCCACATTCATGGTTTCTTGGAGAAAAAAATTACACATATAGAGAAGCTTGCCGAACACACTCATAATATAAGCAGGAACAACCCTTAGTAAGAATCAGGGTTTAAAATGTTTAAAAAAAAAATGTTGCAACGTTTTTCTGTTATTGTGCTCTTTAGATATTAGATTTGAATGGTGGTCGACTAGTTAGTGCATTCGCCTCACAGTGGAGGTGCACAGTTCGATTCTAGCTCCAGCCTTCCTGTGTGGAGTTTGCGTGTTCTCGCCATGCCTGCCTGGGTTTTCTCCGGGTACTCCGGTTTCCTCCCGCATTCCTCTTGATCACTTCCCACTGAGGTGTTGTGCTGTCATGACCACACCGCTTTAAAATGTCTGGCTAGACTAGCTAACGATGGGAAATCAAATCAAAAGGTGATGCGAACGTGGCAGTCGGGAATATTTACACACAAATGAAGAGTCAGCAGTCAGACAAAGAGGTGCAAATAAACCAAATGAAAATGTAGGGCAGAAAAGCAGGCAGTTGTGCGGAGAGACAAAACACAGGGGGGCAGTGGGACGTGACACAAAACATATTTCAGTGGAACCTCAACTGAAAAGGGGAGAAGACATCAGTGCTTATTGCTCGACTCAAGGGTACAGGGAGGAAGGTGATAGGAAGGAGGAAATGTGAGTACATTAAACCAATCCAGCATTGTTCAGCATTTCCAGAATATTAAAACAAGGGTGAATTACATCCTATAGTTTACAACTAGGCAGTTGTGGGTTTGTTTGTGTGCCACCTGTCTTTAATTATTTCTTCTTTGTTTTTGTTTTGAATTAGGACGACATACTGTGTCTACAGAGATTTCATTATGAGGCATGTTCTCCAAAAATTAAAGCCTTTTTCATATGCTGAAAATGCAACTTTAAAATAAACACGCTACAGTCGTAAATCAGAGACAAACTGAGCACACAAAAAAAAAATTCAAGGTAAGTTTCAAAAAGAAGTATACACGAGTGAGTGGTCAATCAAAAGATGACATTATCAAGTAATCTGGTGTTGACAAAATGTGGTCATTTGAGGAGACGGTGATCTGAGTGGTGAGTGGCTTGCTCACCGGGTCCACTCACGGACAGGTCAGACTGTGATTGTTTGTCGCGGCATGCAAAGCGGGAGGGGAAACAAATCCGGTTTTAATAAGGGCGTGTAGTTCCTAATCCTCGCCGATCAGCAGGTGAGGGCCAACATATGGGCCGAGACCACGACGAGGAGACACATACACACACACATACACACACAGCAGCTGTCACTTGTTTTCCAAGGCAAGACGGCTTCAACAAGAGCACCGCGGTGCCGTTGGCAGCCGGGCCAAGGCAAGGAAAGGAAAGAAAGGCAGGAGCAGCAAGGAGGAGGGAGAGAGCATTGATGCTAAAGACAATTTCCTTCGGCCGCCCTATTAGACACAAAGCGCTCTAAATGAAGCATATTTCACTGAGCGGAAGCTCTGTAGCTCAACTAATTTAACAGTTTGTTGTTGTGAACACAATACGTTGGGCTTGTTCATGGTTCCTTTGCTCTTGTGTGTTTTATGGGGATAGGATGCTCTCAGTGAGAAGGAGAGAGAGAGAGAGAAAAAAAAAATCAATTTCCCCCCTGACTGACTCAGTTGCACACATCCATGCATTGGCGCACAATCACAGCTTGTCTTTTTACTTCTGTATTCGATGAATGAAGGGAATTCTTGTTGTGTTAAACGTGAAATGTTAACCGCACCAGAATTGTGGCAAATATGCAGAAAGGCTTCGAGGGCTGGATTCGGCTGTCTCCTTCCATTCTTTGTTTCCTCTTATAGAGTGCCAGCAATGACTTTGCTCTGTTTCTCTATTTTTCCTTTCCCCCTTTTCCCATGATTCATCCCTCTTTCTCTTTTTCTGGCCACCCTCTCTTAGTTGCCCCCCCTCCCCTCCCCGCACCCCTTCCTGCTACCTCCCTCAGCAGCATCGCAACCCATTTCTGCCTCTTATGAAGTGTGAAAAATGATCGCTCGTAGGATCAAGTGGACAGAATTTGCCGGCGTAATGGCCTGACAAAATGAATCGTGGCCTTCCTTGCCATCCATCACCACTCCGAGGCGACCGTGGTTAAGATCTGTGAAGGTGCTGGCTTATTGATTACTAGTTGTAACTACAAAGTGTCTGATTCCGTGTTTGTTGCACGGCAAGAGAGGGGTGAGAGTTGGGAAGGAGTGGGGGAGGTCGGCGCTGGGTGGAAGGGAATACGTGCTCAGAAATCCTTTTTTGATAGATTTTAAATGGTGAAATATTGATTTCTGTCTGGTCCAAGGCCTCAGCCCGAGTAGGCCGCAGCCATTTGTTGGAGTGATAATGCCGGACACTCGCTTCGGCTGGTCACCATCACTCATCCTGACACTTGGAAAAATGAGGGAGGAAAGAACAAGTTCTGGAAGAATTGAGAAGAGAGGTGGATGAATAAATGGACTGCACAAACCCCTCACCTTCATTCAGTGGCGCCACCTGAAAGTGAATATTCAGTTTGCAGCAACATTTCCACGGTGCTAATATCAAAGGAGCGCACCGAACAACATCATCACCCTCCAAGCTGTCGGCATCTTGCAATGGGTAAAATGGGGCGGCGGCACTGGCGGTTCGAAATTGTTTTCCCTGAGGTGGCGAGAGGGTGGCAGGGGGTTCAGTTGGGAGGGCAGAGGTTATACACCCCCCACCACCACCACCCTCCAGCATGCACAAACACTTTTCTGATTCAGGTTTCATTTTCTGCATTCCCCGGCAAGTTTTATGTTATGCATGTCACGTGAGAACCATATCTTAATGTTCACAATTCTGTGTAGGCGATGCAATAACAATTCACAACTGCCTGCTACAAACCACTATTTCGCTATTTTGCTAGCTTACCTGGGCTCCAGCCCAGGGGCTTACAGTACTCATGGGCTTATCTTTTTTTTAAAATCCCAATTTGTTTACTTTCCTGTCAATCATTTTACATTCTTGGCATGAGTTGACCAACCCAGAAGCGATTTTATGCAGCACCAGTGCCATAATTATAGTGTCTTAACAGTCTGAATAGTTTCATCTTATTCTGCCACTTGTTGACGTTTCTGTCAGTCATTTTGCCGCTGCAAAAGTTGACAAAGAAGCCCGCTCGACGGGGCCTATAGTTTAATGCCAACAGGCCTGTCGGAGGGCATTATATTCCACATTATTCTGCCAGCCGTCTACCATTGTTAAAGTGTGGCGTTTCCTCAAACTAGCGACGAGTTTTCTACCCTGCCAAATAACATTTGAATTTGGCACAGGACATTGCCAACATCCGTGTGTGTGTGTGTGTGTGTGTGTGTGTGTGTGTGTGTGTGTGTGTGTGTAATTTAATAGAACTAATTGATCAATTGATTGATTGAAATGTGGTTTGCACCCTGCCGCTGAACTTACTTTGACTTCTTGAACTTATAAGTTCATCAAGTTCTTGTTTTATGTTGAGGGGGAAGAAATTTCATCTGTGCTGTATGTTATACATACGTACAGCACATTTGACAATAAAGTTGTATTCAATTCAATTCAATTCAATCAACGCGGCACTACCAATCGCAAGTATGGCAGAGAGAGAAAGAGAGGGCGCTTGGCGTTTTTAACTTCCATAAGGTGATTTTGTTGCAAATAAACTGCCGTGAACCTTGGAAGGCAAGAATGTTCCCTCTAATTTTCCATCCGTCTGAGCATTCACACAACTCCCCGAGCACTCCTTGGACCACGGTGAGCAACATCAAACATGCACACGGCGGCCAAACTAGTACAGTATTACACGTGTCCAAAATCTGCAATGACAACAAGGTACATGATGTACAGTAGTATGTTATTAAAAAAAAAAAAAATCAAACTACTTTTCTGTCAAAGTCGAACATATCATTGAATGGAGATTTATTACACAAATAAAATTGAGATTGTTAGTTTTATTTTAGCATAAAAGTGATTTTAAGCATAATTAATTAAGCCGGTCTTTACAACTTTCGTCCACTCATAAATAATGGAAAACATGTCATTTAATAAAACGCAAAAATTCCAAGTCACCTGACCTTTGAAACGTGCGAAAGGGTCTAATTCAAGGGGTTCGTAAACTATGTCCATGTTTGGACTTCCTGAATGGAGCGGTCCGTGCGTCGCCTGCAGCCTGTCGTCTGTGGTGAGTGTGAGTGAATATGTGTCAACGTCAGCATCAAGCTACCGTACAACAACTCAGTGCGCACCTTCGGTCGTACTAGTGACACTGTAATGGAAATGGGAACAGTCTGGTGTCCTGTGTCGATCAAAGTGGGGTGAAAATGAAGAAATGTGTGTAGAAAGCAGTTTTTCTACACACATTGTTCTTGGGGCAATAACAGACATATAACACAGAATTAAAAGGTTTCACGGTTATGATTTAATGCTGCAGTCCAATTCATTATACTGCTTCCTTGAGTGTTGGAGTCTTGGCACCAGGAGACAGTATAATACTGTACAGTCAGACAGATACAAAACGAACAAGGGTTTCACAAATACTGTAGGTGACTCATATTTTGAAGAGGATATTGTTGTTTTCTTTCTATATGTGTTGCTTCACCGTTTGTGCTCAAATATCCTTTGCTTCAACTTTAAATGCTATCCGTCAGCATGTCAAGTTATTCATTGTTTGTTAGCATTAAGCTAAGCGGACTTTCTTCATTAGGCAAACCCAAAGTATGTTTAAATACACAAAAAATAATTCTCTTTGTTTTATGTTTTTTGTGACTTCAGTTCAACTTCAACTTCACCTTCAGCTGCGATTGACATTGACAGCTTGAAGTCTCTTTTTTGATGAAGAGTTCAATATTTGCCAAGCCGCTGCTTTTTGTGAAGTCAGTAAAATTGAGTTCACTGCCACCATACGGCACTCGTATCTCAAGTTTGCGCTCGTGAGGCAAAGCAAAACATTTTCCAAATAAGAGCTCCTGCATAAAAAAAAAAAAAAAAAACCCGTAAGCCACTTGTATGATCTCAGGGCACCGCTGTACATTTTTTCTTGATCAAAACCCATATTTTATAAACATTGGTGAATTGTGTGGTTGGAGCGGATTTACTGTATGTAGTTTCAATTCATTTCAATGGGGAGAATTGATTTTATATACTATTAAATGGATTTATAAGCTTGATCGTGGAACAAATTGAACCCATAGAGTAAGTCAACACTGTAACCGTACAGTGTTGACTTACTCTACCTCATATTCAAATATTTGCATTGTGTTGCCAGTGACAACTTTCAATATTTATTCAGCAGTATCAATACCTTGTCTAAGAGATAACTACAATACATGATATCGATATTTTGCCCCAACCGTGATGATGATTACACCATGTAAATGCGATGAATAAACTCACACAGGTACCATTCATCTACATTAAAGACCTTGGCAACATATCTGCTGAGCCACACCGATTTAAGGCTGTTTGTTGCCCTGATACGTAAATGGCACTTTTAATTCGGAACTATGGTCACAAATTGTGGCGTTTTCTCTGTGGTCTGCACCTGACGCAGGCCCATGAGAAAGGGAAATGCTCGGAATGCATAAAAAGATGCATTCATTTGATAGCTAAATTAGCAGACAGATACAGGTAAAAGATTTCCCCTTTAACCGGTTCCACATTACTGCATTGTCTAATTACAAGACATCCAGATCAGCCTGGGAATCTGATGAATTAACATACTGTTCAATTCCTCAGACAACAAGAGATTAAATGCAAATTTCACATTATGAGGTCTAAATGATCATTTCCATTTCAATTAGTTAAGATGAATGATTTTAGGATCTAGCCCTGCAATGTTTTTATCTAACTGCCCACAGTTTGACTGTTTATGTTAACTCTTTTGAACATTGCAGGGAACTCAGCCTGGGACCAGACACACAGTGCCAGCGGTTTGCAAATACCGCGAACCGCCGCTCTTCATCGCCAAGAGCAACCAAGTGAATGTACCTGACTTCAGTCTTAAGGGGGGCACATGAAATCCATGTGAGGGCCCAATTATAAGTGTTACCCTAAAAACAACTCTGTGTATGCGTGTGTGGTTCGTATGCAACCGTGCGACATCTACAGATTTTTTTTTAGAGAAATGTGATCTTATTAATCATGTCTGGCTTCAGACAGGACCGCTCACAATTTCAGACGTTGTTCAAAAAGCCATGGCAGCCAACCCTGCGCAGGGCAGCAGAGAGAGCAAATATAAAATGAGACAAAGAGTTACCAATATGAGTAGCACGTGCACCAGTGTTATAGGACCTCGCAAGAAGGTCTTTTGTCACCCGACATAGAGGGCGAGGGCATCAAAGTGTCTCCTCCAAGAACACAATGAGGGAAGCCATGATAGGCTCAACATCAGGCATCCAAACTTAGCCACCAGCAGCAGCGTCATGGGTCTGCAGGTACCCGGGTCGCTGCGGCTTTAGGAGCCGCTTTGGGACCCAGTTGGAGGTCGCTCAACAACATCAACAATGAGCAGCAGCGTCATGCACAGCCGCCCTTCGCTACGACCCGCGAGAAAGTCCCGCCATCACCCCAGCAGGAATTGATTTCCGTCAGAAAGTCAGAGAAATGGCATCAAGCACCGGCAGGGCGGATACACCCAACACCACATTCGATTCAGGAAGAAGACAGCCCCAAAGAGGCACCTCATCTCCTCCAACTCAGCATGTAAATGATCCACCTTCGAAGCAAGCTGCCGCTCCACTAAGAACCTCATCTTGGAGGGACCAGAAGCAGTGGATGTTGCACCTCGGAAACACTCAAGCTGGTTACCTACTGCCTCAACATGGGAAGCGTAGTTAACACAACACAAAATGACCCACGCTAAGACAAAGGTAGGGGACGCTGACTGCAAAACAGCAGCAGACGCGCGGCACATGGCCAACAGGGGATGAAAAAGACACATGGCACAAAAAATCGATCGCGATAAGCTGAGGGATGGGGGCAGAGACGCTGTAAACTAGAAGCGATTTCAAAGGTACAAAATACTTCAAGGCAAACCTGTAGCAAAAACGCGGTAGCAAGACTGCTGGTGAATTCTGGCAGTAGAATTGCCAATATGAAGAAAGACAGATGAGATGAGAGGACAGGAGGCGCTGACGCCACCAAAATATGCCCATAGCCAACTACAAAGCAACTCTGCGAGAAAGCCAAACGGCAGCAGAGCACAAGAGCAAGTAGGACGGACGCAAACGGTGGCCAAACACAAACACAGAGGGCCGCAACCACGCAGAACACCACCTCCGCTCTCATAAACCAAGCCATCATAGCCACAGGAGGTCAAAAAATAAATCCACGGCTCCATTGTCCAATGTGGTCACAAGGCACCCAGCGATGGAGATAAACAACAACTGTGATCTGCCTGCAAAATGCAGAAACTAGTGGCATGCAATCAAAGACATGAGAAATGTTTGAGATGTTCTGGGTGTGACGGGCTCTTACGCACACCCTGGGTCACCCGGGGGTCATTTACTGTGCGTTTGCATGGATGCATTCTTGACCTACGTTTGCACGAAGGATTTCAAGCGCCGCCTCTCCCGGTCTGGAGGAATGTAATAGAAACGCTGTTTGGTCTTGTTTGTTTCACGTGCTGCACTGTAAAACAATGTTGTACTGGCTTTCTTCTTCATCGTGATTTGGCATCGGCCGGCCTCACCTGACATGGCACGGCAAGCATGAAATGAGGTTTGTGACTGGCTGTCTTAGCATTGCATTTGCAGGCAAGTGTAGAATGAGGAGTATATGCAGTTTCAAGCATGGAAAATATATCCTTAAGTTTGAGATTCATATCTTGGACTTTACTATCTTGATATAGCTATTATAATGATCAATTTTTCACTCACAGAGCAAAGAGAGCCAGCTTTGGCGAGTGCAGTTTAAGGGGTCAACAGAGGGACATAAGCAAGGGCAATGCCAACACACACACACACACACACACAGGCCCACTCACACGCGCACACATGCTTTAAAACTATTTTGTGGTGTGACAGCCTGTTGCAGATTAGATTCTTTATAATTTTAACGTCAGAATAAAGAACTCAACACTTGTATTTCTTAACACAAAAATAATTTGTACCTACTATGATGAAATCAAATTAACCTAAAAAGATTTATTTCTATTTATTCATTTTAGTTTTGAGAGATCTGTGCCTTAAGTCAGGGGGGCACAAGCAACTTGGTGGACGGGCACGTCCCCTTTATGGCCCGCCCCATGGGGATGGGTCTGAATAAGAAGCCATATATATATATACACACACACACACAATAGAATACATAACATTGACAATAACACAATGCCACGAACAGTGTAAATCCACAAGTAATTGACGACTCCCTTTGGAAATAAACCTCAATGAACTTACCTTTTATTCTACTGTAATTGCACATAAATGCCAGATGATGGTGGCAAAGGACTACTTTTGTCTTAATTAAGTTCCTCAACTCAATTAAGCACAAAGATGCCACCACAAACTAATACCATTATTGCCTGACTGCACAAACAGCAAAAAGGTGCGTCTCTCAGCGCATTATAAGGATAGGTGCAAAAATAGTCAGAGAATAGGGGACTTTGCAAACGCCAAACCGCAAAACATGCAGGGTTCGCTCCAGCAATATCAATATAAAGTGAGCAGTTACTACCATAAAATACAGTCTATAGAAGTCACACGTATTACACATACAAAAACAAATATGTTGGCAACTATAATGTGCACCCCTGAGCCAGATAGCGGCATTCGTGTGACACAGGTACATTTGGCCAGTGAGTCAAATGTAGACTGCTAGTAATCTAAACTGAAGCTAAACTCCAACCATTGTCATTGTTACCATAGACCAGAGAGAATGTACTGTATGTCTGTTAGTATGGTATTGGATATAGTATTTGATGGTCAAAACATAATGCGTTTTGAGGGGCTTTTCATTGTTGGATTTTAGACTTTAATCTATCAGCGTGAGTTTGACCTCGTCTACTTCAAACTTACAATCGCCACCAAAATTCATATGCAGGTTCCTACTCTTGTTCACTTCGAACCTGTAAAAAAAAAAAATAAACAACAACAATGTGGTACAATATTTTAGATTTTGTGGAAGTTATAGTGATTTTTTTTCTAATAGGGGCACACATGTTTAATGTAAATAAAATTCAAAACATTGTGACGGTCACTTTTATATTTTAAAAAGTTGAAGTGGACAAGAATAGGAATGTGCGTATGAATTTTGGTGGAAGTTGGTCACACTTTTCAGGCACTAGTTGAAAAAAAATGTCACAAACCGAGTGAGCAAGCAATATTACAATGCTTGCCTCCCTTCAGTGACGTGAACAGGCTGAGAGGAGAAAAAGCAAGCCATGCCCCTCCCCCCAAAAGAAGTCATTACAATTTCTGGTAAGTCATCGTAAAAGAAAAAAAAACATTGAATCACTGTAGATTTTTTAGGGGATGAATTTCAGTTTTGTCACACTTTTTACAATCAGACCTTTGATATAAGTGTTTGGACCAAACAAGTGTCTCTATAGTGACAGAAAAAAACTAATTTGAAAACAGTTTTTTTTTTTGTCAAGTGCTTGCATTAAATCAAATCATCTTAATCCAGATACATTTTTTTCGGCATACTATACATCTCCTGAAGAAATCATCTTAATCAAAATGATTTTTTTGTTTGCAGCCACTTGACAATATAGAATTGAGTAAATTAATACACCATTTTTTTCAGTGCATCTGCCCACTTCATGAAATAAACGTTTTATGTAACACAAAAGCAAAAATACTGCCACCAAGTAATAATGCAACCCCCCCCCCCCCCCATTTTTTTAAGCACGATGAGGGTGTGGTGTGAGGGTGATTCAACATCAACATAAAAAATCTGACATGCACATAAAAGTACCAGAATCAGTGCAGCCAAGGTAAATTCTACAAAATTATGGGAAAAGGACTGTTGGGAATACATTCATACAATCTCTTGAAGCAAGTATTATAATTTAGATTGTAAACAAAGTTTAGTGCTTTTAAAGAGTATTTAGGCCAGCTCGGAAGGCCTTGCCGGTTCTGACCTACCACCACTGCATAAAACATGCAGGTTAGATTAATTCAAGAATTGACATGTTGTGATTGTGAGTCTAAGTGATTATTGTGACATTGCTTTTGTGTGTTGGAACAGGGGTGACTGGAAACACATATGGTCTCGGTATTTTACCACAGGTAAGTGCCAATTGTACACCAGCATTAAGGTTAGCATTGTTATGGGTGCCTGGGCTAGTCCGCAGACACAGATACAGACCACCAAGAGCTACGCTGCTACGATGACAAGCAGGTGTAGCATTGGCGTAATAGCGAAGTATGTATTCAAAGTTCATGTTGGTTGGAGATTTGACATTTCAGCCTCCTCCTTTGGGATGGAACCCCTGTACAGTGCAATATGATGTTTGGGTTCTGAGCAACACTGAAATTAGGCTGAGAGCAGGTGGTGACCGCCACCCATGCATCTACCATACGTAACACACACACACACACATACACACACACACATGCAGCATGGAGGAAGCTCTGGCCTGCTGGGAGGTCTGAGGTCTGGCCCTCCACATTCCTTAGACAAGTGTCTCGCACCTGCTTCGCCTCAGTCAGTTTTTACTGGCCAACACACACACTCTCAGTGCACTGGTTTTATAGTCACTCGGAGGCAGATGGAGCCCATCGCGTCATTCTGAAGCACATAAACAAATGTTTTGTGCTAGAAATGATCATTGGTGTGCATGTTTGCAATACATATTTATATACAAATTATTAACATGTCTGTCATTTCTATCCCGGATGACTGTTAGTCATGTGAAGGCAGTATCCTGATTTTGTCTCAAAGAAGATCAAAGCACAAACCAATTTCGGCCATCGAAACACACATATTGTACATCTTGTAGTACATACAGAAGGAAACAACTTTAACTTTGTGAGACAGGGGCACATGTCACTAGTTCAACCTGGATCAGAGCATTCGGTGGCACCCAAGATGTGCACGCTTGTGTGTGTGCAACACAAGGAACCGGTGCTCAGTACCCAGGCACAACCCAAATTGTTTTCTTCAGTGATGCTCTAAAAAGAAAGGGGAAAAAAAAGCATAAAAGCCGATTTGGAGAGCAGTCTGGGGCTGGAGCACACGGATGCATGACTGACTTGTCCTAATGGAGTTTTCAGTTTGGGATTTACTGTACACTTGTGCCGCTGTGTGAGAAGCAGCCACCATACATGAGTGCAATCTGTCTGTTGCAACTATGTCAGTGTGCCTATATCCTCCTGCAACTGTTGCTAAGTAGTGTTTGCTTGGCGGCCAAACCTCAAGCCATTCTTCTTCATGCCGTAACTCTCCCAGTGTCAGCACATGGAAGCTTGAGGTTAGCTCACCGCAGATGGAAACCAACGGACTTAACATCAGAGTACTCTTATCGTTTTCATCCTTTTGCAGCTAGCGCGCAGAGCATTCGAAATCTTGATTTTTACAAACTTCCCGTTAGACCACCTAAAGCACATGAGTGCCACAAAAAGCAGGCTTCTTAGAGGTACCCCCCACCCCCCAGCCTGTAACTGGGTATGAGAAGGTGTTAACTCATCAGCAACATGCCTCATGCATGAACCATCCCCAGTAGCTACAGCTGGGAAGTGGGAACTCCTACGGCAACGTGTAGCCGAGGACTGAACGGGTTTCGTGTGTGTCGGATCGCTGGAGCGCCATCACAACTGTGGAACTGCGTGCAGCTGCCCCCCAAACGCTGGCTCCAACAAACAACCCATTTCACAGCTCACAAATCACCGCCATTGCGGACTATGAGAACCGATCCATTCCGGCTTTTGGAAGAAGACTAGCTCCCATGTGATGGTAATATTTCTATCAGCTCTTCCAGCACAAACATGGCTGGCTATTTCTGTACATCTCATCGTCATGTCACCTCAGTTTGACTGGCAACTGATGAATGGTCGCATTGTACATCCTGTTAACAAGCTATATGATGCAGCAATAGTCCCCCAAACGACCGAATTTTCCTCTCCCGCTGTAATCCAATCAGGTCTGGCCATGTGCGAAAAATATGACAATTGCATTTTTTAAACGAGGTTGCTCTGCAAAGTTTTGCCAAAGCGAGAAGGGAGATGGATGCTCCAGACTGTGTGGGAGCGAGCCGAGTGCCAGTTTGGATGCAGACCTCCTGCATTACTTCTTCATTTTGCCGGGACTGTCAGGGGATGCCGGGGTGGTTGCATTGGCCAGCAAGTCTGTTCATCATCAAGTGTTGGCAGAACACGCAGCTTGTGAATGCAGCCTGGAAAACTGATTCCCTTAATCCACTTGGATTTGATGGCACACTAAGCCTATTAGACCACAGAGCTGTGGCAAATCATGCACTGAGTGTTGAAATACAAGCAGCGGGAGACTGACGAGCAAAGGACTAGTTTGCAGTCGGGCCGGGCAATCCAAGAACACTTGATTGACGAGTGGGAAAGTTAATCATGTGTTCTTTTATATATTTTTTCAAGAACATTCCAAAGAAATCATGTTATTCTGTGATCTTCACCAAGACTAGAAATACTATTCAACAATCCTTTGCTTGAACCAAAGAAATGAATACTGAATAAGCAGCGGTGAGAGTAACAGAGTACTCTGCCAGTGCTTGAGTAAATGTTTGTTTTTTTCGATATCTGTACTTTCTACTCCTTGTCGGAATAGGCTCTTTACTTTTTCAACCCCCTTGGACGATGCCACCCAAAAAAAAGAAATGAAAAAAAAGAGAATGATCAGGTCAACCTTGATTGATTGATTGATCGATCCATTGATTGATTGATTGTGATCTTATGTTTTATACTGCAGAACAAAACAGGCACAGCAAGGGCAAGGAGGAATGTGAATGAGGGAACATTCACGACAATGAGACCACAGGTTCGAAGAAGGAAGATATTCCCTACCAATGGCCAATTGAAAAATCACCAATTTGTGGCATTCAAAATTTCTTCGTCCAATAAAAAAAAAACATTAAAAAAGACACGCAGGTAACTCCATACTTCTATTTTTAGGGGAGTGTTTTCTTTACACAAATATCTGTGCTTAACTTAAGTCCAGAGGGTGAGTATGTTTTCCACCCCCACGAATAAAAGAAGAAAGAAATGCCCAGTGGAATCCCGAACAACTTCACAAGAAAACCTTACTTCATTCACTTTCCACCAGTCTGCTTTAGAGGGGAAAAAAATCTTGGTGGGGGTTTACCTCACCTGCTTTACAATGAATGCAGCACCGGCACAACATCCTGTTGTTGATTTCAAACCATTTTTACCAAATTACCGAAATACACGATCAACTGCATTCTTTACAATAAAATGATCACTTGAATTAGTGTAGGAATACAGTGATCCCTCGCTATTTCGCGGTTTGTTTATCGCGGCTTCAGTGCATCGCGGATTTTTTCAAACATATTCATTAAGAATAAAAATCAATAAATAAATAAAATGTTCATATACATGGAGTACAGTACTGTATATGTTGCTCTATGCGACTCGCTGTTGTTTTGCAGCTTCTCACCCGTTTGCGGACTTTTTGCGGACTTAAATTTTTTATTTTTTTTTACCTCTATATGTTAATTGGTCGCTACTTCGCGGATTTTCGTTATCGCGGGTGGTTTTGGTCCCCATTAACCGCGATAAACGAGGGATTAGTGTACCGTACTTTTGTTTTGAGTTTATTTCTACACTTTGAGTGTGTGGTGACATCAATGAAGCCCCAAAATGGAGGAAAACTTCTAATACATGGCCGATTTCTTTATTGCCTATACTGTATATGTTACTTGAATTTATCTCTGGAGTTTCTTCTGTAGTTATCGTGAAGGGAAGAAAGAGACCAAGGGAGGACAGAAAGAGACAGCAGGCTCAAGGTCCCTCCCTATAATTACAAAGATAGCACGCTCCACCCGAAGGAGCCGAGAAGCCATCCCTTGATACTGCAGAAAGACTGTTCTATCAGCCCGGGAATGGCATCATTGCTGGTAAATTAATTTGGGGTTCCTGTCACTTGGGCCCTTCTGCGCTCTTATCACGAGCAGTGTAATATGGGGAGCTCAGAGGCTAGGGAGATATTGCTGAGGGCACTGAAGAAGGAGGAGGAGGTAGGTTGGGGTGGGGGATGTGTTGGTTGAAGGCCAGCAGGATGGGGAGAGTGTATAAAAGAGGGGGAGCTCGATAAGGTGAAAGACAGAAGCACGGACAAAACAAGCAATGCAAGCCCGGTCCCTGCTGGTTGTCAACAGCCGATTTCAGAGAGCGGTAAATTCGGTCGATGATAAGTGAATATGGCCTGGCATCCTATTTAGGCCTGTGGTCAGACACACACACACACACACATACACAAGCGATTCATCTCTCTGACTGGCCTCCACACCAACGGCCTTCACCTATCACCACAATTTGTCTGCGTATCACAGCCCACGGATAAATCATCTCTGGAGGGTCCTTATTTAATTCCGCCCCCCATTTCCAAAAGGTCCAGCCTGCTCATGATCAAATGTGGGCAACACATACACCTCTGACCTCCTCTGTTGTGTCTAATTAACCCCTCACACACTACATTTAGCCTCAATTCCCTAATGGTGATGAATGACAGGGAGTCGTGATGGTGAATTCGGAGGGACACCGAATACATGCAGGGGTGTATCTTTTTTTTGTCATCCTACAGCCTGTGCATCCCATACATCTGAAGGTGTTCCTCATTACACAAAGTAGATAAGACTGGAAACAATGACCATTTAAAATTAATAGAGATGTGTTATCTCTGAGAAGGCTTCATTTTGCTCATTTTCAAACGTCACGTTGAAGGCAACTGCTGAGGGAAATGACTGAGTCGCCAAAGGAAAATCAAAGGGGAAAAAAACAGCTCAATTTTGGACAGAGCTTATGCTCATAGTTTTGCGTTGACGCAAAGAGTTGATAGACAAAAAGAAATTCTCAAAGTACTCATCCATTCAAAAATGCAATATCTATATAGCTGATGTTTATATACATGTCGATATAGATGCAAATATTGTGTAGCTAGAGGGGAAAATGAAGTAGTATTTATGGAAACAGAGTAGTAGGCCTTGATAGAGTGGAAAACAGCAATGCAAACTCTCCATTTTATTAGCTTTTCATTTACTCTGTGTAAATCCAGACACAATAATGGAAAACAAGCTTTGAATACGCCACATATTGAGGTATATGGCGGAGGTCCAAAATGGCAACAACAACAAAAAAAGAGTAATTTAAGCTAAAGACAATAGGACATGCATCATCAATTGAAGCCAATCCTGCTTGGATTCCTGCTGCAGAAATTGGTCCATGTCCAAGTATGTGTTGCGGTAAACGGGAAGGTGGTAACAATGGTGACTGTGACCTGTTTATGTCACCCAGTTATTTTTTTTCTCAGCGCTTCCCTCTTTATAGGCCAAGGAAAAATAAGGTGTGCATTTGAATAACAATAGCCCCCCCCCCCCCCCCCCCACACACACACACACACACGACTGCTAACAAAAAAATGAGGGGTAAATATATATTGATGCCTAAATATCTGTTACGGTACTGAAAAATAAGTAAATAAAAAAGGCAGTGAGCAAAACAAAACAATGAATATCTGTAATTGTATAATAAGTAACAGTGCGGGCGGCTTTTTATTTCTTTATTTATTTATTTGTTGCTATTTGTTTCCTTTTCCTGCCATCTAGTGGACATGTGCAGAGATACACGCTGCTTACAATTAGCTCATCAATAAAATATATTTTATGAGATGGCTGTTGTTGATTTAGAACATTTTACGACCACATTTTCATTTCAGTCATTATGCAAAACGGTTGTACGCCAGTAACAAAAAGCTAATGTTGAACGAACAGAGCCAGTATTAGGAGTATTTTCCCATTCGTCTCGGATGTGTGAACATTGATTTAGTCATGTAAGACACAGATTGATCCCCCCTCGTCTCACAGAATCCATCACATGCACATCATTTGCCGAGACAAGGTTAGAACTGACACGGAAATTCCGTCTTAATTAAAGCGGGGACATTTGATCATTCATTAGTTTATCGGGAACATGCTGTCACTAACTTGGCCGCGAATGCCCGAGAATAGATTACAACATTCGGGATTTATTTGCGATTCAATCAGGGGACATTAATAAAAGTGCATCTGGACGCATGTCATGGGTGGAATGGGGATTTGATATGTTTAAAAATCATAGTTTTTATGACTCTTATTTGAAATAAATGTTATATTGCTTCAAACAGCTGCTGTTCGTGTATTGTGTCGCAAACACGAAGCGGATATTACCATTTTCTATGTGGCCACAAGGTGGTGCAATAATACGTGTTATTTCGTGACGCACCGCAAACCCAGCATATGAACATAAAAGATAACGATAATTAAATGTTTGTGTACCGAACAAACAATCCTCTGTACCGCTTATCCTCATCAGGGTCGCAAGCAGGTATAATATCCTTGAGGTAGCAGGCAGAAATGTAAAGGAGGCATCGTGTGACTGGATATTTTTATATTACTTTATCATTTGCGATCACTTTTCATTATACTACTACTTTAGCCATTGCTACGTGGCATCTTTCACGATTTACATCGTGTAAAGCAATGACTCCCAACCAGTGTGTCGGAGCGCACTAGTGAGCCGTGAGAGCTCTTGCAGTGTGTGTTGGGAAATTATCAAATTTCACCTAATTCGTAAGAAGGTTATTTATTTACAACAAATAATGCATCTTCGTGCAGCTATCTTTGCCAGCAACTTTTAGTGACAGAAAGAACAAATAAATGATCTTCCATTCGATGGCAGACAGTATGAAATTGACAAATGTATATCCTCTGTTTGTGACAATTTTGTTTGGTTATGTGCTGTGTCATTTTTTTAACTTAAAATACATGCCTTGGCTCGATAAAAGTCGGGGATCACTGGCGTAAAGCACTCTGGCAACATACTTGGTGTACTGTAGGAGGTGCAGCATCAGTTGAAAGAATAATCAGCTGTGATCCTTTTCCGTATTTCTTCAAAGTAAGACTTTTGCCTAACAGGAAGTCAAAAAGGATTGAATTGGATTGGATACAACTTTATTGTCAAATGTGCTGTATGTGTAACATCCAGCACAGATGTAATTTCTTCGCTCTCAACATAAAACAAGAAACAAGAAAGGTCCGATTTTCCAGAAAATTTGGCAAAGCAGGTAATGGCTCTTGCAAATAGAGCACTATATCCATGTGTACTCTCACTTCTCACTTGTTATTAACACACAGCCGAATATATCAGCATAAACTTTATCATTTAACTTGTTGCGGCAAGAGCAAACTTGAAGATCTCTGTGTCCTTTTCTTCTTGCTTAGAATAGATGTTTATCTTCCTTGGATCCCCCTCAGTGTTTGTTTTTTTTATATTTGTATTTTGTGTTAGATGGGCGGGACACCTGAATTGATTGCCAGCTAATCAGAGGGCCACATAGACAAATAACCACTCACGCTCAAAATAACACCTAGGGACAATTTGGAGTGCCCAATCAACCTGCCATGCATATTTTTGGAATGTGGGAGGAAAACAGAGTACCCGGAGAAAACCCATGCAGGCACGCGGAAAACATGCAAACTCGACGCAAACTGGATGTGAATAGCAGCAGTGGTGTCCATCTGTAAATACATTTTCTGTAAGGTCAGTAAAATGAAAGTTAAACAAAAAGTAACTGTAAATTTTACAAAATGTTTCATTCATTAGTCGCACTGTTATTGAGTTTGAAAGCACTTTTGTTGTGTGTTAAATATGATCTTTGTTGGTCATGGCCAAGTGTAACAGAGGGGCTTCCGCGCTCGGAAATGTTCCCCAGGGTGTGTAAATTCGGCATAACATTTTTAGCCCTAAACGCGGTTCACAAAAGGCAGCTATGTGTTAGCATTCAAATATTTTGTGCTCAAGAGAGAGCCTTTTGTTGATGTTAATTGGTTTTATTCGTTTGTTGCATTTGTTCTACAGGGAATGAGCTACGTTTCATATGTTTCGCCTAGACAACATCAAAATTATATTTCAGATAGATAAAATTAGATAACAGTGGACTAAATTGTCAAACCCAGATTTATACAGCTGAAAATAGTGAAATACTGTAGCGGCAAATGCACTTTTATTGTACACTGATGTACAATTGTTTATGAAGAAGTAAAGAGAAAAGACACAAACTGTACAACAACAGCAAGTCGTGTCCCCGTTGTCTTCATTCTATATATATATTTTCAGATATCTATTTTCAGAGAGGGTTCCCTGGTAGTCCAGTGGTTAGCACGTCAACCTCACAGTGCAGAGGTCGTGGATTCGATCTCGCCTTCGGCCTTCTTGTGTGGAGTTTGCATGTTCTCCCCGGGCTTGTGTGGGTTTTCTCCGGGTACTCCCGTTTCCTCCCACATTCCAAAAACATGCATGGCTCTAAATTGTCCTTTAGTGTAAGTGTGAGCACGGATGGTTGGCTGGCAACCACTTCAGGGTTTCGGAAAATGGATGGATAGATGGATGGATGGATATTTTCAGAGACCGTCTTGGGCAGAGGTCCCCAACCTTTTTTGCCCCACGGACCGGTTTCATGTCAGACAATATTTTCAGGGACCGGCCTTTAAGGCTGGATAGATACAACTATATAATATGATATGGCCTGCATGGAAAGTGTGGTATTTTATTTTCAAAACATAATAATAAACACGAATCATGACACGAGGAACGTCCTATCTGGCCGCAACATTCTCTGGTCGCTTTGGTAATGTTTAAACGTGCCTGCAAAATAAGATACGCCGCAAATAAAAAGTGCATGAAAAATATGACTCACCATTGCCGCTTATTATGCAGAGTAGGCTTAGTGCGTGTGAATCACCCGTTGAGATAAAGCCGTATTTGAAATAGGACTTATGATACTGTCTATTAAATGTAGGCTTCTCTTTCTTGAAAGTGGCTATGCGACCTTTGGCAAGTGTCCATGATTCCTGTCAATGGGTATGCGACCAGTGGCCAGTGCAACACATTCATTTCGATGGGTATTCTGCCTAGGGCAAGAACACCCCAGTCATTTCAATGGATATGGTCCTATGGGCAAGTTTCCCATATTCATTTCAATGGGTATGGTACCAGTGGCCAGCGTCACCTTTTCATTTCAATGGGTATCTTGCCAGGGGTGAGAATACCCCATTCATTTCAATGGGCATGCTACCAGTGGCCAGTATCCCCTAATTATTTCAATGGGTATTCTACAAGGGGTGAAAATACCCCATTCATTTCAATGAGTACAGTACCAATGGCAAGTCTTCTCATGTACTTCAATGGGAAGGGTACTAGTGGCCAATGTCTCCCAATCATTTTGAGGGGTATGCTACCAAGGACAAGAATACCCAATTTATTTCAATGGGTATTCTACCAGGGGTGGGTGTCCTCCAGTCATTTAAATTGATATGCTACTAAGGTGAGTGTCCTCCATTTATTTCAATGGGTCATTGACATATTACCAGGGGTAAGAATACCAAATTCATTTCAATGGGTATTCATGTCCCCAATTCATTTCTATAAGTATGGTACCAGTGGACAGTGTCCCTCATTCATTTCCATGGTTATGCTACCTGGGGAGAGAATACCATATTCTTTTTAATGTGTATGGTAGCAAGGGTGAGTTTCCCCCATCCATTCAATGTGTATGATACCTGGGGCCAGTATCCCCCATACATTTCAATGTGTAAGGTACTAGGGGTGAGAATACCCCACTCCTTTCAAAGAGTATGCTATCAGGGCCGAGAATACCACATTCATTTCGATGGGTATGCTACTAGGAGCCAGAATACCTCATTTGTTTCAATGGTTATGGTAACAGTGGACAATGCATTTCAATGGGTCTTCTACAAGGGGTGAGATTACCCCATTCATTTTAATGGGTTTGCTACCTGGGGCCAGTATCAACCATACATGTAAATTGGTAAGGTATGAGGGGATAATGTCCCCTACTCATTTCAATGGGTTTGCTCCCAGAGGCGAGAATACCCCATTAATTTCTATGGGTATGCAACCAGGTGTATGTTTACCCCATTCATTTCCATGGGGTAAACAAGGGGTGAGACTACCCGATTCATTTCAATGGCTATCCTATCAGTGGCCAGAGTTCGCGTTTCATTACAATGGGTATACAGTACTACTATGCGTGAGTGAACCCCATTCATTTCAATGGGTATGCTCCCCGGGCCGATAATACCCCATTCATTTCAATAGATAAGATACCAGGGGCCAGTGTCCTCCATTCATTTCAATGGGTATTCTACATGGGGCAGGAATACCCCTTTCATTTCAGTGTGTATGCTATCACATTTGAGAATACCCCATTCATTTCACTGGGTATGCCAACAGTGGCCAGTGGCCCTCATTTTTTAATGGCTATGTTACCAGGGGCGAAAATACACGATTCATTTTAGGGGTTATGGTACCAGGGGTGAGTTCCCCCCATCCATTTTAATGGGTCTGGTACAGGTGATCAGTGACCCCCATTCATTTCAATGGGACCTTATGTGGTTGTTCCCAAACTAAGTCATATACTGAGAAAGCTTTACAATGGAGGGCTTTATTGTCAGTGTCGATCCAGCATCATCCTGGTTTAACTCATTGCCGGCTTTCAACTCCATCTGAGCTCTATCATAAATTGCTAGTTTTATTGCTTGTGAGCAAGTCACTTTGATTAAAGGTATTCTCCCAAAAAAAAAACATCCACAAGTAGGTCAACTGATAGTCCAGTGCAGTGGTTCTTAACCTGGGCTCGACCGAACCCTAGGAGTTCAGTGAATCGGTCTCAGGGGTTCGACGGAGCCTCTGCTGTGGAGGTTAAGACACAACTGACTCAACATGTTAATTAGTTATGACACGCCCGCTTGGTCATCACTGGCTGGTTCATTTTGTGCACAATTAAAAAAACGTATACTTCTGTCTTGAAATTTTATTTGGGTTTTTTTCTATTTTTAATAAATGGGTTTTTTAATTTCTTGAATTTGTAAAAAAAAAAAAAAAAAATCATATTGTTATTTTTCACTAATGAAGGGTTCGGTGAATGTGCATATGAACTGGTTTGGTTCAGTGCCTTTAACAAGGTTAAGAACCACTGGTCTAGTGATACACTTGCTTGACTTGTGTGCAGGCAGTGTGGGATCATTGAGGGTGTGAATGTGGGTGTGAATGGCTGTTTGTCAGCAACAGCAGTATAAACAAATTAAAGCAGCCAAGATTCAGTCAAAACTTGGTTCATAGGGCAACCTGCTGTACCAAGTGAGACAGCCACCCAGCCAGACCACCACGGTGTTGTTACCCTGCTGGAAGCCAGCTATTACCAGTTCCTGGCTGGACCCGAGCAATATGGTGGGCGGCTGTGGCTCAGTTCATAGAGCAGGTTGCCCCGTGACGGAAGGTTCTGCTGTTTGAATCTTGCGTATTTTGTTTTTGTTTTTCTCTTGCTAATGACACCAGCAAGAACAGCACAAAAACACAACAAAACCATGCTGGTCTTTGTTGTTTAGTGTGTTTGTTTATTTGTTTATTTTCAGGGAAATCCTTGTTTTCTTTTCTTCCACTTATAGACATCATTGTATTCTGCTAGCTAGACCTCTGCCATAGTGATAACACATCTAAGCATTTTGACCTGCAGTGCTTCCACAATGCCGTAGAAACAATGCATTTTGAGGTCACCGACTATATGAGAACGGAATTTAGTTTTGACACATGGGTAAACTGTTTTGGGAGTGATATGAGGTTGTGCAAATGATCCGTGTTGTTGTGCTGAACCAATCAGGTTATTTTGGGCAAAAGCACTAGGTGAATGCAAATTAGCCAAAGCAATTGAGAAGGATCTTTGCAATTTTGGTAGAACTGACTCCATATATATATATATATATGAGTAAGGGATCTATCCATCCATCCGTTTTCTAATACACTTATCCTCACAAGGGTCGCGGGCATGCTGGAGCCTATCCCATCTGTCTACGGTCAGTATGTGGGGTAGACCCTGAACTGGTTGCCATATAAATCACAGAGAAAGGTGTCTAGTTTGTATCATAAGTGAACAGTTTTAGGAGAGATATGAGCTCTTGCTAATGAACTGAATTGTTTCGCAGAACTGACTTGGACAGACGGTTTGGCCAAATGATCTTTGTGTTTAACAACATCATTTCTGTTGAAGAATTGAGCCAAACCAATGGCGTAAAACTGCAAGAGGTGGACTGGGTCACTCAAGACCAACTGAAAACACAGGATCAAAATGAACTGCCCAATACTGTGTGAACCGGGGAGCAAAAACAATGAAGGTAGCTAATTCAGAAAAGCAAGACATTACCATTCCATTATCTTATCTAAGAGAAGTGTTTCATGTTTTTGGTAACTTGGAAGCACAAAAATCGAACCAATACTTGCTAGCCTTTGGTTGACATTTAACTTTTTTTCTTCTCACGCCACACACTCTGTTAGTGAAGCATTTTGCGTTCAGTGATTTTTTTGCTCTATTGTGCCAAATTAGTGAGTTGAATGTAAATATTTTAATCTTGACAATGCAATACAATCCAAACTATCAGTAGAATGGTCTACTTAATCACATTTGTTTTCTGTACTTTTTAATTGTATTTATTTATTCAGCACTTCTACTACTTCACTCCTTGAATTACTTTTGCTGTTTTTTTTATCATTGAGATTGTGACAAGGAGGTTTGTTGTTGTTTGAGGACAGCGATGTCCTGGCACGTGACGTCACGTGGTGGGTGGCACTTAGACGTGAGTGGATAAAGCGTCGCAAAGCTGGGGACAAGAAGGAGACAGTTGTTGGGGGATTATCACCAAACTTGGCTAAGGCACACCGCTGATATGATTGCCCGTCAAAGTGTCTCCTTTCGGACTCCCAGTGTCGGGCGGGTCAACATGGACGCTTTCCCAATGACGAAAGAAGGCCCGAGTCATTGTTGAGTTTTGCGCTAGCCGTTTGACGTTAGCTCGCGCGGCTAGTAACTCCTGCTGCTACTGTTGCTGGCGGC
This sequence comes from Hippocampus abdominalis, assembly GCA_018466805.1. NCBI lineage: Eukaryota > Metazoa > Chordata > Actinopteri > Syngnathiformes > Syngnathidae > Hippocampus > Hippocampus abdominalis. The sequence continues at coordinate 3,614,888 of CM031694.1, read as the reverse complement.
TTCAAACAACTTGTCAACAGCCAAAGCGATCGATAGCTTATCCCAGGCACAAATCGGAAGTGTTTTCGACACGCACCCGGTGTACAGCCCTGCCGCGGTTTGTCGCTGTGCCGACGGCCATCGAATCAGCAGCACTTTAGAGAGAGGTAAGTGGTGTTGGCAAGTCGGCGTTTAAAGGCACCCACGGGAATGTGGGTCAGCCACGCTAACGCAGTTGTGCCTACTGCCTATCAAGGTTAGAAGCTAAGTAGCTAAGTTAGCATGTCGTGTTGAAGTCTTCAACGGTCCCCTAAGCCCCGCCTAAAGTACATTGCTGGTGTACTTTATAAAATTGACTGCTCAAATACAGTAAACATTTTACTAACCTATCGATTGTCGTACGTATAGAAATTCCAATAACTGATATTGCCAACAGTCGGTCGCGGGCGAGTGCCATTGCTAGGAACCACATTTCCACCGCGTATTATCACGTTTCTGATGAGCAAATCGGTTCCAGTGATCTTATGTTAAGGTTTTATCGTGAAGAAGAGGTGAAGCTACGTCACGTTACGTTGGTTTAATCCACTAGGTGGCCGCGGAGCAGCCACCCCGCATCCCCCACTCAAAAAGACCCCAAACCCACCCTCCCTCTGGCTGCAGCGAGTAACTTAGCACACAGCAGTGTGTACACAGTGCATACACCATGCCCCCTTGTACACGGTACACTCTTGTGCATAAAAGCCAAGCAAACAACAATGCAGATGGCTCCAGACAAACGTCCACAAGGTTTGAAGATAGCAGAGAACAGAGTGAACTTCCCACCCATGATTCATCCCGTTCCTGTGTTTTTCTTGCTGATCTGGACTTATGTTTGCATACCAGTATTGCCTGTTTAAAATGAATCCAACTCATGCAGTTACATTTCTTATGACTGTAGTATCAAAAAATACGAATCAATATGCAAAGCTATACTCATAAGAGGAGTCCAACTGACAAGTCAAAATAATAATTGGGTGAAGTTTTGCCGATTAAACGCTGATATATTCATTATTTCACATGGACACAATGCCTGAATGGCACAACTTAGTTTTGGGGATGGAATGGTTAGTTTGTGTTTCCATCCATTTCAGCGGGAAACACCTCAATTTCTCAAAGTTTCTGGTTGCAAATGGGCTCACGGAACCAATTTGATTTGTAACTTGAGATTCCACTGAGTGTGTGTCTAGCGCTATCTAGCTTCATACAAATATACATTTTTCTGGGGGGAAAATGGAAAATGGCCAAAATATGAAAAAAAAAACTAAAAAAAAGCCTTGTGAATATGAGCGTCTGCGGGTACCATAAATAAGCATATCAATAAGCAAGGGTTGGCTGCTGTTTTTAGTTGGAATATCACTATTGAACACGCTGGCATACATAGCTTCAGTCCTACACTGCCCTGTACTGTGTGAGTAGGCTTGGCCTAATAGATTTTTGGGGATTTGGAATGATATGCAGGACAAACATGGTTTGATGTTCAGTAGTTTTGTGCTGTCCTTGAATGGTAATTTTAATGCAAGAGAGCCTAACTTTATTCTTGTGGTATAATGATTCTTTTTGCAGTCAAGCCCTAATATTGCATAGTTTTAGGCACAGAGGTCTCCATACCCTCAAAACATTGCCAATTTGCTTTCGTAAATATGGGCCATGACATACTGTACATTTATTGCGGTGTCGGAAAATTAGTTCTGCAATGAAAAGGGAAAAAAAAAGTAATTAGGCAGTACAGTGATATTGCTGTTTGGATTGCTACAGTCATATAGAGGTACATTGTTCTCCTTGAAGTGAACAGAGCTCTGCATGTAATCCACAATCATTTTCTCAGCTTGTGGGCCAGAATGGCAACGTGACAGGAGAGAGGCCAGCCGAGCGCGCCTCAAAAGAAATCATGGAGGGCTTACAACACCCTGCTCCCGAGCAGCACAATAGGGTCAACGGCTACCGCCTGCCAAGTTCTCCTGAGGATGCGGCTGATAAGTGGCCTACGCCCCAGGGGGAATCCCAGGGCTCAGATAGCAGCAGAGGTGCGAGTGCGTCGGAACATGTGGATCTGGATCAACCCAAATGCCCCGAGAGCGACGTCGAGGTCAAGGAGGAACTGGAGGATGTGTCCAGTCAGCAAGGCAAGCGGGAGAGAAGAGAGAGTGCAGATGAAGAAAACAATCACAGCAGTGCAGCATCAAGCTACACCGGTGAGACCCACTTTCCCCTCCCCACCCCTCCCCTCAAGCTCTTGTTACGTTTTTATTGATGCTTTTCCCGAAGCAGACCTTTCCCACACGCCGTCACCATCGCTGTCTGAGCAGCTGCGTCTGGGCCGTGAGGACAGCACAACCTCCGGTATCAGTGTGGAGTGTAAGGTGTGTGGGGACAAGGCGTCAGGCTTCCACTACGGCGTACATGCCTGTGAGGGTTGTAAGGTAATGCCAACTGTGTGTGTGCCTTTCAAGAACACCAAGCACTCGGGTGTGAGTTTCTAATGTTCTGTCCCACCCTAGGGCTTTTTCAGACGAACTGTGCGCATGAAATTGGAATATGAGCGCTGTGAGCGTTCCTGCAAAATTCTGAAGAAGAATCGCAACAAGTGCCAATATTGTCGTTTCCAGAAGTGCCTTTCTTTGGGAATGTCTCATGATGGTGAGTGAGAATGACATTTTACTTGATGGGTTAGAATAGACACTGTAGATAATGCAACCCGATGGGGCTCCAAAGCCACTGTAAATTGGAGGCTGATACAAACTACGGGTAAATGCAGAGGGTTGCGCCAGAAAGGGCATCCACTTAAAACGTTGCCAAACAATTCTGAGCATTTATCCAAAGAATTCCATACTGGATCTGTTGCAGTCCTTATCAAACAACACCCTATGCTATCAGCGCCGTTGACCTACAAGGCGCTGGTGGAAATTCAGTCCAACCTGGCATACACGTCATCATACAGTATGCCACTATTTTGGCCTTTGACAGATAAACATTTCCCCCGACACATCTCCTTGCACTCTTGTCTCCTCTCAGTGTCCCAATTCTTCTTCACAACCCTCTTTCCTTGTCTGCCTTCCTGCACGTTCTGGTTCAACCACCAAGTCTCCTTCTCCCCATTCCTACCAGAATACACTCACACGGCAGTTTCTACGGCCATGCAATACGATAGAAAACAAAGAGCTGTCGTGTTGGTTCTTTTTAAAACATACACTTTATTAATTTGTTTAACTCAAGCAACTACAGACATCCTTTGCCTTCTCTGTCTCCGAGCCTTCTGCTCGAGAGGCGTTTAATGACCGCCCCTGAAAACGTAAATCAACGATGAATTCAATTACACTCAGAAAAGCAAACCTATGTGCCAAACAGAAAATCAAGAGAGGAAATCACAAAATAAATTTTATGGGGGGGTGGTGAACACACAACGGAGGAATAAACTACACAAACAACTCTGAGACAGTCCAGTCTCCTCCAAAAGGAAAGATGACGGAAGTACAACAGAGCACGAAAGCAACGCATTCTAGCCGTATGTAATCACCTCTTCTCATGCATAGCGAGTTTACCCCTGTAGCGTTCACATGTACCATTTTACATCAGTGCTGCCCCGAAAACAAGCATTTGCTCCGGAGCAAATTTTTAAACCACCTCCTTGAGCAGGGTTAAATTTACTCCGGTTTAAGCTGTTTTCAGGGGCTACACCGGTGTAACTTTGCACATGTGAACGCTCCACAGGGGGCAGCCCCGGTGCTGCACCGGAGCAAAAGTTGCCATGTGAACACCCCCTCTGTCTCTATCTGTGATCAATTTGGCTTTAGTGAGTACATTGGATTTATCTGATGATACATTTACAAGATTTATTGCTGTGTGCTGGCTAAAATGACAAGGCCGCTGAACTACATCATTGGCGAGTGTGTGATTTTGCCCATCTTAAAAATGAATGATTTCTGATCTCGTTGAATGCAACCAGTCGGGAACAAGCTTGCTTGTCACCAAATAATTTACACTTGTCAAACTTATTTTACGGTGCATTGTTTGGATGCATCTCAATCGCGAACCTTTTATGTTGCTCTCAACTTTTACACCGTTCAGTTAAGTGGCTTTATATCAGCAAACAAACTGGGGCAATTTTAGAAGTATCTTTGTGCTTAGCATGTTTAAATATGGTTTGTGTCCCGTTGTTGCTCCAAGCAATTTACATTGTGCTGCAGTGCGAAGTGACTGCTCTGCGCACAGACAGACATACCTCTGCGTGCGTGCGACGTGCGTGCGTAGGGCTTACTGCCACTTTGTCCCCGCCTCTAAAAACATAACATTTTGGAATATAAAATGTAGATATTATTGCTCCATTTGAAAAGATATTTATAGCTTCGGCTTATTTGGTCACTTTGTGACCCATAACATCTCAAGACAATGGCAAAAAATAAAATAAACATTACGGCAAGTACTAGGGATGCAACTGTTGCCAATAATTATTTGGATGATCTTGCGAATCGTGTCATCATATCGATGACGTTATTGAAAAAAGCTCAGATTAAAAAAATAAAGAAACCTCCCGGAATGAAGTTGAAAATCCAATGAAGCCGTACTTTGCCGTCGGTCTGTTTGGGTGGACAAATCAAGTGCCCTTTTCAACTTGTTATGGCCTGTCGTAAATCCTTAGACAAGCTGTCGCTCATGACAAACATAGCTTTGATCGTGTCGGGTTTATTCACTGTTTTAGAGGCAGACATTTCACGTGCTATTTGCATTAAGTGTTCTGCAAACATTCACGAGGAAGGAAAAAAAACTGAAGGATATTCAACTCCACAAATGTTGTCCGCCACGGAAACTTTTACGTTAGTACAGCGGCGTTTTCAAAGCCTACAAAAACACCCGTGCTGCCTGAGAGTCAGCCACAAAGAAACACCGCGGGCCCGTTCCCATTGCCGCTGCATTTGAAAAGTGCAAACATTTCGACGGAGATGACCTGAGGTCAAAAACGATTACATCAAGGAAATGGACATTTGCCCACCATCGTTCATGGTTTTTGTCAGCGAACAATCCACTCCAGTTTGTACTGTGTTGGATGCAGGGCTCAGTTGTGTACTTACTGTATTTATTTATTTTTTACTATGCTCATTTTCAGCTTGCAGTACATGTTAATGCACTTCATGAAGCCTTGCCCAAGGGTGTGTGGAGTTCTAAAAGTTTTAATTTTGTATCTCTCATGTGCATTGAGCAGAGCACAGGTGTCAAACTCAAGGCCCGGGGACCAGGTCTGGCCTGCCACATCATTTGATGTGGCCCGCGGAAGAAAATCAAACATGTTGACTTCTATGATGCTTACATTTTTTTACATTTTACATTGTAAGTTTTGTTTCCAAACCCCTCATTGCAGTAACGTAAACTATATTTGAACAAACCATTATTCTTGACTTCCTTTTTGGTTTCACAGTCATGACGGCCCGCAACAAAAATTAGTTTAACACCCCTGCAGTAGAATGACTCGGAGTAGTTATTTCAGAAAAAGAACTCTGAGAAGGTGATCAAAGCTGTTGTACGATTTCACACAGCTTCATGTTCAATAACACGCTCCACAACTTCACTCTGAGCGGCCCCTTTATTAATTTTCCACCCCTAAAAAAAATCTTCAGTAAATACTGAAAAGAGTGTCATTCTATGTATTCTACGAAACAGGGTTATGAAGAATGGAGAAAAAAAATCCTCGAAAAACTGGGAAAACCCAAAATATTGAGAGAAAAAAATTCTGAAAATGCAAATTTTCAGGTGCAGACTGCAAATATGCATTGACTGAAGTTTTAAGGAGTGGATTTTCTCTTATGCAAGCATTGAGAAATATGAAAAATGCACAGTTGCACATATTTTAACCTAGACCAATGTGTTTTGTTTTTTTGTTTAGGGGAAATACTAATTATTTGTAGTCCGGGAGGCCAAAAACCAGTAAAACTGAATTATTTTATTTCTTTATTTGTTTTTACGCCAAGTCAAACTATTAAATTTGTTGACATTTCTTTCAGCATGTTTATTTACAACTTTTCAGATTCGCAAAATGTTGACATAATTGTGTTTTTTCAATCTTAGGCATCAATATCTTTGTTTGGAAATTCGACCAAAAAGTTCATGGAACCCATAGCATCATCAGCATGTCTTAAAAAGTTAAATGAAAAGTAAAGTAATTGGTAGCTAGTAAATCGCTCCCTATAGTTTCTAATGAAATAAAGTTTTCAACATTTCAAAATAACAGATGTTGAACTTTCACTTTTTTCAAACAAACAAAAGGTGCAGAGAGTTCCCAGCATCAGCAGCATCTCTTATCAAGTTACCTGAAAATTTAAATAAATAGTTCCCGGAAGTCAATAGTTTAATATGGATCTCTTATTGGTTGTCAGATTTTTAAAAAGGTAGATGCTGATATTTGTCAAAATGCTGAATATCGCCACAATTAGACCGGCAGATAATTGCTCTATCCCTAAATTAAAATGGCATTTTTGTCCTATATTTGGTCAGGAAATGCATGGTCCCGTGTAGCCCCCAAATAGCTCTGGTGAAAAATGGTGGCTCCTTTCACCATTTAAGTTGCCTGTTCCTGGTCCACGTATATCTATACTTGGGCTGCAACTACCGAATATTTTGGTATTCGAATATCCTCCTGAAAATTTGATTTGAATAATCGGGTATTCGGATAATTTTTAGTTAGAATTGCAATTGTGCTGAACTTTATCCATTTATAGAAAATTTGTCTCACCGTGTTTTGTGCAAGGCATGGTGTACATCAGACAATGCATCTTGAAAAGAACAAATGTGTAACTGGTGTGTGTTTTATAGGGCAGGGCAGCTTTTTCCACCACCTTCAATCTCGTCTCATTGATTGGACTCCAGGTTGCTGACTTCTGACTCCAATTTACTCATTAGCCTACGGCAGGGATCGGCAACCCAAAATGTTGAAAGAGCCATTTAGGACAAAAAAAACAAAAAACAAATATGTCTTGAGCCGCAAAAAAAAAAGCCTTCTATAAAACTTACAATGAAGGAAACATGCTGTATGTATGTAGGAGACTGGACTGTCTCAGAATTGTTTGTTATTCATTCCTTTGTTGTGTGTTCACAAACGCCCCCATCGAATTTATTTTGTAATTTCCTCGCTTGATTTTTTTGTTTTGGTGCATTATTTTCGCTTTTCTTAATGTCAGTGAAGTGATCATTAATTTCCATTTCTCGGGAGGCTGTCTTGGAAAGCCTCTCAAGTCGAACGAGAAGAGAGAAGGCACGGAGTCGGACGCAGACGTTTCTGTGTTTGTCGACTGTTAGAAGCATAAATAAAGTGTACGTTTTAAAAAACCAACACCACAGCTCTCCTTTTTCAGAGCTGCAATATGTATATCTATTTGAGCTATATTAGCCTACTATCAAAATCTTTTTGCATTTTCAAACATTTTTTATAAAGCTCCAGGGAGCCACTAGATGTCGCTAAAGAGCCGCATGCGGCTTTGGAGCCGCGTGTTGCCGACCCCCGGCCTATGGGTTCACATCTTTTTTCCACCCCACACTGTAAATGTTTACATGGTGTTCAATTAAAAAAAAACACGAGAACATTTACCTGTGTGGCATTAGTTCAAGCAGACCGTTTGTCTGTTGTTGTGACTTAGAAAATGTCAGTATATGTTTAAAAAAAAAAAAAGTGTCTTTCTGTTTGCTCAGCAATCAGATATGGTCGTATGCCTGAGGCAGAGAGGAAGAAACTGGTGGCGGGTCTGCTTGCAGAGGAGTTAAACCTGGGCAAACCGGGAGGCTCCGACTTGAAGACGTTGGCCAAGCAAGTCAACACAGCCTACTCGAAGAATCTCAGTTTGACCAAGAAAAGGGCCCGCAGTATCCTGATGGGAAAGACCAGCAGCACCTCAGTAATTCTCTGATTTTTCTAACTATTGATCAGAAAGCGTTATCGCGTAGTACCTTCCAAACTGCAAATTTTAGGGTGGCGGATCATAAAGATTTATGACAGCGTCTTGATCGTCTCTTTCTTGTCTCTGCATTAGCCATTTGTGATCTATGATGTGGACACGCTCTGGAAGGCCGAAAGTGGTTTAGTGTGGAGCCAGTTGCTCCCAGGAGCTCCCCTGACTAAGGAGATTGGGGTGCACGTGTTCTACCGCTGCCAGTGCACCACGGTAGAGACGGTGCGCGAGCTCACCGAGTTTGCCAAGAGCATTCCGGGGTTTGTCGACCTCTTCCTCAACGATCAGGTCAGTCGCTTCTTCGCGCTACGGCGACCGGTGAGGTGAAGCCGTGGGGAGGACGTCATCGGTGTGCATTTGTGTCTATTGCTGCAGGTGACGTTGCTGAAGTACGGCGTGCATGAGGCTATTTTTGCGATGTTGCCATCTCTCATGAACAAAGATGGACTCCTGGTGGCCAACGGTAAAGGCTTTGTGACCAGGGAGTTCTTGCGCAGCCTAAGAAAGCCTTTCAGTGAGATCATGGAACCCAAGTTTGAATTTGCCGTCAAGTTCAACGCTCTGGAGCTGGATGACAGCGACCTGGCCCTCTTTGTAGCCGCCATCATCCTGTGCGGAGGTGCGAGGGAAACATCTCCGGTGCTCCATGTGCTTGCTCAACTGTGACTGTCGCTCATGTCTCTCCAGATCGCCCCGGCTTGATAAATGTGAAGCAGGTGGAGCAGAGCCAGGATAACATCCTGCAGGCCCTGGACCTCCACTTGCAGGCGAACCACTCGGACTCAGTCTACCTCTTCCCCAAATTGCTACAGAAAATGGCCGATCTCCGCCAGCTGGTCACGGAGAATGCTCAGCTTGTGCAGAAGATCAAAAAGACAGAGTCGGAGACATCGCTGCACCCGCTTCTGCAGGAGATCTACAAAGACATGTATTAAACTGTTCTGAGCAGTCCTGTTACAGACTGAATACACACTTATTAGAACAATACACTGTGTTCAGTTAAACACTGCTCCAAGTGAGGTCACGGCTGTGCCCAAGCACACAAATTGTCATGTGCGCATGTGGAATAGGTCCACCCTCATGTCCGCAAAGGTCACATCATGCAAGAGAACGCAGAGTTTTCTTACCGAAGCTGCTCCCTGCTTTCCAGGGGAAACATTGTATGTTACATAGACATAGATTTGCGCGGTGCTGTGGAGAAGAGCCTTCGTGTGGGCATGGCGCCTTCAAGCATCTTTGGGTGGAGTCATTGGACCAAGCTGATTGCTTTTTGTTTACATCCTTCAGTCAGTGACCTCCAACTCTACATTTTGGCCTCGTTGACCTCACTTGGCGCAGGTGCCTGTGCAATAGCATATCCATTAGTCGCTGTGGACAGCCAAGCCATCTAGCCATATGCAATACACATCTGACCTGTACAAGGGACACATCCTGTTTTTAGATCGACACATGATTTTGAATTTTTTTCCTCTCCCTTGTAATTATGTCTAATTATTTGAAATTGTTGATTATATTTGTCAAACATGAACTTCATCACATCATCGTATGTACTTGACTGTATTTGTTGCTTCTTACCTTCCTGCTTGGTTTGTGAGAAATATCAACTTTACACATTTCCTTTCATATACTGACATGCACATATGAAATCAGTACACTAGGTCAATATGCGCATAACTTCTCTTGTACCATTTTTTTTTAGACACCCTTAATTATTATTTTTTGCAAGTGTTTTTTTTTCTTTTGGTCCGGCCTCATTTATCTATTCTACCTCTATTGTATGACAATATTCCGCTGTCATGTTACAGCATATGCCACTTTTGCCTTAATTCTTTTGTAAATGGGTACAATGTATTTCAGTAGTGGTCTAGCAAGCGAGAAAAATGTGATTGAAATGTCAAAAAAGTGCACTGGAAGTAATTGTGGTCTACCTCTAAAATGTGCCAAATACTTCATGTTCACCCAATGACTTGAAATTATCGAAATATGTTAACCAGAGAAATGACATTTCTTTCATAAACTACCAGAACTGTTTTCCACTCGTGCATAATTATTTTTTAATGGTGAGTGCTGATGATGACTATTTTTAGAGATAAAAGTTAGTAATACACAGTGCACAGTTGAGATTGAGAACAGTGACGATCAAGGGTCGACGTCACGTTTCTATTGGCTCGTCACTTCGTTAATTGGCGAAGAAACACCAGTTACAGACTCTTAAAATAGTCGGAGGTGGAAGCGGGGCGGCTTGCACAGCAGCAACTTCAGCAGCGGGGACAGCAGCACAAGCACGTCGGGTGGCCGCGGACATGGAACGTTCGCGTCTGGCCCGTAATGGCGGTATCTGCAGGTAAGTGCAAATTAAACGAAAAAGTGAGAACGCGACAGGTAACCTTTACTCGTCGACAAACGGCAACCCTTGGCAAATATCCGTAGAAGGAAATGTTTCGCGGAGGGCGCAAGGCGGAAGTTAAAACGCTGAGATGGACGTTGTTGTTTTCTCGTGAGTGTAAACCTTTGTTGTGAATCTGTTCACGTGTAGTGACTGTAGTCTTGTAAATATCCACGCGCTTCAGTTTTGGGGACGCAACCAAAGCCGACTGTTGGCCACGAGCACTAACTTTTGAATCTCAATATTTCCGTTGGCTAGTAAACAGTCGTGGAGGAATTGTTTTGTGTGCACGCGGCGCTTGCAGACAAGTCCAAACCACACAATAGCTGGCGAGCCAGTATGTTTTCGTATTTTTCGTGGTCGCTCACTGCCATATGATTGCGCTCGTTACTTTGGTGTCGCGCTGAAACTCTTATTTCCAAGATTCCAAAGCCCAAGCCTAGTACGTGTGAAACCTGGACTTTCAACGTGCATAACGGAGCAACCTTTATATTGTTGGCACATTCCGTTAAAAGCGTTGGTGTCGACGTGGGTTAACTGACCTTAGATGTGATTATTTGACCGTGTTTTACGCAAGTGTGATTTCGGCTCGTCTTGAACAGGAAGAAAAGCTCATGCTCATTTGTTCTGGCTTTGTTTTCTAAAAGGTTTCCTAGTCATTTCTATTTTAACTATCGCGTTTAGTGGACGGGTGGTGGGAAGAGGGACTGCCGATACATAAACTGCGGTCAGGCCAGCCTCCACTGGCAAAATTTAAGTCAAGCCAGCCGCCACAGCGATTGTTCAGACTTTGCTAGCGGCGTTGACCACCTTCGAAATAAAAGTTGTCCAACTGATACATGCACGTCAGTGGTTTGGATTTAAAAATAATGTTATCAAATAATTTCTTAGTGGTCAGGCAATGATGAGTTCACCCAGGGAGAATGAAAACCGTCTCAGAATATCGCCAAGAAGTGTTCGGAAATTGAGATCGAAAAAAACGTTAATACATTGTTAACTCTACACCAGGGGTGTAGTAGGCGTGGTACGCCGTCCACCCACTTCTCCCGACGCCACATTCAATTTGTATTTCGGTTTTAGCCTTGCACTGTCTGCGGGTTATTGAAATGTTTGTTGATCATTGTTTTAATGCGAGTTATGCTTAATAACGTTGGCCTGTGATTATTTTGGAGTAGTAAAACATTAAATTTAACGTTAGTTCAACTGGTGTTGTAGTCTATGACTGATGTTCTGTATGCATATATAGAACATCCCCGAATCGCGTACACCCACTTAAAAAAATCCCCACTGCTCTACACCACTGGTGTCAAACATACGGCCCGCGGGCCGGAACTGCCCCCCCCCCCCCCAAGGAGGTTCGATCAGGCACGCAGGATAATTCAAAAGTGAAAAAAATGCATAAGACACGGAATCAATATTTTTAATAAGGTGCAATTCATGGGGTATCCGCTAGGGAACGCACTGTTTTGATCAGATTAGAAGACAACATTGTTTTGACCAGAGAGCAGACAGCAGCAGCCTCAGTCTGTCACTGAGACAGAACCAACACAGCAGACGCTATCAAGGACATGTGAATACTTTATTCTTTACACACTTAATAGCACTCTCCTTAGTTTGTAAGGTGTAGGCAGGGATTAAAAATAGATTGTATATGCACCTGTGTAAATGGTTTAAAAATTGCTTTCTTTATAGATCTTGTTTAATCTTAAAGTCCATTACTATATTTTTAATACCAATTACTTGTTAAAGTTTTGTGCCTTTGTACAATCAGTGGGATCAGTTGCAATGCATATACTGTATGTGAATGATAAAAGTAAATTGCACATTTGTCTAAGGAAATCTAAGGTGCTTCCTGAAATGTTTTGTAAAAGATATGTTCATTAAATTTCAACATTTTCCTAATGGTCTTGTGCTTCTTTAGACCAAAACAAAGGAAAGACATATTATTTTGGTTATTTATAGCAGAGGATGGTATAATTTTAATGGTCCGGCCCACTTGACATCTAGTGAGGCCGTATGTGGCCCACAATGTGAAATGAGTTTGTCACCCCTGCTCTACACCAGTAATTTCACAAGATTTAAAAAAAAAAAAAAAAAAAAGCAAAGTCAATAAATGAATTTTCGTTATCCTGGAACCAGACCAGGTCTTGTGAACACTAGTTCACCACAGCTATCAACCCAGAGTGCTGTACTTGCATTAGGATCTGATCTGGCATTTGGCAGCGGTTATTTTGCCGTAACCGGCAACTCGCAACCTGGTGTTATTTTGCCGTGAATGAATCATACAAGAACTAAAAGTACAAATTCTGCGCGGTAAGAACTGGTTAGAAAGGTCTAACTGAGTGCACTTGAATGCGTCACTTCACTCCTCTCGGCTTCGCTTCCTCGTGTAGCGACGCTACACGAGGAAGCAACGTTTTGTATTGTTCAATAGATTTGTTTTAAAAAGTAGACGTGTTTGGTGAAACGTTTCCTCGTGTAGCGTCCATTGTGAGCAGACGAGTTTGTATTGTTCAATGAAAAAAAAAAGCAGACGTGTTTGGTGAGACGCTTCTGTTGGGGGGAGTGAAATCCCCCTCTTTTCAGAATGGTTTGCCCCAGCAGCACAGGAGAAGTCCGTGCGTTTGTTTTTGGCCGGCAGTTTTCCATACAGCGGCACATAATGAACACTCTGGTGTCCGGTGTCTCATTATTATGCAATAATCATACAGAAACAGCTTCCTCATGTAGTGTCCATTGTGAGCAGACGAGTTTGTATTGTTCAATAAAGATTTTTTTTTTTTAAAGCAGACTTGTTTGGTGAGATCTACGTAATATCGGACTGTTATTTTTGCGTCGTGTATCAGACCCTAATCATGGCACCAAAGAAAGCAAGTGGAAATGGTAAACCTGGTGAAGAAAAGAGGAAAATAGTGCGCAAAACTATAGAATTTAAGAAAGATTTGATCACGAAATATGAGTCAGGTGTGCGTGTGTGTTGGTGAAGGAGTTCGGGATGCCGAAATGCCCCGCCTACTGCCTGATGACAGCTGGTATAGGCGCACGCCCCACGACAGATAGAGAGAGAGATGTTCCTTCAATTTTTGTTACTATGTTAATGTTAAAATTGGTGAAAATAAAACATATTACAGTTTGTTTGTACAGCATTTTACATATTACCTGCTCTCCTATTACATGTGTACAGTTTATGGTGTGAAATTGTTAAAAAAAAAAAAAAGTGGTTTAAAAAAGTTGATTTCGTTGACTTGGAACGGAGTAAAAATATTTACATTGATTCCAATGGGAAACATGGTTTCGGTTTTCGAACAGTCTTCTGGAATGGATTAAGTACGAAAACCGAGGTTTGACTGTACTGCTTTCATACCTTTTTTTTGTGTAATTTGTTTACTATATTTACAATTTCTTACAGCCAGTTGGGAGCTGTAAACGAGCCATTTTGTTTCACCTGTATATTGAAGGTTTGAACACAAGTGGAACGATTTTGATTGAGCTTGTGAAAGAAACACAAAAATAATTGGCAAAAAGGATTAGGACACCACCACAACAATAAAAAGTTATTGTTCAGGTTTTATAATCAAGTGGAAAGAATAAAAGGTCAAATGAGTGAAAAAGAGAGAGGAGTTGGGTTTTGAATAAAGTTCAAGAGTTCAACCTATGTGAGTATGTATGACATATATTTATCACAACACGGTCACCGTACATAACAAACGCAGGATGCAAAATTAAATCCAAGAGTCATTGAAAATTAAACTCTTGAGACCCTGCATACTCGTATGAGGACATATATTTCTGCTGTTGGGGGAATTTCGGGGTTGAATTTCGGACAAGGAGAATGTTGGTACTTCAATCAAAGGCTAGAATCGATGAACAGTTTCTTCAAAGCTTTTAATAACAGAATATTCTGGGCACCCACGAATCACAGACAATGGCTACGTGTCACGAGTGCGAAGCAGGATGAGATTAACATAATTTTTATACCATCAGAAGGGCGGTACCGAGACACAAAGTGTGATAATATCATAACTTTCGTTTCTCCTAAACCGATTCTCAGCATGGCGCATTCCAAAGTTTGTGCGTCTTCAGTAGGGAGTATTCCAATTCCAGGTGATGATTGCTACAAAGACGCTAAGCTACACTGTGGGCATGGGGCTTGTCTGTGTGCTCTGCGATTGGCTGGCAACCCATTCAGGGTGTACTGCGTCTACTGCCCAAAGACAGCTGGGATATGCTCCAGCACGTCTGCGATCCTCCTGGCGATAAGCGGATTAGAAAATCGACAGCTAACGATAGTGACCCCTAGAACAAGAGTCAGCTACAAAAGTTTATGATTGTCGGTTTTGCTTTGTGAGCATGATGGGAGTCAGAACCCAAGTTGTGATATTACTCTGTGGCCCTTTTATCGGTTTCAAAATGTTGAGCTCATTACTAAAAAACTATTTTGTTCCTCTTCTGAGATCTGGTTGAGTGGTCAGGAAGGACATGCAGAGTACAGTACAGTACAGGACAGGACCTACAATTTCTGCATGTACAGAGCTCTGGAGCATGGATGTGGAAAGCAGTGAAAGTCTGCTCCATTTATCCCAAGCCAAGTTTAATGTCAGAGTAAAGCTGAATTGCAAATTGAGCCAATGGATTGATAGCCACTGGATGATGTGGAGAAGTACACTGACTTTCGGTTGATGAAGCTCCTTATACAAATGACGTGGGAAGATCTTGCAACACTCCAGTTGATGAGATGGGGGATAGTGTTTTGTGCCTTGCCCACAAACTAGAATTTTGAGGCCATTGCTCTTCAAATGGCTTGCCATTAGTGACACAATGTCACATCATTTCCATTCCAGCAGGATGTACCAGAAAACCAGGTTCCAGTGGATGGACTGGAGCTATAGACTTTCAACTCCCAACAAGATTTAAAGACAGGTTCGCAGGAGTAGGACTCAGAAGGGCCTGGTTTTGCAACATTGCTCTTCAAACATCCGTTTGAAAACCTGACTGCGGGCACACAAGTGTGTTGCAATCGCTTCTTGACCTGCACACAAGCTGTCCATCACAAACGTCACTGTTGTAAATTGTTTAGAGGAAAAAACAACTTTTTGTACTTATTCTGCTGTCTTTTTGTGACATTGTGCAGTAATATCGACCAACTGTAATTACAGTATATGAGGATGTATTTCAAGAGAACTAGTAATCGGAGGAAGCTCAGATTTTGTATGTACACTAAGTGGGCCTTTCTGGTCCCAAACGGTATTGATTTCTTTTAATGATTTGAAAATATGACTGGCCTCATCTGAGGACTTTATACTTTTTAGGCCTTACTTAACCCAAAGAGCATGGAGAAATAAAAAATGTACACCAAACAAACCTCTGGTCTCAAGAGGTTAATGAATAACAAAGTGGGCAAATGCAAATAACAAGTACTACTGTGTTGGGAAAAGATAAACTGACAACCAACCCGTAATTATTAACTACCGGGGGGAAAAAAATGAGTACGCACTCAAATTATACAAAGCAGTAAATTTGAGCCTCATTAAAACACCACAAATAGAATTAATATTTTTTAAGTTTGTCCAATAATTGCAAAGCATAGACACCACCTGATAACATGATAAGATGTTCACTGTAGTAACCGCTGTCCCTGAAAGGGTGAAGCAAGCCCTATATCAATATGTAAGGCGATTGGTGGGTGAACAGTGTGACCACGTGCTGGAAAATACTGCGTCTTCCATTGGCATGTCAAACTCATTGTGACTATCTAGCAACTATTTTTGTAAGTTTTCAACCTGTTTGAGCAATCTGATGTCTATTTTATTTTATTTTTAAATAATATGTATACTGAACTTGTCACCATTGTAATAAACGCGCCACAAAGTCAGCAGTAGGCATAATAGAGAGCAAGCCCTCTGCAAGGACACTGTCATGTTGCTATGGTACATTAACATCACTGTAAAGAAGCCGCATAGGAATGAAGAAGAGTCACCAGAGAGCAACGCCGTTTGCGCTTAAGCTTCATGGAGGGGCTTCACTGGGATAAACAGAAATCTCTTACCGGGTTATAGCATCACCAAGCCCTGATGTAACGCTGTCCCTGCTTCTGAAATAACACATTTGCTTCAATTACCTTTATTAATGATATTTAAGAAGACGCTGATTATGTTAATGGTCTCTGACAATGATTAGGAAACAAATATGTATTAATATGCCACACTTCATTTCGATAAAACTGACAGTGGACAGCTTGGGTAGAAAATCACAATACTGTAATCGCTAGTGAGAAAACGGGCCCATGTGACCCCTGCTTTAGACCATGGATTGGGGTGACGTTCTTGTAGTATATTACCCTGATAACACGTAATTTGTAATAATAGTTAGACTTGCGTAGTTCTCATCAATGTTTTTTTAGTTTTTTTTTATTCCTTGGTTCAAATAGTTATCAGGTCTGGAAATTGCATGATGAATGACCTACCCACCTCTGCTTTCTTGAAGGCATTTCTTGAATGGCTCGTGCAGATACGGCTCGAGATGCTATTATCGACACGAATTGCCCGCTCCACCGCCGGCTCCAGTATGTCGCTACTACCAGAAAGGTGCATGCTGGTATGGTGAACACTGCAGGTAATGAATGATGCTTTTTGTTGGTTCCACTCATGTCCTAAAAATGTCCATTTTATTTAAATTACTCAGTAAGAATTGTACTTCCTTCCAAGGTACATCCATGTCCCCCCATCTGAAGGTGGTGCAGATGTTGCAGATCGAAGACTGTCTGGACCAACGATCTTCTCCTCCACATCGTCCTCCTCTTCCTCCTCCACCTCCAACGCTGCCCAACGTCCAGCTGACCGAAGGCGTTCCGAGACGTTTGCTCGTGCGCAGGCTGATGTGTCGCCAAGGCGGCGACGTGGCACTCCGGGGTCTGCGGTCAACTCGACAAACGTCACAGACGCTGGGAACAGAAATGCTGAGAGACGATTACAAGGTGGGTGCCGTAACTCGCGATTGGCTGCGTACTGTCACACGTTAGGTGTTCTGCAACAGTAAGATACAGGGAATGCTCTGTTTCCCAAGTTATCGTTATGAATTTATCCTCGAGTCCAAACTGCCACTGTCATACAACATTGTAATGTTATCCTCGTGCAACCACAAATGTAGTTTGTCATAATTCAACAAAATGCAAGACTAAGGAGAATGCTTTTGACTACACAAAATCGATACATTTTGAACATTTTCAAACACTTGAGCTGTTGAACATGAAAATCATTGAACATTTTTTTTACACACTAATATTTTTCTCTAGATCCACGACTTAACAAAATCGAAAGGGTACCAAAATATTTATTATTTAAGCCGAAGGGGAGTCATCCCAACCAGAAGACTGAAGGATGTGCTTGGATTAGATATTATCACATAAGTGAGAAGATGGAGCATTGATTGTCAGTAAAATAAGTGATTTCACCCCACGTTTACCCTCAAAAGGGGCATGGGGAGTGCTGGAGCCTAACCCAGTTGTCATCGGGCAGTCGGCGGGGTACCCCCGATCTGGCTGCCAGGCAATCGCAGGGTACACATAAGCAAACAACCATTCATGGTCACAGTCACACAATTTGGAGTGTTCAATCAACCTATCGTGCTTGTTTTTGGAATGTGGGCGGAAACCAGAATACCCAGAGAAAACCCACGCAGACACCAGTTGAACATGCAAAAGTGCTGCAGTTAAAATATTTACAGCTGTCCAATAAAATGCTCTGTGCTAGATGCTAAAGTGCTATGTGCATTCGGTTACTCGCAATTGAGAGAGGGAGGAGCGTTCTCGAATGGGGACGCGTCAGCCTGCGACCTGATTGGAGCCACCCGAACATTGTATGTCGTGTTTGTGAGGGGGACATGCACGACTTTGTGAGGTTTGACAGTCGCCCAAAGTAGACCGAGCACCGACTAATGTTTGACTTTGGTGATACTTGGTAGGCAAGCGATATTACGCCGAATAAAACTGCGCCTCATGGTCCGTACTTATGACTTGTGTGCCTTTTCTGTTTCTTTAGAGGACCAGAGTTGTTGTTGTCCATTGAACGTGGTGTTATGAGATGTCAGTATCTATCGAATTACAGACGATAATGTAATCACTATCGGCCGATCCTCCAGGCTCCCGTAGTGGTATCACCAACCGTTGAGGCAGCTCCGCTACTTTTTGTAACAACTGAATCACAGAGGTCGAGTGTAATAACGCCGACACAGAGTTGTGATTTGGTTTGACTTTTGAGGCAACCTAAGCTATGATGAAATTTCAGTGTCCATCTCGTTTGCAGATACTCACTCCCGAGTGTCGCCCAAGAGCTCTGAACAGTGTTCTACAAGTCTTTGTGACAAAGAGGTTTGTGTTTTAATCTCCATTTTTTTTGTGTTCAATTGAACCCGACGAGATCAGGCTCATGTTATGGTTTTTGGACAGGAAAGCCTTGCCGGCGGCACGGAAGCCACAGGTGGCGCTGCAGCCTCGTGCGCTGACGGTACGTTGGAGGCTTACCTCCAGAGTCGAGATGTCATCTGTGGCATATGCATGGACAAGGTGTATGAGAAGATGGACCGCAGTAACCAGGTGTTTGGAATCTTGCCCAACTGCAGTCATGCCTTCTGCCTGCAGTGCATCATGACCTGGAGGAAAACTAGAGACCTCGGGTCTGATGTTGTCAAGTAGGTTTTCGTTCACGCGCGCGATTGCTTTCACGCCTTTTGTGACTTCACAAGCGCTCTCTCTGCTTCAGGACTTGCCCACAATGCAGGGTGAGATCAGCCTTCTATGTGCCGAACAAGTACTGGGTGGAAGGTCAAGCGAAGGAAAAACTAATAGCAGACTTCAAAAAAAAATTCAGGTAAGCTCTTGAGTGCCTGATCTGAAGCTCAACTGTTGAATTTGCGTGGGTCAAGATTTAGGGGTAAAATGAGTCGTAGATTTTAAAAAGAAATTTTCGAATTCAGAATGCTGTTAATATGTTAATTACGCTGTCCCCGAGAAGAATTGTCTAATATGATGCCAGTCTGCCTTAGATGCTACCTGCTAACAGGAACTTCTCTGAATATGCTGGCAACAACCACCGGAATACTTTTCATAGGCACTTTTATTGGCAAAAAAATTGCCGTCTTTACCGTTTGATGCTGACAGCCTACCAATCAGTTTTAAACAACGCGGGGCCCTCATTTATTGAAGTGCGTCGAACAGCTTCGAAATGCATTCGTACGACTGAAATTTAACGTGTGCCTTAGTACAAATCCGTATTCATCAAATATGCGGACACCTGTAATATGCACACTAATATTGATCAGATTGGCCAATATTTAGCATTTGATGCCAAATCTGCTCTTATGTCATAATTTGCTGATCGGTCATTGATTGGATCCACGAAATAAGACATTGCAGGAAACACAATTTCGGTCATTCCATTCTGCCATCGTGTTTTGTGTGAATCTGAAAGCGAAACTATTTTTTGCCTTGCCGCGAGTAATGTGAGCAGACTTTGCTCTGGGATGCCTGAGTTATGCCTCTGCGCCTTCAAGCAAACAATCACAACGTAATAGCATTCGTGTAAGTTTGTGAGTGAAAAATCCAAAAACCGTTGATGTCAAAAAAGAAGCCAGCCTTTTTTAACTAAAGAGCGACTCTTCAAGCAGCCAACCTCCCGCAATCAACCAGCTACCGCACGTACACACACATGCGTGCACGGATTGCATGATGAGCAACAACCATAATGGACCCTAACATGCACGAAAAATAAAGTAGATACAAGACGAGACTGAATTTGTGAACAGGGAAATCACTGCCTACCTTAGTGGGAGACCTGAAGCGAAGGCAGGGACGCACTTTTGTAGCGTGTTCAGTGCAGAAACGGCACATCGTAGCTTGTGTGGACTGTTTCAAAATGCTTCCTTCTCCTGCCGCTCCAGATTCCCCTTCTTTGCCAGTGCCATCGGTGAATTGCGGATGAAACAAATTTTGTAGGAGAATCATAATGATGATAAAAAGATATATTGCAATAGGTCTGATCGCAAGCTGACCGCTCACAACTTCCTGTTCTGTGTTCATGCGCCACTGTAGGTTAACATTTAGACTCCTAAGAGGGTGCCTTTTTTTGTTTTTGGTGGGGGTCTGAGAAAATGAAACAGTTTACGGTGCATTGTACACTAACACAGCAATTTACAATATTAATAACACACACATTTTTTTTTCCCGACACCCTCGCGGTCGACTTGGTAACGCTCCGCGGACTGCCAGTCAACCGTGATCGACTGGTTGGGCACGCCTGAGCTACAGTATGTGTGTGCTTTCATTTTAGCATCTCCTTAATGAAGACCTCGAACGGTGACTTAAATAACTTTCATAACAAGGTGGAAGTTATGTGAGACTTTTCTGGCCTAGGGCGTGAAGTTTGCAAAGATTCGCCGGGTACCAAGTGTCACACAAACATCAGATTTTGGTTGGGTGACGCGACAGTCCAATTAGCCAACCTCTGAAATTGTAAGCGGGATTGCCGCGATATTTTTTTATGGACAGCAAGCGTTTTTGTCAGTAAGATTAGCGAGCGGGAAAGATGATATGCTGATAAAAAAAATTAATATTGGGGCCAAGCGTACTAATATTTGCTGCGGTTGACGTAAGTAGAGAGAGATGTTCACATAAACTTTGAAGATTGATTGCAGTTTTATGACACAGCGCGACGTGCGATGGCTCATTGCCTCACGTCTGAAGCGACAGTGTTTGGAAAGTAGCGATCATCATCCTCTCCTACCCCGCTACGTGATGAGAAAGAGGCATTGAACTGTTTTCTCTTCTGACTTTCTCACATTGTCCGGACTTGTCAAAGAAAACAAACCTCAGGTTTGGCTTCATGTGGATAACTAGGGTGGATAGGCGTTGTATCTATAGTTTCACTGTTCTTCCACAAGGCTTTGTGTGTGTGTGTGTGTGTGTGTGTGTGTGTGTGTGTGTGTGTGTGTGTGCATGACGAATGGTCGGAGCTGTGCATCAATTTCGGCACATTCTCACAAATCCAAATTGATAAATCCCAAACTTTGCCTGTGAATGTTCCTTATTCCTACGCATGCTCGATAGGCAAACATGCTACTGTGGTTCTGGTGTTACTTCTTCCCATACGCTAAAATCTCACCTACAAATAGGCCAAAATTGTTTCTCAACATGAAAATAGTTTTCTGTCGTGTGCAATTTTAAATTGAACTCTTTTCTTACAAGTCATTTTTTTCAAATTGGGAGAGCCGGTGGCAGCCATTTTTGACCATTTTGACAAATTTTTGAAGGCCAGCAGAAAATGTAGTTCTCGAGCAATATAAGCATGGACCCGACCAAAAGAAAGCTTTAACCCTCTTCTTTCTTCAGGAAAAAAAAAGTACATTTCTACCTTTTACTTTTCATTAATAAACACCAGTTGAACATTAGTAAATTTCTCATTTCCAAGATTTTTTTTTTTTTTTCCTAATTAAAAAACACCAAAAGTGTATTTATACGTTTTGGCACTCAATGATGATGTTTTTGCAAATCAAATGAGGTAAAAAGGATCTGTGTCATGTAAAGTCAACTTTTAGCCATGTTCAAATGCTAGTTCCTCACCCGAAGCACCCCTCCCCCAAAGGGTGTTTTCCTCCCTTCAGCCATCTCTGAGCATTCTTGTTTTCTAAGTACCAGCTCAGCCCAATTCAAGAAAACGATTGGGTCCTCAGTCCACCCCTGTACCGCCCCTGCAGACTCAACACATGCCCACTTTCTTAAGCAGCTATCAGGACGCCCGACAAGCGTATCCGGGAAAAGGGCGCTATGAGCGGTCATTTCTCAAGGACTGCCTGATAAACTTTGCCCAGTACCAAAGTGGATTGGTATTAAACCTTAAAGGGGTTCTCACCCCACCCCCCACCCCTGACTAGGGCCTTGCACCCCTCACTAATACGTATTTGAAAACGGTGCTCAAATGGCGTGTTTCCTGGAAGGCCATCTGTTTGCGAGGGCGGAGATGATTGAGCAGAGTCTAGTCTCAACAATACTACCCAAGACTAAACGATTACCCAAATACAAACCCAATTCCAATGAAGTTGGGGTATTGTGTTAAACATAAATAATTATAATACTGTACTGTACAATCATTTTCATCTTGAGCCTAGATTTAATTGAGTACACGACAAAGATGGGATATATTATGTTCAAACTGTTAAACATTGTTTTTACCGCTGTTACATCGCCTTTAATATGAACAGCATTCGATAAACGGTTGAGGATACTAATTGTCGATACTTTTGTAGGTGGAATTGTGTGCAGTTCTTGCCTGACGTACAGCTTCAGAAACAGTCCAGTGTCTCTGCTGTTGTATTTTACGCTCCATAATGCGTCCCATGTTTACAATGGGAGACTTGTGTGCACTACAGGCAGGCCAGTCTAGTACCCGCCCTTTTTTACAACCAGGTCACGCTGTTGTAACACGTGCAGAATGTGATTTACTGAAAAAATCTGGGTCGTCCATGAAAAAGATGTCGCTTGGATGTTAGCATATGTTTCTCCAAAACCTGTACGGACATTTCAGCATTAATGGTACCTTCACAAATACATTAAGTTAGCCATGCCATTGGCACTAACACAAATGCTGGCTTTTGAACTTTTTATCCAGAAAAGTCCCGATGGTTGTTTCCTCTTTGGCCCTGAGGTGATGATGATGCCCGCAATTTCCAAAAACAATTTGTAAAAAAAAAAAGTGTACTAATCAGACCACAGAACACTTTTCCACTTTGCATCAGTCAATCTTAGATGAGCTCAGATGATGAAATCCCCAAAGTCCTTCCAATAGTACATTGAGAATCATTATTTGACTATTTTCTCAGCCGGTTGTTCACAAAGAGGTGAACGTAGCCCCGCTTTGCTTGAACTGACTGAACGATTCCGGGAGGCTCCTTTTTATGGACCAATCTTGGCATCCATCCATCTGTTTGTTCCCAGTTAGCTTGTTCACCTGTGGGATGTTCCAGACAGCTGTTTGATGAGCATTCCTCAACATTCTCAGCCTTTTTGGCACCTGTCCCAGCTTTAAGTTTAATGGTTATTTGCTAAAAACAATATTTATCAGTTTGAACATAAAATGTGCCAAATAAATTAACCAAATACTATGCTAATACATCACAAACCTGAAAATTGATATAAAAATATTCACAAATGCTACTATTCCAACTCCAACTCGCGATGGAGTCGCGTATGAGGCTGAGCCCACAGTGGCAGAGCAATTGGGTCAAGATTCTGGAAGTGACGTGAGGAGTCCCAGCCAGAAAACGGAAAGCCAAATTGCATGCAGTGTGGTGTTGAACCTGAGGATGGCAGACACTCAGACGGTTTTTGCCCCAACAAACAAACATGCACTAAAATGTCAAAATAATGACCAGGACCTGAAGAGCGCCTTAGTACACACTCCATTTATTCATCTTATCAGGAAACAAAAAAAAAAAGTTGATTTGCAGGCAGGTGAGAACCCCTTTAAAACTGGCCCAATATCTACAACCAAACCTGCTGGAGAAGCCAGAACTGTAAGTAAATCAAACCGCTAACTCTATGACGACATCATGTTAGCTTTACTGCACAAAAGTTAGCGTCGTTGCCAAGCATATATGTCGGACATATTTTGTTGTGTGATAGATGCACTTCATTGTTGCACACATTAGCATGTGCATGAACGAATAGTACGTCACTGATGTATAAAGATTGATACACGAGTTTGGATCGAGGACGCAAGGCTCAATCGCTATGTTCTTCTATCATTGCAACAGCTGACTTTAGGGGGAGAGGGACAATTATATTAATTTAAAAAATAAATTACCGTAATTTTCACAATCAATACTAATACCCTACAATCAAATGTGTGTACGTATGGCTTGAATGCAACAGTGACAACGTTTTCCAAATTCTTGGAGAGGAACACGAGATTAAACGTTTCTGACTCCAGAAAGACCTCACAAGTTCCAATCTTACTCGACACACAAAACCATTGTGGTGTCGTCACATATGGGGAGAGATTTGTGTCAAAATTAGTAACACGGGTCCATCCAAGATTGTCATGTTTGTCGGATCCACAAATACATCAGCATTTCCACCCCACCCCACGCTTTTTTTTGTGTGTGTCTCATGACTTATTTGTAAATATTCAATTCTGCGTGTGACGTGTCGAATGCGTTTGTGGATCCATAGACACACCCATTCATTTTTCACACAAACGTCGCATCATTTTAAGATCTGCACGCACACACACACACACACACACACACACACACACAGGTCTCAGATATTCGGAGGTTAAAAACCCATCCCTCCTCCGTCCGCCAGGAGGCAGCGTTGCTGTCTCCCATCCAACGGAGCGAGCCATTGCCAGTTTCTCGTTTTAAAAATTGGAATCTGAAAAACAGAAAATGATTCTGAATGGGTTGGTGAGGAACTGAAATGTACATTTTCTTTGCTTTTCAATGTGTAGTAAGCAAAGCTGCTCTTACTATGCCCGATACCAATACTGCCCCTTCGAGACGGAGTGCCTCTACCGGCATGACAGGTCTACACACCACAGATCATTAGTGGTACGTATGCTTTGCTGAACATGCCTGTGCGCTGTTGCCACCACCTGAACGTGCCCTTCCGCTTCTCTTTTTGCCCATTAGTGTAATACAGATGATGACGATGACGACGACGACGATGATGATGATGACGATGACGAAGAGGACGATGATGAAGACTACGATGGTCTGCTCAATTTCTTCATAGCCATGACTCTTCTTCGTGCTGACGAGGAGGATGATGATGATAATGATGATGACAATTTTGACTTTCCTTTTTTCATAGCGGGGTATGGCTTCTGAGCCTCCTTTCCCTTCCCACGCAATTTTCTCCATGTGGAAACTGGTCCTAGAATGAATTGTCACCACACGACGATGTGGCTATGTTATGATACGACTGACTGTCCCGCTTGGATGTTTTTTGGGGGGGTGGAGGGCGGAGTAGGCGAGTCTCAGTTGTTACTTAGTAGGCCATGTGACTGACCTGCTTTCCCTCAACCAGAGAGAAACTACCCTGAATTGACTCTGCTGCAGTGGACAGCTGGAAATAAATGGTGCACACTGCTCAGATAAACTGTCTGGATAGGATAAATCTAACGACAAATTCAAAGGCTACTTCTTCCAGCTGTTTTTTCCCCCCTTCCCTATTGCAGACATTGACACCTTGCACATTTTTCTCTATGCCTCTCTAGTTAGATTTAAGTGCTCATAACTGAGTTTACCAGATAAATGTTTTTAAATGTAACATGGATGGACCTTTTTAAATTGTCTAAAGATAAAAAGTGTACTGTGCCCCTCTTTGGTTGATGTCCAATCCTGAATATTCCTGCCTTGGTGTACCCTGATGATACTCTAACCTCGTTTTGGCATAACTGAAATTTTGAATTTTTTTTTTGTCTTTTAAAAGAAGTTGTACTCGTACATTGAAAATAAACCTTATTTCAAAGTTTGCCTCACTGGAAATGTTCTGCACTCCTTTACTGATCATTTGAATTGGATGCTGCAATTTCTTAATTTCCCTTTCTGCAATGGCTCTCAGGCAATATATACGTAGTATCACCTTAAACAATTCCAAACTCATATAGCAGTCACTTAATGTAAAATTCATCATTTTCCAGAGAGGAAAAGGGTTCTTGGGTTCTCCAGGGTGGAGCATGCATTATTTCGGCTGCTTTTATTTTCAAGCTGGTAAAAGAGGAGACGGACGGGACTGCATCCATTGTTTTAAAACTACCTATTGACCACCCCATAACACCACTTCTTTTATTAGTGAGTGTTAAGAGTTTAATTTAGTTCATCGGAATGTGTGCGCGCGCGTGCATGTGTGCCAATTTAAATCAATTAGTATTCTATTTTCAACAGCAAAATGTTTAGTTTAAAAAAATCACCGTCACATCAGGATTTGAAAGCACAACCCATGTCCCGAGTTTTAACAAAATGAAATCTCGGGTTGAATTGGATTATTTTATTTCGTTCTGTACCAATATGTACATATAAACATATTTGATGAATGGACCACACGAGTTGTAATTGTGGTCTTTTTATTTCAACAAATACGACAGAAGTGCAGGGCCACGGCCTATTAACAAAGTGTCCACACGGTGGCAGACGATGTACACATGCGC
The DNA here is from genome assembly GCA_018466805.1 of Hippocampus abdominalis. NCBI lineage: Eukaryota > Metazoa > Chordata > Actinopteri > Syngnathiformes > Syngnathidae > Hippocampus > Hippocampus abdominalis. The sequence continues at coordinate 3,588,354 of CM031694.1, read as the reverse complement.
AGTGTAGATGGCGGCAGATTCATTTCCGCCTACTACCAACGAATGCCAAATGGCTTTGGGCAGTACCTCTGTGGTCGAGTTCACCTGGATATGAACGCCGGTCAGTTGCTGAGTCGCTTTGACGGTCAGTGGAAGCTTTTGGCTTGGTCGCTGTTTTCCGGTGCCCAGAGAGCGCTGGAAGTCTTCAGGCGGCAGCAGCGGGCCGGCCCCGAGAGCTCACTCTCCGACTTCATCGAAACACTTTGTCGAGATGAAATCAGCTGCCCGGGGATGGATGGGGCACCCTTTACAGTGTAAGTCCACGCTGGTGGCAGCGAGTCAACTGTTACATTCGATTTATAATGCTGCAAAATATGCTCTCAATGGCGAAGAGACGATGAAGGAAACAATACTTTGTTTGGCGGAAGGTTGTTGTGGGAGAGTTGAGCAGGGGTGCGTAAAAAATGCGTACAACTAGCGTTTGTTGGAGCTACACAACCTCCATTTTTAAAACGAAATTTCCCATAGATAAAATCATAATCGAAATAATGAAGTCCGTAGTGTCACAACCGTGTAACCTCACTTTACTATACAAGACCGTACTGTAAACACAAACGGCACATACAATACTGTACACGTCTTCAGTATAAATACTACGGTGGCCGACAGGGGCAAACGCAGAAATGCTGCACAATAAGTTGTAAACAAAAGAGACAAAAAAACGTGTAAACAAAAAAAAAAGTACAGCAAAAACTCTGCAACTAAGAAATGCTCGAATGATCCAAACAAAGGCACTATTAGAGGTACCAGATCCTCCCCATTTTTTGGTCTCACATGAACTTTTACAGTATTCACCACCGTCTTTTGTCTATTTATTAATGTACGTCTTGCATTAATGAGATATTTAACAATCTTTTATGAACAAAACACGGTTCACGCCATGTAACTATGCTGATCTATCATAATATAGGAAAAGACAACTTCTATGTGTTTCCAGACGTGAAGTAAAACGTTCCTTTATTTTCTCCAAAAGAGCCAATTTATAGTCCCTACTGATCAGGCAACCCGCACAGGACTGGTCATGCAGTGCCCCCTAGTGGTTTGGAAAACTTTCTTTGGGTTGCGTGAACTTTAAGCATTTTTTCTTGCCGTTATTTCCGAGTTTGTGTGTTTTGGATTTCTGCAGCGTTTTTTTCTTTTGCATTTGTTTTGTGGTTTCTAATGTTTGCTCCCAATATGTTGCTGTGATTGCAGAATTTCTTTCATTCGTTTGTGTTTTTATCCCTGTATTTATGCGTTTATGTTTTTGTTTGCATTATTCCAGTGTTGGCACCCCTGTGGTGCGACTGGTTAGCGCGTCGACCACACAGTGCAGAGGTACCGGGTTAGATTCGCGCTCCGACCATCCTGTGTGGAGTGTGCATGTTCTCCCCGTGCCTGTGTGGGTTTTCTCCGGGTACTCCGGTTTCCTCCCACATTCCAAAAACACGTATGGCAGGCTGACTGAACACTCTAAATTGTCCCGTGGTGTGAGTGTGAGCACGGATGGTTGTTCGTCTCTGTGTGCCCTGCGCTGAGTTGGCAACCGGTTCAGGGTGTCCTCTGCCTACTGCCCGAAGACAGCTGGGGTAGGCTCCATCACACCCGCGACCCTTGTGAGGATAAAGCGGTTCAGAATATGGATGGATGGATATTCCAGTGTTTGCAGAGTTTGGCCGTTTGCAGCATTTTTTTACTTGCAGCGTTTGTTTTGTGCGTTTAGTTTTAGTTGCATTTGTGTGTTTGTAGTTTTTTTCGTGGCATATCTGAAATTCTAATGTATCCATTGCAATATTGTGTCAGTTGTTTTTGCAAATTTCCCACGACCATTTTCCCCCTCACATGCAGTCAACCCCTGGTGTGGCTCTTTCCACCACTGTTCCAGCAAAACTTGCTGACGTTCATCTACCTGGCCCACTCGCGGTTCCATAAAGCTGCTGTCCTCCGTCTACTCCGGTGTCTTGGTCAGGAGCCCCATCCCGACCCGTGGGTCACCGCATGGAAGAAGCAACTGGAAAGAACCTTGGGCTGTCCTATGGAGGAACCCCTTTACAGCCCAGCGTGCGCTCAGCGACTAACGGCACTGTCACGGCGAGTGGGTGGTGAGACCGGTGGGTGGGCTCAGTGCTCTGGACTTCAAGCGGAGGAACCTCAGACTGCACCTGTTTTGTCTGAGGCGGGAACTCGCAAGAAAAGGAAGGGCCATTTTGATGCTCTAAATAATGAGAATGAAGAAATTCAGCTGCAGAAGAAACGAATGAGGACGGATGAACACACCACTGGGCGAGCACATGATCACGAGCCTCTGCTCGAACATATGAAGGTAAAGAAAAACAAGAGACAAATTTGTTCATTCAGCTGTCATCTTTCTTTCTGCAAGTGGTTGAAGAAAAAGGAGTGAACACTTGTTGCTGCAATGGCAGCCACCAACGTTGTAACACTTTTCACAGATTGCAGAGGAAGTGGACACGGATGCTTCACGTGAGATCCCAGCGTCGGAAAACTCCCACAATCTTCTGCCTGAAAAAAATACTGTGGTAACGATAACTTGACTCCAATTATGGAGAAATTTGAAGATTAGACACTAGGGCTCCGAAATTATGGAAAATATTCTAAGTGGAATCACACTAGGACTTGAATCTTCTTTTTTTCTTTAATTATAATTTTCAGCTGGAAATGATTCTAAACCTTGGACATTTTCTGTCTCCAATGCACTCTTTCCTCCTGCCTCATTGCCTTTGCGCCACCTTATTGCTAGTTTCGCATGAGTCAGCGATGATAATAGTCCATCTGGAAAAAAATGATTGAATTATTCAATTCATTGTTTCAGTCCGACTTGTGACTTTTGTTCCTAGATGGCAGTAGAATCAGAAACGGATGCAGCAGAACAGGGCAACACCCGTGATCCTCTGCCTGAACACATGAAGGTAAAGATGGATGCATTTAAATCCATCAGTTTTCCCAAAGTTCTTTCAGTAAATGATGAAGCATGATGATTGGGCACCCTCTTTGGTACTTTGCTAACCACTCATTTTCATAACACCAATTCCTACTGAGCAGATGGGTTGTCTTTTTATGTGCTCACTCAGGCGTCTATTCTTGAAATCAAGGAATTACTCCAAAGTCAGACCGAGGTATGAAGCCCATTTGCTTTTCTTCGTCTACACTGCAAGTTTTTTGTGACTGTGTTTTATCCTTTTACAGTGGGACCACCGCTCTCTTGACGTGTTTGAAGTGCTGAATAACTGTAATGCCACTCAAGTATGTACTGTACTCGAAACCATTTTACATGGAAAGCTGCCACATGTGAGATCAAAGAGTAGCTCTGGCATTTATCTGCCTGTGCCTTTCAACCCAGCAAAGCAGAACATTACCATGTCTGTATGTGTTTTTCACACAGCCGAGACGGCTTCCCGCAGTCATATTCTTGTAGGACGGCAAAAATTGTGTTCAACGCAACAGGGCAAGAGAAGTGAGTCTCAGGTGTTAAACTTCAAGCCCTGGTCCCAGCTTTCCACTATTACCCTTTGCACCGCTGCCGTGCCCCATCTGTAAAGCAACTGATACTTACTTCCAAAATGGGTTATTTTGAGGGTTCATTTTAAAACCGTACCTTTTGTTCTGAACATCAAAATGGCAAAAGGTAGCTTTACATGCCGTGGGCATCGTTAGATTATCTGTCTACGTGTGTTACGCCACCATTTGTGCTCAAATACTGTATTTGTTCCCTCTAAATGCTGGATCTATGGGTTACCTGTCTGATGCGGCCAACCTTGTTGAAAGATGCTCAATGTGAAATATGCCCCCAGCTCTCAGCCCCCATTCCGTGTTGGTATCTTTCACACAGAGCAGTGACACAGGAAAACACCAGCCACAGTACCTTTTTGGAGCTTTTTAACACCGCAAATGCCACATGTTCTTTTGTATACAAGGTGCAAGTACTGTGTGGCGAATTGAGTTTATCCGACTTGGCAGAGCACGCTCTGCCGCAGCTTTGCAACTGCATATTGGCTCTGTCGCCCGACCTCAGCTTCAGCACAGCATCGACGCTCATCAAGAGTCTACTGCTGCCGAGGGTATGTATGTGTCACAACTCACTTCTTAGGGTCGCTGTGCAATGAAGTGCATGGCTTCACAGAAGTCGCTGTCTGCAGGTGCTGGCCCTCTTCGAGCCGGCGTCCAGATGCCTGGTGAGTGCTGTGATGTCATTCTGCAGCCGTTACACCAGGTCAATGTGCCACGCTCTGATTGGCCCACTTTTAGAGCAAGAGAACTTAGGTGAGACTTAAAAAATGGAAAAGACACTGTTGTGAATCGGGAAGTGTCTTTTGATTTGAGCCATTCGTTCTTTCAGGGAGTGCACAAGCTGAGCTCCTGAACAAACTGATAGAAGGCTGCCTGGATTCTCACAACAGGCTTTTTGTGCTTCAGTAAGACAAAACATTTCACCGCTTTTATTTTTTTAGTTTTGTCTGATTCCTCTTTTCTCTTCCAGGATGACACTGAAAATATCATGGAATGAGACTCTGCTTTCTATTATTCACAGCTTGCTGGATTCCGAGGTTGGCAGATGTTTTTGTGTGGCAAGTGGCATTTTACAGTCAAAATATGTCATGTTATATGTAACATGTCGGTTTTGTTACTTTTTTTGCAGCCTGACATGAATGAAGATCTGTTCACACAGTTGATTGAACAGTTAGTTAGCCAGGCCCCGACATTCACAAAATCTGTCAACTTTGCAAAAATAATGTTGACTGTTCTCACAAAATATGGCAACCTTGTAAGTATACAAAACATTATTGTTTGAATATTTGACAGTTTTTTTTTAACAAGTAATTTTTTTAACCAATATTCATGTTTTATTTTCCAGGTAAATGCTTCACACAAACAATCCCTGTCTGGTTGCCTGATGCTAAATGAGACATTCCTAAAAAAGTCACTTCAAGCAGTGTTGAAAAGAATCCCAGATGCATAATACATAGTTATTTATGTTTATATTGCTATATACAAAACTATTGTAATTGCATATACTGTAGATAGCTTCACTTTTTTTGTTGTTGATGGTTGTGTGCTGTATCCTTTGCTGTACTTTCAAAAGTACATCACCACGTCACTTATCACCAATACATTTGACTGAATATTGTTCCAGAACTTCTTGTTTTGATAACTAAAGTTTTATATTCATCGTATTCAGTTTTATTTTATTCTGTGTGCTGTTGTTTTTGCACAAAAAAGAAAACGCATCAAAACAAACCTATTGTAACACTATTTAATATATAAATCTAAAATTATACTTGTGCATTCTATTTATTTGGTGGGAAAAAAAAGATAGAATAGGGGAATAGAACATTTTTAAAGACTAATATTTAAAATACCTCATCATAACCGAACTCATTGGATGAATCCCCGTTTCAGGCGTTTGATGATGACGTAAACTCCGGCAGCTTTTATTTGACGCAACTTCCCCCAGCTCTTCCTTTCTAGCGTAGCGAGGCCAGAGGGAAAAGCCGCTAAAATGAGGTACCGTCTCTTTCAGTAAATTCATGACAAATTGAAATAAAGTTTGGACTAGTATTTAGCCGCCTATCATTATTCAACCTAAATGAATCGTATGTGAAACCTTCGATCATTTCGTGTCATTATGGCACCTTGTTGACCGTCCTGGGACACATAGCACTTAATCGTTGCGCTGCACGAAGTTACGTTTCAAGATCTAATCCTCGTGCATCCATTGTCATCCGACACATATAAGATTACTATTTGGCGTCTAAATAATGGAACATTTGTTAGCCATCACTTTTTTTACTATATAAGTGCAGTTTGTGTGTTTCTGTGGGACTGGGTTGAAGCTCTTGACGAGCTAAGTTTTTCCATTTCAAGTCAACGGTGAAAGCACAATTGGAAAAATGCAATGACTACAAACGACGATAAATAATCTATATGATTCTGTAATCAATAAAAGGGTCAATTCTGATCCCGTATATGGTGTCTTTTCAAAATGAAATTTTAACATGTAGAAAGACGGCTAATTTGGGTTTGTATCGTCCATTTAGCTACTATTCATACTCTATCAAGGATACTTTAATTATGTTGCATCTTAATCAAACGGAGAGCATTGTCTCGCACGGAATAAAAGAAAAGCATCTAATCAATCTCGGGTCATTATTCTTGTAATCCTACTCTACTACATGCAAGTGTGAGTGATGATGATTTTAAACTCCTAACTAATGCAGAAATGTCCTCAAAGAAGGTTGCGTGTTCACCTCACATTTTTAGTCGGGGTGCTTTGGCTCTCTTGTGTGCCAAGAGTCATAAGTGCAGTGGGACGTTATCCATATACACATCATTTCTGAGCCGTTTATACTTTTTTCCTCTGTACGCTAGCAATGATAAGTGAAAGGCAGCCTATTTAAATGCACTTTCATTGGATGGCAGAAGGTACAACGAATCTGACTATCTCCCATAATTTATGGTTAACTCTGCTCATTTGTGTTGTAGTAAGGTTTCCAGAGACACCTTGTATGAGGCCGTGAGAGAAGTCCTGACGGGCTCAAAAACTAAAAAGAGGAAGTAAGTTTTCAGAGCAGCATTTGTCTTTGCCGATGACTCTTCTACATGGCTAATGTGCGTGTTGCTTTGTTAGGTTTGTGGAGACTGTGGAGCTGCAGATCAGCCTGAAAAATTATGATCCCCAGAAGGACAAGCGTTTCTCCGGCACCGTCAGGTTGGACCATTTACTGTCTCACCCAACCTTGTCCATGTTTGCGTCTGGCTCTTGTCGGAATGTTGGCTAAAGCAGTAAGGTGGTACTGGATAGACTTTTTTTTTTAAAGTTCTGATAGGCCAGGCGCTTGCATGGAGAAGTACTTTGGGTAGTCTGCCTGAGCTGATCCAGCCTCGGCAGGCGGACCCCTACCCTGGGTCTTAAAACATGAGGGGAGGCTTTGAGGGGCTGAGCTAGGTTTTTTTTTTAGCTCACGGCCTTCTAGCCGACCAATGTGCGCTATATTATGAATGAAGACTCCTGGCATTATGGCGGTATGGTAAGACTTTTAACATTGAAAATGTGAAAGTTGTGAATTGGATAGAACCTTGTGTGTGTTCTGAGTAGTGGCAGTGTTGACCTATTAAGCAAATCTTAAATTATTTCCAGAAGTGTTGGATAGCAAGTAACATAAGGTTGCCAGCGCCCTTCATTTTTGAGCAAGTGGAGTGTTTATCATTTCTTTTTAATAAATATTGGGAGCATCAAAGAGTTACAAGATGGAGTGAACCCTGATGCAATGCTGTTGCAGTTCTCAAAGTGTGACACATGACTCTTAATGTGTAGGCTGAAGACTCTTCCCAGGCCAAAGTTCTCAGTCTGCCTTTTGGGAGACCAGCAGCATTGCGATGAGGCCAAAGCCGCCAACCTTCCGCACATGGATGTGGAGGCTCTCAAAAAGCTCAACAAGAACAAGAAAATGGTGAAAAAACTTGGTGAGGACTCATTCACAGCTTGCAGCGCTAAATGTTTTGTGTCGCCCTGGGATCTTGACCATTTGCGCCTCTTCCAGCCAAGAAGTATGATGCATTCCTGGCCTCCGAGTCGCTGATCAAGCAGATCCCTCGTATCCTGGGCCCTGGGCTCAACAAGGCCGGCAAGTTCCCCTCGCTGCTCACCCACAATGAGAATCTAAACACCAAAGTGGACGAGGTCAAATCCACCATCAAGTTCCAGATGAAGAAGGTAAGATGAGCCACAAATGTCTTGCGTGGTGGCTTCTCGCAGCACTTCATCCTGCGTTGGTGCGCCGCAGGTCCTCTGCCTGGCTGTGGCCGTCGGACACGTGAAGATGACTGAGGACGAGCTGGTGTACAACATCCACCTAGCCGTCAACTTCTTAGTGTCGCTGCTGAAGAAGAACTGGCAAAACGTGCGTGCCCTGTATGTCAAGAGCACCATGGGAAAGCCCCAGCGCCTCTACTAAAAGATGAGCTGTTTTATAAAGAAATAAAAATGTGGACTTTCCAACCATGTTGGTATGTGTGGTGCTCATTTCACCGCGCTGAAGTGCGATCATTCAATGAGTCGCGTTGTTGGTCCTGCCGGATCAATCTCCTTCTATCATGTTAACACAAGTGTTAGTGTTCGAAATTTAAAGTTCCAAATTAGGTGTGATGTCAACTTCACCTGTCATCTTTTGTTTGCTATAGACAAATAGGGCAAGGAGGAGGTGCAAAGCGACTTGTCCTCTTCTGCCTTGACTGTGGATCTCATAATGGGATTATCTATTCTCAGTACGGCACAGAGAGTCCATACGCGAAGCAGCCACCATAAAATAGCTATGAGCTAGAGCTAAGGTTTTGCATTCAACTGAGTGAGAAAACGGAGCGGTTTGAGATGGCCTCCGTCCATTCAGTCGAGCGCCCTCAGGTGAGTCAACGACAGCGAAACATTCACCAAAATTCCATACGTGCAAAGGCTCGGTTGTCTTTCAGCTGGATGTGGCGACCAATGGCTGCCAGACATCTTTTCAGAATGACGACAGCGATTCAGGTAGGTTTCTTTTGCACTACAGGTAAACATGAGTGTCCTATGGGTCTAAAACCCCTCTCAAACAGCAATCCGCAGAGTATATTTAATGCGCTGTTAAAAAGCAGACAAAGATGCAGAAAAAAATGGTGAACATGAGGAAATATGCGGTTAATTCCCGAATGCACTTTGACAGACTGTAATGGATGTAAATTGAAGATTTCAAAATTATGTCAAAATGCAACTTCAGACCTTAAGGAACATACTTTGTTTGGTTCCTTGTGGTGTCTGGTGTGCCCTCGACTTGGTCTGGGGGCGAGAGCACATTTTGAGTTTTATATGATTTTTAAAGGAGTAATGGTTTAAATTAAAGATTTCATCATGTTTCTGGATGGACTCCTGAGATAGTATAATCTATCCCTAGGACTCGTTGCCTGAAGTGCATAGGTTATTTTAAATCCAAAGCACTGATGTCCATGTGGTCGTTGTTTCACACACACACGTGTATATATATATCACACACACACACACACACACATAGCCTTTTTATAATCCACTTATCCTCACAATGGTTGCGGGGATGCTGGAGCCTATCCCAGCTGTATACAGGCAGGTGGCAAGGTACACTCGGAACTGGTTGCCAGCCGATCGCAGGGCACACAGAGTCGAACAACCGTTCGCACTCACACCTAGGGACCATTTTGAGTCCATGCATGTTTTTGGAAACGGGAGTACCCGGAGAAAACCCACACAGGCCCAGGAAGAACATGAAAACTCCACACAGGAAGGCCGAAGGCGGGATCGAACCCGAGATTTATGTTTAGTATCTAAAAGTTTAGTTTATGTTCAGATTCTAAATATACTACTGTATTTTATAATTGTATTCAATTACATAATTTACTGTATTTCTTGGTTGACGAATATTGTCGACTGTCATAAATGTGCAAAAGTGTGACTCAAAAATTCACACCAGATTTGTAAGCATTGTCTGAAGCTAAACATGACAATAATATGAATTTCAAGGTGAGATACTTTTCAAACGGCAACCCATCGTTTGGGATTTTTATTTTTTTATTTAGCATTTCCTATTTTGTGGTGAAAGAAACATGAAACACAAAATTTGATGGCCTACGCCTGTCATGTAAGTCTTCAAAAACTCCAGATTTTTCTCCCTGTTTTTGTCTTGAGACGGTGCAGTCCAAGTTTGAAGTAGCAAGTGGGCAAAAGTAATGTAAATGTGCAAAAACTGGCCAAAATGTCACATTCCTGAAAAAGGAACTGACAGCACCAGCAGACAAGCTGCCTGTAGGCTGTGTACATTCATTCTGCTTATTTAAAAAATGCATAACCAGTAATCAAGATTGACACTTACATGATGAAAAAAAAGGTAGAAGTGAACAATAATTACAAACTCCAGCATCCCCGCGACCCTCCTGAGGTTAAGCCGTTAAGGTCATGGATGGATACATTTGCCCAATTGGGACAAAGACAACATTGATGTTGATTATCTTGGGCTGTCATCAATAAGTGTTGCACCGAAAACCCACGAATTATACCGGTAATCACGTCTTTTGAATGACAGAAAGCAGTCAGGAGGAGCCACCGCCAAGTAACTGGAACGAGCTGTCCATCATAGATCGAGTGGGCCTCAACAGGTCTCAGCCTGATATCCACAAATCATGTGTTTAGTGTGTAGATTGAATGTGTTTAACTGAGCTTTTGTTTTCTTGACAGTGGGGAGATGTCAGAGACTGACTTGGAAGTAAGTTCATTTGTTTATTTATTTCTATAGTTTTAGAAATTCCAATAACAATGTCAGCGGCTAAAACGCACTTTTCATGTCTTCCCTTTCTTGAGAGGTCCTCTCGTTTTTAAAATTTAAGTATCATGCGCGGCGACACGATGGACGATTGGTTAGCACGTCCACCTCACAGTGCAGAGGTGCAGAGTAAATAACCAAAAGACTCACCCCAGACTCCCCTCCCCGCTCTCACAAACACACGTGGAGTATGGCTGCAGCGAATTGTATTGGACCACAATGGCTACTTACTTGTGAGATTAAAGAATAAGTTTGTAAACGTAGGTGTGAATGCATCCTCAAATAAATAAATCAAATGCTCAGGGCAGGGTCGCCATGCGTGGCAATCACATAATCAAAACGCACTTACTAGCCTTGTTACAGGTATGAATTGCAACACGTAAATCGTCACGGCAAATTGTGTTTCTTTTTGGGCATCTTCGCCGTCGCTCTCACAGAAGAACTTTATTCAGATCGCGTTGGCCTTCCGCTGCGACCAGTACACCCTGAAACAGAGGCTCCAGGCGGACGAGCATGCCCGCAACCTGGCTGAGGAGAACGTCCTGCTGGAGCTGTCCAGAGGCAGAGAGACGCTGGAGGTGCGCGCGGTGCACAACAAGACAGACACTTTAACCCTGGAGAACCCAAGACCCCTTTTCTTCTTTGGAAAATGATGCATTTTACATTAAATGACAGCTATATGTTCACTGAACACCAAAATATATGTTTTTTCAAATATTTAATGCTTTAATCCAAATTTAGGATTAGGGCCAAATTTGACCCTTTGGGATTTAAGGGTAGCATTTTGAGTAGGAGAATTTATAAGGGCCAAATTTGACCCCGTGGGTTCTCCAGGGTTAAACAAGGCATTTTGTTTTGCGTTTTTACCTACAATTTAAAACAGGTGTCTTAACAAAAGCTCTTGGAAGTGAACCACATCTCAACTCACCCCCTGTACTGCAATGCCGAGTACAGCTTTCATTACCATGGCAACCGAGCACGAGCTAGGGCATTGCGACTAGCTCAGGTGTGAGAAAGGCAAGGGCCATAAAATATATTCATCGTTTGTATTTTCCATACCTGTCAACCTCGTCTAATAGCTGCCCTTATAAATGATTACGATTCCCCTTACAAAGCAACAAAAACCCGTACAACGTTTTACCGCGCATGCGCACGTCATGCTTTATCAATCCGACCGTACGCAGCGATGAAAAAAAATATACGATTGAGGATTACTTTTGCTGGTTTGCTGTGACAATCGTAGCGATCGACGACGGCATTGTCATTGGCTACCAGCAGGTGAGACGATCTGGATTTGAGCCAAAATGGTCTTTGTGAGATCGGTTCACAATTTTTTTTCCCGTATAAAAGTTGTAATACGTCGTACGTGATTTGAAAAAAAAAAAAAAAGTATAAAATACGGGGAAAACATACAAGTTGACAGGTATGATTTTCACTGGTGGAGGCGGCACTTCATCACCAAGCCACCCAATCAGATTCACTTGGTCACACGTGGCTGGCGGGTGGGCTGGCAGTCCAGAGCCTCAACACTGTGTGTAAAAGCAATTTCAAAGCAACTCTTCCATCACATGAGCAGAAAGGGTGTGGCGGAATTGACAATGAAATACAGTAAAATGTGTGCTTGTGGTGTTTTTATAGGCACTAAAGGGCTTGTGTCTGGACAGCAAGCGCAGTAAAATTCTGCAGAGGCTGGAGTTGTCGCTAGACATCCTCACTGGCACCGTCGAACGTATCTCCAACACAGCCGAGGTTCTTGGAGCGGTGCACCAGGTAGACGTATGCAGCCAAGTTATTTATTGTTCACTATTTTCAGGATAAACATCAGACAGACTGTCAATGATATTTTGCAGTCCGAGCTGTTTGTGTTCTTAATGTATTGCTCGTTACACGTGGTCGGCAAGGAGTGGACTTTGCCATTGCTCATCAAACGATCATCAGATGATCTGCTCTCCTCCAAATTTGACAAGGCGAGCACTGATGTGGCACTGAACCCGCTGCTGACTAAAACTTCGCCGCCGCTGTCCCAGCCCTCTGGGACTCTGACTCTTGAGAAAACCTCAAATCCCTTCTCCAAGCCACCTCCTCAAACTGGCTTTCCTTTCCTTTCTAATGTCTCTTGTTCGATAGTTGTCATTGTTTTTTCCTCAATTTGTGCCCACCCAAAGCGCTATATAAATCCAATGTGTTATTAACTTAATTATGATTACAAGCGGCGGCCTGGTAGTCAGGTGGTTAGCTTGTCGACTTCACAGTGCAATTCCAGCTCCGGCCTTCCTGTGTGGAGTTCGCATGTTATGACAATAAATAAAATAATAATGACAATAAAAGAGAGAGCGCAACAGCTCAGATCGCAAGCTACAATTGCAGACTGCTGGGCGCTAACAACTTCTGGTGATGCAGGTCACGCGCCACCGGTGGTTAAAGATGATCTGCCTGCTCGTGGGCACCTCGACAGTAGCTAGCAAGCAGGCCACGCCTTTGGGCACGACTCATTGTGGAGAAATAAACATTCACGGGCAACAACTCTGGCATTGTGGTGTTTCATAAAACGCCACAGTTTCCAGTGAACCTTTACAGTGGACATGCTATAAGACACACCTGTGCAATAATCATGCTGTCCAATCAGAATCTTGATATGCCACATCTGAGGTGGATGGACAATTTCGTCAAAGTGGGAAGTGCTCACTCGGACAGATTTCAACAGAGCAAGGCCTTTTGGGTACCGGAAAAACGGGAGAAGAACAACAAGTGTTGAGTTTCTATTCTTGTTCAGTGTAATCTGCTAAGAATCGTTTCAAAATTGAATTTCATTCTGAGCAATTATCCTGTGGTATTGGGTGCTGACAATCATACGTGTTATGTTAATGGTGTGAAAAATCGGGACCAGTGAGTGCCTAACAGTTGCTGGCCGCGATGTGCAACAGGAGGCTCGTGTGAGTCGGGCAGTGGAGCTGATGGTGGCTCACGTGGAGAATGTGAGGAGGCGACTGGAGCGACATGAGGAGGCCAAGAAGATGATCCAGCAGCAGAACTCCTGCAGGAGCATCGATGACACTGGAGCTCCTCTTGGTCTCTCATCGTTTTTCTTCACGTTTATGTTTGCTTTTCCTGTGTTTGATTTGACCGGATTTGTTTCACCCCTAGATCTAGATGAAAGTGACAGCTGGAGGAAAAGCTTTCAGCAGGTAGCAGTTCATGTTGTCTGTGGCAAGATGGCTGCCGGTGCTCGCATTCACCCCTCTGCTCTTTACCAGAATGGCAGTCGTCGCAGAGTCAGCGTATCACTGATTCCAAGTGACATCCAGGTGAGACTTCTCTTACTCAGCAGGGTTCGAAATGCACCTTTTTGAACACCAGTCAATGTGTTTCGTGACTCTCAAAAAGTTACCAGCCAATCAGAATTTCCATTGGTTAGCCTTTTTAAAAAATATATATTTCTTGGAAATGTAGGAGTCATTGCCAGTAGTACAAAGGACCGAGACCAAAACAAAGCAGAGGCAGCGAGATGGCATCTTTTGAACTGGAAGGTTTCCGGTTCGGATTCCTGTTCCACGTTTTAATTGCAGTCCCATACAATTCTCGAGTTTGATTCTTTTTGTTGTGTTGGGCATTCGTGTTGAGCGACTCGAAGCATAGAGTAAAATAACATTTGACTCGGGAACCTCTGGCCAGCCTGTTTTTTTTTTTTTTTTTGTTTTTTTTAATGTGTCTCGATTCATATGGGAAGCTCATCGGCAAGCATTGCACAAGTCTGTTACCGACCCCCTCATTTGAATCAGCTGGAAAGGGCGACATCTAAAACAGGCTAATACGGGCTCCTGAGGACCGGAGTTGGAGACGTCTACACTGAGTTAAGGCAGGAGAACTGAAGTCGGGTTTTTTTCATCTCTCACTTCTTTGGTTTCAAGGAATCAGTCCTCATTCGATAGGCCCCCCGCCCACGTCAAAGTCTTGAAAAGCCAAAATCTTAGTGTGTGTAAGTTGAGGGGTTCGTAGTTTTGTAGTGGATAGCTCTACTTTACGAACGACAAAAGGAGGGATGGAATCCTTTAAATGCAGTTTTATTAAAAGGACAAAAATAAAAGACGTCTGCACCGCAGCACGTTCGAGAACACACTCCCGTAACTAAAAATCACTTCCTGCTTGTCTTTAACAGCCAATCAGAACCTATCAACATAAAAAGCATGTCTAAGCAATTATTAAACAACATAATATAATTTAGGTATGCTTAACATTAAATAATATGATGCTCAAATATAAAATGATAATTAATAATATAACATAAGCTTAGAGGTGTGATGATAGTTCAACAAGCACACCCAAACTACACATTTTCCCCCGGAACTCTTACCAAAAAATAGTCAAGCATGCAATACACCCATTCCTCAAAATCTTTATTCGTAAAAAATATATATTTCATTTGTAAAAAAAATATTTTGAGACTAATGTGCGTGTGCGTGTGCGCGCGCGTGCGCAACAGGTTTCAAAGATGTTTGAAATTCACTGCAGCCTTGCTTTTCTCCATCTATTTATAATGAATTCACCAATGATATAATAAAATAAAGAAATCATATTAAACGGAAATACTGTATTAAATAGTTTATTTGGCTATTTTTTAAAATAGTTTATTTCAAATGAATCAATGGGATCACTGACTCTTGGCATGATATTTCCTATTAGATCGTGTGTTCTCATGAAAATGATTTCTTTGAGTGTCAGCCTCTCCAGAAGGCAAAGCGCGAGTCCAAGAAGCGGGCCGCTCATGAGGAAGCTGACCCGAGCCATAAATTGTTTCCCGCCTGCTCATCTCCCTGCTTGAGTTCAGCATCCAGCTGCAGCGGCATCAACAAGGACGACAGCTGCTCAGTGGATGGCAGGTGCTGCTTCGTGCCACCTCCTGTCCTCCTTTCTTCTTCGTCTTCTTCTTCAAACAGCTTTTCTTCATCTTCCAGGCCACTTGATCTCGACGAAGTGTCTGCCCCTGCGCCTAGCTCGGGGCCACCTCCCCAGCCGTCTCCCATCCCAGAGCGCCCTGTCCCGTGCAAAGCAACTGCTGGTGGAAAGGTGCCGCACAAGAGGTTAGTCATCCTGTTTTCATAATTTAGGATGACCGCAACATTATGACCACTTGGACATTTTATAATGAGCCAATTTAAATATTCTGAAGAACACCGTCTGTGAGCTATTTATTTACCTGCCCTGGTACTGCATGTTGGAGGTGAAATTGAATTCAAGTTTTTCCCTTTCATGCACCAATAATGATAATCTGATAACATGATAAACTGTCCACTGGAGTAACCGCTGTCCCCGAAAGGCTTAAATTTAGAAAATGGTACTATTCATACCACCTTATACAATTTTGGCCTCGTTCATCTCTTAAAATATTTTTATCTTGACGCATCGTAAATGGATTGCAGTGACACAAGGGGCGAAAAGGGGATCAAAGACTTTTTTTTCCCGAATGAATGTTAATATTACTCACACAGTACCATTATATTTTATGTTCCACCTCAATTTAACACACAGTTTTTGCATATTTTGCAAAATAGTAATTTTAAGAATTATTACGGTATATAAATAGTACTGTCAATTAATTACATTTTTAAAGTGAATTGATAGCACACTTTCCTGTCCTTAATCACGTTTTTGCAATTTTACCTTTATTTTCTACGACGCTTGTAACAGATATTTACTCACGGAAGATCTTGGAATTATGTAAAAATCATCCAATAGAAAGCCAAAAACTGGTCCAACAGCTTCTTTGATCCTTGAATGCAATTAATCTTCTGTAAAACACAACGGTTGAACAAAACGGTCACAACTGACTATTAATATTGGAGCCGGTGACGTGTTTTGTTCACCAATGATCAATTTTATCCCGAACTGCAAATGTGCCTCCCCATGATGGTCTTTCAGTTGCGCGCTGGACACAACGAGGCAGAGGCACAAGAGCAAAGCTTCATTGGCAAAGAAAAAGGCTGACAAGGAGAAGAAAAAGTCCAACATCTGCCGACGGATTTCTGTGTAAGTCTCCGTTTTTTATTAAATAATGGATCCCAATAAAAGAATTCACTGGTGATGATGAAGATGATAATGATGTTTGATGGCTGTCTTCTTCAGAGATGGCTCGTCCTGCAGGCAGCGCTGTCAAGCCCGCCGTCGCTCACTGCTTCTCTGCGTCTTTGTGTTTCTCTCCTTCATCACCTGGATGTTTCTCTTCGTGTAAGAATTTTTCAAGGTAAAAGAAGAGAGGAAATATACTTTTTCCAATAAATACCTAAATAGTTGGCTCTTTGGAGTGCCTGCCCACCCATTGCAGTATGTGTCAAATGAAATGGCCCCAAAAAAGTCAGTCTTTTGTTAGCTGCCTGTTTGTTACTCAAAGTGTGGCTGTGAGTGGGCGGTTGCTGAGTTGGGATGTGTCAAGTGCTGACTCCACGAGGAAAACACAAACGGTGCTTTAACTTCACTTTTGGGATGCTCACTTTTCCTTCAGGCTGTTTGAAAACAAGTCACAGTGGCGTAGCGCCCTGCAGCTCCGTTGGCGCCACACGGAACTGCCTCCCCCCACGAGTGATTTAAAGCGGATGAGTGCTCCAATTCTTGACCCTTTCTGTGTTTTGACCAAAGAATGTCACAGACCTTTCATGAAGAATGTGGGGATTTTTTATTTTTTTTAAAAATGTTAAAAAGAGGTGCGTCCAGTGGTTACCGCGTCGACCTCACAGTGCAGAGGTCGTGGGTTTGATCCCAGTTCCAGCCTCCTGTGTGGAGCCTGCATGTTCTCCCCGGGCCTGCGTGGGTTTTCTCCGGGTACTCTGGTTTCCTCCCACATTCCAAAAACATTCATGGCAGGCTGATTGAACACTAAATTGTCCCGATTTGTGTGAGTGTGAGCATGGATGGTTGTTCGTCTCTGTGTGCCCTGCAATCAGTTCAGGGTGTCCCCCGCCTACTGCCCAAAGACAGCTAGGATAGGCTCCAGCACACCCCACGTCCCTTGTGAGGATAAAGCGGATTGGAAAATGAATGAATGTTGAAAAAAATGCCATAATAATAGTTTCATACATACTCTTTGCTTTGTAGTCTTGTTAAACGTACGCCCACGGACACAATGTTAAGTTGTACATTCTTTACTAAATAAATATAGAAAATAATTACAATGACCTGGTTAGTCTAACGACATTCTGCAAGAACAACAGTCATCAAAGCACCTTCAAAGTCATCAGTGAGGAATAATAAATCTTCCAATTCAACATACTCCATGTTACATTTGAACGATATGTTACACACAACCAATGCATTTATGTCAACCCTGTAGTAGTCTTAAGTAGGCACGAGCAACAACCTTCAAATAGTTGATAAATAGTTATATTAGGAATGTTTGGTGAACATTTTGTGTGCAAATTGTACGAGTTCTGCAGAAAACATTGTGAGTGCCAAACCGGAGAACAATCTCCCAAAAAATCAACAGAAAAAATTTTAACATAAATACCTGACGTGAAGTTTTAAATGACAAACGAGGGAGAGGTATGCTCATCTGGGGGCGCACAGTTGCTGCAGACGGGATAATCTCAAGAGTCCAAATACTTAATAAATAGACTTAAATAGGAACGATAGAAAGGGCTAGCTAGCAAAGATCATACAAAGACTAAAAGGCGCTATTCAAGGTGAGCTACACCTGGCTCACTATTTCATGATCCTCCGCCACAAACCACTGGACTGGGGTCCCGTCTGCAGCTCTCTGGAGAACCAAATTACCCGAACCCTGCGAGAAAACACAAAAAAAAAATAGAAATGTTTTCAATGTCGGTGTACAGCAGCACCATTTGCCCATAGGGTGTCATGACATCAGATGGTGGCGAGGGGTGCCAGCATTTGGGCAGCACACAGCAAAGGCATTTAGAACTCGCACACCATCATAAATAACTATTTATTATTATAAATAAATGAGCGAAAATAAATGGTCTACACACCCCAGATCAAATGCCAGTACAAAAAAAAAAAAAAAAGGGGGGGGATCAAGATAAATCACTCCAAAACATTTTCCTCTATTAATGTGACCTATGACCTATACAAGTCAATTGAGGGGAAAAAAAGGAAATCTATTAGACCAGGGGTGCCCATTACATTGATTGCGATTGACCAGTAGATCAAGAACTGGTCCCAAGTCGATCCGAGGGGTGTAGAGTGGAAAAAACCCAAAACATTTGTGTCTCTGTGCATGTTAGTAATATATTTTTTGTGTTAATGCACACTGCGCCCTAATCATTCTATCAGTCTCACTTTCACAAAAAGCATTTTAAAAAGAAAATAAAATAAAGCAGGTCATCTTTAACCTACGGTGACATGTGTCTGCGTCACCGGAAGTTGTTAGCGCTCAGCAGTCTGCAGTTGCAGCTTGCGCTCAGAGTTGTTGCGCTAATCTTTTATCGCTATCTTTTTTCTCATTCAGAGTTTGTTTTGTACAATTCACAGAGGGGAGGGCAAAGAATGGGAATCTGGAGGGCCGAGAGAAGCATTTTAAAATAGTACGCGTGAGCTACGATCATTAACAGGCTGCAGAACTGCATCGCATGCCTCCACTTCAGACTGTTGCTCATCATGGCATGCGTGTGTACGTGCGTGCGTATGCGCACGTCCGCGGTAACCGGTCAATCGCGGGAGGTTGGTTGATCGAAAAGTAGATCTTTGATCAAAAAAGTTTGGGCACCCCTGTATTAGACAGTGAGAATTAAAAAAAAAAAAGGGAGATAAGTTTTTGCACAAGTGCGCACACCCTCTTATAATGGAGTCCTTTGAGTAACTCCAAATAAAGTTCAGGTGTTCTCCCTATCTCGTGTATGTGTGTGAAACCTATTTTTCCCACAAATTAATAGGTCAGTGCACATGTGTGCGTGTTATTTTTCCCCCAGTCGAAAATGCGGAAAAAAAGGTTGTGGTCTTTGATGATGCAATGTTTATGGTTGAACAAATAGGCTCTTTTTTTCCCTCATCTCCTGAAAAGTGCTGATCATGGAGGCGCACGGATTCTGCTTGACGCCAGCGATATATCAAATCACATTATTTTGGAGTAGTGTCATGACTTAGACATAAAGCATTGATAACAACTGATCACAAAATATACAGTGTATGCGTTATATTACTACACACTTGTCATGACGAATTTTATGTCTTATTGAAGAAAGGTTAAAATAGGGAGTTTGTTTTTTTTTTTTAGATGTTTGATAATTGTTTTCTTTTTGTGAAAAATAGCTCAGTGGAAAATAAAAAAGTGATCAGCATTGTACTTGCACAGTGTCGTTTAAGTGCAAGTCTCCCAGCTGGATGACGTCATACCAACCTGATGAAATGGTGGCATGTGCAGTAAAGTGGGGCTCTTGGCTCCCAGTGGACTTTGCAGCTCCTCACAGCCTGGGACCAAGTTGTGGCTCTGACTGCGCTGGCGCCAGGACTTGAGCTCCTCTGACACCACCTCCTTGGGCATGATGCTGGAGTACTCCTTCAGCGAGGGCGTCCGCATCACCCTTGTGTAAGGGGGTGGGAGCTTGGGCATCTTCCATTCAGAAGCCGTGTCCTCTTGCCACGGTCTTTGCGACACAGAGTGCTTGCTCGAATCCTGAGGGGAGAGGAGTGGCGCGTTCCCGCAACCAGGTGGCACCTTCTTGGGTGCTGCCGAGTGGAATCCGTACGGAGGAGGGGAGAGCTTGGGGATCGCCGTGGGCACATGCTGGCCTGGCATGTAGGAGGAGGCGGAGTGCTCGGAGCTGCTGTCCTCCGAGCTGGACTGGTACGCCCGCAGGGAGGAGGACTCCGGGGAGAGTACCAGGAAGTCGGCAACGCAGCGTCGCTGCGGCAGGCGGGATCGCACTCTCAGAGACTCTGAGCTGGGGCACTCTTTGTCAGCAAACGGCTTACTTTTGGGAAATCTGTGTAGACATCACGCACACTTTTATGTCGTCAAAGTAGCATAACACATTACAATTCAGTCACACTGTACTAAAACTGACTGATAGTAACCCCCCCAAAAAACATACTTTGTGTTTGTGTATACACACACACACACACACACACACACACACACACACATCTATTTTCTCATCCGCTTATCTTCACATGGGTCGCGGGTGTGCTGGAGCCCATCCCAGCTGTTTCGGGCAGTAGGCAGAGGACACCCTCAACTGGTTGCCAGCAAATCACAGGGCACACAGAGATGAATAACCATCCGCGCTCACAATGACACTTGGGGACAATTTAGAGTGTTAATCAGCCTGCCATGCATGTTTTTGAAATATGGGAAGGAAACCGGAGTACCCGGAGAAAACCCACACAGGCACGGGGAGAACATGCAAACTCCACACAGGAAGCCGGAGCCGGATCGAACCCTGCACCTCTGCAATGTGAGGCTGACGTGGTCACTAGTCAACTACTTGCTTGTGACCGCGGATGTTTCTTTGTCTCCATGTGCCCTGCCTTCCTTTAAATTATGAAGATGTTTCCTTCACATTCTGGAACCGAGCAACAGCGCTTATAAAGTAGTGTGCACTTTTCTTCTTTTTTTGCATGTTTTGCCGCGTGTACCTGAAGGACTGGGAGTATTGTCGGCGCACATGCAGCTCTGGTGTGGAGGGGGCACTGGCGGAGTGATTGTGCCGCAGCGCAGAATTCTTAATGAACTGCGAGAGAGGAATTCTGTTGGAGTCTGCCGAGACCTGCGTTCCCGTTGTACAGCTTGGCGCAGATGACAAAATGAGAGGGGAGACATTTTTGAAATATTGACATGGGAGAGTCGCAATGGAGCGCCATTACTACAGAGGCTAGAATTTAAAACTCTCACCTGGAGCTGCTGCTGCTCCCAGCAGGCTGAGGTTTTGCAGCCTTGAGATAAGGCTGGTCCAGACTGGACTCCTTCCAGGGAGAATTCTGGATCGGAGAGCGCTCGTACTCCACAATGGACATCCGCAGGTTGGATACTGGAGCAAAGGCAGGACCGAGGGAGTCCACATCTGTGCAGAAGTTCGCATGTGGCGTGAGAGCACTCAGTAAAGAGTCATGTACTGTCCCTGTCGTACCAGCCTCAGTGAAGCTCATTTCACACGGTATCAAAGGATTGGATTGACACAAGTATTATGGGATTTCGCTTTGGCTTTTTCAGAATGGACGAGGGTTTTTTAAACAGTCAAGACAAGACTATGGCGATGTTCAAGCAAGTTTGGCCAGAGTTTCAGTGTGAAGTTAGATGACAGGTCTTGCTGGTGTCACTCGCAAGACCAGCAGCAAAAGTACAACAAAAGCGGTCAAGAGTCAAACACTTGAACATTCAGTCACTGCGCAACCCACTCTAGCAATTGAGCGTCACACATGACTGATTAATATGTTGTTGCGCCCCTGCTACCAGCTGGTGACACGAGAAAAATTCCAGATGGTCACCAGCTGGCATCAGCGGCTGGCAGGGCCCCAGAAATATGCTGACCTGCTGATTGGCTGTGGCTCAGTTTCGAGAGCCGGTTGCCCATTGAACAAAAGTTCCGCTGTTTCAATCTTGGCTAGGGATGAGAATTGATATGATTTTTAGGAATCCGATCGCATTATTGATTCTTTTGAACAATTTAATTCTTTACTGATTCTCTTATTAATTCTTTTTTTAAGAAGACGAAACAGGTTGATTAGCATGTATGTTGTTTAGCTTTGTTTTATGTCTTAATTGTATCTGTGAAGTACCACGACATTAAACCCAACAGTTTGCTATGCTCTTGCATATTGGTACCATTTTCTCCCCAAGACAAAATAATATAATTTGCAGGTATTGCAAGTTGTCCTGTTATGCTTTCTTGTAAAATGGAAACAAACTTTCGAGGCACCAGGTTTCTTGCTAGCCACGCCAGTAATTAACATCGCAACACAACCCGCGCGGTGACGTCATTCGTATCGACTGGAATTGATTGGTGATTTGTTTGTTTGTTTGTTTTCTTACAAGAACAGCAAAGGATGCCAAGAAATGGACAATTGGTGATAACAGCAAGACCAGCACGAAAACACAACAGAACCATGCTGGTTTATACAATTTATTTATTTAAAATAAGATCATGACCAGTCGTCATGTGGATGGCTGACCAGCCAAAGATTGTGTGTGCTGTTACCAGTCTTAGGATTCAACTTCCTGTTTTCCTTCCATTTCCATTGACTTGACAGGACTCTCAGTCGCTATTGAGCAAAAGACTTTGAATTTGTACCCGTGACTTGTGTAATGCGTTTGAGTCCATGTGTTTTGTCTATTGCTACGTTAGCTTATTGCACTAACCAATGACTGGACTAACTCAAGGTCATGTGTTTGTCACATGCCAACAATAGTTACATTTTACATGACAGACTAAATATGGTTGATTTCCTTTTACACTTGTGTGTGTGACAGCTATTGTTAATAAAGAATACATGTTTAGAGATGTTTATCATGCCTTGTTAGTCATTAAATTCAAAGAGTGTTGTTTCAAACACATTAATGTTCGACTAGTTAACGTCAGCTTATATTTGTATGACAATGAATAGAAAAGATTGCGGTCCAACTTTGAGGTCGCACTGTTTTGGTCAAGCAATGTTCTGACAGTTCCACTTGAATGTTTGTCTTAGTGAAGGCAGAATTACTCCATTAGACCTCATGTGGTTATGAAGGTGTGCCAACTGCATATGGACATCTCAGTCCAGTAACTACGATGAGAATATTTGTCTTCTCTTACCTTCATCCAGGGCCACCACATCAGACAGCGAGCTGTCGTCAGACATGTTCAAATCTGGATAAAAAAAAAAAAAAGTCAAGTTGAAGCTAGTGCAGTACCAAATTTGGTCAGAGGAGGGGGGGGGGCAGAAGCGTGACTCACCTTTGCTTTTAGCAGTGGCTTCGCCGATGCACGGAGAGCTGCACTCACTCCTGATCCTACACTGGAATAGGGCCTCCTGCAGCTCACGCACCTTCTTCTCCTCGTGCTTGCACTGCTGCATGCGGCTCTTCTTCTGAGGCTTGCTGAGCTTCTCCTCCAGCGAGAGTTTGCGCGCCGCCTCGTAGATCTGTCGCTGGAGAGCCAGCTCCGTCTCAAGGCCGTGCAACTCAGAGTCCTACGGCCAAGACACTCAGTTATAGCAGGAGATAAACTGGACTGGGGCATGTCAACGACTTTGAATATTGTGGAGACATTTATTTCAGTTGCTCAATTCAAAAATTGTAACTCATATATTACATGGTAGTTTCACTAAACACTCGGGCTAGACGTTTCATTGCTTTTTAGCGATTCATTTGTTATTACTGTATTGAAAAGGTCATTGTTATTTTATTTTCGAGCTGTTTCCATATTTTGAAGCGCGCTCTCATCGTTACTATGACGAGAAAGATGGTGGAAGGCAATCATTAAGTATATAGTGTGAAACTAAATCGAGCTGGAGGGTGTGCGACGTTACTCCAACAAGTATGACGGCTTATTTTATGATCTTGAATTCATGAGCATTTCAAAGTTAATTTATTACTTACTTTATAATTCAAATTGACATTTTTTTTTCAATTTTTCTGTAATTTTTTCCCCATTTATATTAGGTCTGTGAAATGTAAAACCGTAGTAATAGGAAAGAAACTTACTGGGGGGAAAAAATTAAAACATATTTCAAGGCAGACAGCCCGGTAGTCGACTGGTTAGCACGTTGCCCTCACGGTGAGTGCAGAGGTGCAGGGTTCGATTCCGGCTCCGGTCTTTCTGTGTGGAGTTTGCGTGTTCTGCCCGTGCCTGCGAGGATTTTCTCCGGTATTCCAATTATCCTCCCACATTCCAAAAGCATGCGTGGCAGGCTGATTGAACACTCTAAATTGTCCCTTGTCCCAGACGCATGTACCAAAATGGATATGGTAAATTTAAAGTGAACAACCACACAAAACACATCCACAAAATGTCACTGATATCATGACACTGATCTCTTCTTTTTGAGAAAGTACAACATCAATAGTTTGTCCTAGAATGATAAAGGGTGGAGACAAGTGCAACCTTAACAGTTTTAGTATGCTGACTCATGGCATTTGGTAATGTAAAAGGCTATTTAAAAATTACTGGAAGTCGCTTTTGCAATGCACTAGTTTTGTTTTTGATCTGCACTAAATATCAGGCCGGTTGCACGCCAGGTCGTCCCCAGCCCGAGGCTAAGTTGTTTATGTAGTAGCTTTGTGGCTAGAGCCCAAGGACATGAACTTGAAGGTATGTATGCATGAATGTTCCATACCTCTCTTTCCAGATAGATTAGACCTTCGTCTAACTTGAAGGATGCACCGATCCTCCTCCTGACCTGCGGTGGGTTCTCATCAGGCATGAGAGGATAGTCTGAGGGCAATTTACCAGTCAGCTCCTGCAGAGGAAAAAAAAATAGTTCCATTCTTTCTCAAACACAAATGTGATCACAACAGTGCATTGATGTTCGGAAGGTGAGTCCTGCAAATGGCCAATCCACTCATATTGACATGCACAATTTTAAAAATGTATTCCCAACAAGAGATCTTGTTGGGAATACATTCGTGAGCCGACAGAAATCATCATGAGTGCAGTGGGAAATTATCCAATTTCACTTACTTTGAACAAAAAAGACAATTTATTCATGACAAATTTGTTGAGAAAGCTATGGCAGCGACGTAAAGCGTCAGACAAAACAATGAAAAGCACTCTCATAAGATGGAAGAAAGTACAATAAACCTGTGTAGCAACCTGTTGTCGTTCAAACAACAGAATAAAAGTGGGCGAAAGACTTGAAGAATTCAATTTGTGAATAGAGACTATGTCTGGCCTAGGAATGCCTTGGGGTTGCCCTGAGAGAGCTGGAAGAAGTGGCTGGGGAGAGGGAAGTGTGGACTTCCCAGCTAAAGCTGCTGCCCCCATGACCTGACCCTGGATAAGCGGAAGAAAATGGCTGAATGACGGATGGCATTTGTGAGTGAAAGGACTACCACCGTCATTATTTCAGAATTCCTACTTAATTCCGTTTGGGGGTGTGCAGTGAGGTTTTTTGATTGTAAAGTGGGTGCTGTGGCTAAATACAGGTTGGGAAACACTGGGTTAACCATCACAATATATTGTTCTTTTTCGGATAAAATGTATTCTTTAATGGCAGCCCGGTAGACGAGTGGTTAGCATGTCGGCTTCACAGTGCAGAGGTACCGGGTTCAATTCCAGCTCCGGCTTTCCTGTGTGGAGTTTGCATGTGCTCCCCGTGCTTGCGTGGCTTTTCTCCGGGTCCTCCGGTTTCCTCCCACATTCCCAAAACATGCATGGCAGGCTGATTGAACACTCCAACGCGTCTATTGGTGTGAGTGTGGGCGCGGATGGTTGTTCGTTTCTGTGTGCCCTGCGATTGGCTGGCAACCGATTCAGGGTGTCCCCCGCCTACTGCCCGAAGACAGCTGGGATTGGCTCCAGCACCCCCCGCGACCCTCTTGAGGATAAAGCAATTCGGAAAATGAATGAATGAAGGTATTCTTTAACACTATTTGTAGTTGGAATACTGATGTTCATTTTTTTTAATGTGTCCCCGTGCTGGTCCATAAGTGGGCCTTGCTACTTTAGTATAATATTCAAGATTCATGTTGTACAATGGCGTTATTACATCAGGCCTCTTTGGCACCATTGTGTTGCTGTGACCTTTTTCTGGCTCTGCATCTTCCCGTCTACAGTATTCGCACCCACAAATCTAGTTGAAACCGGTTCAACTGGGAATATGCAGTCTTCTGATAGTTATTGTTCGCACAAAAATGGCAAATATTGAAGATAAAAGGCCCGGTTCAGAGTTTCCTCACAACTTCTCAGTGTGCCAAGTAAAACAAAGCTCTTCATGAGTCCTCTTAGGTGTCCACACAGAATGTCCAACACTCTCTCATATACTACTGAAACGATCGCATGCACATGACTGAAATCTTCTCCCACTGCTGCTTCGGTTAAGCTACTTGTAGGCTGTTGGGCAGGGATTAGCGAGGTGAGCTACTGCCGAGCAATAGCGTCGTAATCGAGTACAGTATTTCAGTGGCGTACGTGATCGCATTTCAGTTGTGAACGTGAGAGGTAATCCTGAATTAGGTGCCCGATGGCGCCTGGGAATGGCGACACCCATGATAACGACGCTTGCATCGTCACGATTGAGGCATTACTCACGGCTTCTCTAATGCACAGCTTCCTGAGTTCCAGCAGGCAGAGCTCCAGACGGCCTTCCAGTGACTGCTGCTTGAGTTTGAGGGCTCTGGTGTGCGTGCTGGTGTCCTTGACGGGCGACGTGGGACTTTCTGGACCTGGCCGGCAAGCAAACTTCATTAAGGATGGCAACACACACCAAATTTCATGTTGTGGAACCTCGAAGTGAAGGGCACACTTCTCACCAGAGTGCAATATGATCCCGCTGTCAGTGTCGCTGATCTCCTCTTTGCTCTCAATGGCCGTCATCTTGACTCAGGAACTGTCTGACATAAAGTAAGGAGACATAATTGACAGTGAGCAACCACATCATTCTAATAGACCTCACTCTGTCGGGCAGGACCCTGAAGGTTGTCAGAGGCATGCATGGATGTGAAGGCCCTCCTCAATCACTGCATTTATTAATGAACGACCTTTCCGGGATACATGTCCTAATGTGCGTGATTTAGGGGTCTTCAACATGCCCGAGCACAACTCACAAAATAGCTTCTGACACCAGTTGACACTAAATAGGGTGTGCATGTCCACGTAACCGAACGAATGAAAATTGAACAGGAAGTGGAGTGTTTTGCTTTGAAGCAGCCATTTTAGGCAAATTGCAGGGCTCTCACTTAAACAAACTCCATCCCTTCATTTCAGTCACGCTTGTCTTTGTGAGGCTTGTGGGTAAGCTTGAGCCTTACCCACAGCTGACTTGGAGCATGCTACATCCTTTTTGTCTGGTCTCTAGCACTCCAGACAAACAACCATTTGCACTGACATTCACACCAAACCTAACATGCATATTTTTGGAAAGGGGGGGGGGGGGGGGGAATGAAGCCAGAGAACTCGAAGAAAAGACGAGACCAATTGAAAATTGCAAAAGGAACTCTAATTGGCTTCCACCAGTGATATTTTAGGCGTTCCAAGATGACATTGAAACATGCCCCGGTTCTTTCTTCCCCACGACGGACGGGGCTTCATTCATGCTGCCCTGCTGCTTTATGTGACAAAAGTGTGGAGTGCCTTTTCACACAACAACCCAGGCAGCCTTGTGCACCGTCTTCCTCCCTCCCACGCTCCATCACAAAAGAGGCACACCCCCACGGGTTGACTCGGCACATGTGTGGGGTTAATCCCCATGGTGGTGCCATGGTGACTGCACACGGCCGGCCCAAAGGAGCGTGTCGCCATGAGGCGCTGTCGCAGGGGTGTTTCAAAAGTTTCAGACTCTGAAAAAGACAGCAGATGGCTGTAGAAATGACCCCAAACTCCCGCCCCCACCACACCTTCTCTCATGCTCTGCACCTGTTCTCCCCGCTCGCCCCTCCCTCTGCTGCCTATTCAACCAGTGGCCTGAACCCTCTGGGGGGCTTTGAAGTGGAAGAATGTCTCAATGCTGGGCTTGTCCACTCTGCATCACGTCACAATAACAGGCGAGCAGAATTCACGTTTAGGGCCAGTCGCTTGTTGTTTTGTGACCCCGCTCCGAAGTAAAGGTCACACCGACACTAATGTATGCACCCTTTTGGATGACTGCGATTGATACTGTACAATATATGTCGCATAAAGGTTATTCAGCAAACCATTTACACTTACTTGCTGTACTAGTTGAGCATATAATCATATGTACAGTATCTAAAACTGCGTAAGAAACTGCCTGAACAATGTGTGGAATATGCTCAGCTTTGACTGAATGACATTTCTCCAAAAATTCATGATTATGAAAATCGTTGCAACATTTCAACGGGACCCAAATAAAACTGTAAACTTTGTTCTGCCCACAAAAACAACTGACAGCGCTTCAGGCCACTATGCAAAACATCGTCAAGAATAGCCGCCCGGAAAGAGCGCTCTCTTTTAGGTCAATTGATTTATTCAGCATCTCACATGCTTGCTAGAGCCCTTGAAAAGCCCGATCACAAGGGATGGCATTACAGGAACTAACATGATTAGAGGATGTGCTTTGCTTGCCTCGCCTCCTCCTTGTGATAATATCATGACAGCAAAAAAGGAAGTCAACAGCAGAGCTAAGAATGGAGGCATACGCTTCCTCCTCGGTGTTTGAAGATGGCTATCCGGGGGCCTTTCCTGTCGGGATCAGGAAGGTACAGAGCATATGTATTAGGATATGATCGTGCATTCCATATACAAACCCGAGCCATTCAACGCGGCAACTCATGTGCACTGAGAAGCAGCCGGTCGCACAATGAGGCGTAGGCAGCCTGACTCAGTGAAACAACAGTTCAACAAAAGGCCTTGTGTCCAGCCAGAGGCTTCAATATCCTGCTGAGGGTGCGATATGTGCTGACAACACAGGCGGGAATCCAGTTTGGGAGGAAAAGTCATGTGGGACTTACCCACTTGCACCCCATAACTCTTTCTGTGGTTGTGTTAGGAATGAGTGGGTGGCTGTTGTGGGATGGGTGAAGGGGCTGGGGGGCGGGCTGACTTGGTTGAAGCTGAGATGTTGCTACATTTTATCAAGCTGTTGAGGCACTAGCCACTTTTAGGCAGTTTCTATCTGTACAGACATGCATTTAAGTGTGTTTTTCACACACGGCTCTGCAAATTGCTGTCAATGAGGGAATCACACATCGGGATAATCAGATGCCTGCCGATGCGCAACTATTAAATACTGACAATAGCTTTCAACGCAACAGAGTAGGAGTAACAAGCGTTAACATTCACAGCCCCCGTTCTGGCTTTCTGCTATTCCCTTTCAAACAGCCGCCTCTGTTCAACCCACCCAGCGAAATGGCCAAACGTGATGTGACAATATGACGGGCAGTGAGAGAGGCCCAATTGTGTTCCTGCTGTATCTGGTTCTTGCTCGGATGTGTGGTGCAGTGGAAGCTTCCATCCCAAGTTGCCATTAGTTCGTCACAGTACAGTTTGGCTCAAGTCAACCCAATCGGGCAGGATGTCATCATGCGATATCATAGCTTCAACAAGACAATGTGCAACCCATCTATGTATTTAATGAGAATCCAAGCAATCGACCTTTCACTCAGCTTCATACAGAAACGCAGGCTGGCCAATCACAGCAGTCATTAAACATGATTTTCTCAAATAAAGAAATGCTCCAACACTATTAATATCTTATTTACTGTAGACAGTATTTTGTCACGGAAATGAAAAAATATTTTCACAGTTTTACTGCCACATTGACTTTAGTTATGAAGTGGTTTGGTTGGAGAATTTGGTGTTTAAATATTTACAGAAAAAACCCCAACGAGGAGCGACAACTAAACAGCTGGATACAAGCGCCTTTTTCATCTTATTTGAACAACGCTGCGATTTTCATCCATTTTAGATGGGTCCGGAACGTATCCACCGCGGTTCACTAGCGTTGTCTGTTTCAAAGTAAACAAAATAGTTCTCTTATCAAAAAACATACAACTGGTATTAATTGCATAAAATTAGAGTAAACTGAGAATATGTGGTTTAGTTACAGTACAATATGTGGCGCTAGCAAGCTTTGCCATCTAAGCTAACAGGGCTAGCTAATAGCTGATTATTGTAAAGTTTATACTGCGCCGGCATATTTCTTTTTACGGTTTCTCTATCATCAGACGAAGAGGGACTTGGTCTGAACGAAAGGCCAGTTCTGATTGACAAAGCCAAGGTTTCATTGAGCTTTGAATATTTTGTGATAGATTTGTTGTCTATAAATGTTGGTACTTTGCTTTTAGAAGTCATTTTTTTAGTAAAAGAATCATGCAGCGTACCGGTTAGACATCGAAATTGGTCCAAAAGTGGCACGACTGATAATGATGACCGTCACACCCATCCTCGCAGCCCACCCAACCGTGAAAAGTTACATACACGGAAGGGAGTGTTGATGCCGTGAGATTATAAACGGGGATGAACTGTCTCTCAGATTTCCCCTACCACCCTATCCCATGAGGCTTGGGAGCTACGATCGCCTGGAATGCTGCCACTGACGTGCTCGTTACCACTGCGGTTGGCCTCGGAATTGCCAAGTTGGACCGGCCTGAGCTCGCCGAAGGAAAACGGTGAGGGATGCCTGAAATCAAGCCGAGGTCTGCGGGAACCCGGCAATTAAAATTCTCCACGGAATGCTGATGCGGTGGAAGAAAACCAAATGACTTTTCAGCATGCCTAAGACCGAAGTCAAACCGAGGATCAACGTGGGGGTGCGGCAGGCCAGAGAAATGCGGAGGCTTGATTACATGTGCTCTGACAATGGATGGCATGGCACACAAGTTTCCTTGTATCCACACAATGTGGGAGTAAGCCGAAACAAATCGAGTGGAGTGTGTGTGTATAGTGGCCACGTGGCTATTGTTGGTTGCTCCGCCAAATATCAATGTGAAGAAAATACTGTGTGTTTGCACCTCAGAGACGGCATAGCTTATATTGCTACAATTAGAAAAAAAAATGTTTTGTTTGGGGGTTTTTAAACCCCTTTTCAAATTTTTTATGTGGGCCCGGCCCACATGAATCTATTCCACATTGCGTCAGAATTCAGCCAGCGTTCATTGGTGATGGCCTCATCTTGGTCATGCGGGGGCTTGTTTACCAGCAGAGACAATGCAAAGGGTAATCAGCACCACCTGAGCTGAGTGCAGTCCATATGCTGAGCAGACCAGGCCACATAGAGAAGAGATGCTCCATTGTTCTGCGCAGACAGGGGATTGTGACAACTCACCCCATTGAGTCGTACTTTCAGTAGGACCAACAGGATGTAGATGCAGCTTTTCACCAAGGGTGAAATTCGATTGGGAGGTGTGCGGGTGTTGGGGACACTGCCGGGACGTGTTGTCTTTAGCACCGCAAGTCCGTCAACACGCGGAGTGTGACGTTGACTCTGCTGCAGTGGGCACAAACAACTTCAGTCACAAGTCTCACAGTGGCGTTTATCTGGGAAAAGACTATCGACAGGACATCAGCACATTTTGCCCACTCTAAGCGGTCACATATAGGAAATGAAATGTTTTGAATTTGATTAAAGCAACCTTAAAAGTCTTCAACGTGCTTTTCTTGAACCCGTGAATAGGCTGTAGTCACAAACAAAACTTAACTTGGCAATTCTACGGCTGTGGAAAGACAACAAGAAAGAACTACCGGTATATGTGAAAGTCTCTACCCAGCATACAGCATATGATAGTCCACAACGGGAAAATCGCCTCAGAAAGGAGTAGAACTGACTCCTAAGAGATGAATAACATGCAGGACTGTCACTATGAAATATTTTTACAATTGATTATAATCAATGAATCAAATAATATTTTGCATTAAAGTGTGTTATCAAACTTTTTTAAGCAATTATTTGCCATTTACAACTAAATAAGATCACCAATATGACACGAGGGCAATTAATGTTGTAGGCCTACTCACCAAACCTTTTGAAACTGATTTAGTTTCCGTCATTGTTTTCCAAAGTAAAAGCAGATATTTTCAAATGTCTTACTTAAAAAAAATATGATAACTAGTTTGCTTTCATGAAGAAGTAAAGAAATAAGAGAATAAATTACCTTTGTGAGGCTGATATCCGAGGCTTTGGACAACTTTCAGTTAAACAACGGCTCTAATTTCGAGGCTCTGGACAACATCCATTTAAACAACGGCTCTAAACAATTACTCAAATATGAAAACTGTTCTTGATTAATTTGATATTCGATTAGTTGTCGAATCAATTGTGATATCTCTAATTACATATTTCAACCGTTGTGCACACTGTGATTTAAGAGTCATTGATGGCTCCTTTGCATGACCAATTTACGTTCTGCAAGAATACTTAATGTTTTTAAAGCTCTTTTCGACTAACATGGTAGTGTACTTGTGCAACAAAGTAAATGTCTCCAAATCGAGTAGGAATTCGTTACATTCTAAGTTAAGGAAATAACAAAACAAACTATTGTGATACCTGTGTAGAAATACAACGTGCACATGCAGAAACGCTACTCGACTTGTTCTTGTACGAATACTAATGTTCTATCAGACACATCCAATGTTGACTTACAGTTTGCGTTCGTCTTCTTCACGCCGTCATTACCGGTCCATCAGCAGTGAGACTTTCTCCCAAGAGCTGGTGGTCAAATGTGAAAGCAGAGCCGTTTAGGATGTTCCAGTCCACTCTAAATTACTATTTGAAGGGGAAGTACGCTTTAGTTTGGTCCAACTAGCCCATTAAGGTCACGGTTACTGTACTATTTAGACGATCGTGTACATAATTAAGTAATTACAGTTTAAAAACAACATACTTCCCTTTGTGTTTAGGAAAGAAAGGTAACAGGAATCATCTTATCACGAGGACTTCCACCCCTCCTTGTTGTGTTCGGAATGGTTCGGTCTGACTGCCGATTTGAGACACGCTTTAGCCTTTTGACTTGTACACGCGACTAGTTGAGGTGACGCCTGCCTCCTTCGACCGTTTTATCTTTGCTTGCCTCCTCTGCAACTGTTTGGACTTTTAAAAAGACTAACAATACACTTCAATGCTCATTCTCTGGGAGTAAAAATAAACTACGTATTACTGTATTATTTTGTTTGTCTGAAATGAAGCCCTGGGTAATCTTTATAAATACATTTCATACTCAAATCAGCTGCTCACAATTTTTGAAGATGCCACGTTACTGTCCAGTTGTGTTGAGACACTTGACAAAATAATTTTGTTAAGTATTGATCAAGAAGATTTACAGTCGGTAGTTCACATTAATAAATGCAGCAAGCTTTAATTCCTGCATAATGCCTTAAACCTGTGGATACAAAATCTTTAAGAGTTTTCAAGGTTTTAAAAATAGTTTTAGACTCTGAGCCATTATTAACATGGCCCTTACTAGCTAGTGTTAAAAAAGTAAAAATGTAAAAAAAATCAAAATAAGCATACATCTGAAATGGACCACTATACGTGATGTGGCTTGCCCTTATTTCGCCAAATGTCTCCAGTGCCTCTTAACCGGACCCTTGGGTATCCCCGGCTTGTGTGTCCTGAAAAGCCTCCTCCAGATGGTCCGCTTTCTCCCTTGGCTCCGTGAAGGAATGAAAAGATCAACTCATTAAACAAAGAGTCATATCCATGTGAAAGAGAAGTACGAGTCCTCGGGGAGACGAGCTGCATGCAAATCAATCACCCAAAACATTTAAATGGCATCCAATAATACACCAGCGAGTCTCTGTGAGCCATACGCTTTATTTTCACTGCACTCTTAGAACAGCAAAAGTTTTGACAGAAACCTTTCAGTTTTTCACTTTTGTTTAGACATAGTGTTTTTCCAAAACATCCTGAAAACATCTCATGAAAGAGGTGTAGCCCTTCCACTGCTTCGTAGTAGTTGATTTGGGTTCAGGTTAAATAACACCCTGACAGTAAAAAAAACACATCAAAACCATTCACTCAGCACACGCAAAGACAACTGTGAGGAATACCTGAACGGACTGTATCGAACTTTGTGTTAAATGACTCCTGGTTCCAAGTTGGAGACGAGAGCCAGTTAATAACATGCACTGATGGCGGTTGCATGGCGAACACTTCACTGCTCGAACATCTGCGTGCGTCTCAGATTGTCCTTTACACGAACAAATTCTGGTATCTTCTGCTGGTTCTCCCTCTGCCTTATCTCCTCCTGCTCGTACTGCAAAAATTAAAAAGCAATGCAGTTTCATCACTCTCCCACCGTAGCAAGACTATGACATTAAACAGACCATACAGTGATAATCATCCGGGAAGTCATAGTGGTCACACTTAAAAAGTGAATGATATCCATGGAAGACCGTCTACCGGTGTGAACCCCAATGACTGAGCCCGGGGGCAATGAGTATGCCCACCCCTGCTCTACGCCTCTCACCGTGGGCAACTCTAGAGTGGAAAAGAGTCCAACCCCTCTCAAGAGAACTGGTACCAGAACCCAGGCTGTGTGTGGAGGCAAGTCCGACTATATCCAGTCGGAACTTCTCTACCTCGCACACCAGCTCGGGCTCCTTCCCTGCAAAAGAGGTGATATTCTACGTCCCTAGAGCTAGCTTCTGTAGCCAAGGATTGGACCGCCTTTGGATGCCGCCCAGCTCAGACTGCACCCGACCCCTTTGGCCCCTCCCATGGGTGGTGAGCCCATGAGAAGGGGAACCCATGTTGCCTCCGGCCGGGCCCCATGGGTGGAGGTCTGGCCACCAGGCGCTCGCCACCGAGCCCCACCTCCAGGCCTGGCTCCAGAGGGGGGCCCTGGTGACCCGCGTCCGGGCAATGGAAACTGAGTTCCATTTATTTTATACATCATAAGGGGTTCTTGAGCCGTGCTTTGTCTGGTCCCTCACCTAGGACCTGTTTGCCATGGGTGACCTTGCCAGGGGCATAAATCTCCAGACAACTTAGCTCCTAGGATCACTGGGACACACAAACCCCTCCACCACGGTAAAGTGACGGCTCACGGAGAGGAGGCAGGTAAATTGTCCACACTAAATTGTCTCTTAGGTGTGAGTATGAGTGCGGATGGTTGTTCGTCTGGCAAAGGTGGCACCAAGTTTAGAGCTTGTCTCGACTACATACTTCTCACGCGGAGGTGATGTAACGTCACATGCGTCCAGTCCAACAAAGCTTTTGGGGACTGTTTTGGAGGTTGATTGTCTCTTTTGCTTTTCAATGAACACATCACATCTGTGATACGAAACCGCTTATTTCAGCAGGAACTTGGAGAGTTTTTCATGTGAAGGGGAGTATCTCGATCTTTTCTCTTTTGCGCTCCTGACCTCTTGCAGCTTCTGCTGTCTTTTACGAAGCTCCGTCTCCAGATCCGAGGGCCGCTGCTGAGCCATCTCCTGGTCCCTGTGCAGCACCAGTCGCCGCTGCTCCAGCACTCGCTTCAACTCCGGCTTCTCCTCCAGGACAAGGCCCCTGAAGGCACAGTCACAGCTTGGCACAAATGAAGTGAGTAAACAGAGAAGCTTGGCCTCGCGTACGTACCGCTTGTGACTGAGCAGCAGCTCTCGGTGCAAGTTCTGGTAGCTCGGTGCCTCCACCGAAGAGCCGTTTACTTTCCGGGGCTGAGTATCACTGCTGCTGTCCACCGTGCACAGACTCAGTGTCTGTACGTGGCTGAGTGGCGTGTCTGAGAAACATGCACGTATCACTTCATGGACCTCATTCTGCTTTTAAAGACTCTTCAGCTTCAAAATCACATTGACATTTGATGACCATTTTGCACATCGCCACACATTGAACAGCGATATAGTATTCATATTATGCTAAAAATGCCTTTGTTCAAATTAAGGCCTTGTGGTACTCTCTGCAGTTGTTTTCTATGAATTCACCAAGCTGACACACCCCTTGTGACAATAAAAAAATTGAATGTTCATTGTGTTCCTCAAAATAAAATCTGAAACTGCCTGAGAAAATGTTGTTGGCTACTTTATTTACACACATTTTCTTTAAATGCAGAATGTTATCTATGAATTGATTGAGACCTGCAAATTTTCCAAACATCATATTTATCCTCTTGAAACACTGAATTGCCTCAGTCTGAACTTGTTCAACATACATTATTAGTCTGTGCACAACTGATGGCAAAGAAAGAAGATTCATTTTAAAAATTCGCTCTGGAGGAGTACTAAGGATATATTTTATGAGTGTTTGACGAGTGCTTTTAGATTGCTGTTTGATTACTATTTATTAGATTTGCTTTTGTGTCTCAATGTACCTTTCCGATGATGTCCAAACCCACCTTTCTGTGTGTGAGAGAGAGAGAGAGAGAGAGAGAGAGAGAGAGAGAGAGAGAGAGAGAGAGAGAGAGAGAGAGAGAGAGAGAGAGAGAGAGAATAGGGAAACAAAATATTACATAAAAATGTTAATCTTTCTAGCCAGGCCATCAACATCCAACTGACTGGTTAGATGGGTCATTTAAATAACGTGAACATGCTGGCTGGACTGCTTTAACACTCGCATGCAAAACAAGAGTGATGTAACATCTCTGTTGGACAGTCGGAAGGCTCAGAGAGCGGTCGGTCGTTGCAGGGTGCAAATGCAGTAAGCTTCTCACAACTCATTTATTGGGGGCAAGGAGTGCACCGAGAACTACCATACCACCCACATGCAATGGCTGCTTCACTCATTTGCAAGTGATTACAGTGATGACTTGCAAAATTAAATGAGATCAATTTATATTTGAATAATTTGCTTCAAAGTCGGCCCGGTAGTCCAGTGGTTACTCTTCCCAGGTACCGGGTTCAAAAAGTTTGCATGTTCTCCCAAAAACAAAGGCTGATTGTGCACACACTGTATTGGCTGGCGACAGACTGCCCGACAGCTGGGATAGGCTCCGGCACCCCCCGCGACCCTAGTGAGGATAAAGCTGTTCGGAAAATGGATGGATGGATGCTAAAGTCCAAACTCTTCCCATAAAAAAAAACCCAAAACAAAACACACATTAACTGTACAGACACAATCTTACTTCTAGTAAGGAATTAGGTAGGGTCATAAATGAATCTCCATAAAAAGGGATGGGGGGCAGGGGATATTGTGAGCCAAGTGGCAGCCGATGGTGGTGGGCTTTGTGCTCCCATCCCCAACTTCAGAAGCTCCAAGGGCGTGGAACGTCAATGCTCTGTCAGGGAGGGAGCGCATGCTGGTGCGCGAGGCCGAGAGGTTCTGGCTACCTTTTGTCAGCCTCGTCTCGACACACAGCTCTGGAGCTAGTGCTCTTGAGGGGCTGAAACTGTCTTCCAATCTGGAATTTCGCAAAGTGAGAGCGGACAAGAGGATAGCCTGCGTTTGCCTTCGGGTGGGATGGGGGTCGGCAACACGCGGCTCCAGAGCCGCATGCGGCTCTTTAGCGACATCTAGTGGCTCCCTGGAGCTTTATAAAAAAATGTTTGAAAATGGAAAAAGATTTTGATAGTCGGCTAATATAGCTCAAACAGATATAGATACACGTTGCAGCTCCGAAAAAGGAGAGCTGTGGTGTTGGTTTTTTAAAACGTACACTTTATTTATGCTTTTAACAGTCTCGACAAACACAGGCACGTCTGCGTCCGACTCCATGCCTTCTCTCTTCTCGTTCGACTCAAGAGGCGTTCAAAGACAGCCTCCGAAAAACGGAAATTAATGATCACTTCACTGACACAAAAAAAAGTGAAAATAATGCATCAAAACAAAAAAATCAAGCGAGGAAATCACAAAATAAATTCTATGGGGGCGTTTGTGAACCCACAACACAGGAAGGAATAACATTCCTACATTCCGACAGTCTCCTACATACATACAGCATGTGTTTCCTTCATTGTAAGTTTTATAGAAGGCCTTTATTTTTTTGCGGCTCCAGACATTTTTGTTTTTTTGTCCTATATGGCTCTTTCAACATTTTGGGTTGCCGACCCCTGGGGTGGGAGAACACATCCTGACTGTTGTTTATGCCTACAGTATGCACCAAACAGAAATTCACACCCTTCTTGGAGTCCTTCGATGAGGTGCTGGAGAGGGCCCCTGCTGGGGACTCTCTTGGCAGGCCTCAAAAGCCCCCCTGGGTGAAGTGGCTGGGGAGAGGAAAGTTTAGACTTCCCTGCGTAGTTTTCTGACCCCTGATGAGATGGATGGATGTACCAGTATGAAATGAAATCAACCATCAATTTCAGATAAAACCTTTGAAGTACAACACACACAAAACCATCTTCCAGTGAGAAGCATGTTGCAGGTAGCAAATGGCTGGGGTCTATCTCGCGCAAGGAGCTAATGCAGCTGTTGACATCTTCACTTGATCATCGCGAGCCGAGAGGCTGAAATGCACGTAAGCAATCATAGAAAATGCATATCAAAGTCATTGTTGCACCAAAAGCTGCTCCATACTGACTAAGGTATCGGTCAAGCCCATTGCAGTGGAGCAAAAATAGGAAGTATGTAGAGCCAACCAAATTAAAGTTGGTAACAGCGCTAAATATGAGTGCTCCTCGCGACGCCGATGTTGCCGGCGTCAGGTTTAAATTAATTTCTCATTTTATTATTTAAATTTTATCTGTGGTTTTATTGTTCATTGTAAAGTGTCCTTGAAAAGGCGCTTGTAAATGCTAACAGGAGCAACAATACATTCTCGGTCATCCACATGACTCGTGGCAATCATCTCCCACTCTCACTGCACAATGACACTGAAAAACGATCACTTACATCCTGTGAATTGTCATTTTATCTTATGATTGCCTATTCAGACGAAGCATCACAAAAAAAAGAAGAAAAACAAGGAGAAAAAACCCATATGGAGTTAATTACAAGGTAATAATCCAAATATCCAAGCACAGTCAATATTTACTGCCATATTCTAACACATAGTTTAGCCATGTGCATCGGTCACTATTCCAAAAGTCAAACACGCAATCACTGTATCACTTTCTGTGATAATGTTGTACTTCCGATCTGATCCGAGGGAAATTGAAGGATCCTCACCGGAACGCAGTCGAGATAACAATGTGACCTGATTGGGTCGATGATGGTGTAGTTGTGTGGCCCAACCACAAGCACAACCCCAAAAGGTGAGCAACAAAATGTAACCACTCACTTTGTTTGCATTGGACTCTTCCATGGCATCGAGGGCGGAGAGCTTGTCTCTTTTGGTCCAGTCTTTTTTTTTTTTAGTCCATTGTGGAATAAAATAAAAAACAATGCCACCTCCTCACGTTCCCTCTGCTGTCTGATTCTTCACAGCGCATTGACTCAGGTGTATTGTTGTTGACGTGGAACTTCAGTGTCACTTTGCCGCTGTAGTAGACGCTCCAATCTGATTACGCCATTCAAGATGACCTCACCGGCCCCCATGCGGCATAGGATACAGGATTAGTTAATTGGC
Organism: Hippocampus abdominalis; assembly: GCA_018466805.1. Taxonomy (NCBI): domain Eukaryota; kingdom Metazoa; phylum Chordata; class Actinopteri; order Syngnathiformes; family Syngnathidae; genus Hippocampus; species Hippocampus abdominalis. The sequence goes on along the minus strand of CM031694.1, from coordinate 3,549,027 downwards.
ATGGACGCAAATGCAGCTTAAATCCAATATAGCACAGCATTATTACCAGTCCACTGCTCTGCTGTGGAGTCCATTAATGACTGGCAAGGGCCTCCAATTACTAACAGGAAAATCCTAAAATGTGTTGTTATGTTACAGCCATAGCGTCTCTGCCTGCGTGACACTACTTTATAACCTACAGCGTGACGTTTATCTTTAATAGCTTTAACAGAACAATTTATAAAGCATCACGTTCACACAGCAATGGGAGGTTTCTGCCACACACGACACTGCCAAATCAAATGGGAGCAAACGAAGGTTCATTGTGTCTTGCTTAAGGACACTTTGACAAGGTCACAAGGGGCTCCACCCTAGATTGGTCACCTGTAAATTGAAGATTGAACCCACAACCTTTGGGTTGGGAGACAAACACTCCACCAGTGAGCCCATGCCACCCCTACAGCATCCAACATAATACCGAAAATCATTACCGGACAGCCCCAAACTGTCCATTTTCTTGACTGTTTATCTTATTCAGGGCTGTGGAAAGACAGCAACTTTCCCAGCTGACATCAGGTGAAAGCCAGGCTAAACCCTAAATAGGTCACCAGTAAATTACAGGTGATATCTAGGGACAGACATCCATCCATCCATCCATTTTCCGAACCGCTTTATCCACACTAGGGTCGCGGGGGGTGCTGGAGCCTATCTGAGCTGTCTTCGGGCAGTAGGCGGGGGACGCCCTGAATTGGTTGCCAGCCAATCGCAGGGCACACAGAGACGAACAACCATCCGTGCCCACACTCGCACCTAGGGACAATTTAGAGTGTTCAACCAGCCTCCCATGCATGTTTTTGGAATGTGGGAGGAAACCGGAGTACCCAAAGAAAACCCACACAGGCACGGGGAGAACATGCAAACTCCACACAGAGAGGTCGAACCCTGCACCTCTGCACTGTGAGATTGACGTGCTAACCAGTTGGCCACCATGCCGTCCCGAAGGACAGACAACCATTCCAAATCACATTGTCACCGTCACCGATTGGGATCTTAACCAACATGGCCTGCATGGAAGTCAGGCGAATGTCCAGCACAACATCACTGGCACAATGTATAATTTTTGCATTCTCTGGGTATTCATTGCTCTGTGAAAACACCCACCTTTAACCTGAAGGACTCACAATCAAGTGCAAGTTCAACACACCAGCATCACCTGCAGTTTCGTGCGTTCCCTTTGTCCTCGTGCTTCAGAGCGTTTAAGTAAGTCCCACACTGTGGAAAATGACTTTTAAGGCTAGAGGTGGCTCCAAAATTGGGGTCACATTTGGGTGTCCAATAAACAGCAATCGCGTGTGTAGTAAGCGAGGTGTTTTTTGTCCAGGTGTTTCTGTCTGAGAGCATAGGTGTCAAACTCACTGTCCTGCATGTTTTCCAAGTCTCCCTGTTGCAACACACCTGATTCAAATGATCAGATCATCAGCAAGCTCTGCGAATGCCTGACATTAAACCTGTTCACTTGAATCAGGTGTGTTGCAACAGGGAGACTTGGAAAACATGCAGGACAGCGGCCCTCCAGGACCTGAGTTTGACACCTATGTCTTAGAGAGTTCAAGAAGATGGCGACTGGTCATGTGATGACTAAGCATGAGGGTTGCTTCTGTTAAGATGCGTATGGCCCCGAAACGGGTTTCGCTTGCTGAGTCAAAAGAGAACAATATGTTGTGTTTTCACATTTTTACATTGCTTGTTGGTGTTATTTGACCTTTATTACCCATGGTTATAAGATAAGATAAGATAAGATAAGATAAGATAACCTTTATTTGTCCCACACTGGGGAAATTTGCAGTCTACAGCAGCAAAATTGGGGGGTGGGCGGGTTGGGGGGAGAAAAATCAAGTGTGTCATTTAAGAGGATGTTTACAGCTCGTTTTGTTTCCAACTATTCTGATTAACTTCCATTTGGACTGTGTTTGCTCCACAATTTACATTGCTAAAATGTACTTACAATGCTGTCTGTAAACTTAATCAAACTTTAATGATCGTGAAAGTTTGGACTCTGGAGTGAATTACAAATATAATTCACCTCAATCAGAAATGAAAATGTCGAGAAAGTTAAGCAAATGAAAGTTATGCCATCAACAAGGAATTGTGGTCCAAACCTCTGAGCTTCGTCTGCATTATGTAGTTGTAGCGGTGAAACTCGAGACAAGACGGTGCCCACCTTTGACATTGCGGCTGGTGTCCGCCAATGTGACTTAGGGTCCCTCAACATGATGCTTGTGTCAATGACAACCAGCAATGCAGCAGCATGTGTGCGTGTCTGGCCCAGGCCAGCTGCACTTGTACAGTGGGACCCACAAATCCGTCCAGCCTTGCCCGCTATTCTCCGGGGTTGCACAGGTCTCTTTCTAGTGTGTCCAGGCTCGAGTCCCTGCATACAAGACATCTAGACAACTTCAACTGTACACATACACTGTCTTCCGACAAAAGCCTCAATCTGGAGGGTTAAGTGTAACCCTGATTTTTAGTTGAGATTATATTTTGAGCCACGTGTGCATGTACGCAGGGCCCTAACCTTCAGATGAATTTGAATGTCAATACCAGTGTTGATAAGTTTTAGCTCTATGTTATAAATTTTCCAGTCGCTATAGACGAGGAGGGCTACAAACTTGACAGTATGGAGAAACTTTTGAAGCAGTGGAAAAAAAATGACATGATGTCGAGGTGTCTGTCGCAAAAAAAAAAAAAAAAGCAGGAATAGTTGGCTGGGGTGAGATCAGCTCTGCTGGTTTGTAACGCCACATTCCCCGCCTCTTCCATGACATATTTTCAATCTTCCCACTCTCATTCTAAGCGGCTCTGATAAAAAGTGAAATGAGACGTTGTCCATCACACCTGTATTATTGCCTCCAAACCCCACACAATAGATTTTTTTTTTTACGCTGCCAATTAAATTGATCAAATCAAACACTCAATAAGCGGTGTGTCGACCTCCCGGTTGGTGGCCGCGGGGGTTGTCCAGATATGCAGGCAGTCTTGGGAAAACTATGTATTCGCTACAAGTTATTCTTGTCTAAGATGGACAAAAAAAGAAAAACTGACATACTACTAACGGTACATATTTTCAAGTAGTACCATAGCTAATTTGTCTTTTTGTTACGCAGTTCATAATATCAGCAAAGCTATGAGAACATCTTTGGATAGTTGACCAAATCTAACGCTAGTGAAGAATGTGATATGTACAATGATTACTTTTCTTCTTTCAGCATTATGTAATGGCGGCAAATTATTTTCAATGCAGAGAAGTTTTCTTTGGTGTGTGGAAGTTATCGCAGGTATTAACAGGTATTGTCGAAAACCTCAATTCCAATGAAGTCAGTACTTTGTATTAGACGTAAATAAAAACAAAACGCAATTATTTGTAAATCTTTTTCAACCTCTATCCACTCAAATACACTGTACAATGTTCAAATGTTATGGCAAGGGTGTTAAAAAAAAGACTTGTACCACTCTACGGTGACCTGTCACCGGCTGAGTAGCCAGCTAACAGCCAAAATATAATAATTAATTATCACTATCACATGAATGATGAGTGGTACTTGAGTGGTAAAAGTGCTAACTCACCTCAAGTCAGGATGGGAACAGGCAGACTTTGAAGGTGATACCATACCACGACGAGGCAGGCCGCTTGTATGGATCTTAACGCCAAATACACTTATTTGTTCTAAAGATGGCGTATTTTATGTCGATTTCAACAGCTTTGCACTGTCCTGAGCTTCTCCGAAATTCTGATAACTGACTAAATTTGACATTCCTGTTGTTGAAGTATCTCCATGGTTACCGCTCGTGTCGTGACGTAAGATGACGAGTCGCTTCGTCGCCATTCGACAAACATGAGACTGCTTTATTTGTTCAATTTAATCCATAGATTTTTTAAACATGTGTTGTATTCTGACATCTTAGACGTGATCAGGCAAACTTCCTCATATGTAACGGTGCATTTATTACATACTGCTTTGCCTTACCTGTTGTTTGTTCATTACGTAATTGAATGTACTTTTGCTTATTTTCTGGTCGTGTTGTTTTGGAGAGATAGTGTATGTTTGTGTTGTACTGTTTCAGCAATGTTATCCAAAAAGAGAGGGGTTGGCTGGAGGGGGGGGCGAGAGAGAGCGAGAGAGAGAGAGAGACAGAGAGAGAGAGAGAAGGAAAAGAGAAAGGGGGAGGTCCCTTCTCCCATGATGCAATGCGAATGTACGTATTCTTCCCGGAAGTGATCGTCGACGGCACAGTTTGAATGGCTCGTGTGTGGCGATGCATGGTGTGTGCAAGTTTGTGACTGCGGGTGCGTGCGAGTGAGTATGTTCGTGAATGCGGAATGCGTGTGATTTTTCATAAAAACCTACACACTGATCTTATTTGATCTGGTCGTAGTTGTGGCCCGACTTTGACCGGAAATGATAGGAAAAACCGCTCGCTTAGCCTTCGTGGCGATGAGCATCAGGCTCGAGTTAACCTTCAGGGCCGCCACGCTTTAAAGTTGTGGTCAGAGGTGATGAATTGATCAGATATACTAGTTCGGAGTGCGTTTGTGTTCTTTCCAAACTGCACGACGGACAATGAGTAAAGAGGCGATTCTGATCTAACCACAACGAAAGAAATTAAATCAAAAATTCAACGGATACATACTTGTATGTTGGCTATTTTTAATTACAGTATCCGGCATCTTATTTTTAGGTTGTTATTGCTACCGCGTGTTTTTGTTTGTTTGCTAATGTCGCTAAGCTTAATAAACCAGTGCCACATAACTAAAGAGTAGCCAGCGAAGCTACGAGGGTTAGTTTATTGTCATTGCCTAAATGTGTAGAAAAATGTGGAATATAAAGGGCCTCGGCTACACAAGATAGCAAACAGTTTGTTACAATGATGTACATGCATTTTAACTATATTAAAGACAAAAATACTTCTAGGCTGAAGTTCTGCCTTTCCTTTGTCTACATTTGTGTCTTGAACGTCTACCGCCACACTCTGGACTGGAATATGTACTTCAAGTGTATCAACGGTAAAAAAAAAACAACTGTATTAAGTGTAAATGTAGATGTATACATATATGTATGTATGTGTATTATGCCACAATATGTCAGGGGTCATCAACGTGGTGTGGCCCAAAAATAAAATAAAACCGCGAGTAGCAAGAGGAGGCATGTTCTGTAAACCACAATTGAAAATGTTAACATTTGCAGTGGTTCGTAGAAATAAAGTTTAAAATATTTCTATTTGTTTCCTAAATCTTTTTTTTGTGAGATAATTTTAGCACATTTGTTATTGTAGCAGGGTGTATGAAATTGGCCTCCCTTCAAATTCAGTCCCCACGAAGTAGCTCTCGCCCATCAGAAAGGTTGGTGACCCCTGAACTATGTAATATATTACTCTATTGTAGAGGTAAGATCGGGCGGCGAATTTAGTTACCAGAAAGTAGCTGATATCCATACTGTACACGAATACCCAGGCATTAAAGTTCTCATTGTTGGAATACAGATTCTGCCACCTAGTGGTGAAAGCTTTTTTATTGTTCCCGACAACGCCAACCTGGAGTCCATACAGCACTCTGGGCTAGTCAGACCAACAATCTAAACCAGGCGTGTCAAACTAATTTTCGTCGCGGGCGACATTGTAGTTGTGGTTTCCTTCGGACGGCTGTTATGCATGTGAACCCATCTAAATGTTTGAGCGCATTGTATTATGACATATGGGCTGCTCCTTGAACACTCTGGGGGAGGTGGCAGCACTGGGCAACTCCTTCAGCCAGAGACTGATACACCCCCGCTGCAAGGAGAGGTACCGCCGGTCGTTCCTGCCGACTGCTGTCAGGCTATTGAAAAGACGGTCCTGAAAACCTGAACTCACCCCACAAACCCATTTTTAATATGCTTATATTTATGTTTTATATTTGTTTATATACTTTCTGTCTTCTACTTTCTCCCTTTCATAATTTTGCTGCTGTAAATTGGGAATTTCTCCATTGTGAGACAAATAAAGGGTTTCTTACCTTGTGCACAAATGGAGGGATAACTAATTTTGGAATCAGAAGCCATTAAATTATTTGTTAAATTATTTTGGCATGTATTTGAAAGGGGTGGGTGGTAACAAATCCCACCTCAATCTTGGTGTTAAACGTGAATACATTTTGCTCGAAACAATTGTTGTCAACACACACGATGTGCCTTTGCGGGCCACATAAAATGATGGTACGGGCTGGATCTGGCACCCAGTCCTTGAATTTTACACCAGTGATCTAAACAATAACACCCTTATTTACACGCACACACGCACACGCAAAGAGGAAGTGACGTGAGGAAAATGTGGTCCCACGCTAGTGTAACAGGATTTTGTGGCTATCCACGTGTGCTAAAGCAAAATATCTTGAGTGTTTCTGTGGATACACTTTTGAATTTTTTAACAATTCTTTTCAATCCAACCCCAGGAGAATTTTTAATCGTATAACTCCTTTCAATGTGTTTTTTAGATTTTGTTTATTACGTGCGTCATTTACGTAATGACTGGTTCTTAAGTGAACCTTAGACGTATGACTGAAGTGCGGCCATTCATAAAAACAGAGATGGAGGAACCGAAATAGCGCTCGCTTAGGTGATTGGTTGTGTTTGACTGACATATGTGCGCGCCAATGGCAAGGGAGCACTTGGATCGGCTCACAGCGAGCGCGGAGGGGTCTCCATTGAAGAAAATCTGCTGTCGCGTTTTTTTATTCCAAGTTATGCGGGGAATGAAGGAGTGGAAAGCAACGTAGTGTTTCACTTTGACACGGGTGAAAAACTTCATTTGCCAGGTGAGACGTGCGGTATAAATGTCATATTATATTTTGCAATGGTGCCTTGTACGCTTCGTTGAAGTAGATGCGTGTAAAATCGTACGCCATTTTCTGACGGAGAGGCAACAGTGCGTCCATTTTTTACTCCATATCTCATCACCACAGTGCAACCTCTTTTGACACTGTGTTTTCTTCGGAATTTTTTGTGTGTATCTCACCACCCCTGTCGCGTATTTGTGTTAAATTACTCAATAATGAAGAGCTGCACCAGCAGCATCATTCACTCCTGCCAGGATAGAGTTTCACTTCGTTGTGAGAAACAACGACCCCGCCCCTCTCTGCGTCAACTCCATTCGCACTTTTGTCCATTTAATTATTTTACCTCAGGAATATTCTGGCTCCAGTTTGACTCAGTACTCACATTTACAATTCACACTGAAGACACCCAGGAACCCCTTGCTAATTTGGATCAATACAAACTGTGATCACTAAGGTTGATGATTGATGCATCCATCCATTTTATCCTCACGGGGATTGCGGGCTCGCTGGAACCTATCCCATCCGTCTTGGGGCAGCAGGTGGGTACACCCTGTATTGGTTGCCAGCCAATCGCAGGGCACACATAAACAAACAACCATTCACATTCACAATCACACCGAGGGACAATTTAGACTGTTCCATTAATCTGCCATGCATATTTTTGGAATGTGGGAGGGAACCGAAGTGTTTGGGGGAAAACCCACACAGGCATGGGGAGAGCATGCAAACTTCTCACAAGAAGTCCAGAGCACGGAATCAAACTCATGACCTCTGCACTGTGAGGCAGACGCCCTAACCAGTTGAATACTGTGCCGTACAGATTGAGGCATCATTCACTCATCCAGCCATCCATTTCCAACACCGCTTATGCCGAACAGGATCGCGGGAAGTTGCTGGAGCCGATCCCAGCTGACTTTGGGCGCAATGCATGAACTGATCGACAGTCAATCGCAGGGCAAATATCAAGACAATCAACCATTCACACCCACATACACACCGTCACTGAGTGGGAACCGATCCCACACTGCCCGCAGACAAGTCAGGCGTGTGTACCACTACACAGTCAGCGACTCCCATTCAGTCATATACAGTGAAACCTCGGCTTTCGAATGTCTCTGTTATCGACCAAATCTGATTTCGACCTAAAAATTCAGAGACTTTTACGCCTCAGATTACGACCGAAACCTGGTTTTCGAACAAATTGAGCAAACCCGAGTACGCCACTCGACTCCTCTCGGCTTCCTCGTGTAACGTTCATTGTGAGCAGACGTGTTTGTTGTGATTTACGCAAATCTGACTGTTTTTTAAAAATTATTATTATTTCTGCATCGTGTATTAGCCCCTGATCATGGGCTAATAAAATAGTTTCGGATTTTGAACAAATCGCTTTTCGAACAGCCTTCTGCAACAGATTATGGTCGAAAACCGAGGTATGACTGTGTGCGTGTGTGTGTGTATAATATTTACACTGTCTTTGAATTAAATCATTACATATTTCTGCAAACTCGCAAACAATCTAATAGTCATAAGTAGTCTGAAAACTGTAACACCCGCTCTTGTTTATTTCATCCAGGGTAAAGACTTTTGCAACATGGACTGCTTTTATGACCAACAGGTCCCCTTTGTGGTCCCGGAGAGTGTGAGTTTGCATCACAAGGTGTTGTTTTGAATTAATTCAAGGATGTCACTGAACGCCTAAACTTTGCCGTTTGTGTATGAACATGTCACTATCAGGGAACAGAGCAATGCCTCAGTGACAGGAAAAGGAAGTTCGTGGATATCGGTTTGGATCAAGACTCAGAGGGTATGGCCACAATGTTTTCCCTCTCCAAAATCTTGAGAATGTGTGAACATTATCGTGAAAAATACTTGTCTCGTGATGAAATTGCATTTCGGGTTTGCAGAGCTTTTCCAAGATCTCAGCCAGCTTCAGGAACTCTGGATAGCAGAAGGTATAGAACAAGGCACGATGGAACATGTTAACATTGACCTCCTGGAACATTAGTATGTAGTATGCGACCTTTTGCTCCCTGCCTCTCCAGCTCAGGCTCCAGATGATGAACAGTTTGTCCCAGATTTCCAGTCCAGTAACAGTGAGTAGACCGTTGAGGCTGCAGCAAGCCTTGCAGAGAACATACAGTACATACAAATTATTCAAAGATATTATATACTCTGTGAAACAGTTCCTAGGGATCATACCATGTCTGTGTGATGCTCTTGTGAAAATACCCCAAGAATAAAGAATGATGACATACTTTACACCACCAACATCTGCTCTTGCTGAAATTGACCCATTTTCATGGGTGAAAAAGAGAGACAGAGAACAATAGAACCCTTCTAGACGGGCTACAGATGGATAGTTGTCCTGTGGCACAAGGAAAATTATGACAAAGGAAGCAAAATTCAATGTTCTTGAATAGGTTTTTTCCCCTCTTTCATGTTTGCAGCCATGTTTCAAGTGCCGCCGGTCAGCACGGTGAAACAAGAGTCCAGCCCATCGAAAGATCTGTCCCCCGCCAGGACGCGTCACACAGACGCGTGCCTTTACAGCAACTGGTAGGACGCCTACCTGGAAGAATACTTAAGTGATAAGGGCAGAGTCTTGTCAGTGCTACTCATCTTTCTCTCCACAGTGCCTGTGACAGGAAACCAGCTGAGTTGACACGTACATCAGCGCCCGTCGACACCCCCCTGACTGGAACCGCACCCCAGCAACGTCGGCTCGCTAACGGTCCCACGAGGCAGGTGTCCGGCCGCCCCACCCGCCGCCACCTTATGCCACAGGGCAATCAAAGCCATCAGTTTGCGTTGCCACACCCTCCCATTGGCTCCCTTGTTGCAGCTTTCGGTTCAGGGCAGAGGTGAGTGTAAATCATGTCTTGTCCAAAGCCACCTGAGCATAATTTTTTTAAGCCTCTCAGTACTTGGCCTGTTTTAAGGGGGCAGTGCTCTCGAATGAAAATAATTGCTGAACCAATGCAGACTCTGGCTTTCACAACCATTACGACAGAGCTCTGAGACTGAAGGGGGCAAGTTTTCTACTTGCCAAGAGTGTGAAAATAAAACATTTTCATTTGTGGAGGCAGCAATTCTTGCGCATTTCACACCAGAGGTGGAAGTAAGTCACATCTGAGTACCGCCGGTACATGGAAGTAATGAGTATACATTTGAACTTTCGAGTTTCAAGCCGCTGCCAATGACCGCTGCAACAATTGAGCAAGTCCCCGCTTACAACATGCAGTACACAATGTAAAACGTTTCAGAGATCGTAAAACAAAAAAAAAAGTCAATTGACAGTTTGAGATTATGATGAACATATCTGTAGGGCTAACTTTGGGCTGTCAACTCAGCAAGAGGGTCAGATGTGCACACAGAGCTGACATTAATGGTTACCCTTCAAATGTTGCAAATAGACTGTAGAATCGTACTTAATAAAGCCTTTGAAGAACTCTTACACAATTGTAAAAAAAAAAGATTACAAAATAAAAAATACATAAATAAAAGCAAAAAATAACAATGGAAAATCAAGTGATAATGTGAAATTGATATTACGAAAGTTATACGAAATGTTACACCTTTTAAATGATCCACATCCATTTCAAATGCACCGAATTTAAATGATTCCTGTAATCATCAACCATCAACATTTCCAATTGTAAACAAGGTATAAATAGAACCAAAAATCTTCAATTGAATTTAGGCTCCTACCCACACGTTAAGTGGCATACAAAAGATATTTGCACATTAGTCACTGGGCGGTCAGTACGATGCATCAACACTAACTTGTTTGCATGTGTCAGTTGTATTAACATGTTTACATTGACATGGGAGTCATACAAGAGTCATTAAATTGAATATTCCTTTGATTAAGTAGATGTCATGCTGCTTGAAACTAAATTATGTTAGACACTTGTTGTCATATGTCAACAGCCCACAGACAATATCCTGGAAATGTCAATCAAAAAATATGTGAGCTTGCTGACAGGGTGGACAATGACAGGGTGGACATTTATGGCTAATGTTAGCATTTAATGAGCACTTGGTGGAACTTCACTGAGCAAAATGATTCAGTTAGCAAGTTAACTCGACTGTTTAACAAATCAAGATTTTGGAAGGTGATAATTCACTTAGATAGAGAAGACTTGTTCAGCGTGACAACATTCAACTACACGCGTGATGAAAACTACAAAAGATGTGTAAGCGTAAATACTGATTCCGGAAGTGTCTACCGTTGCAGCCTCCATTGAAAAAAAGACAGTCTGCTGGTCGTAATTTCACTGAAAACATCAGAGGGTCTCTTGACGAGGAGGAGCAAGCTGATGTGCGTGGACTGTTGTCAAAAACAAGGCAGTACGAGAAACCTGTTGAACAAGTAGCACCCAAGTGAGCAAGTGGAAAGCATGAAAACGTGAGCAGGGTGTGCACGGTCTGACCACGTAAACATTAGCAGTTTAGTCGCCAATAATTAGCCGGCAGCCACCGGATGACAGCAGTTAGTACAAAGAAGTCCATTTTCCACAAAATGTCCCTCTTCTGGTGGACCAAAATCAGTTCCGGTACAGTGGAATGACCTCAGGAGCGTTGAACTTAGCAGTGGAATGCTCCACTGTATCTCCCATTAAGTAAATCTGCAAATGTCCTCTCAGGTTTCAGCGGCAGATGTCAGAACCATGTCTGTCCTTTCTACCGGCAAAGAAAATGTTGAACGTGCCCGGCTCTCACTCAAGCTACGCGGGATGCCCGTTGTATCAGCGGCACCTGTCGGAGCCTCTGCCTCCAGTTGGCGGTGGAGGCGTTTGCAAACAGGAGATGGTGGATTCGCGCTACCCGGAGGCAGTGGCGTGTGGTTCTAGCATGGCGGCCTTCGCCAACATCACCATCAAGCAAGAGCCAAGGGACTTTGGCTTTGACACAGGTGTGAATTGAACTGGATAACTGCAGCCTAGCAGCTTTGTTCATGTTATATGCACCAGCCTACGCAATACATTAAAAAAAAATCAACTTTAACTTGTAGAGGTTCAAACCTGCCAGTCATCATCCTTTGGCAAAACGTCAGTCTTGTACCCGCATGGAGGCTCAGGTGAGTGCGGGGTCTGTTTCCCCCCTCGGTCATGCTTCAGTGTGGATGTGTTGTTCATTTCATTCTCCACTTGCAGCTTTTGGTCGTGATGACGCTTGTGTCGTGCCGGACAGACTGGAGGGTAAGAGCAAGGACTTGACACCTGACCACTTATTCTGACTAAAGTGGCTTTGTTCCTTCTGCCCAGCTAAAGTAAAGCAGGATGCTTTGCCCTACCAGCGGCGTGGCTCCCTGCAGCTGTGGCAGTTCCTGCTCACGCTGTTGGACAACCCGGCCAACGCACATCTGATCGTGTGGACGGGGCGTAATATGGAGTTCAAACTCATTGACTCTGAAGAGGTTAGTTTTTGTGCGCGGCACGAAATCTCAAGATTCCTAATCTTACAGTTTTTTTTTTTCATGTTTTCTTCTCACGATTCAGGTGGCCCGGCTCTGGGGAATGCAGAAGAACCGGCCTGCCATGAACTACGACAAGCTGAGCCGCTCGCTGAGGTACTACTACGAGAAGGGCATCATGCAGAAGGTAAAAGTGAAACGGAAACTCACTGACTCACTCGTCGACGCTGATTGCTGAGCTTCTCTTCCGTGATTGCTTCCTTTGGCAGGTTGCTGGGGAGAGATATGTATACAAGTTTGTGTGCAACCCAGAGGCCCTCTTTTCCATGGCGTTCCCAGAGAAACTGAGGCCCAGTGTGAAGGCCGACCCTGACGCCCTCCCCTTCGTTGGCGAGGAGGATGGCTTAACTCTGCCCGCGTCCGAGGAAGAGGGTCCTTACTTGGCGGACGGAGGCGAGCAGTGCCTTCAGAGACTGATCTTCCCCGAAAGCTGCCTGTACTAGGCCACAGTTTAAAGGATAGTGATGTGGGATTTTTCATCTATAAAAAGTAAAAATGACCTTCGTCAGGTATGTTTTAGCCCACAGGACCCCTTTGCAGCCAAATATCAAGACACACGTTGTGCAGGATAAAATCACAATTTTACCTTGGAACATGCACATTATTAGAGCAAATGTAGTCCACATGAATTTGGCATGTCCTGGCACGGTGGTACTGGTGCTCATGTCGGCCTCACATTGCAGAGGTGCAGGGTTCGATTCCGGCTCCGGGCTTCCTGTGTGGAGTTTGCATGTTCTCCCGTGCCTGTGTGGGTTTTCTCCGGGTACTCCGGTTTCTTCACACATTCCAAAAACATGCAGGTGAACAGAACACTCAAAATTGTCCATGGTGTGAGCGCAGATGGTTGCTTGTCTCTGTGTGCTGGTAACCGGTTCAGGGTGTCCCCCGCCGATTACCCGAAAACAGCTGGGATAGGCTCCAACATGTCCGCGACCCTTGTGAGGATAAGCTGATCAGAAAATGGTTGGATGGATGGATGGATGGATGGATGGATAGTGCTACAATTCAACCAAAAACAAATCTTTCCAAGCCATGCAGCTCCTCACCCTGCCTGAAAGAGACATGCTCGTATTCTTCAGGCCTCTTGGTCCTCTTATAAATGTATATTTTGACATGTTGTTTTTCTATTTAAAAGCTAATATTTTTGTCATTAAATGAACTTGTAAGTTTTTCAGTAGAACTGTTTTTGACAAAATTATAGCCCATATGTTTGATTCACTGCCGCCCTAATGCTAGTAAGCAGGAGAATTTCTTACAATCCGCTTCGGGGTGTCCAAATAGTTTGCTGCATTTTGTATATAGTAGAGTAGCTTCAGTGGGTACAAACTCTGTATAGTCGAGTCCTGCATACTTGCGGTTCAGCACTTGCGGGTTTATACACTTGCAGATTTTTTTTTTTTGGCTTGTTTTTGTTTGTTTTTTTCAGCCCCCCCCTCTATTTTAGTGTGAAATATACATTGAATGTTAATCAGTGTTTTTTGAAGTTTTTTTTTTTTTTTTGATGGGGGGACTTTTTATTTCTTTATGTAATTAATTTTCTTTATTTTCCTTCCCAAATGCATTTCTGCGGATTTTGGCCATTTGTGGACCAGCCGAATTGCGGGGGTCGACTGTATTTTTATTCTGTATATGAATCTAGTATATTTTTGCATAAGGCTGCAAGTTGCACAGTTTCCCTTGATGTGTTGGTGTTCTTTTTTGCAGATGAAACATAATTCGTTGTGGGATCACTGCAGGAGAGTATTGGCCTTCATATATTGTACATGTGCCTTGTGTTAATCTTTAATGATACAATAAAATAATTTTACTCACATGCATTCTCTAGCATTTATCCAATGATCGGCCAGTTCCGGCCAGTGGAACAATACACTTTACGAAGCAGCCGATTCCCAGGCCAGCATCCGACTGCGTAAAAAAGCGGTGGCAACGTGGGTATGAATGGAAAGGAAGTCATGTCAGTTACCTGTGATAAGTAGCTGATTCGGAACAAAATATAAAGGTATTCAAGCGCATATTTAGTCAATGAAATCTACACACAGCACTACACATTTCACCACTTTCTTTTTCGTTGTGGCAGCCGGGGCTTTGACATTGAGGCTGAGCTTTCCCTGCAGTTTCAGAGCACTCTCCACTAATCACATAATCACCCATGCCTGCACACAAGTCAGACAGGTGCACCACGATACCACCAGCGACTTAGTTTGTATTTTCCATCCATTCCTCCATTATTCAAGTCGCTAATCCTCACGAGGGTCGTGGGCGTGCTGGAGCCTATCCCAGCTGCCTTCGGGCAGGAGGTGGGGTACACCCTGAACTGGTTCAAGTTCAAGTCAACTTTATGTCAAATGTGCTGTAATCACAGGGCATACAAAGACGAACAACCATTCGCGCTCTCAATCACGCCTAGGGACAATTTTGAGCGTTCCACTAACCTGACATGCATGTTTTTGGAATGTGAGTGGAAACCGGAGTACCCGGAGAAAACCCACACAGGCACGGGGAGAACATGCAAACTCCACACGGGAAGGCCGGAGCCAGAATCGAACCCTGCACCTCTGCACTGTGGGGCGGACGTACTAACCAGTCGCCCACCGTGCCACCTTTTGTATTTTCCATTTTCTTTACATATTAATTGTATTCATTTTTAGTTATCAAGTGTATTCAGAACCATTTGATGTTTTGACTGTTGAAACTGTTAAAAAATGCAGCAGACAATATCATAACGGCTCTTTTATTTTGCAAAAAATGTTTTAGTCACTTGGAGCTCTGCGTTAAACTCAGCTGCCTCCAAAGTCACATAGTTTGATTGAATTCCTTCTTATAAATTAGAATGGTATATTATGCATGCAATACCGCATTAGCCACTGAGGATTTTCACCTTCCACAGACAAATCCACAATAAACACAAGATTCCCTCGATGGTCCAGATGAAGCTGTGTGGAAAAGAGGGGGGTGGGGGGGTGCAGAGGCCGCAGTATGAAGTTTGCGATTGCATAGTACATGAAGATCCTCATTCAATGCGCAGCATGCTGCTTTGCTTTGAAGTGCACATGACTGAAATCTTGCTTTTGGAACCATATACGTACTTTATGTCTCTTCTGTGGAGCATCTCTCAAAAGACTATGTACATTTGTTATATATATTTAAAACAATCACCAGGGATGCTTTTTGAATGGAATAAATGTTATGTTTCTTCATCTTTCCCGAAGTGTTGTTCAGCATTTCAACTGAGTAAAAGAGATGTACTTTGCTGTATTTCCTAATCATGACGCTCATAACAGGACACAGAGAGATGAATGACCTAAAATGTCATCCTTGTCCACTCCTGCTGCATACTTGAACATTGTGTTTTTCTTTGTACTATTTCTAAAGGAAAATAGTTCCTCTCAACAAACCAGAGGTATAGTGTACTGTGGGGCAGAATGGGCAGAAAAAGTTGCCTTGCTCATGTTTAACGTGCTTCCACCATTTTTACCTATTGTATCTCTTTTTTTATGAGACTAACAGATATTTTGGAGTCAATACACATTAGGGTCAGGATTGTTTAGCTAGTGGGCGTCAATTCCACAGCAATATGGCATCCAAATCCAATCTTCAACATCAAATTGAAGTCAAATTAATGTCACATGCTTTCTGGGAACCACTGCTCTAACTTAATTTGATTATTTCCATCATATGATGCTAATGCTGGCATCTGTCGATAAAATGATGAGCATTCCAGTATTCTGCGGAGGGTTCCAATCCAGTCCTGTATGCTGCGGCAGCATTCCGAACAAACTGCGAATACAGCTGTTTCAACTGTTACACATTTCCCCCCCACATAACTAGAAAACCAAACAGCCAAACGGTGAATGTCAAACACATCATATCGCAGATCAGAGACCAGCCCTCACATTTTGTATCCCATCAAACATATAAACATACATTTATCGTGGCCATCTTGAATTAGTGAACTTGACATTGAAATACATTTAAAAAGTAGTTATTTGTGTTTAATCTCGATTTGGATGTACTGTATTTACCAGTTGTTATGTGGCACGAACTTCATCATTCTCAAGTCAGGTGTGGTTCTCCGTACCAAGATTGAAAGGCTTGTTTGATATAAATCAGGAAATATGCTGGTTTTATCATCCTTCGTCGCCAATGAAGATCCTACTATCTACAGAAGTCACTTAGTCTGCATATATATATATATATATATATATATATATATATATATATATATATATATATATATATATATATATATCCATCCATATATACTGCCAATTGCTAGCTTATTAGTGTTTGTCATCTGGAGCTAACTTCATGATATTCTATTTCCCCAGCTAAAAGAAAAAAGATCACATATACAGTAAAACTACAACACAAGGTGCCTTAAAATCATTATTAGCTACATCTGCACTTCCTTATTTCACTCAGTTCAATCACACTGTCAATTAATGGTGGTGCAAACACTTTCTTAAAAAATTGCTGCTGTGCTGTGTTGCATTGCAAATTTAGGGGAAATAATGTAAATGGCTACACAGATACAAGCTCATATCATTTGCCATGAATGTCTCACTGAAGATCTTTTGGTTGATTTGTAGAATGCAAGGGTGAAACTGAATCTAATTTGTCAACCAATGTACAAATGGGGAAGAAAAAAACAATGTCGGTGAAAATTTGACAAATATGCATCCAGGAAACCAGAAACTAAATGCAAGACACAGGTGGCGAAGCAGGAAGCTGATTGGCTGTTGGAAGAGGGCGATTCTGGGAAGGACCTGAGGAACCCCAGCTGAAACCAATCACAGGAAATAATTCACTGAAACTACACACAAAGCCCAAACAGAAAGCTCACATCTCATTTAAATGCTATCAAATTGAAATTGATCAAGCAGACGCTCTTTAAAAGTTCTCCAAATAGCTTATTATAATAGCTTCCAGACTGCTTACAACAGAAGCAGAGCACTGTTTTCTCCATTTTAGTCTGACCTGTTTGCAGCAGTAAGAGTTTTCCCCTCAATAAATGAACCACTAAAGCTATGCGATTCAAGAAGTAACGTTCAATGACCGAAATAGTCCAAGAATGTGAAGCACCAATTTTTCAACTAGGAGCACGCTAAACAACTGCCAACCCATCCCCTTGCAAGCCCACTCCAGACCACACGTCCACAAGCTAGAGATTCCGAAAATCAGACATCCAGGATAGATACAAAAGATCTATGAAGGAACGAAGGAAGAAAGGAAGCAGACGTTCATCATCTATTAGCATGCAATAAGCTAAAGGTTGAGAGGCTTTTTACGTGGTTATGGAAGGGTCTGTGTCCAGTGGGCTTCCCACCTGGTGTGACATCACATCAGCACCATGCAACCACTGCTGATGACAGCGAGCACAATCTATGCAATGTCTTCTGCGTGGGATCCAGAAGGTCCAGTAGTTGGTTGGGTATGATGAAACTTCAACTTCAATTTCTGTGAATGTTTTGGAGGTTTAATACACAAATAAGTTAACCACCCTGAAAAATAGGGAAAACTTGGGACAATCTTGGCTCTGTGGCAGCGATTATTTGTGGGTGGAATTTGGAACATCTGGTCACCCACGAAGACTCAACAAGGTTCAGAGCCTGTGCCGGGAGTCATGGCTGTAGCTGCCCGGGGAGCTGCGGTTGCGGTGTGGCTTGTATGCATCCTGATAGGGGTCCTGGTAGTCCTGGTAGGGGTCCTGCGCCTCTCGGCTGTGCTGTGAGCCTGACGACATTCGATTGCGTCCCTTGTGTGCCCGTTCATTATGGTAGTTTTCCTCAGACGTCATCAGGTTGCGACGCTCGTTTGCAGTAGAATGATCGCCTGTGTGGTTGCTCTGTTGCATTCTTTGGCTCTGCTATTAGAAGGAATGAGTAAAACATGATACAAATGGGCGTATGGGGCATAATAAGAAACCCGTAGAGGTCACGGCATACCTGCAGTCCAGAGATGCTGGTAGGGTATGCTGTGAGGGTGCCGGGGGCAAGATTGCGTCCCAGCAAGGGGTTCAGGGGTGTCGCCATGGAGGTATGCGTTGCTTTCCAGTAGGCCTCAAGGTATTCTGCCAGATGCTCACAGGCGTCCTCTAGCTGGTTCTCGTCTAGGATGATGTCAAACATTTCCTGTGGGCAGCAAAACGCTCGGCGGCTATTACTTATTGTCATTTCAATGAAAGCAGAACAGTCAGCTATGAAGATGGCCACCTACTGGAGGACATTGAGCAAGTTTGTCTGCAGCCACTAGCTGGACATTCAGATGTTTGCTCTGGGACTTTCCTCTGGACTTGACTAGCCTCTGCAGAACCTGGAGGACAAGGACAATTAGTGCGGCTTTTGGGGGCTCCTCAGCAGAGTTCTGGGTGCTGCTGAGCATGCCGTGCTTGCTTATGGTCACTGTGAGTATAGGTATACTAGCTCCACATGACTAAGGCATTACTACCCTGAAAATGCGCACTAACTTCTTCCAGACTAAGATTTGTCATGGATATTTGGAGCAATCATGGGCGTTGTTGTAAATCCTTGGGTCCCAACACCATGTCAAGCTACTGTGGTGCAAAACGCTCATTACAGATTCAAAAAAGGAAGAAAAACATCTATCTAACATGGCACCGTTACCTTAATATTGGGGAATTCCTGTTTGACAAATAATCAAGACTTGATTGTTGTTTGCCCCGACAAAATGTATTTTCTGTGATCTATCATGCAACTCCATTTTATGCTGATGTTCACGACCACCATTAAACAGTACTTGCTTGAGCTTACCTTTGGTGAAGACACTTTGACATGGACGATAATAGGGGCCAAAGAGGTCTTGAGGAGTTGGGCTGGGTGGTTGATGGTGTCGGCATCCAGCACTACCAGTTGCAGTGAGCGGGCCAACTCAAAGATGCGCTCAATCTCACTTTGCACTTCAGCTGATGACACAAGGCATGAGTAAGGAGTGGCTGAAGATGCTAAGAGAAAACTTTATCTGGGCAACAACTAGCTTTCCATTTAAAGTTCCATTCCTTACCTAAACTGGAACGGGTGTTGGATCGCTCTATAATGGCCCTCTTGCTGGGGTTGTTGAGGACGGACCTCTTGGCTAAAGATATATCTGCAGTGACTCGAGTGATTGATATCCTGCAAGAGTGAGACAAACAATCTACAGATCCACGTGATGGTAAGAAAGTAAAACAAAAAAGGAAGCATTGCATTTGTCTTACCTGCCATCAAATCTGTGCTTGAGAAAGTCAAAGAGTGCCTTCTGCATCATATCAGTCACCTGCACAGACGAGTTTTCCATTTTCAATGCCATTACTGCTGTTTTGGTCTTTTAATCCATCCATCCATCCATCCACCCATCCGTGCATCCATCCATTTTCTTCTGCTTATTTAAGGGCATGTAACCAGTGCATCAGTTTAAGCAGGGATGATCAGACTTCAACACCACTGAAGGCATTGCAGACCATGCAGAGGGACAGAATAAGCTGTATCAGGAAGTCAGGTAGCCCTTAAACTCCTGGAGCAGCATCCACATAGGAATCCCAGAGGGACATGGTCAAATGCCTCTTCCATAAAGGACACATTGGCTGGTTCGTAGAAGTATCCTCAAGGACACAGCTGAGTGTTCAAGGATGGCCAACTGTTCCAATGCTAGGAAGAAAACCAAACTACTCCTCCTGAATCTGAGAAATGAATTCATGATGGATCCCCCTCCATAGAACCCCTGATTAGGTATTACTGTACCAGGAAGGCTGAGGATTGCGATCCCCCTATAATTGGAACTCCTGCACCGGTTCTGCCTTCTTAACGATATATGCATTGTAAGTGGGAGAGTTGGCAGTGAATTGGAGAAAAGGGGGACCGTCACCCCAGTGCATTCTGCTTGGCCTGCCAGTACCCATTAGCTACCTCCAGAGCCCCACAGGCCAAAAAGGCCCGACAGGAATCCTTCATTTTGACAACATCCATCACCACCAGTGTCCACCAACAGGTTTGGGGTTTTCTCCCACGACAACAAAGGAGGCCGACATGGTCCACGCTAATTCCGTTTGGGGATATGCCTCCCACTATTCCGGGATATGGTGAAAGTTCTTCTGTAGATGATAACTGAAACCGATTCTGCCAGACGTTCCCAGAACACCCTCACATTAGATTTGGCCCTGCCATGGTTAGGACCAGGATCTTTCCCAACCATCGGCCCAAATACACCGCTAGCTGGTAATCGCTTGACAGTCCAGCTCTTCTCTTCACCTAGGACATGTGGCCACAGATGACACGACCATAAAGTTGATAATGCGGCCTAGGATGTTCTGGTGGCAAGCATAAACTGCACCGCCATGATAAGTTGGTGCCTCCGGAAGGAAGGAAGCCAGCGGACTCGAACAAAATCCACTCAAGTACACACAGCACAGTAGCACACATAACGTCTTCTCAAGCTCACCTCATAACCCTTGAGCGAAGGTCCCACCAGCACCACCGGTCTCATGGAGGGAACCACGTCATACGGGGGGACGTGTTCCGTCTGTCAATTCAAACATTTAGTCAGCAGCAAGCGGCTGAATATGAGTGAGACAATGGGGCCAAAATAACACAATCAGAAAGCTCCAATGGGCAGCGGATGAATGCGGATTACAATCCGTCGTTAAAATGACAGGCTTCTCTTGCATGATGCAAACGCGCTGAAACTATGTTTCCACCAAGCAGTACAGTTCAGTTTAAGCCAGCATGATATATCCGAAAGTGCTGTGTGTTTCCATCGCAAAATGTGTTGGTGGGATTGTGTTAGCCGGGTCAGCTACATATAACGGTGTACTATCCTATCCTAGCCAGTCATATCCAACATCTGCAACAATGATGAAGTACAGTTTGTCAGATAGTAATGAAAATGTAGAACATCCGACAATATGTTTTATACTTCCTTAGCATGTTGTTATTTCGAACAAGAACAAACAAATATGTATAAGAAAAGGTATTTTGTGGTCTTCCCATCCCATTCCCCTTGTTTTTGGAAGTTATGACACTCTGTCATCATCAATGGAGGGACTGCCGTATCTCTACTGCCCCCCTTTTGGTACCCTACCACTGCAAATGGTGCCAGGTGTGCTATCTGGTCACTTTCACAACACGATCAACTCATGAAAACAAACTGTAATGATTGATGAAAACAAGGCTTCAATGTAACAAGAGAATGAAAGGATGAGGAGCAACATGCCAATGTTGTCTGCAAAGAGACATTTAACTGGCTGGTTACAGTTTGGATTTTTAAAGATGTGGAAAAAAAAGACAACTTTGATACTTCAGTGAGCCTGAAGTATTGCGCTCCGCGTGAAATGCGGCCACTTGCTGCAGCGCCACAAGCTCCTGTCATTCTGCAATGGAGGCCACAAGAACTCAGTGGATGCTTCATGAGTGGGTCTCACCAACTTACCACTTTCTGTTTCTGCTTTCCTGTGGGAGGGGAGAGAAGACAGCGACAGTGTCGTCAGTGGCTGCTTGGGGAAGGAGTCACAGTCAGAAACCTTGCGTGCTTTGAGCAAAGAAAACCTAGCAACTATCAACTAGGATTAAGAAAAATGTGAGAAAAGGTGTTTCTATGTTCCTATCATATTCACAAAATCACACGAGTGCTGTTCGGGAGAGGGGAAAGGGTTCATAGTCTTGTCGTTGGATTCACACTGTGGTAAGCCCCACTCTCAGAACGCCTGCAGTCCTCAACTGGAGGAAGAGGAGCATCATGGGAAAATGTACCAACAACCGTCGGCAGTGAACTTAGGCTCTAAGCAGAGATGGCTTTATGCTCTTATTCTATGCTCTTGCACTTCAGGAGGCTCGTCTCTAAGCAGGTGGCTGGCTACTTAGAGCCCACTCCCCCTGTCTGATGCTCTCACCTGCCGCGGATATGAGGGGTCGGATAGAGGCAGACACCTCATCCTCTACACTGGAAGAGGAGTTCCCTCCAGACTTACTGAAAAACACAAGAGGGGGATAAAGAGAGACAGAAACACAGTGTGGCATTAATGCGGAAAAACCTGAGAAACCTGAGGAAATTTTAAGGGATCAGTCCAGGAATTCCAAATACAGTGAATTTGAATGTGTCCGCTTGTCTGAGATGCTTTGGTGGCAGTCACCAAGCTCACAAGTAGCGCGCTGGAGCAGTCGGGTCCACAGAGATTAGCGTTACAAGTCGACTTTGAAGCTAGACGAAGTGCATGAGTTACTGTACAAACGCTGGGTGACATAACCATCAAGACACGTTACGCACACGACAAAGCGCACACAAAGGTAAAGGGACCTCTTATTAGGGCTGCTGAAAGCGACTGTGAGTGGAGGAGAGTATCGAAATAGGCATGAGTCATAAAAAGATCCGCACCCAGTAGAGAGGCCAAAAGAATGTCAACTGTTTGGCACCAATTTTACTTGACTTTAATAAACACTCCAAATCATACCAACTTTGCAAATGCAAATGTAACATGTTCGTACATGGAAGTTAAAATAAAAAGCCCCAACCATAAGAAGTTTGGATCATTTTCATTCACTGCCAACCTTACAGTCCATGTTGAAAACGGAACATTGCACATACGGCCTAGAACGTAATGGTACTCTTTGCACTTATCCAGCAAAGCACATTGACTGCACTGCTACTGCATCCGGTCGAATCCCTGTACTCACCAAAGTCTTTATTCACATTTCAGTACCGCATGTACTGAAATGTGCGGTACTGAGGTGCTTTTGAGGTGCTTTTTTTTCATGTGCCATTATCAATGTCTGCACATGGCACGTTCCCATGTAGTTTTTATGGTGAGAAGTCCATTCAAAGTTTTACCCATAGGCTTCTGACTATGGGAAGCTCAATTCACACAAATGTTCAACAACAATGTACAGCATGGTCTTATACTGCTTACCCTTGGACTCGTCCTCTTTTCTGCTCTTGCTGGAGCCTGATGTTCTCCAGTTTGAGGGGACTGGGGATGAAGCCGATCTCGCATCCCTCTTTCACCAATCGTCCGATCCACCAGTCGTTATTGAACTTCTAGAAACAGAACACAGGAAACAACGCCACAAAGTTGACTCCACTTTTCTTCACTCATGTTATATAGATCATAGCTGATGGAAGAAAATGCCCATCATAACCTCTTTTATGTGGAGAAAGTCCTTGGCATCAAAGGAGATGGCTGTGGCAGGAACTGGAACGTCCTCATCCAGAGCACCGCAGTAGCTGACATTGGTCCTCACAGCAAATGCTACAGGTTTGGTCTGGAAGACACAGTCACATTATGGAATGTACCCGAATTCTTGAGACCAATCCTATACTGTTTTTTTGTGCATGTGGCTACCTTGGCTCTCTCCAGCTGGATGGTGGCCTGCTGCTCCCGCTCCTGTCGGCTCTGTCCCGGCCCTTGGCTCTGGCTAGGGCTCTGGCTCTGCACCTGGGCCTGCACGTCACGTTCCTCCTCCAAAGAGACATCTGAGTCTGATGGTCTACTAGTATATGAATCAGCTGAGCCCTGCAAACATGTCATGAATCAAAGCAGAGGCTTCCTTCAGCTGTCTGCAAATACACATCAGCAATTCAAGCATGTTTGGAATGTTCAATAATGCAATCAGGAGAAGGGGAGAATTCAGCTCATGATGGTGTTTTCAAGACTGATGGCTCAGCACTTTTTACTTGCTCGCTGTCTCTGTACACATCTATACTATGTATCCAAACCGGCCTCTCACAAGGTCTGGCATGAGGATACTTCTGGATTTTGGCATCATTAGGACAATATGGATGTCCAAATGGGGAAATGTAGTCCACAGGCAAAAAGAACACAAACACCCCTGGCAAAATACTATTCACTGCTGGACTCTCCCTGTTTTGGTATTATTAAATAAAAGGCGCATTCTGCTGATTCTATGCCTCAAGATCGGTTCAGCGCAGCATGCTCAGCCGGGGAAGTCATCTGTGTAATGGCTTTTTCAAGGAGACAAAACGGTTACTTCAGCTTGAGTACAAATTTATAAAAGATAGGCTACTGTGTGGAGTTTAGGATGGATTGGGGGTGAGTTGCGGGAAATGTTCTTGAGGGCTCAGGCTGCCTTGATTTTCTGTCTCTCTTTCACAAGTAAGCCAATACACGCGTGTGTCCTCACACCATTTTTACCCTCATGTCAAATCACTATGCGAAGCATCTTTTCATCTATCTGGATGCTTTGCAGCATCCGAAGCCTCATCCAATAGAGTAGCTTCAGCATGTGACTCATCAACATCACAATCCACTTAATGACATCACGATGCGTGATTCTGGGCAGAGCCTACACAATGGGCTGAAAAATGCTCGGCCGTGTCTATTTCGAGCAGTGCCATGTCACAATGAACATCTTTCAGTCTTCTTCCTGGTGTCGGGATTTGCTCCATTTCTTGGAGCATCAGACCGATAGGCACTGAATGGTGTCAGACTGCAGCAGAAGCCGCACATCACGAGCAAACATGGTGGGCACCCACATAAAATTGACGGAAGACACATCAGAGGCCATCTGCCCAAATGTGTACCACACACACACACACACTCATACGCACACACACACGGGCGTACCCACAAACACACACACGCAACCCACTTCCAGCCAAGGCAGAGTCTATCATCACACTCTGTTGGTGGCTTACAGGCCTTTCGACGATGCTACGGGTGAGCGCAAAGCCGTACGCATCCAAACACTCACCGCCTCAGAGTCTTCAAATCCATGCAGGTACAAATTGTCATACATGGAGGTTTGTTATTCCAACACGCGCCTCTGATACAGAAAGGGGGGGACGGACAAGTGTAGAGGCAGAGGAAGAAGGAGGGGGCGCCAGAGAAGGGGGAAAAGGATGGATGGGATGACGACAATCCCCTCTCCTCACGGCACAGAAGGCTATTTAAACAAAGAGAGATCTCTCTCCTCCCGTTTGTTCCTCTGGAGCCTTGATGGATGCAGCGTCTCCCTGGTCCCACAGAGCTGCTCACATTATAGGATGGAGAGGCGCTCCCTGGAGGTAGCCCGATCCTGGCATTTCATTTCATCACACAGGCAAACAGCGGGCAGCAGCACAAGCAGATCCTGCCTCAATATCTAAGCCTGATGACTGAGCAAATGTGCACCAATGCGATTGGCTGCCTCGCTGGCCACTCAGCTCAGAGGTAGCAGGGATCAGTGGGGGAGGAGGGTGGAGCAGCATCCTCCATTTCCTTTTTGAGCCCTTTCTCAGAGAGCTGAAATTATTGCAAGGATTCAATAGTAATAATGTTAATAACATAACATTTATTACAGTATATATTACAGTGGTATTTGTTAATTGTAACTGGTTCATTTTATCATTATATTAATCATTCTATCTTGACAGTTTTAAATAATTTTCACTATTATCATCATCCATCCATCCATCCATCCATTTCACTTATCTGGGGTTGAGTCGTGGGGCAGCTACTGTAGCAGGGAAACCCAGACTTCTCTCTCGGCAGCTACAATGTCCAGCCCTTCGTGGGGAATCCCAAGGCCTTCCCAGGTCAGGCCGAGGACAATGTCTCTCCAGCATGTCCTGGGTCATGCCGGGGCCTCTTCCCACTGGGATGTACCCGGAACACATCACCATGGAGTCATTCAAACCAAATGTCCGAGGAGCCTAATCTGGCTCTTCTCAATTGGGAAAAGCAGCAGCTCCACTCCCTGAACCACGACACCATCGGTGACTGAAACCACACTTATGTTTATGCATTTAGGGTTCCATCTGCGTTTGCTCCTGGGTTCCACCGGGGCATCACATGCGTTAGCCCACATGTGCTTATGTGGGTTTTTCACGGGGTTCAAAATGGGCAATTTTATGTCTGAAACATCTTTGCTTCACGTGTATTTGCTTGTATGCAGACCAGTCTTTACGAACCCAGGGGGCCTACAGTCAAGGCCAGAATTAACAAAAAATATCAATTAAAAATTTTTTAGATTTTCCTGTCAATCTCTTGACATTCTTGGCACGAGTTTACCAACACACCGGCGATTCTGTGAAAATTTGTAATCGTTTCATATTATTTTGCTTGTTGAACTTGTTGAACTTTCTGTCAGTCATTTAACCACTGCACAGGTTCACAAAGAATCCCGATTCAGGTGGCCTATGTTAATGAAGGCAATAAATTCCACATTATTCTGTCATTTTTTTATTCATCAGCCAATAATATCATCGAGGCATCTGTGGACCTATCACACACCCGTATGATTGACTCCGGACGTCAAGTGAGAGATCCATGCATGCATTTGTTAATGCAGCCAAGCTGACAGGATCATAGAGGAGACAGGCGAAGGATCGGAGAGCACTGATAGAATTAGCGTTACTCAGTCAACATTCCATCCAACTGAATGCACATCTCACTTTGATGAAAAGGGCATAGTGATGCATGTGCCAGCTGGATACGCCCCTATCAAGCGCCTGGAGTGCTTTTTATAACTATCGCGACAGCAGATGGGCAGAACTACTATGGTGAATCCTTGCGATCACTCACTGCGAGCGTGTGCACTGGATGAGGAAGCAGCGCTGGCCTGTTCGATTGCGGCCTCCCTGTCGCCGAAGAGCTACCCGCGGGCTGCAGAAAACGAACACCGTTGCAACGCCTTGGTTCTTCTTTTGGGAGCATGTACAATGCTCGCGTCTTCATTTGTCCCTTCTTGTTGTGACACCCTGGCCGTCCACAACAGCTGTCTACCATTTACAAAGTCTAGCATATGCTCATACAAGTTTTCGAGCCTGCCAAAATAGCATTGTTTACAGTTGGCGCAGTGCATTGTGTCATCAACATCCAGAGTTCAGATTTTTACTTTCTAAACGCTATTGTTTACCTGAGCAAGTATTGGATGCGCAGCAGTGCAATAATTTTGTGACATGCAGTCAGTTGTCATATCATCCATCCATCCATCCATTTTCTGATCCGCTAATCCTCACAACGGTTGTGGGCGTGCTGGAGCCTAACTCAGCTGTCTTTGGGCAGTGGGCAGGGGACACCCTGAACCGGTTGCCAGCCAATCGCATGCTCACACTCACACCTAGGGACAATCATGAGTAGTCTATTAATGTGCCACACATGTTTTTTGGAATGTGAGAGAAAACCGAAGTACCCGGAGAAAACTCACCGCCGAAAAAAACCCGCGTCCGTGCATGATGCCGTGGGAGAGAGGCAATTAATAACTTAACTAACTTTGCTCCATACATTTGCATAGCACTGCTGATTCCATCTTGAATGGCGCCTTTTGCGACAACTGCAAGTAAGTATTACCATAGACAACATTCACATTACATATACAAAGATGCCTTCCTGAGTACGTCGATGCCGCAACCGTATTGGTTGAAGCAAAGTGAAGCAAATTATGAATATGCTTCGTTCTTGCAGATGTATCATCAAGCAAAAACTCACCAAATCAATACAGCATTATTGCTTTTGATTGTATGATGTTATCCTAGCGCAGTTTTCCGATATTATTTGCCAAATTTATATTTAATATTAAAGCCACATACAATATGGCAGATTGGCTGACATATCACTCCGACCCAGTTCAACAACTGTCTGCTACAGAAATTAAAAGAAAAAGGAAGCAATTATTTATATTCATTATTCATTATACATTCATCCCACTGTGTGTGTGTGTGTGTGTGAGTGTGCGTGTGTGTGTGTGCGCGCGTGTGTGTGTGTGTGTGTGTGTGTGCGTGCGTGCGTGCGTGTGAGCTGCCTTGCACCTGTCTGAGGATGAAGCTGGTCGAGGTAGTGCTGCCGTCAGACCTCTTAAGGCGGCTTCTCCGGGAATAAGTCCCCCGGTTCACCTGGAATAAGCATAAGGAGCAAAAGAGAAAACCAGAGAACTGCATTATTATAAACACACTATTCAAGTTCATAATCCGCATATTTTGATGACCATTAATGAAACCCAACACAACCCCAGTTGATGCGGTAGGGTCGAGAAAGAGAGATTTCACAAACTGGCGGTTAATAGATCTCCTATATGCAATCCTTAGGTCACATGTTTGGCCGGCCACTTGTTGCTCGGAACAATCACTGGTGGCCTGAAGCGTCGAGAAAAAGTGCCAAATGTTTGTCTTGCATTCTCGTCTGTTTGAATTGCAAATTAGGGTACAATAAAGCGGGTTCCGATAAAGTGCAGCCAGAACAGTTTAATATAGCAGTCCAGTATAGCACAGTAGAGTATCCTGCTAGCATGTCTGCCACACAGTCGAGAGGTTTTGAGTTGAAATCTTGGCACAGGCTATCCTGTGTGAGGTATCAAATAGATCTTTGATTCTCTCTTTGCTTGCATGAGATATCTCTAAGTACTCCAACTCCCTCTCACATTCCCAAAAACATGCATGTTAGCCTCAACGTAGACTGTCAGTGTGACTGTTTCTTTGTCAACATCACTGGCGGGTGGATGAAATCCTCATGCTGCCAAAATCATCACTTTTCATGGGACCCCTAAAACAGCACGTGTTCAACCATTAACATTGCATCGTCAAAGAGAGTAGGCCATTTTCAACATTTGAGATTGGTAAATACAGTAATTTGGAAAAATAACACCTGCAGGCCAATCGCGTAGATTTGTGGGAAAAATGTGAGATTTACCAAATTGTGACATGGGGGGGATTCGGCTCAATGTCAGTTTTATGTACCCTGGGATTGGCTGGCAGCCAGGGAGTACCACGCTTCTCACCAATGTCAAGATTTTAGCTTGTGGTGTATGTCAAGATGAACCCTCTCTTCTTGGCTCCTTATTGCATAACCCTTTGAATGAGTCAAAACTGCAAAGAAGTATGGCACCTGCCATGTTCACGTCATTATGTCATTCCTGAAGCAGTCAGGCTGGATCTAACCATAGACAATGTTGGGGATTCAAATACCATGTTTCAATACTACTGCGTTGACAGTTGGAGGACTAGAAATCAGCATAATCAGAAATCAGCTCTTTGTCTCACCCCTATCAATGCCATATATAACAGCGGACATACTCGCTCGGGAGCAAAATTAATTATCTGCCAGTGATTTGTCCCATATATGTCTGAGTCTCCAGAGTGAACGACAATGTCAGAGAAGTCAGGGCCCACTTCTCTCACTGTCTGAAACAAGGCCGTTAAACTGGGTCACCATCTCTCTCTGTCACCAAATGCATGCCAGGAAAAGCCAAAAAGAGAGAGCACCTAAATAGCCTTCGATTGTAATTAGATAGAGAATGAAAGATATTTTGTATAGCAGCCTAAAAATATTTTCACCCATAAGAACTGTTTTTAACCTCATCGTTATTGCTTTAAAGAAGGATGAAACTACAAGTCAACAGTCTTAAACAGAAGATTAAAGCATTGACACATTGTAGAAGGGCTCCCATGGAAAAGCTCAAGTTTGCATTACTATATGAACTGCCAAAATAAACAAAATGAGACGAAACAAAATTCCTGAGCACATTTAGAGGAGATACCTGAAATATGGGCGCCTGGATACCCTCACCAATCTTGTTCCGTATGTAGATATGTCGGGACATTTCAGCCAGGACATCGGTCCAGACTGCTGGCTGCTCCGGTGCGGCCCAGCGGAGGGGTGCCGGCTTTCGGGCTGCGTGCTCCAGCTTCACACGCCACAGCGGGACATGAGCGCTCGCTGTCTAATCTCCTCGGCGGCGAGGACGCAGGTGCTCCTACTGCAGCTGTTGTGGACTGAGAAGCTTGTGATGATGATGAGAATGATGATGATGATGATGACGATGATGATTGTGATGCTCGCCCACTCATAAGCAGATGGACTTGAGTGATAGATGAGGGAGGGGGGTCTTTATTTAGCCTGCGGAGAGGGATAATTATGGGCTATTTTAGACACTGCGTAAGAGTTATTCCAGGCTCACCCTGGACACGGGATCATTTGGAATAATAAGCACAGTGTTCCAAAAGATCATCGATTTTCACAAAGCTTCCCAAATATGCGCAGTGTCTGTGGCGCGACACTTTTTGCCTTCCACTCTGAATTTCTTTTGTGCCATGTCCAAATCAAATCTGCTTTCCAGGTGCTGTCGTTTTTGCTGAATTTCCTGAAAAAGTTATCCTCAACAATATTGTTTGACTGAGTTACAGCACACACGGACACGAACGATCGGGATGGAAGGCTTACCCAATTTACAAAGGTGATCTCCTGGCCATCTTTACATCATCCACAAGTTCTGTTTGTGCGGCCGCTGCCCTTGCAGGAGTGCAACAGCCCACAACTGGCAGGCAAGAAAAACTTGGCACCGCCAAACCAAGCAATCAAGTAAGTTTCAATTAGTGAAACGATCATAGCATAGCCAAACACAAATATCTCCCACCGCTACGTTAGCAACGTAGAGTACGTTGCCAGTCTGCCTGCTTCCGCCCTCAGCCGGTCGGCCACCCCTGTCCTGTGCATGTAAGGCCTCTTGTCTTTTCCTCTTTGTGTCTTCTACTCATCTCATCTAGTGCTCCTAGTGTCTCACATCACCCCACTATTTTACCTCCGCAGATATATATATATTTTTTTACTTTTCAGATTGCGAAGATCGCCCTGATTGAGTTAACCTTCTTTCTGATTCAAATTCCGATTGAGATTTTCTTTGTTCTCTTGCCAGTCATTTTTCAAGCCCTTTACATTTTATTTAAGATTCCTCTGAGCCCACCCTTGAATCCTTCCCTTCAGACCTTTACTTGGGCACCTGGCACCTAAGGCAACCAAGTGAAGGTTCTGGCTCCTCTCATGATTCCGCCTTCTTTTCCAAGTCGCGTCCTTCAGATCCTGTCCCCAAGTCACTTCATTTCCCACCATCTTCCTCAGTCCCTTACCATGTTTTTTTTCGACTACACCTTTCCAAGTTCCTATATACTCATGACCCTCAAATCGTCTGTGTTCTATAAATTACATTGTGGCAGACTGATGAGTCCCAGGCTCCTGCTCCTCGGCAGTGGTCGAGGCCACTACCCCGTCCTGCTTCATCAGCGCGTGCCAGTGGTGACCCACTGGGCCCCGGAGCGTGTGCAGGTATCGCGTTTGAAGCTCAATTCATGCGTCCTGCAAAGTGAGAATGTGTCCCGCAAAAACAATGCTTGCTCTCATACCAAACTTGGTCACGGTGTCGGCCAAAGCCTGAGGCAACCAAATTAATATTATTTGACAGTTCGACACAGCTCTGTCTCCGCATCCAACCCGCAGTTGTACAGCTGACTGGAGTGGGAGGTTGCCGTCAACAGTTTTTTTGTTGTTGTCATGAGACCGCACGCACGTGCAGTGAAAGTCAGCCACGCTGGCAGATGAGCGTGCACCTTATGAAGTCAAAAATGGAGAAAGAAACTTACATAAATGAACAATCAAAATCTCTACCACAAGATGGCAGAAGGTACACAATTAACCTGTGTAGCCTTTTTTGTGAACAATTTCCTCAGCGGTGAGATTTTTTTTCCCAATGTGAAATACTGTATGTGCATTGGCTCGATTAAGGTTATGAAGTACTCGAGTAGTAAATCCCCAGACTCATTTTTATATTATAAGCTATTCCATTTTTTTCCTTATTGGACTATTTCTGAGCATATCTTGAGGGGAATAGGGAACTGTTCATATACCATGTAAATAGGTTTGTGTTGGAAATGGTAAAGCAGTATCAATGAGTCTGATCCTATATACGTGAAGATAATCACTCTGTCTTTATTTTTCTACTGCAAGTCAAGCAATAGACTTGGCTTTTCCCAGACAAATCTGCTGAGAACTCGACTGTTTTGAAGCTGTGATCTTGGGAGCACGTTAACAAAAATGGTAACGTCCAGCGAGCATCCAAGGCCTCATAGCTCAGTGGTTAGAGCACTGGTGTAGCACACCAGGGTTCGTGAGTGCAATTCTCACTGAGGCCTCATCGCATATAACTGACTTCCAGCGATCTGTGTCAAGCAAATCTGTGAACTTGTCAATGACCTTCGAACGTGAATAACATCACTTACTACTGCAAGTCAAACAATGGACTTGGTTTTCCCCATACAAATCTGCTGAGGACTAGACAATTTTTGAGGCTCTGATTTTGGTTGCACGTTAACCCGACAATTTTTGAGGCTCTGATTTTGGTGAGACGTGAACAAAAATGCTAATGGCCACTGAGCATGCAAGGTCTCATAGTTCAGTGGTTAGAGCACTGGTCTAGTAAACTAGGGGTGGTGAGTTCAGTTCTCAATAAGGCCTAATAACGTGTAACTGGGTTCCTGTCTTCTGTGTACTTGTCAGTATCTTACAAACGTGCATAACATCACTTACTACTGCATGTCAAACAATGGACTTGGCTTTTCCCAGACGAATCTGCTGAGGACTAGACAACTTTTGAGGCTCTGATTTTGGTTGCACGTTAACAACAATGGTAACGGCCAGCTAGCATCTAAGGCCTCATAGCTCAGTGGTTAGAGCACCCGTCTGGTAAACCAGGGGTCGTGAGTTCAATTCTCACTGAGGCCTCCTCATATCTATCTGAGTTCCTGTCATCTGTGTCAGGCAGATCTGTGTACTAGTCCGTATCATTCGTACGCGAACAATACACTTAATACTGCAAATCAAACAATGGACTTTGCTTTTCCCAGACAAATCTGCTGAGTACTAGACAATTTTTGAGGCTCTGATTTTGTTTGCACTTTAACAAAAATGCTAACGGCCTCCTGGCATGCAAGGCCTCATAGCTCAGTGGTTAGAGCACTGGTCTAGTAAACCAGGGGTCGTGAGTTCAATTCTCACTGAGGCCTCATCATATCTAACTGAGCTTCTGTCATCTGTGTCAAGCAGATCTGTGAAGAACATAACTCGGTCTTTATTTTTCTACTGCAAGTCAAGTAATGGACTTGGCTTTTCCCAGACAAATCTGCTGAGAACCCGACTCTTTTGAAGCTGTGATCTTGGTAGCACGTTAACAAAAATGGTAACGTCCAGCTAGCATCCAAGTCCTCAAAGCTCAGTGGTTAGAGCACCTGTCTAGTAAACCGGGGGTCGTGAGTGCAATTCTCACTGAGGCCTCAATGCATGTAACTGCATTCCTGGCATCTGTGTCCATTAATTCTGTGGACTTGTCAGTATCCTTCAAACGTGGAGAACATCACTTTCTACTACAAGTCAGGCAATGGCTTTTCATGAAAAAATCTGCTCAGACCAGACCATTTAGAGGCTCTGATTTTGGTTGCACGTTCACAAAAATGTTAATGGCCAATGATTTAGCAAGGCCTCATAGCTCAGTGGTTAGAGCACTGGTCTCGTAAACCAGGGGTCGTGAGTTCAATTCTCACTGAGGCCTTATTACGTGGAACTGAGTTCCTGTCATCTGCATGCTTGTCAGTATCCTTTGAACGTGAAGCACATCACTTACTCTTTCAGTTTCTACTGCAAGTCAAGCAATCGATGCCTTTTCCCAGACAAATCTGCTGAGGATACTCGACAATTTTCGAGGCTCTGATTTTGGTTGCACTTTAACAAAAATGCTAACGGTCGTTGGCATGCAAGGCCTCATAGCTCAGTGGTTAGAGCACTGGTCTAGTAAACCAGAGGTCGTGAGTTCAATTCTCACTGAGGCCTTATTACGTGGAACTCAGTTCCTGTCATCTGTGTCAAGCTTATCTGTGTACTCGTCAGTATTTTCAAACGTGAATAACAATCACTTACTACTACTACAAGTCGAACAATGGACTTGGCTTTTCCCAGACAAATCTGCTGAGGACGAGACAACTTTTGAGGCTCTGATTTTGGTTGCACGTTAACAACAATGGTAACGGCCAACTAGCATCCAAGGCCTCATAGCTCAGTGGTTAGAGCACTGGTCTAGTAAACCAGGGGTCGTGAGTTCAATTCTCACTGAGGCCTTATTAAGTGGAACTGATTTCCAGTCATCTGTGTCAAGCTTATCTGTGTACTCGTCAGTATTTTTCAAACGTGAATAAAATCACTTACTACTGCAAGTAGAACAATGCACTTGGCTTTTCCCAGACAAATCTGCTGAGGACGAGACAACTTTTGAGGCTCTGATTTTGGTTGCACGTTAACAACAATGGTAACGGCCAACTAGCATCCAAGGCCTCATAGCTCAGTGGTTAGAGCACTGGTCTTGTAAACCAGGGGTCGTGAGTTCAATTCTCACTGAGGCCTCCTCATATCTATCTGAATTCCTGTCATCTGTGTCAGGCAGATCTGTGTACTAGTCCGTATGCGAACAATACACTTAATACTGCAAATCAAACAATGGATTTGGCTTTTCCCAGACAAATCTGCTGAGTCCTCGACAATTTTTGAGGCTCTGATTTTGTTTGCACTTTAACAAAAAATGCTAACGGCCTCCTGGCATGCAAGGCCTCATAGCTCAGTGGTTAGAGCACTGGTCTAGTAAACCAGGGGTCGTGAGTTCAATTCTCACTGAGGCCTCATCATATCTAACTGAGCTTCTCTCATCTGTGTCAAGCAGATCTGTGAAGAACATAACTCGGTCTCTATTTTTCTACTGCAAGTCAAGTAATGGACTTGGCTTTTCCCAGACAAATCTGCTGAGAACCCGACTCTTTTGAAGCTGTGATCTTGGTAGCACGTTAACAAATTGTAATGTCCAGCTAGCATCCAAGTCCTCAAAGCTCAGTGGTTAGAGCACCTGTCTAGTAAACCAGGGGTCGTGAGTTCAATTCTCACTGAGGCCTTATCATATCTGACTGAGCTTCTGTCATCTGTGTCAAGCAGATCTGTGAAGAACATAACTCGGTCTTTATTTTTCTACTGCAAGTCAAGTAATGGGCTTGGCTTTTCAGAGACAAATCTGCTGAGAACCCGACTCTTTTGAAGCTGTGATCTTGGTAGCACGTTAACAAAAATGGTAACGTACAGCTAGCATCCAAGTCCTCAAAGCTCAGTGGTTAGAGCACCTGTCTAGTAAACCAGGGGTCGTGAGTGCAATTCTCACTGAGGCCTCAATGCATGTAACTGCATTCCTGTCATCTGTGTCCATTAATTCTTTTGTGGACTTGTCAGTATCCTTCAAACGTGGAGAACATCACTTTCTACTGCAAGTCAGGCAATGGCTTTTCATGAAAAAAATCTGCTCAGACCAGACCAGTTTAGAGGCTCTGATTTTGGTTGCACGTTCACAAAAATGTTAATGGCCAATGATTTAGCAAGGCCTCATAGCTCAGTGGTTAGAGCACTGGTCTCGTAAACCAGGGGTCGTGAGTTCAATTCTCACTGAGGCCTTATTACATGGAACTGAGTTCCTGTCATCTGCATGCTTGTCAGTATCCTTTAAACGTGAAGCACATCACTTGCTCTTTCAGTTTCTACTGCACGTCAAGCAATCGATGCCTTTTCCCAGACAAATCGACTGAGGATTCGACAATATTTGAGGCTCTGATTTTGTTTGCTCTGTAACAAAAATGCTAACGGTCGTCGGCATGCAAGGCCTCATAGCTCAGTGGTTAGAGCACTGGTCTAGTAAACCAGGGGTCGTGAGTTCAATTCTCACTGAGGCCTAATTACGTGTAACTCAGTTCCTGTCATCTGTGTCAAGCTTGTCTGTGTACTCGTCAGTATCTTTCAAACGTGAATAACATCACTTACTACTACTACAAGTCGAACAATGGACTTGGCTTTTCCCAGACAAATCTGCTGAGGACTAGACAACTTTTGAGGCTCTGATTTTGGTTGCACGTTAACAACAATGGTAACGGCCAACTAGCATCCAAGGCCTCATAGCTCAGTGGTTAGAGCACTGGTCTAGTAAACCAGGGGTCGTGAGTTCAATTCTCACTGAGGCCTTATTAAGTGGAACTGATTTCCAGTCATCTGTGTCAAGCTTATCTGTGTACTCGTCAGTATTTTTCAAACGTGAATAAAATCACTTACTACTGCAAGTAGAACAATGCACTTGGCTTTTCCCAGACAAATCTGCTGAGGACGAGACAACTTTTGAGGCTCTGATTTTGGTTGCACGTTAACAACAATGGTAACGGCCAACTAGCATCCAAGGCCTCATAGCTCAGTGGTTAGAGCACTGGTCTTGTAAACCAGGGGTCGTGAGTGCAATTCTCACTGAGGCCTCCTCATATCTATCTGAATTCCTGTCATCTGTGTCAGGCAGATCTGTGTACTAGTCCGTATGCGAACAATACACTTAATACTGCAAATCAAACAATGGATTTGGCTTTTCCCAGACAAATCTGCTGAGTCCTCGACAATTTTTGAGGCTCTGATTTTGTTTGCACTTTAAAAAAATGCTAACGGCCTCCTGGCATGCAAGGCCTCATAGCTCAGTGGTTAGAGCACTGGTCTAGTAAACCAGGGGTCGTGAGTTCAATTCTCACTGAGGCCTCATCATATCTAACTGAGCTTCTCTCATCTGTGTCAAGCAGATCTGTGAAGAACATAACTCGGTCTCTATTTTTCTACTGCAAGTCAAGTAATGGACTTGGCTTTTCCCAGACAAATCTGCTGAGAACCCGACTCTTTTGAAGCTGTGATCTTGGTAGCACGTTAACAAATTGTAATGTCCAGCTAGCATCCAAGTCCTCAAAGCTCAGTGGTTAGAGCACCTGTCTAGTAAACCAGGGGTCGTGAGTTCAATTCTCACTGAGGCCTTATCATATCTGACTGAGCTTCTGTCATCTGTGTCAAGCAGATCTGTGAAGAACATAACTCGGTCTTTATTTTTCTACTGCAAGTCAAGTAATGGGCTTGGCTTTTCAGAGACAAATCTGCTGAGAACCCGACTCTTTTGAAGCTGTGATCTTGGTAGCACGTTAACAAAAATGGTAACGTACAGCTAGCATCCAAGTCCTCAAAGCTCAGTGGTTAGAGCACCTGTCTAGTAAACCAGGGGTCGTGAGTGCAATTCTCAACTGAGGCCTCAATGCATGTAACTGCATTCCTGTCATCTGTGTCCATTAATTCTTTTGTCTTGTCAAAATCCTTCAAACGTGGAGAACATCACTTTCTACTGCAAGTCAGGCAATGGCTTTTCATGAAAAAAATTTGCTCAGACCAGACAGTTCAGAGGCTCTGATTTTGGTTGCACGTTCACAAAAATGTTAATGGCCAATGATTTAGCAAGGCCTCATAGCTCAGTGGTGAGAGCACTGGTCTCGTAAACCAGGGGTCGTGAGTTCAATTCTCACTGAGGCCTTATTACATGGAACTGAGTTCCTGTCATCTGCATGCTTGTCAGTATCCTTTAAACGTGAAGCACATCACTTGCTCTTTCAGTTTCTACTGCACGTCAAGCAATCGACGCCTTTTCCCAGACAAATCGACTGAGTATTCGACAATATTTGAGGCTCTGATTTTGGTTGCACTTAACAAAAATGCTAACGGTCCGGCATGCAAGGCCTCATAGCTCAGTGGTTAGAGCACTGGTCTAGTAAACCAGGGGTCGTGAGTTCAATTCTCACTGAGGCCTAATTACGTGTAACTCAGTTCCTGTCATCTGTGTCAAGCTTATCTGTGGTACTCGTCAGTATCTTTCAAACGTGAATAACAATCACTTACTACTACTACAAGTCGAACAATGGACTTGGCTTTTCCCAGACAAATCTGCTGAGGACGAGACAACTTTTGAGGCTCTGATTTTGGTTGCACGTTAACAACAATGGTAACGGCCAACTAGCATCCAAGGCCTCATAGCTCAGTGGTTAGAGCACTGGTCTTGTAAACCAGGGGTCGTGAGTTCAATTCTCACTGAGGCCTCCTCATATCTATCTGAGTTCCTGTCATCTGTGTCAGGCAGATCTGTGTACTAGTCCGTATGCGAACAATACACTTAATACTGCAAATCAAACAATGGACTTGGCTGTTCCCAGACAAATCTGCTGAGTACTCGACAATTTTTGAGGCTCTGATTTTGTTTTCACTTTAACAAAAATGCTAACGGCCTACTGGCATGCAAGGCCTCATAGCTCAGTGGTTAGAGCACTGGTCTTGTAAACCAGGGGTCGTGAGTTCAATTCTCACTGAGGCCTCATCATATTTAACTGAGCTTCTGTCATCTGTGTCAAGCAGATCTGTGAAGAACATAACTCGGTCTCTATTTTTCTACTGCAAGTCAAGTAATGGACTTGGCTTTTCCCAGACAATTCTGCTGAGAACCCGACTCTTTTGAAGCTGTGATCTTGGTAGCACGTTAACAAAACGTAATGTCCAGCTAGCATCCAAGTCCTCAAAGCTCAGTGGTTAGAGCACCTGTCTAGTAAACCAGGGGTCGTGAGTGCAATTCTCACTGAGGCCTCAATGCATGTAACTGCATTCCTGTCATCTGTGTCCATTAATTCTGTGGACTTGTCAGTATCCTTCAAACGTGGAGAACGTCACTTTCTACTGCAAGTCAGGCAATGGCTTTTCATGAAAAAATCTGCTCAGACCAGACCATTTAGGGGCTCTGATTTTGGTTGCACGTTCACAAAAATGTTAATGGCCAATGATTTAGCAAGGCCTCATAGCTCAGTGGTTAGAGCACTGGTCTCGTAAACCAGGGGTCGTGAGTTCAATTCTCACTGAGGCCTTACTACGTGGAACTGAGTTCCTGTCATCTGCGTGCTTGTCAGGATCCTTTAAACGTGAAGCACATCACTTGCTCTTTCAGTTTCTACGGCAAGTCAAGCATTTGACGGCTTTTCCCAGACAAATCTGCTGAGTACTCGACAATTTTTGAGGCTCTGATTTTGTTTGCACTTTAACAAAAATGCTAACGGCCTCCTGGCATGCAAGGCCTCATAGCTCAGTGGTTAGAGCACTGGTCTAGTAAACCAGGGGTCGTGAGTTCAATTCTCACTGAGGCCTTATTACGTGGAACTGATTTCCAGTCATCTGTGTCAAGCTTATCTGTGTACTCGTCAGTATTTTTCAAACGTGAATAAAATCACTTACGACTGCAAGTAGAACAATGCACTTGGCTTTTCCCAGACAAATCTGCTGAGGACGAGACAACTTTTGAGGCTCTGATTTTGGTTGCACGTTAACAACAATGGTAACGGCCAACTAGCATCCAAGGCCTCATAGCTCAGTGGTTAGAGCACTGGTCTTGTAAACCAGGGGTCGTGAGTTCAATTCTCACTGAGGCCTCCTCATTATCTATCTGAATTCCTGTCATCTGTGTCAGGCAGATCTGTGTACGAGTCCGTATGCGAACAATACACTTAATACTGCAAATCAAACAATGGACTTGGCTGTTCCCAGACAAATCTGCTGAGTACTCGACAATTTTTGAGGCTCTGATTTTGTTTGCACTTTAACAAAAATGCTAACAGCCTCCTGGCATGCAAGGCCTCATAGCTCAGTGGTTAGAACACTGGTGTTGTAAACCAGGGATCGTGAGTTCAATTCTCACTGAGGCCTCCTCATATCTATCTGAGTTCCTGTCATCTGTGTCAGGCAGATCTGTGTACTAGTCCGTATGCGAACAATAAACTTAATACTGCAAATCAAACGATGGACTTGGCTTTTCCCAGACAAATCTGCTGAGTACTAGACAATTTTTGAGGCTCTGATTTTGTTTGCACTATAACAAAAATGCTAACGGCCTACTGGCATGCAAGGCCTCAAGCTCAGTGGTTAGAGCACTGTCTTGTAAACCAGGGGTCGTGAGTTCAATTCTCACTGAGGCCTCATCATATTTAACTGAGCTTCTGTCATCTGTGTCAAGCAGATCTGTGAAGAACATAACTCGGTCTCTATTTTTCTACTGCAAGTCAAGTAATGGACTTGGCTTTTCCCAGACAAATCTGCTGAGAACCCGACTCTTTTAAAGCTGTGATCTTGGTAGCACGTTAACAAAAATGGTAATGTCCAGCTAGCATCCAAGTCCTCAAAGCTCAGTGGTTAGAGCACCTGTCAAGTAAACCAGGGGTCGTGAGTGCAATTCTAACTGAGGCCTCAATGCATGTAACTGCATTCCTGTCATCTGTGTCCATTAATTCTGTGGACTTGTCAGTATCCTTCAAACGTGGAGAACGTCACTTTCTACTGCAAGTCAGGCAATGGATTTTCATGAAAAAATCTGCTCAGACCAGACCATTTAGGGGCTCTGATTTTGGTTGCACGTTCACAAAAATGTTAATGGCCAATGATTTAGCAAGGCCTCATAGCTCAGTGGTTAGAGCACTGGTCTAGTAAACCAGGGGTCGTGAGTTCAATTCTCACTGAGGCCTTATTACGTGGAACTGATTTCCAGTCATCTGTGTCAAGCTTATCTGTGTACTCGTCAGTATTTTTCAAACGTGAATAAAATCACTTACGACTGCAAGTAGAACAATGCACTTGGCTGTTCCCAGACAAATCTGCTGAGTACTCGACAATTTTTGAGGCTCTGATTTTGTTTTCACTTTAACAAAAATGCTAACGGCCTACTGGCATGCAAGGCCTCATAGCTCAGTGGTTAGAGCACTGGTCTAGTAAACCAGGGGTCGTGAGTTCAATTCTCACTGAGGCCTTGTTACGCCGAACTGAGTTCCTGTCATCTGCGTGCTTGTCAGTATCCTTTAAACGTGAAGCACATCACTTGCTCTTTCAGTTTCTACTGCAAGTCAAGCAATCGATGCCTTTTCCCAGACAAATCGACTGAGGATTCGACAATTTTTGAGGCTCTGATTTTGGTTGCACTTTAACAAAAATGCTAACGGCCGCCTGGCATGCAAGGCCTCATAGCTCAGTGGTTAGAGCACTGGTCTAGTAAACCAGAGGTCGTGAGTTCAATTCTCACTGAGGCCTAATTACGTGTAACTCAGTTACTGTCATCTGTGTCAAGCTTGTCTGTGTAATCGTCACAGTATCTTTCAAACGAGAATAACATCACTTACGACTACTACAAGTCGAACAATGCACTTGGCTTTTCCCAGACAAATCTGCTGAGGACGAGACAACTTTTGAGGCTCTGATTTTGGTTGCACGTTAACAACAATGGTAACGGCCAACTAGCATCCAAGGCCTCATAGCTCAGTGGTTAGAGCACTGGTCTAGTAAACCAGGGGTCGTGAGTTCAATTCTCACTGAGGCCTTATTAAGTGGAACTGATTTCCAGTCATCTGTGTCAAGCTTATCTGTGTACTCGTCAGTATTTTTCAAACGTGAATAAAATCACTTACTACTGCAAGTAGAACAATGCACTTGGCTTTTCCCAGACAAATCTGCTGAGGACGAGACAACTTTTGAGGCTCTGATTTTGGTTGCACGTTAACAACAATGGTAACGGCCAACTAGCATCCAAGGCCTCATAGCTCAGTGGTTAGAGCACTGGTCTTGTAAACCAGGGGTCGTGAGTTCAATTCTCACTGAGGCCTCCTCATATCTATCTGAGTTCCTGTCATCTGTGTCAGGCAGATCTGTGTACTAGTCCGTATGCGAACAATACACTTAATACTGCAAATCAAACAATGGATTTGGCTTTTCCCAGACAAATCTGCTGAGTCCTCGACAATTTTTGAGGCTCTGATTTTGTTTGCACTTTAAAAAAAATGCTAACGGCCTCCTGGCATGCAAGGCCTCATAGCTCAGTGGTTAGAGCACTGGTCTAGTAAACCAGGGGTCGTGAGTTCAATTCTCACTGAGGCCTCATCATATCTAACTGAGCTTCTCTCATCTGTGTCAAGCAGATCTGTGAAGAACATAACTCGGTCTCTATTTTTCTACTGCAAGTCAAGTAATGGACTTGGCTTTTCCCAGACAAATCTGCTGAGAACCCGACTCTTTTGAAGCTGTGATCTTGGTAGCACGTTAACAAATTGTAATGTCCAGCTAGCATCCAAGTCCTCAAAGCTCAGTGGTTAGAGCACCTGTCTAGTAAACCAGGGGTCGTGAGTTCAATTCTCACTGAGGCCTTATCATATCTGACTGAGCTTCTGTCATCTGTGTCAAGCAGATCTGTGAAGAACATAACTCGGTCTTTATTTTTCTACTGCAAGTCAAGTAATGGGCTTGGCTTTTCAGAGACAAATCTGCTGAGAACCCGACTCTTTTGAAGCTGTGATCTTGGTAGCACGTTAACAAAAATGGTAACGTACAGCTAGCATCCAAGTCCTCAAAGCTCAGTGGTTAGAGCACCTGTCTAGTAAACCAGGGGTCGTGAGTGCAATTCTCACTGAGGCCTCAATGCATGTAACTGCATTCCTGTCATCTGTGTCCATTAATTCTTTTGTCTTGTCAAAATCCTTCAAACGTGGAGAACATCACTTTCTACTGCAAGTCAGGCAATGGCTTTTCATGAAAAAAATTTGCTCAGACCAGACAGTTCAGAGGCTCTGATTTTGGTTGCACGTTCACAAAAATGTTAATGGCCAATGATTTAGCAAGGCCTCATAGCTCAGTGGTGAGAGCACTGGTCTCGTAAACCAGGGGTCGTGAGTTCAATTCTCACTGAGGCCTTATTACATGGAACTGAGTTCCTGTCATCTGCATGCTTGTCAGTATCCTTTAAACGTGAAGCACATCACTTGCTCTTTCAGTTTCTACTGCACGTCAAGCAATCGATGCCTTTTCCCAGACAAATCGACTGAGGATTCGACAATATTTGAGGCTCTGATTTTGGTTGCACTGTAACAAAAATGCTAACGGTCGTCGGCATGCAAGGCCTCATAGCTCAGTGGTTAGAGCACTGGTCTAGTAAACCAGGGGTCGTGAGTTCAATTCTCACTGAGGCCTAATTACGTGTAACTCAGTTCCTGTCATCTGTGTCAAGCTTGTCTGTGTACTCGTCAGTATCTTTCAAACGTGAATAACATCACTTACTACTACTACAAGTCGAACAATGGACTTGGCTTTTCCCAGACAAATCTGCTGAGGACGAGACAACTTTTGAGGCTCTGATTTTGGTTGCACGTTAACAACAATGGTAACGGCCAACTAGCATCCAAGGCCTCATAGCTCAGTGGTTAGAGCACTGGTCTTGTAAACCAGGGGTCGTGAGTTCAATTCTCACTGAGGCCTCCTCATATCTATCTGAGTTCCTGTCATCTGTGTCAGGCAGATCTGTGTACTAGTCCGTATGCGAACAATACACTTAATACTGCAAATCAAACAATGGACTTGGCTGTTCCCAGACAAATCTGCTGAGTACTCGACAATTTTTGAGGCTCTGATTTTGTTTTCACTTTAACAAAAATGCTAACGGCCTACTGGCATGCAAGGCCTCATAGCTCAGTGGTTAGAGCACTGGTCTTGTAAACCAGGGGTCGTGAGTTCAATTCTCACTGAGGCCTCATCATATCTAACTGAGCTTCTGTCATCTGTGTCAAGCAGATCTGTGAAGAACATAACTCGGTCTCTATTTTTCTACTGCAAGTCAAGTAATGGACTTGGCTTTTCCCAGACAATTCTGCTGAGAACCCGACTCTTTTGAAGCTGTGATCTTGGTAGCACGTTAACAAAACGTAATGTCCAGCTAGCATCCAAGTCCTCAAAGCTCAGTGGTTAGAGCACCTGTCTAGTAAACCAGGGGTCGTGAGTGCAATTCTCACTGAGGCCT
Organism: Hippocampus abdominalis; assembly: GCA_018466805.1. Taxonomy (NCBI): domain Eukaryota; kingdom Metazoa; phylum Chordata; class Actinopteri; order Syngnathiformes; family Syngnathidae; genus Hippocampus; species Hippocampus abdominalis. Next base: position 3,505,232 of record CM031694.1, on the reverse strand, counting down.
CAATGCATGTAACTGCATTCCTGTCATCTGTGTCCATTAATTCTGTGGACTTGTCAGTATCCTTCAAACGTGGAGAACGTCACTTTCTACTGCAAGTCAGGCAATGGCTTTTCATGAAAAAATCTGCTCAGACCAGACCATTTAGGGGCTCTGATTTTGGTTGCACGTTCACAAAAATGTTAATGGCCAATGATTTAGCAAGGCCTCATAGCTCAGTGGTTAGAGCACTGGTCTCGTAAACCAGGGGTCGTGAGTTCAATTCTCACTGAGGCCTTACTACGTGGAACTGAGTTCCTGTCATCTGCGTGCTTGTCAGGATCCTTTAAACGTGAAGCACATCACTTGCTCTTTCAGTTTCTACGGCAAGTCAAGCATTTGACGGCTTTTCCCAGACAAATCTGCTGAGTACTCGACAATTTTTGAGGCTCTGATTTTGTTTGCACTTTAACAAAAATGCTAACGGCTCCTGGCATGCAAGGCCTCATAGCTCAGTGGTTAGAGCACTGGTCTAGTAAACCAGGGTCGTGAGTTCAATTCTCACTGAGGCCTTATTACGTGGAACTGATTTCCAGTCATCTGTGTCAAGCTTATCTGTGTACTCGTCAGTATTTTTCAAACGTGAATAAAATCACTTACGACTGCAAGTAGAACAATGCACTTGGCTTTTCCCAGACAAATCTGCTGAGGACGAGACAACTTTTGAGGCTCTGATTTTGGTTGCACGTTAACAACAATGGTAACGGCCAACTAGCATCCAAGGCCTCATAGCTCAGTGGTTAGAGCACTGGTCTTGTAAACCAGGGGTCGTGAGTTCAATTCTCACTGAGGCCTCCTCATATCTATCTGAATTCCTGTCATCTGTGTCAGGCAGATCTGTGTACTAGTCCGTATGCGAACAATACACTTAATACTGCAAATCAAACAATGGACTTGGCTGTTCCCAGACAAATCTGCTGAGTACTCGACAATTTTTGAGGCTCTGATTTTGTTTGCACTTTAACAAAAATGCTAACAGCCTCCTGGCATGCAAGGCCTCATAGCTCAGTGGTTAGAACACTGGTGTTGTAAACCAGGGATCGTGAGTTCAATTCTCACTGAGGCCTCCTCATATCTATCTGAGTTCCTGTCATCTGTGTCAGGCAGATCTGTGTACTAGTCCGTATGCGAACAATAAACTTAATACTGCAAATCAAACGATGGACTTGGCTTTTCCCAGACAAATCTGCTGAGTACTAGACAATTTTTGAGGCTCTGATTTTGTTTGCACTATAACAAAAATGCTAACGGCCTACTGGCATGCAAGGCCTCATAGCTCAGTGGTTAGAGCACTGGTCTTGTAAACCAGGGGTCGTGAGTTCAATTCTCACTGAGGCCTCATCATATTTAACTGAGCTTCTGTCATCTGTGTCAAGCAGATCTGTGAAGAACATAACTCGGTCTCTATTTTTCTACTGCAAGTCAAGTAATGGACTTGGCTTTTCCCAGACAAATCTGCTGAGAACCCGACTCTTTTAAAGCTGTGATCTTGGTAGCACGTTAACAAAAATGGTAATGTCCAGCTAGCATCCAAGTCCTCAAAGCTCAGTGGTTAGAGCACCTGTCAAGTAAACCAGGGGTCGTGAGTGCAATTCTAACTGAGGCCTCAATGCATGTAACTGCATTCCTGTCATCTGTGTCCATTAATTCTGTGGACTTGTCAGTATCCTTCAAACGTGGAGAACGTCACTTTCTACTGCAAGTCAGGCAATGGATTTTCATGAAAAAATCTGCTCAGACCAGACCATTTAGGGGCTCTGATTTTGGTTGCACGTTCACAAAAATGTTAATGGCCAATGATTTAGCAAGGCCTCATAGCTCAGTGGTTAGAGCACTGGTCTAGTAAACCAGGGGTCGTGAGTTCAATTCTCACTGAGGCCTTATTACGTGGAACTGATTTCCAGTCATCTGTGTCAAGCTTATCTGTGTACTCGTCAGTATTTTTCAAACGTGAATAAACATCACTTGCTCTTTCACGACTGCAAGTAGAACAATGCACTTGGCTTTTCCCAGACAAATCTGACTGAGGACGAGACAACTTTTGAGGCTCTGATTTTGTTTGCTCACGTGTAACAAAAATGGTAACGGCCAACTAGCATGCAAGGCCTCATAGCTCAGTGGTTAGAGCACTGGTCTAGTAAACCAGGGTCGTGAGTTCAATTCTCACTGAGGCCTAATTACAACTAACTGAATTCCTGTCATCTGCGTGTTGTCAGTATCCTAGTCCGTGAACAATACACTTAATACTGCAAATCAAACAATGGACTTGGCTGTTTCCCAGACAAATCGCTGAGTATCGACAATTTTTGAGGCTCTGATTTTGTTTGCACTTTAACAAAAATGCTAACGGCCTCCCTGGCATGCAAGGCCTCATAGCTCAGTGGTTAGAACACTGGTGTTGTAAACCAGGGATCGTGAGTTCAATTCTCACTGAGGCCTCCTCAATACGTCTATCTGAGTTCCTGTCATCTGTGTCAGGCAGTCTGTGTACTCGTCCGTATGCAAACAAATAAACACTTAATACTGCAAGTCGAACGAATGGACTTGGCTTTTCCCAGACAAATCTGCTGAGGACTAGACAACTTTGAGGCTCTGATTTTGTTTGCACGTTAACAACAATGGTAACGGCCACTGGCATGCCAAGGCCTCATAGCTCAGTGGTTAGAGCACTGGTCTTGTAAACCAGGGGTCGTGAGTTCAATTCTCACTGAGGCCTCATCATATTAACTGATTCTGTCATCTGTGTCAAGCAGATCTGTGAAGAACTCGTCTCCTATTTTAGAGCACCTGTCTTACTGCAAGTGTAATGGACTTGGCTTTTCCCAGACAAATCTGCTGAGGACTCTTTGAGGCTCTGAGGTTGCACGTTAACAACAATGGTAATGTCCAACTAGCATCCAAGTCCTCAAAGCTCAGTGGTTAGAGCACCTGTCTAGTAAACCAGGGGTTGTGAGTGCAATTCTCAACTGAGGCCTCAATCGTTCCTGTCATCTGTGTCCATTAATTCTGTGGAAGTATCCTTCAAACGTGGAGAAGTCACTTTCTACTGCAAGTCAGGCAATGGATTTTCATGAAAAAATCTGCTCAGACAGACCAGACAATTAGAGGCTCTGATTTTGGTTGCACGTTCACAATGTTAATGGCCAAGACGCAAGGCCTCATAGCTCAGTGGTTAGAGCACTGGTCTCGTAAACCAGGGGTCGTGAGTTCAATTCTCACTGAGGCCTTATACGTGGAACTGAGTTCCTGTCATCTGTGTGCTTGTCAGTATCCTTTAAACGTGAAGCACATCACTTTGCTCTTTCAGTTTCTACTGCAAGTCAAGCAATTTGACGGCCTTTTCCCAGACAAATCGACTGAGGATACTCGACAATTTTTGAGGCTCTGATTTTGTTTGCACTTTAACAAAAATGCTAACGGTCCCTGGCATGCAAGGCCTCATAGCTCAGTGGTTAGAGCACTGGTCTAGTAAACCAGGGGTCGTGAGTTCAATTCTCACTGAGGCCTAATTACGTGGAACTCAGATTTCCAGTCATCTGTGTCAAGCTTATCTGTGTACTCGTCAGTATTTTCAAACGTGAATAAAATCACTTACTACTGCAAGTAGAACAATGCACTTGGCTTTTCCCAGACAAATCTGCTGAGGAAGACAACTCTTTGAGGCTCTGATTTTGGTGCACTTAACAACAAATGCTAACAGTCTCAACTGCATGCGAGCCTCATAGCTCAGTGGTTAGAGCACTGGTCTAGTAAACCAGGGGTCGTGAATTCAATTCTCACTGCGGCCTCCTCATTGCATGTAACTGAGTTCCTGTCATCTGTGTCAAGCAGGTCTGTATACTTGTCAGTATCCTTCAAACGTGAACAATATCACTTACCATACTGTAAGTCAAGCAAGGACTTGGCTTTCCCAGACAAATCTGCTGAGGACTAGACATTTTTGAAGCTTGATTTTGTTTTCACGTTAACAACAATGGTAACGGCCTACTAGCATGCAAGACCTCATAGCTCAGTGGTTAGAGCACTGGTTCTTGTAAACCAGGGGTCGCGAGTTCAATTCTCACTGAGGCCTCAATTATGTGTAACTGAGCTTCTGTCGTCTGTGTCAAGCAGATCTGTGTAAGAACATTCAACTCGGTAACTCTAACTACTGCAAGTCAAGTCAATGTACTTCGCTTTTCCCAGACAATCTGCTGAGAACCCGGACTAGAAATTTTGAGCTGTGATCTTGGTAGCACGTTAACGAAAACGGTAACGGCCAGCTAGCATCCAAGTCCTAAAGCTCAGTGGTTAGAGCACCTGTCTTGTAAACCAGGGTCGTGAGTTCTGCAATTCTCACTGAGGCCTCATCACATCTAACTGAGTTCCTGTCATCTGTGTCAGGCAGATCTGTGTACTAGTCCGTATGCGAACAATACACTTAATACTGCAAATCAAACAATGGATTTGGCTTTTCCCAGACAAATCTGCTGAGTCCTCGACAATTTTTGAGGCTCTGATTTTGTTTGCACTTTAACAAAAATGCTAACGGCCTCCTGGCATGCAAGGCCTCATAGCTCAGTGGTTAGAGCACTGGTCTAGTAAACCAGGGGTCGTGAGTTCAATTCTCACTGAGGCCTCATCATATCTAACTGAGCTTCTCTCATCTGTGTCAAGCAGATCTGTGAAGAACATAACTCGGTCTCTATTTTTCTACTGCAAGTCAAGTAATGGACTTGGCTTTTCCCAGACAAATCTGCTGAGAACCCGACTCTTTTGAAGCTGTGATCTTGGTAGCACGTTAACAAATTGTAATGTCCAGCTAGCATCCAAGTCCTCAAAGCTCAGTGGTTAGAGCACCTGTCTAGTAAACCAGGGGTCGTGAGTTCAATTCTCACTGAGGCCTTATCATATCTGACTGAGCTTCTGTCATCTGTGTCAAGCAGATCTGTGAAGAACATAACTCGGTCTTTATTTTTCTACTGCAAGTCAAGTAATGGGCTTGGCTTTTCAGAGACAAATCTGCTGAGAACCCGACTCTTTTGAAGCTGTGATCTTGGTAGCACGTTAACAAAAATGGTAACGTACAGCTAGCATCCAAGTCCTCAAAGCTCAGTGGTTAGAGCACCTGTCTAGTAAACCAGGGGTCGTGAGTGCAATTCTCACTGAGGCCTCAATGCATGTAACTGCATTCCTGTCATCTGTGTCCATTAATTCTTTTGTCTTGTCAAAATCCTTCAAACGTGGAGAACATCACTTTCTACTGCAAGTCAGGCAATGGCTTTTCATGAAAAAAATTTGCTCAGACCAGACAGTTTAGAGGCTCTGATTTTGGTTGCACGTTCACAAAAATGTTAATGGCCAATGATTTAGCAAGGCCTCATAGCTCAGTGGTTAGAGCACTGGTCTCGTAAACCAGGGGTCGTGAGTTCAATTCTCACTGAGGCCTTATTACATGGAACTGAGTTCCTGTCATCTGCATGCTTGTCAGTATCCTTTAAACGTGAAGCACATCACTTGCTCTTTCAGTTTCTACTGCACGTCAAGCAATCGATGCCTTTTCCCAGACAAATCGACTGAGGATTCGACAATATTTGAGGCTCTGATTTTGTTGCACTGTAACAAAACATAATGTCCAGCTAACGCATGCAAGGCCTCATAGCTCAGTGGTTAGAGCACCTGGTCTAGTAAACCAGGGGTCGTGAGTTCAATTCTCACTGAGGCCTTGTGTAACTGCATTCCTGTCATCTGTGTCCATTAATTCTGTGACTTGTCAGTATCCTTCAACGTGAGAACGTCACTTTCTACTGCAAGTCAGGCAATGGCTTTTCAGAAAAAATCTGCTGAGGACCAGACCATTTAGAGGCTCTGATTTTGGTTGCACGTTCAACAAAAATGTTAATGGCCAAAGATTTAGCAAGGCCTCATAGCTCAGTGGTTAGAGCACTGGTCTCGTAAACCAGGGGTCGTGAGTTCAATTCTCACTGAGGCCTATTACGTGGAACTGAGTTCCTGTCATCTGTGTGTTGTCAGGATCTTTAAACGTGAAGCACATCACTTGCTCTTTCAGTTTCTACGGCAAGTCAAGCATTTGACTTGGCTTTTCCCAGACAAATCTGCTGAGTACTCGACAATTTTTGAGGCTCTGATTTGTTTGCACTTTAACAAAAATGCTAACGGCCTCCTGGCATGCAAGGCTCATAGCTCAGTGGTTAGAGCACTGGTCTAGTAAACCAGGGGTCGTGAGTTCAATTCTCACTGAGGCCTTATTAAGTGGAACTGATTTCCAGTCATCTGTGTCAAGCTTATCTGTGTACTCGTCAGTATTTTTCAAACGTGAATAAAATCACTTACTACTGCAAGTAGAACAATGCACTTGGCTTTTCCCAGACAAATCTGCTGAGGACGAGACAACTTTTGAGGCTCTGATTTTGGTTGCACGTTAACAACAATGGTAACGGCAACTAGCATCCAAGGCCTCATAGCTCAGTGGTTAGAGCACTGGTCTTGTAACCAGGGTCGTGAGTTCAATTCTCACTGAGGCCTCCTCATATCTATCTGAATTCCTGTCATCTGTGTCAGGCAGATCTGTGTACTAGTCCGTATGCGAACAATACACTTAATACTGCAAATCAAACAATGGATTTGGCTTTTCCCAGACAAATCTGCTGAGTCCTCGACTAATTTTTGAGGCTCTGATTTTGTTTGCACTTTAACAAAAATGCTAACGGCCTCCTGGCATGCAAGGCCTCATAGCTCAGTGGTTAGAGCACTGGTCTAGTAAACCAGGGGTCGTGAGTTCAATTCTCACTGAGGCCTCATCATATCTAACTGAGCTTCTCTCATCTGTGTCAAGCAGATCTGTGAAGAACATAACTCGGTCTCTATTTTTCTACTGCAAGTCAAGTAATGGACTTGGCTTTCCCAGACAAATCTGCTGAGAACCCGACTCTTTTGAAGCTGTGATCTTGGTAGCACGTTAACAAATTGTAATGTCCAGCTAGCATCCAAGTCCTCAAAGCTCAGTGGTTAGAGCACCTGTCTAGTAAACCAGGGGTCGTGAGTTCAATTCTCACTGAGGCCTTATCATATCTGACTGAGCTTCTGTCATCTGTGTCAAGCAGATCTGTGAAGAACATAACTCGGTCTTTATTTTTCTACTGCAAGTCAAGTAATGGGCTTGGCTTTTCAGAGACAAATCTGCTGAGAACCCGACTCTTTTGAAGCTGTGATCTTGGTAGCACGTTAACAAAAATGGTAACGTACAGCTAGCATCCAAGTCCTCAAAGCTCAGTGGTTAGAGCACCTGTCTAGTAAACCAGGGGTCGTGAGTGCAATTCTCACTGAGGCCTCAATGCATGTAACTGCATTCCTGTCATCTGTGTCCATTAATTCTTTTGTCTTGTCAAAATCCTTCAAACGTGGAGAACATCACTTTCTACTGCAAGTCAGGCAATGGCTTTTCATGAAAAAAATTTGCTCAGACCAGACAGTTTAGAGGCTCTGACTTTGGTTGCACGTTCACAAAAATGTTAATGGCCAATGATTTAGCAAGGCCTCATAGCTCAGTGGTTAGAGCACTGGTCTCGTAAACCAGGGGTCGTGAGTTCAATTCTCACTGAGGCCTCATCATGTCTAACTGAGCTTCTGTCATCTGTGTCAAGCAGATCTGTGAAGAACATAACTCGGTCTCTATTTTTCTACTGCAAGTCAAGTAATGGACCTGGCTTTTCCCAGACAAATCTGCTGAGAACCCGACTCTTTTGAAGCTGTGATCTTGGTAGCACGTTAACAAAACGTAATGTCCAGCTAGCATCCAAGTCCTCAAAGCTCAGTGGTTAGAGCACCTGTCTAGTAAACCAGGGGTCGTGAGTGCAATTCTAACTGAGGCCTCAATGCATGTAACTGCATTCCTGTCATCTGTGTCCATTAATTCTGTGGACTTGTCAGTATCCTTCAAACGTGGAGAACATCACTTTCTACTGCAAGTCAGGCAATGGCTCAGTGGTTAGAGCACTGGTCTAGTAAACCAGGGGTCGTGAGTTCAATTCTCACTGAGGCCTCATCATATCTAACTGAGCTTCTCTCATCTGTGTCAAGCAGATCTGTGAAGAACATAACTCGGTCTCTATTTTTCTACTGCAAGTCAAGTAATGGACTTGGCTTTTCCCAGACAAATCTGCTGAGAACCCGACTCTTTTGAAGCTGTGATCTTGGTAGCACGTTAACAAATTGTAATGTCCAGCTAGCATCCAAGTCCTCAAAGCTCAGTGGTTAGAGCACCTGTCTAGTAAACCAGGGGTCGTGAGTTCAATTCTCACTGCGGCCTTATCATATCTGACTGAGCTTCTGTCATCTGTGTCAAGCAGATCTGTGAAGAACATAACTCGGTCTTTATTTTTCTACTGCAAGTCAAGTAATGGGCTTGGCTTTTCAGAGACAAATCTGCTGAGAACCCGACTCTTTTGAAGCTGTGATCTTGGTAGCACGTTAACAAAAATGGTAACGTACAGCTAGCATCCAAGTCCTCAAAGCTCAGTGGTTAGAGCACCTGTCTAGTAAACCAGGGGTCGTGAGTGCAATTCTCACTGAGGCCTCAATGCATGTAACTGCATTCCTGTCATCTGTGTCCATTAATTCTGTGGACTTGTCAAAATCTGTGTACTCGTCAGTATTTTTCAAACGTGAATAAAATCACTTACTACTGCAAGTAGAACAATGCACTTGGCTTTTCCCAGACAAATCTGCTGAGGACGAGACAACTTTTGAGGCTCTGATTTTGGTTGCACGTTAACAACAATGGTAACGGCCAACTAGCATCCAAGGCCTCATAGCTCAGTGGTTAGAGCACTGGTCTTGTAAACCAGGGGTCGTGAGTTCAATTCTCACTGAGGCCTCCTCATATCTATCTGAGTTCCTGTCATCTGTGTCAGGCAGATCTGTGTACTAGTCCGTATGCGAACAATACACTTAATACTGCAAATCAAACAATGGACTTGGCTGTTCCCAGACAAATCTGCTGAGTACTAGACAATTTTTGAGGCTCTGATTTTGTTTTCACTTTAACAAAAATGCTAACGGCCTACTGGCATGCAAGGCCTCATAGCTCAGTGGTTAGAGCACTGGTCTTGTAAACCAGGGGTCGTGAGTTCAATTCTCACTGAGGCCTCATCATATTTAACTGAGCTTCTGTCATCTGTGTCAAGCAGATCTGTGAAGAACATAACTCGGTCTCTATTTTTCTACTGCAAGTCAAGTAATGGACTTGGCTTTTCCCAGACAATTCTGCTGAGAACCCGACTCTTTTGAAGCTGTGATCTTGGTAGCACGTTAACAAAACGTAATGTCCAGCTAGCATCCAAGTCCTCAAAGCTCAGTGGTTAGAGCACCTGTCTAGTAAACCAGGGGTCGTGAGTGCAATTCTCACTGAGGCCTCCTCACATCTATCTGAATTCCTGTCATCTGTGTCAGGCAGATCTGTGTACTAGTCCGTATGCGAACAATACACTTAATACTGCAAATCAAACAATGGATTTGGCTTTTCCCAGACAAATCTGCTGAGTCCTCGACAATTTTTGAGGCTCTGATTTTGTTTGCACTTTAACAAAAATGCTAACGGCCTCCTGGCATGCAAGGCCTCATAGCTCAGTGGTTAGAGCACTGGTCTAGTAAACCAGGGGTCGTGAGTTCAATTCTCACTGAGGCCTCATCATATCTAACTGAGCTTCTCTCATCTGTGTCAAGCAGATCTGTGAAGAACATAACTCGGTCTCTATTTTTCTACTGCAAGTCAAGTAATGGACTTGGCTTTTCCCAGACAAATCTGCTGAGAACCCGACTCTTTTGAAGCTGTGATCTTGGTAGCACGTTAACAAATTGTAATGTCCAGCTAGCATCCAAGTCCTCAAAGCTCAGTGGTTAGAGCACCTGTCTAGTAAACCAGGGGTCGTGAGTTCAATTCTCACTGAGGCCTTATCATATCTGACTGAGCTTCTGTCATCTGTGTCAAGCAGATCTGTGAAGAACATAACTCGGTCTTTATTTTTCTACTGCAAGTCAAGTAATGGGCTTGGCTTTTCAGAGACAAATCTGCTGAGAACCCGACTCTTTTGAAGCTGTGATCTTGGTAGCACGTTAACAAAAATGGTAATGTCCAGCTAGCATCCAAGTCCTCAAAGCTCAGTGGTTAGAGCACCTGTCTAGTAAACCAGGGGTCGTGAGTGCAATTCTCACTGAGGCCTCAATGCATGTAACTGCATTCCTGTCATCTGTGTCCATTAATTCTTTTGTCTTGTCAAAATCCTTCAAACGTGGAGAACATCACTTTCTACTGCAAGTCAGGCAATGGCTTTTCATGAAAAAAATTTGCTCAGACCAGACAGTTTAGAGGCTCTGATTTTGGTTGCACGTTCACAAAAATGTTAATGGCCAATGATTTAGCAAGGCCTCATAGCTCAGTGGTTAGAGCACTGGTCTCGTAAACCAGGGGTCGTGAGTTCAATTCTCACTGAGGCCTTATTACATGTGAGTTCCTGTCAATGCTTGTCAGTATCCTTTAAACGTGAAGCACATCACTTGCTCTTTCAGTTTCTACTGCACGTCAAGCAATCGATGCCTTTTCCCAGACAAATCGACTGAGGATTCGACAATATTTGAGGCTCTGATTTTGGTTGCACTTTAACAAAACATAATGTCCAGCTAGCATCCAAGTCCTCAAAGCTCAGTGGTTAGAGCACCTGTCTAGTAAACCAGGGGTCGTGAGTGCAATTCTAACTGAGGCCTCAATGCATGTAACTGCATTCCTGTCATCTGTGTCCATTAATTCTGTGGACTTGTCAGTATCCTTCAAACGTGGAGAACGTCACTTTCTACTGCAAGTCAGGCAATGGCTTTTCATGAAAAAATCTGCTCAGACCAGACCATTTAGGGGCTCTGATTTTGGTTGCACGTTCACAAAAATGTTAATGGCCAAAGATTTAGCAAGGCCTCATAGCTCAGTGGTTAGAGCACTGGTCTCGTAAACCAGGGGTCGTGAGTTCAATTCTCACTGAGGCCTTATTACGTGGAACTGAGTTCCTGTCATCTGCGTGCTTGTCAGGATCCTTTAAACGTGAAGCACATCACTTGCTCTTTCAGTTTCTACGGCAAGTCAAGCATTTGACGGCTTTTCCCAGACAAATCTGCTGAGTACTCGACAATTTTTGAGGCTCTGATTTTGTTTGCACTTTAACAAAAATGCTAACGGCCTCCTGGCATGCAAGGCCTCATAGCTCAGTGGTTAGAGCACTGGTCTAGTAAACCAGGGGTCGTGAGTTCAATTCTCACTGAGGCCTTATTAAGTGGAACTGATTTCCAGTCATCTGTGTCAAGCTTATCTGTGTACTCGTCAGTATTTTTCAAACGTGAATAAAATCACTTACTACTGCAAGTAGAACAATGCACTTGGCTTTTCCCAGACAAATCTGCTGAGGACGAGACAACTTTTGAGGCTCTGATTTTGGTTGCACGTTAACAACAATGGTAACGGCCAACTAGCATCCAAGGCCTCATAGCTCAGTGGTTAGAGCACTGGTCTTGTAAACCAGGGGTCGTGAGTTCAATTCTCACTGAGGCCTCCTCATATCTATCTGAATTCCTGTCATCTGTGTCAGGCAGATCTGTGTACTAGTCCGTATGCGAACAATACACTTAATACTGCAAATCAAACAATGGATTTGGCTTTTCCCAGACAAATCTGCTGAGTCCTCGACTATTTTTGAGGCTCTGATTTTGTTTGCACTTTAACAAAAATGCTAACGGCCTCCTGGCATGCAAGGCCTCATAGCTCAGTGGTTAGAGCACTGGTCTAGTAAACCAGGGGTCGTGAGTTCAATTCTCACTGAGGCCTCATCATATCTAACTGAGCTTCTCTCATCTGTGTCAAGCAGATCTGTGAAGAACATAACTCGGTCTCTATTTTTCTACTGCAAGTCAAGTAATGGACTTGGCTTTTCCCAGACAAATCTGCTGAGAACCCGACTCTTTTGAAGCTGTGATCTTGGTAGCACGTTAACAAAAATTGTAATGTCCAGCTAGCATCCAAGTCCTCAAAGCTCAGTGGTTAGAGCACCTGTCTAGTAAACCAGGGGTCGTGAGTTCAATTCTCACTGAGGCCTTATCATATCTGACTGAGCTTCTGTCATCTGTGTCAAGCAGATCTGTGAAGAACATAACTCGGTCTCTATTTTTCTACTGCAAGTCAAGTAATGGACTTGGCTTTTCCCAGACAAATCTGCTGAGAACCCGACTCTTTTGAAGCTGTGATCTTGGTAGCACGTTAACAAAAATGGTAATGTCCAGCTAGCATCCAAGTCCTCAAAGCTCAGTGGTTAGAGCACCTGTCTAGTAAACCAGGCGTCGTGAGTGCAATTCTAACTGAGGCCTCAATGCATGTAACTGCATTCCTGTCATCTGTGTCCATTGAATTCTGTGGACTTGTCAAAATCCTTCAAATGTGGAGAACATCACTTTCTACTGCAAGTCAGGCAATGGCTTTTCATGAAAAAAATCTGCTCAGACCAGACCAGTTTAGAGGCTCTGATTTTGGTTGCACGTTCACAAAAATGTTAATGGCCAATGATTTAGCAAGGCCTCATAGCTCAGTGGTTAGAGCACTGGTCTCGTAAACCAGGGGTCGTGAGTTCAATTCTCACTGAGGCCTTATTACGTGGAACTGAGTTCCTGTCATCTGTGTGCTTGTCAGGATCCTTTAAACGTGAAGCACATCACTTGCTCTTTCAGTTTCTACGGCAAGTCAAGCATTTGACGGCTTTTCCCAGACAAATCTGCTGAGTACTCGACAATTTTTGAGGCTCTGATTTTGTTTGCACTTTAACAAAATGCTAACGGCCTCCTGGCATGCAAGGCCTCATAGCTCAGTGGTTAGAGCACTGGTCTAGTAAACCAGGGGTCGTGAGTTCAATTCTCACTGAGGCCTTATTACGTGGAACTGATTTCCAGTCATCTGTGTCAAGCTTATCTGGGTACTCGTCAGTATTTTTCAAACGTGAATAAAATCACTTACTACTGCAAGTAGAACAATGCACTTGGCTTTTCCCAGACAAATCTGCTGAGGACGAGAAAACTTTTGAGGCTCTGATTTTGGTTGCACGTTAACAACAATGGTAACGGCCAACTAGCATCCAAGGCCTCATAGCTCAGTGGTTAGAGCACTGGTCTTGTAAACCAGGGGTCGTGAGTTCAATTCTCACTGAGGCCTCCTCTTATCTATCTGAGTTCCTGTCATCTGTGTCAGGCAGATCTGTGTACTAGTCCGTATGCGAACAATACACTTAATACTGCAAATCAAACAATGGATTTGGCTTTTCCCAGACAAATCTGCTGAGTACTCGACAATTTTTGAGGCTCTGATTTTGTTTGCACTTTAACAAAAATGCTAACGGCCTCCTGGCATGCAAGGCCTCATAGCTCAGTGGATAGAGCACTGGTCTAATAAACCAGGGGTCGTGAGTTCAATTCTCACTGAGGCCTCATCATATCTAACTGAACTTCTCTCATCTGTGTCAAGCAGATCTGTGAAGAACATAACTCGGTCTCTATTTTTCTACTGCAAGTCAAGTAATGGACTTGGCTTTTCCCAGACAAATCTGCTGAGAACCCGACTCTTTTGAAGCTGTGATCTTGGTAGCACGTTAACAAATTGTAATGTCCAGCTAGCATCCACGTCCTCAAAGCTCAGTGGTTAGAGCACCTGTCTAGTAAACCAGGGGTCGTGAGTTCAATTCTCACTGAGGCCTTATCATATCTGACTGAGCTTCTGTCATCTGTGTCAAGCAGATCTGTGAAGAACATAACTCGGTCTCTATTTTTCTACTGCAAGTCAAGTAATGGACTTGGCTTTTCCCAGACAAATCTGCTGAGAACCCGACTCTTTTGAAGCTGTGATCTTGGTAGCACGTTAACAAAAATGGTAATGTCCAGCTAGCATCCAAGTCCTCAAAGCTCAGTGGTTAGAGCACCTGTCTAGTAAACCAGGCGTCGTGAGTGCAATTCTAACTGAGGCCTCAATGCATGTAACTGCATTCCTGTCATCTGTGTCCATTGATTCTGTGGACTTGTCAGTATCCTTCAAATGTGGAGAACATCACTTTCTACTGCAAGTCAGGCAATGGCTTTTCATGAAAAAATCTGCTCAGACCAGACCATTTAGAGGCTCTGATTTTGGTTGCACGTTCACAAAAATGTTAATGGCCAATGATTTAGCAAGGCCTCATAGCTCAGTGGTTAGAGCACTGGTCTCGTAAACCAGGGGTCGTGAGTTCAATTCTCACTGAGGCCTTATTACGTGGAACTGAGTTCCTGTCATCTGTGTGCTTGTCAGGATCCTTTAAACGTGAAGCACATCACTTGCTCTTTCAGTTTCTACGGCAAGTCAAGCATTTGACGGCTTTTCCCAGACAAATCTGCTGAGTACTCGACAATTTTTGAGGCTCTGATTTTGTTTGCACTTTAACAAAAATGCTAACGGCCTCCTGGCATGCAAGGCCTCATAGCTCAGTGGTTAGAGCACTGGTCTAGTAAACCAGGGGTCGTGAGTTCAATTCTCACTGAGGCCTTATTACGTGGAACTGATTTCCAGTCATCTGTGTCAAGCTTATCTGGGTACTCGTCAGTATTTTTCAAACGTGAATAAAATCACTTACTACTGCAAGTAGAACAATGCACTTGGCTTTTCCCAGACAAATCTGCTGAGGACGAGAAAACTTTTGAGGCTCTGATTTTGGTTGCACGTTAACAACAATGGTAACGGCCAAATAGCATCCAAGGCCTCATAGCTCAGTGGTTAGAGCACTGGTCTTGTAAACCAGGGGTCGTGAGTTCAATTCTCACTGAGGCCTCCTCTTATCTATCTGAGTTCCTGTCATCTGTGTCAGGCAGATCTGTGTACTAGTCCGTATGCGAACAATACACTTAATACTGCAAATCAAACAATGGATTTGGCTTTTCCCAGACAAATCTGCTGAGTACTCGACAATTTTTGAGGCTCTGATTTTGTTTGCACTTTAACAAAAATGCTAACGGCCTCCTGGCATGCAAGGCCTCATAGCTCAGTGGTTAGAGCACTGGTCTAGTAAACCAGGGGTCGTGAGTTCAATTCTCACTGAGGCCTCATCATATCTAACTGAGCTTCTCTCATCTGTGTCAAGCAGATCTGTGAAGAACATAACTCGGTCTCTATTTTTCTACTGCAAGTCAAGTAATGGACTTGGCTTTTCCCAGACAAATCTGCTGAGAACCCGACTCTTTTGAAGCTGTGATCTTGGTAGCACGTTAACAAATTGTAATGTCCAGCTAGCATCCAAGTCCTCAAAGCTCAGTGGTTAGAGCACCTGTCTAGTAAACCAGGGGTCGTGAGTTCAATTCTCACTGAGGCCTTATCATATCTGACTGAGCTTCTGTCATCTGTGTCAAGCAGATCTGTGAAGACCATAACTCGGTCTTTATTTTTCTACTGCAAGTCAAGTAATGGACTTAGCTTTTCCCAGACAAATCTGCTGAGAACCCGACTTTTTTGAAGCTGTGATCTTGGTAGCACGTTAACAAAAATGGTAACGTCCAGCTAGCATTCAAGTCCTCAAAGCTCAGTGGCTAGAGCACCTGTCTAGTAAACCGGGGGTCGTGAGTGCAATTCTCACTGAGGCCTCAATGCATGTAACTGCATTCCTGTCATCTGTGTCCATTAATTCTGTGGACTTGTCAGTATCCTTCAAACGTGGAGAACATCACTTTCTACTGCAAGTCAGGCAATGGCTTTTCATGAAAAAATCTGCTCAGACCAGACCATTTAGAGGCTCTGATTTTGGTTGCACGTTCACAAAAATGTTAATGGCCAATGATTTAGCAAGGCCTCTTGACTGAGTGGTTAGAGCACTGGTCTCGTAAACCTGGGGTGGTGTGTTCAATTCTCACTGAGGCCTCATCGCATAAATCTGACTTCCAGTGATCTGTGTCAAGCAAATCTGTGAGCTTGTCAGTATCTTTCAAACGTGAAGCACATCACTTTCAGTTTCTACGGCAAGTCAAGCATTTGACGGCTCTTCCTGGACAAATCGACCGAGGACCTGACAATTTTTGAGGCTCTGATTTTGGTGGCACGTGAACAAAAATGCTAATGGCCACAGAGCTTGCATGGCCTCATAGCTCAGTGGTTAGAGCACTGGTCTAGTAAACCAGGGGTCGTGAGTTCAATTCTCACTGAGGCCTTATTACGTGGAACTGAGTTCCTGTCATCTGTGTGCTTGTCAGGATCCTTTAAACGTGAAGCACATCACTTGCTCTTTCAGTTTCTACGGCAAGTCAAGCATTTGACGGCTTTTCCTGGACAAATCGACTGAGGACCCGACAATTTTTGAGGCTCCGATTTTGGTGGCACGTGAACAAAAATGCTAATGGCCACAGAGTTTGCAAGGCCTCATAGCTCAGTGGTTAGAGCACTGGTCTAGTAAACCAGGGGTCGTGAGTTCAATTCTCACTGAGGCCTTATTACGTGGAACTGAGTTCCTGTCATCTGTGTCAAGCTTATCTGTGTACTCGTCAGTATCTTTCAAACATGAATAAAATCACTTACTACTGCAAGTAGAACAATGGACTTTGCTTTTCCCAGAAAAATCTGCTGAGGACTAGAAAACTTTTGAGGCTCTGATTTTGGTTGCACGTTAACAACAATGGTAACGGCCAGCTCGCATCCAAGGCCTCATAGCTCAGTGGTTAGAGCACTGGTCTCGTAAACCAGGGTTGTGAGCTCAATTCTCACTGAGGCCTCATCGCATATATCTGACTTCCAGTGATCTGTGTCAAGCAAATCTGTGAGCTTGTCAATATCCTTCAAACGTGAAGCACATCACTTTCAGTTTCTACTGCAAGTCAAGCATTCGACGGCTTTTCCTGGACAAATCGACTGAGGACCCGACAATTTTTGAGGCTCTGATTTTGGTGGCACGTGAACAAAAATGGTAATGGCCACCGAGCACGCAAGGCCTCATAGCTCAGTGGTTAGAGCACTGGTCTAGTAAACCAGGGGTCGTGAGTTCAATTCTCACTGAGGCCTTATTACTTGGAACTGAGTTCCTGTCATCTGTGTGCTTGTCAGTATCCTTTAAACTTGAAGCACATCACTTGCTCTTTCAGTTTCTACTGCAAGTCAAGCAATCGACGCCTTTTCCCAGACAAATCGACTGAGGATTCGACAATTTTTGAGGCTCTGATTTTGGTTGCACTTTAACAAAAATGCTAACGGTCCCTGGCATGCAAGGCCTCATAGCTCAGTGGTTAGAGCACTGGTCTAGTAAACCAGAGGTCGTGAGTTCAATTCTCACTGAGGCCTAATTACGTGTAACTCAGTTCCTGTCATCTGTGTCAAGCTTATCTGTGTACTCGTCAGTATCTTTCAAACGTGAATAAATCACTTACTACTGCAAGTCGAACAATGGACTTGGCTTTTCCCAGACAAATCTGCTGAGGAATAGACAATCTTTGAGGCTCTGATTTTGGTTGCACTTTAACAAAAATGCTAACAGTCTCCTGGCATGCGAGGCCTCATAGCTCAGTGGTTAGAGCACTGGTCTAGTAAACCAGGGGTCGCGAATTCAATTCTCACTGCGGCCTCATTGCATGTAACTGAGTTCCTGTCATCTGTGTCAAGCAGGTCTGTATACTTGTCAGTATCCTTCAAACGTGAAGAACATCACTTACCACTGTAAGTCAAGCAATGGACTTAGCTTTTCCCAGACAAATCTGCTGAGGACTAGACAATTTTTGAAGCTTTGATTTTGGTTGCACGTTAACAACAATGGTAACGGCCACCTAGCATGCAAGACCTCATAGCTCAGTGGTTAGAGCACTGTTCTAGTAAACCAGGGGTCGCGAGTTCAATTCTCACTGAGGCCTAATTATGTGTAACTGAGTTCCTGTCGTCTGTGTCAAGCAGATCTGTGTACTTGTCAGTATCCTTCAAACTAGAGTAACATCACTAACTACTGCAAGTCAATCAATGTACTTCGCTTTTCCCAGACAAATCTGCTGAGGACTAGACATTTTTTGAGGCTCTGATTTTGGTTGCACGTTAACGAAAATGGTAACGGCCAGCTAGCATCCAAGGCCTAAATGCTCAGTGGTTAGAGCACTGGTCTTGTAAACCAGGGGTCGTGAGTTCAATTCTCACTGAGGCCTCATCATATCTAACTGAGTTCCTTTCATCTGTTTCAGGCAGATCTGTGTACTTGTCAGTCTACTTCATCCGTGAAGATCATCACTCTGTCTTTATTTTTCTACTGCAAGTCAAGCAATGGACTTGGCTTTTCCCAGACAAATCTGCTGAGAACCCGACTCTTTTGAAGCTCTGCTCTTGGTAGCACGTTAACAAAAATGCGCTCACCTCCCTTTACCCCGGCAAATGGGCCCTTATCCATACAATCAGCAACAGCTTTTGGTTGTTTTGTTCTTTGTTAATCTCTCTCTCTCTTTTAATCCATACCCCACCTACCCAGTCAGTTGGGGATGTCTTCTTTTCACCTTACATCTGTTGCCACACTGCTTCCTGATGCAACCTTTTGTTAGTTTCTTAATGTCAGATGTAGTAAAGTCTGTGAAGTACATTGAGATTGCATCCGCTGTGAAATGACGGTGGATAAATAAAGATAACCTGACAGATGTCTGCCAAAAAAGGGACGATTTACAAACTATTGCAGGTATTTGGGTGGTTTTCATTGTCCAATTGTAATGTAAATGACGTCCAGTAGGTGGGAGCATTACAGAATTAATGTACACATTTTTCCACGCTCATGTTGAGATACTGTCTATTAAGCCGGACTGGCTCAAGTAAAAAAACAAAACACTGTTTTTAACATTTGGCAGACATGATAATATTTTGAAAAATCAAGCAATATCATTGTATGATTTCCATTCGGTATTTTCAGGCCCGGGAAGTAACGGAATACATCCACCGACGTTATGTATTCAGGAAACAAAAAATGTCATTTTATTTCGTTAGGGTTGTAGAAAAACATATCATATTAACGTCTATTTCTTAAAAACGGTATTATTTTTCAAGCTTAATTATTTTCAGTGCCCACAAAGCAGGAGGAAGGACTAGTTGATTTTAAACATCTTCAAGGACAAGTGTGAGCTGTCAAAGTCCTGCGGTGGCGCAAGCTCGTCAGCTGCTCTTAACCTTGCGTCTCAAATCACCAATCAATTTACTCTTTAAACCCATATCAATAGTAAACACAGGTTAAACTTTGCTCAGAGAATAAACATGAGATTTGTTTTCACTCATTATGGCAGCAACGTTTTGGAGCGAGCAAATCTACTTTTCCTCACGGTCTGAATAAAGTCCTGTATTTTAATATCGTGCTGCCTTCAGTGACACTTCGAAAACAGTTTACCTCATGCAAAAATGGTTTCAACCGACTTTCTATCTATCTGTCCGTCAGTAGCACCCTGAACAGCACCGATTAGGCTGACTGCCTAAAAATTCTGAGATTGACAATTTGGAATTTTTATCGCTTGAAAACCATGCATATTATTAAATATCCCATGGCTCATTACCTTAAATGAAACACATTTCAATATTTCAATTCGAAACACTTTTCTTTATTAAATGTATTCCAGACAGCTCATATAAAACTGCAGTAAGCACAATGTACATTTTTCATCATTTTCAATTAAAAACTGCCAATCAGGCCAATAATAATCAGGTCAGACGCAACAATAACCGTGAACAAATCCTCCTCAATTCTAAATGCATTCATGTAATCATCAAAACCTTTTGTAATAGCATCTGTTGTCAAAATAAATGCCTTATCATCAGAGGTGGGCATTCTATCAGACTGAATGAATCAGTCAATTCGGAAATAAAAGTCACTTCTGTATGTCCAGAAACATGTCTTGTGTTTGCTTCTGACAATCTCCTAATCACTCACCAGGAATTAACCAAATACAAATAGAGAGGATTGGGGTGTACCGCTACATACTTTAGCTTAGCTTGCGCTACCTTGCTTGGTTGGAACAACTTTAACATCAAGCGGGTGCACGAAAACGCGCGCACACACACACACATGCACACGCACACGCACACGCACGCACGCACGCACGCACACACACACACACACACACACACGTACGCACGCAGCACTAAAATTTAGGATTTTGGCTCTATAGTGTAACTTAATGTCACATGATCGCCCACCGATCCATCCATCCATTGATGACAACATGTATCCTGCTCACAGGAAAACGAGCCAATTTCAGATGATTGAGGATGAGAGGCAAGGTACACCCAGGACTGATTACTTGTCAGTCACATCACTGACATATAGACACAACATGGACAGAGGAAGAACAGGGACGTGAAATGTACAAAGCGCAAGGTTTAAAAGCTTCTGGTTGTGAGACAAAATGTTAACCCCCCTCAAACTGTCCTACCAAAGAACAGGTTCATGTCTCTTGAGCATTACATTATGCTAAAACATATTTAAGTGTTCCAAAAGCATTGAGACTATGTAATAAAAACAAAAAGGATGTTCTATTTATGTCTCTTCAGTCAAATATTCCAGTAAGCAGGATTTCTCCAGGAAAGTCTTCTGGTGGGTGAAAAACCAAGAGCATACACTTTCTTGGAGCAAATCATTTATTTGTTGTCATTAATGAGGAAGAAAAGCCTGCGGCTTCGTCATCCTCAGGTCATTCAGTTGTCGTCTTTTGTGTTGTTTCCTGCTTATCTTTTCTCTGCACGTACAAGTGTGCTTTACAACATGTTTTTTTTCTGTTTTCATTCATAATTGTCTTCTCTGCAAGTAGCAAAAGTCCAAGACGAGCCAGCATTCCATCCTGTCCGTGAAGTTATGTCTTTCATTTTCTTCTTTTCAGAAATAAAATAATAATAAAATAGTAATATTAGTAATATGGGCATGCTTAGTGAATCCTTAGCGTTTTTCTTCTTTTCACTTTGTTTGATCTCTTAGTTGCCAAACAAAATTGCAATTCTTGGTTGAGATGTTGGCAAAGTATCCCATGGAATGATATCAGGTCATTTGGGTATTTTAGCGTCCACAATCACCCGGATGATTTTGGTGATTTTGAGATGTTAGCTGTGCACGTAAGCCCTGCAAGGCGCTTCTGAAGGAAAGTCATACTTGCTCATGTTGGGCGGGTAGTAGGTGGTCGTGAACATGTTGCTGGAAGGGAAGTGGCGGCTAGTGTCGTCATTTACGTGAAGATTGTTCTTGTGTAGCATCTGCAGGGTTGGGTTCAGTCTGAGTTACCAAAATATCAATAAAACAAATGGAAGATGTGGAACTGAACAGATTTGACCATGACCCACCATGACTTCCATGGGAATGTACTTCTCATTCTTTGGCGTGGCGTTGTCATGCTTGTTGTATGTGAGGTGGTTGTGCGTGCTTGGGTGGATGGCCGCTGACTCTGCGGATGGTCGGCCGAGATGGTGACAGTAGGCGCCGACCAGCGCCGACAAGAGGGAAGCTGCAAAAAAACTGGCCACGCCCACGGCGACCAGCTGGAACAACGTGAAAGCTGTCAAAGACATGATGGGCGGTGAGCTCGTGAGAATTATTATGTGCACAAATTTGAAAGATAATCCGAAAAACTTACTTTCACAGTTGTGGTCCTCCTGTTCAGGCAAAATTACTAAAACGGCACAAATGGAAATTGAAATGGGTCAGACAAATTATAAGGAATATTTTTAGAGGGTCACGTTGTTTTTTTTTTTTTTCTTTTTGTTTTTTTTTTTCAACTCAACTCAAATCAACTGTATTTATAGAGCACTTTCATGACAGACACAAATTTTAAAGTACATCTGTGCATCCATTTTCTGTAGTGCTCGGCTTTTCCTCGTTATGATTCTGAGTGTGCTTGTCGCCAGCCAATTATTGCAAATGTTAAAATTGTATTTTGAAATTGCCTGGAAAAGCCCTTAGAATGGCAATAATTTGACCCTGGGGTGGAGGGTGGATTATTTCTACTCTCGTTATTTGGTTTAGGAGATTTTGTTTCCAAATTCTAACGAATCAGCGATTGACCAGCAGCAGGCAATGGATTGTTTTGGACCGTCAACAAGTGCAGAAAAAACACACAAAAACAAAAGATCAGTGACTATTTAATGTTCTGTTCTGTCATTAATATGTAACTTTTATTTATTTATTACCGCGGAAGGCATTGAGACCATCTGACAGACAAATCATTGTGTGGCGTTTACCTGCCACCTCGTGTGTCTGGCATGGTCTGGCCTGGCTAATGTTACCATGGCACAAATTAGCTTCCTGGTGTTCAGCGCAGGAGCGAGAGCGATACTGGAGGCTCTTCTCATCACAGTCCCCCCAGTCCGACCACACACCTAAACCTGGTGAGGGGGGGAAAAAAAATTACAATCCATCCTTGAACCTGTTCACTGTCATCACATGGCCTTCTAGTCGATCCCAACTGACATTCCTGGACTAAAAGTGGGCGGATTTGTTGCATCCATCCATCCATTTTCCAATCCACTTATCCTCACAAGGGGGGCTGCTGGAGCCTATCCCAGCCATCTGAACCGGTTGCCAGCCAATCGCAGAGCACACAGAGACAAATGACCATCCACGGTCACACTCACACCTACGGACAATTTTGAGCATTCAATAAGCCTGCCATGCGTGTTTCTGGAATGTGGGAGGAAACCGGAGTACCCGGAGAAAACCCACGCAGGCCCGGGGAGAACATGCAAACCCCACACAGGGAGGCCGGAGCTGGAATTGAACCCAGTACCTCTGCACTGTGAGGTAGACGTGCTAACCACTTGACCGGGCCGCGGATTTATTGCGGCATGCTGCAAATAAGAAAGTCAATCAACCCCCCCAGAATTCGCTTACTACGTTGTAGAGATTTCTGAACAGTGAATATAAAAACCCCAGTCTATCCAATCCATCCATCCTCTACACTGTTTATCCTGTTCAGGGTTGGGGGATCTGAAGTCAATCTCAGCTGACTTTGTGCAATCAGTAGGGGACAACTTGGATTGGTCGTCAGTGAAACAGGGCACATGGAAACAAACAGCATCTCAAACTCACATCACTCTGTCATTGAGGGAGAACAGAACTCACGCTGATTGAAATGAAGTCAGGTGAGTAACAACATATTTATGGTTCACCCTTTACATCAAAATGAATGAATTAGACTTAATCTACTCTCTTTGCGTGGCATTTATCGGTGTAAATAACTTGGGCAATCACACAGAACTGGCTTGATGAATGACGTACCTTCACAAGCGTGTGTATTGCAAAGTGCCTCTTCAGTGTGAAGACCAATACAGATCCCACCTCCATTGGCAGGAGGTGGATTGTCACATGACCTTGTCCGCAGAAAATGGCCACCCCCACAGCTCACAGTACACTGGGACCATGAAGACCAACATGACCAGGCTCCACCCACTAGAACAAAAGCAGTCATGCATGGTGGCAGAGTTTAGTTGACCATACATTCAAAAGGCCCCCAGTTTGCTATTCTGAACACTCGAAAATGTCTTTCTGTGTGGAGATTGTGTTTTCTACCTGTGCTTGTTGGTTTTCTACAGGTGTTACAGACCTCACCCACCCACACACACACATTTTTTTTAGATATTGATTGACCAAGGTGCGTTCACAAAATCCGTAACAGGAATTCTACCTGGGCATGGTTGCATGTTGCAATCTTGATAATCCACGGGGGATCCTACACACGCACTTGGATTGGCCCTGCCCTCTGCTGTAGAGCAACCACGTTTCCGGGTTCGAAAGCCTCTGGAACATTGCTGGGAACAGGTGGACCATGTTTCCCAAGATTCCCAGTGTGTACCTTTGGGCTGTGACAAAGTCCGGCTACCTGACTTTACCAAGTCATCAACCAGAGCTGGAAGTAAGATACAGAAAATGATTTCTTAATGCGGCCTAGTACGGTCTCAATGCACCTAATAAATGCCTCACGGTCTCGTGTTCTCACAGTCAGTCTGGCAGGTTCCAGAACCATCATTCGGACAAAACCTGCTCTCTATTTTCTTCTTTCCCAACTGAAGTTGCCGGACATCCCTTAGCAATGCCCGGCACGTGTATCGGTATCTCTGCTCTTGGCGTGATCCATCTCGACTGACGTTGACTGGCATCCAAAGAGTCCACGGCGTGTTGCGGCGCACCTCAGGGCAGGCCTCCAGATTGCAGGTCTTATACTCCTAAACAGCAGAATCAATTGTGTCACTGTTACAGTCCATTAAAACTCAGAATCAAGTAATTCGAAGCACAAGCAGCACATTACTGTGGCACATCCAGGACAGATGTTTCCGTTCTCACAGGTTCTGGTCCTGGCATGTACCCCTTCTCCACATTCAGCATTGCATTGAGCCCAGGGACCCCATGCAGTCCACAGCACTGGTAATGGGCATGTTTTCATTTCATTGCACAGCCTGAAAACACATAATTCTTCCTAAATAGTGGTGTTTAATGCTCACCATGTGCAATGTGTGTTAATTTTTTCTCTTTTAACGTCATAAAAGATATTTCCCTGTGAACCCCTTTCCGTCTCATTCCTTCTCACCTCTCTTCTCGACCTTGGCCAACACAGATTCGACCTCCGTAACGAGGTGAGGGGTTGTTGCAGGAGCGCTGCCTCACTTCAAAACCGACACCGCAACTGCTGCTACAATGGCCCCATGAAGACCAGGGCGTCCAGCCACCATTCCTGATCACCAGATGGAAAATCAACATACTTTTACATGTGTCATTGTGATCCAGTAATATATTATAGTGTTATTATGTCAGCGTTGACGTCTTCGGCTTAAGTATGAATTTGCTGCATTTGAGTATTCTGTTGAATGGCCTGTGTGTTTTAACATTTTATTTCAATATTTGAGTTTTCTTTTAAAACTGTTCTTGCTTTGAATGCAGAATTCTTTTTTTCAGGGGTGGGGGGTCACGATAAATGGTCATTTACATGCATTGGTTGAATACATCAACACTTACTCACACTGCTTCCTTCTCCTGTCTGTAAACTAACTTGTTTGCTTTTGTTGGAGTCAGCACTCATAAGCACGCACACACACTTACGGTCCACAATATTTAGTGTCTGTTCATTCTGGGGTTTTTGAGGAGCGGGGGGTTTGGTGTGTGTATGGGGTTAATCTTTGTATGTGTGCAGGAGCTCTCCCCCTGCTCTTTCCTGATTGGTGCCCCCCGTTCCCAATTTAGCTGATCAATCAGTGAAGGGGAGAATGACCCAATAAGTAACTAATTTCAGGGGTTCCAATACCTGCAAAGATTAACCACCACTTTTAAAAGGACTCAGTTACAACTGGGTCCCACTTTCCATGGGCTCATCATCTGTGGGAGGGGCCAAAGGGGTCAGTTGCCCTGTGAGCTAGGTGGCACCCCTGAATACAGGAACTAGCTCTAACGACATGGAATTTCACCTCACTGGTAGGAAAGGAGCAGGAGCTAGTGTGCAAGACAGAGAAGTTCTGCTTAGATATAGTCGGACTTGCCTACACACAAAGCCTGGGCTCAGGTACCGGTCCTCTCGAGAGGGGGTTGACTCTTATCTACTCAGGGGTTGTCCACAGTGAGAAACCCACAGCAGGTGCGGGCATACAGATTGCTACCCGGCTTGGCGCATGTACTTTGGGGTTCACCCCAGTGGACTAGAGGAGTCTTTTTCAATCTTTTTCGAGCCAAGGCACATTTATTTCATTGAAAAAATTCCGCGGCACACCACTACCTGAAAATGGGAAAAAAGCTTATTTTAACAATTGTGTGTTACTTTAAGCGTTTTTTTTAACATTAACGCATTATTGAATATTGAATTGAATACAACTTTATTGTCAAATGTGCTGTACGTATGTGTAACATACAGCACAGATGAAATTTCTTCCCCCTCAACATAAAACAAGAGGAGCCGCTGCGGGTGTCCGCGCCGCCATCAAAAGAAAAGTTGACCAAAAAAATTGTAACACACTGAATAGGAATCAAATCAACATCAATCCAATATTTGGTGCATTTGTTTTAATGGCAAGTAAAATATAGTCAATTCGAACTTTAACTTGCTCAGGGTCGAATTTTTTTCTGTGTGACAGCCGGTTCTTTTTCTCCTGGTCGTTTGCGCTCTCCCGCAATATTGCACCAATTCCTTTTCCCATCTTGAGTCTTTGTATAATTCCAACATCCTTCAAATGACATTTCTGCTGAATGTGTCGCTTGAGGTAGTCCAGCTTCCATTTAGTCCATATTTTTCCATCGGAAAATGAAAGCATAAGCTTTGCTGCATGTTTTGCAGAGCAGACCTTTCTCAGTCGAAAAAGAAAATATCTCACCCAGTTTCACTGTTTGTTCTTCTATTTGCACATCCTCTGACAGCCATTGCAACTTAAAAGGACCGCATTCTTATTTTGGTTTGGGGAGTCGATGTATCACGTTCACTGCCCGGTCGTTTCGCCATGATAAAGGTTAGCATTAGTGTCACATATCATTGCCACACTGTTATTGTTATGGACCAGAGAACACGCGCAAGTACAGTACTGTCAATGCCGTGATTGGCTGCATAGCGTCATTGCATCGTATCGTGTGATTGGCTGGACACCTGTCACTCACTGAATTCCACAGCAAATTGATACAGAAAAAAAAAGTCATGCTGTATATCTAATTCATTTGCAGTGTGTTCACTGTGCTGGATAGGTTTTCTTGTGCCCTGAGAGTGTGTGACCACCTCCAGTAAACGTAAATCTAAATGAAAGATACCTTTCATTGTCTTGCCTCGCGTCGGAAACTTCGCTTGTCTCGAAGCATAAGGCAATTTCCAAGCTGCTCCCTACTGCTATGGAAGAGTACTACATGATTACTCTTCCAGGCGATCGACCACACAGGCATACATATTGTATAACTTCCACACCTGACAATAGCTCTGTGCCGCGGCACACCAGGGTTTGAAAAACACTGGACTAGAGGGTACCATGCTCCATCTTCAGGTTGGGAGGACGGTTCCTGACTGTTATTAGTGCCTATGCACCAAACAACAGGCCAGCGTACCTTTTTAGGGTCCTTGGAGGGCGTGCTGGAGAGCACTCCCCCTGCAGACTCCATCGTTCTGCTGGGGGACTTTAATGCTCACATTGACAATAGCAGTGAGACTTGGAAGGACGTGATTGGGAGGACCGGGCCCCACAATCTGGTGTTCTGTTACCAGACTTCTGTGCTCATCATGGATTGTGAAAAATTGTCCGTTGGTTGTATTGGCTAATATTATCAGATGCCACAGCACTTTGAGCTTACCGGGAGCAGTTGGCCACCTGAATGTTTGGGCCTTTACAGTCAACCCCACCACATCGGGCCACAGGTCCGTCACATAAACGGGACCGGCAGATGCAACTGCTGATGGAACCCTCGCCGTCATTGTGGTTACATGGTTGCCATGTTGCCCACGGGCCAAATCCGCCATCCTGCTTCAGATTCCTCACCTGAGGAAGAACAAATGTGTGTGTGCGTGTGTCAGAGAGAGAAAGAGAGGCAGATAGCAAGTAGAGTATGACTTACTGGGCACTGGGTGATGTTCTGGGTCCAATGGTTCATGTCAGTGCTCTCTTCAATGGTTGTACAACGCTCCTGTTGGTGATCCCAGCCACAGTATGGGTCCCGAGCTTCCAGGCAGTCTCTAATTACAACAGGTGGTTGATCAGTGTTCAAAATGTGCAGGATTATATAATAAACATTTCCGTACTGCTCAGTAAGATGGCCGGAGCATCGTTCTAATGGGATTTTCACCAGCCTGTCATCGAGCCCCACAAACAATGATCTGTCACTCTGTAGGATCTGCAGGCTCTTGATTGACCCGACTTGTCCATCAGGAAGGATCCTGAGCTCCTCCAGGTAGCAGCCATGAAGAATAGTATTTGTTGTGGCGAGAGTCTTCAAGATGGTGCCATATTCTGATTGGCCAAGAGAAAACAGTCACGGCTTTCATATTAATTATTATGTAAGTCGGTGTCATGGCTCATTTACCAGTGCCGATGTACATGACTTGGTAAAGGGCATCGCGACCCTGCACAACGTCCACTACCAGCTTAGAGAAGCGTACGTTGTTCTGAGTGAGCAGAGGATTGACCGTCACCGGCTGCACAGCATCATGCATTAGAAAGAGCCGCTGAGCATCCTGGAGGTTGCGTTCAGTCAAGTTCCCACCAGTGCCGCCTTCATCCAGCGTGCCACACTGACAATACAGAAAAAAAGAAAAAAAACGTTACGCTGTCCATCAGAAAAGCCTGTCCGCTGGAACACATGAATACACATCCACGTGCGGTTACCTGGAAATTGGGAATGGGATTTGGAGCAGAGAGCCAGGCAGTGCGGGGGTTCTCCTGGTAGCGGAAAGGTCCGTTGAAAGCTTGCGTGATGGCAGTCAGGTTGAAGGCACAGACGGCAGTTGCGGACATGCTGTTGCTGTGAGTGGTTTGTCACAGTTATAGGTGGGACAGAAAAACACAATTTCTGCAAATGCATTTGCAAAGAAATGGGGAGTACAAACAAGTAAAAATATGTGCGTAATGCTGATAGAAAAATAGGGAAATCATTTGAACTGAATTCAAGTGCATCCTAAATATCAGTGCCATCATTACACTGTGAAATGGAGAACTCTGGTTTGTGCTTGGACGCTAATACACCGTATTGGCCCGAATATAAGACTGTGTTTTTCGCATTGAAATAAGAAAAAGTGGGGGCCGTCTTATATTCGGGGTCTAGACATTATACCCATTCACGACGCTAGATGGCGCCAGATATCATTGAAGCGACTGCTGAACTTGACTCCCCAGGCCAAAGTGAACCCCTGAAAAGTGGGTCGAAGATCGGCCAGGTTAACCGGCAGCTGATGAGAAGTCATGAGGTAATTTACATTTCAAAAACCAGAAGCCATTCATTTACGAATGTGATTGCACTTTAGTTTACATATTTAAATGTTCTGATATTAAGATTTGAATGAGGCAAAATAACATGCTTTTTCTCTCAGATATATTGTTATAATCATTTGTTTCAGATATACTGTAATTATTTTCTGTATAAAAATTAATTTGGTGTTCAAAAAGTCTTTTTTCCAACTTGAGTCTTGACAAAGAGGGTGTCGTCTTATAATCAGGGCCGTCTTATATTCGGGCCAATACGGTAATAGAAGTTTGAATGGACAGGTCTTTGGGCACCAAAGCCCATACTTTGCGAAGTGGAGTATTTAAGCAGTATGAAGGATCACTCACACATTAGTAGTGAAAATGCCATAGATCAAGTCCTGCTGTGGTAAGTAGAAGGTGCTCTGTAGTTCGTTGTAATGAAAGGGAATTTCTCCTGAGCGTGAGCAGTTTAGTCGGGCCTTCATGAAGGTCGTCCAGGTGTCCTCCAAGAGGAAACGACCGCCCATGTCGTTTTTACACACTCGGGCCACCCGAGAGAACACCATCTTTCCACAGTCGTTTTCAACAGCGGTTTCCCTCAAGAAGAAGTACGCGAATCGGCCAATGTCATAAGCAGACACAAATTGAGGCTCTAAAGGGGGTGAAGTGAGAAAAACAGAAAGGATAAGATGAAGAGAAGACTGACAGACTATGTGGGGAACCATAGTTTGTTTACCATTGAGCCACTTGGAGTTGTACTGGGCCGTGCGCAGCGGGTGCATGTTGCCCAGGCTCCTGTAGATGACAGGGTCGCGTCCAGAGAAGTCAATCACCGTGGCAGCGTACAGTTCGCCAGTCTCCGAAATCATGGCGGTGGAGTTGTGGTGGGGGTCATAGGGGCATCGTGCAACGCCGTTCACTGTGTCCAACACCTGACTGATGTTATCAATCTGACAGCAGATAGGAAAGCATTACCCGTTGCGTATGAATGTTGCTTTTGAAGTCTGGAGGATTTGCATTGGTTGTGCAAACATCAAGATCGCACCAACCTGCCTGGTCATACAAACAGGAGTGAAAGCATTGGTCCCACACGTGACAAGCGTTCTCCCACTGAGCAATAGCACCCGTATATAGTTTTGACACTCCTCCTGCATACAAACGTGACATGAGACGGTGCTATTGATTACATTTTATTCAAGAGACACTGCTCTGCACTGCACTGATCTACCTGAGACTTCCCCTTGCTTTTGCAGGAGCGCATTGTGTCCTCATCGGGTGCCCATTCTGTTGCCTGAAGCAAAAAAACAAAACAAAACCCTACTGGTTTGGGAACATTTAAAACTTGACACAAACTGTAGCACTGGCAAAGCACAAAACTGTGATTGTACCTGTATTAAGGAGACATTGCTCAAACTAAGTCGGAATAGAAAGTTTCTGTAAAAAAAAAAAACAATGTCATTCAATTTTCAGTTACTTCTCTGCCTGGCGTGTAATTACTTGCACCTCGCTGCCACAATAAGCTGCTTTCTGCTCACGTCCACGGTCAACTGAGAGAAGTCCTTTACTCCTGGGTGTGAGAACTCCGACACCCATGTCTTCAGGCCTGTGATAACATGGAACAGCCAATGGTTAAAAGGAGAAGGAAGCCTGGCCATGCTATCGCAGGAACTAATACAATACACTACCATACATTTTTATTTGCATCGCGCTTTCACAACAGCTGCAGCTGTAACCAAGGGCTTTGCGGAACATTTAACGTAAAATAACAATAATACAACAGAACACATAACATAAAACATCAAAGAACTATAGAAATGTAGTTGGGGACCCTTTGCGTCACCATTTTATATTTTTTCTGTAGACTAGTATGTCCATTCGGTCAGGCGGTCAACAGTAACTGAGGTTAGACAATAGAGTGTGGCTCACTATATATTTCATCTTATATTCATTTGAATACACCACAAAGACAAGTTATTTCATGTTCAACCTGATGAATGATTTGGGGGGTTTTTTTGGTTTTTTTTCCAAATGTTCTCTCATTTTGAATTTGCTGCAGTAACATGTACCCAAAAAACAGCAAATGACATTGAAGGACTGCTGTTAAGAAAAAAAAAAAAACTTTGGAATGTTCCACAAAAGAACAGGCGTGTGTTGTCATTATTTGGTATAATCAGAGCATCCCCAAAGGGCTCACATGTTGACAAGCAAGGATAGGGGTGAGAAGGAGAAGTTTCACCACTTTGCGAACAACTGT
The DNA here is from genome assembly GCA_018466805.1 of Hippocampus abdominalis. Lineage (NCBI taxonomy): Eukaryota > Metazoa > Chordata > Actinopteri > Syngnathiformes > Syngnathidae > Hippocampus > Hippocampus abdominalis. Next base: position 3,474,021 of record CM031694.1, on the reverse strand, counting down.
CTGAGCAGATAGTCTAATAGTTTAAGAACAACAGGCCTCTTCTGCTAACCGTGCATTCGCACCAATTTGTGTGTATGTATGTTTTCCACACAAAAGTGGGATGAATCAATGTCTTCATATGTAAAATTCAATTTGTGCATATTCTGCGAACACAGCCTCAGTCCTTGCATACAAACGAATGACGGACCATCTTCTGGAAAAAAAACACATAAAAAACCTCATCTACTACCCAATACACACAACGTGTTGAAACTACAGTCATAGATAAACAGTAATAATTTTAACAATAAGAGTAATAACTGAAATCGAGAGTTTGCTATTGAGTTGACTAATGCGCAAATAAAGGACACTCCTCACTTTACCTCATTCTGTTCACGTGCTTGCGCTTATGTACTTGATTGAGGAATTTGAACTTTGTGCTAAAACAGTAACATACTTCACAATTTCATGCGGTCGACCATAGCGGTAGGCTATTTCACTTTTCATTGGAAACGCTGGTAGGCCTACAATGTTCAGTGTCAATATCTAAATTAATGAGACTAGAAGTTTTTGGTGGATCTTGTCAATCTGTAGTGATGGAGAACTACACAGAGACTTTAGATAGACAGGGCAAAAGTGCGGTAAATTGCGTTTCACTGGAGATTTGGATCCTTATAAACTACCAACAGCATGTTGGGTCAGTACTGTATTTGCAAAAAAATCTAATTGATCAGTTTGAACATTGAATGAATCTCTTGTCTTTGTAGTGCAGTCAGTTGACTATCGATTGAAAAGGATTTGCGAACCATGGAATTCTGTTTTGACTTATGTTTTACGCAACATCCCAACTTCATTGGAATTGGGTTTTGTCATCCATCCTGAAGGATTCATGGTGATAAGTCAGGGCTCTCAAATTGTGTGTTTTTCTCATCCAGTGATTCTCAACTGATGAGAAGGGACCCACTGCCGCTCAGATGCGACTACTTTGTTTGTGTGGGTTCGTTATAGACTGTGGCATATACCGACTTAGATAAAAATTTGTAGGAGTGGAACGCTGGATTTAGTCCTTTACTGAGTACTCATTTGAAAATTGTCATGATTCAGTTTGTGACCAACAGGTGGCACTGTAGGGCTCTCCCTGCAGCTGCACACCTGTTGGACGTTATGCAACTATTGCTATAAAAGGACTCCCTCCCGACCACTCGTGGCTGGGTCATTGTTTCTTTGTTGTTGTCATGTCTGTTTGCTGAAGCTGTCATGTTCTTGACTGTTAGTTTTAGCTACAGCCTGGGTTTTGTTTGATACTTTGGATTCTTTTTGTTTTTAGGACTTTGTTAGTTTTGGATTTAGTTTTCTGCGTTTTATCAATACACTTCAAGTACACCCTGCTCCTCCCTCCTGCCTGCTTTTTGGGGTCCTCCACCAAAAATGACAAAAATGAGAAGGGTTGAAATCGTGTTTGGTGTGCACATGTTTCCTTGCTTCTTGCACCAAGTTTAGTTATATGGAAAGTCATTGATGAGTCACTGAGTGATTTGAGTTGAAAGAGACACTTCTGCAACAGTTTTATAATAGCAGCAGGGGGATTTCTGGCAAATTGTCATCAAAAATGGAGGTTAAAAAAAAGCCAACCAAAAAAAAACACGTTTTCATTTTTCTCAAGATGTCCTCACCTTGGTTGGACACGACTGGATGCTCCTTTCGATCACAGTCTTCAAGTTTCGTAGAGGGCGGCTGGGACGGACACACAAGGCCACACATGAGCAGCACAACACTGCAAGGAGAGAGGGCCCATGCCCCCCACCTTAATGTGACCATTGTTACAACTGCATCCAATCCTCCTTGCGGTGCTGTGGAAGTACCTGCAAAAGCCAAACAAATGCATGTCAACCTTTACAACAGGGTGTCATCAGTCATATTGAACGTCCATATCTATTAAAGTGGAGTTTTCACCACCTGCCAGTACATCAGACTGAAATGAGTTCCCTCGTGGACCGTCTGCTTGGTGTCCAACCCGTCTTTCATTGTCAACAGGACTTAGGCAAGGCTATTTCAACTCAATAGCCTAAACCAATGATTTATAGCTCTGGCTATAAAATGTAGCCTGCCACCGACAGCGCCCTTTGTGATTTAGCAAGCCCATTCAAAGACCAGCCTGGGCTTGATGCCATATAGGGAAAGGGGGGTGGGACCTGGAGGGTTTTCCACCTTTGAACCAGACACAACATGAAGGTTTTTTTGGTCAGAATTCCTTGTGGGTCAAATACCCTCATAGAAAAAAAAATATGTGATGATGAAAAAAAAAATTAGCCCACAGGCTTCTTCAGTTTGACCGATAGTCGTCTGAATCTGGGTGGCTTTAGATGGGCCTGGCCCTGTCATGTTCTGCTCTGCTTTGTTTTTGTTTTCAGCACTAGCTAGAGTGTTGGGCGTGACCCTTTAGCGGTGCTCCTGTGTCGCATCTCGAAATCAAGTTCCCTTGTATTTAAGGACTTCCAAGATGGCTAGTGTTTGTTGGATTATTGACCTTGTTTGATGTTCATGCCCAAGTGCCATTTTCTAGACCTCATGCTCTTGTGCATAGTTGCTTTTGCCTCCATAGATTTTGGTTTGGTAAGCATCCTTTTGGTCAAGTTATTTTTGACTCGTTTTCTGTTGGTGTGTGTGTGTTTGGACTCTTGTCATTTCGTTTTGTGGATTTTCGGTTACCAATTTTTCCTTTCCAATTGCGGGCGCTTTTTTGTCCTTGATTGTTTTTCCTGGCTGTTGCTCACCAGCGATTTCTGTCCATACCTTGCCGATCATTTGCTTTTGTAATAAGTGGGCAACCATTGACATTTCTTAAATCGGACGGAGAAATGGTGTTATTAGGGATTTTTGGTGAATATTTTTGTCAATTTATGATGACTGTGTTTGTCATTTAAAAGGCTCATACTACTCAGTAGGCCTCTATTGCCATGTACTACTGCAATCAGAATGAGAAAAGGAGTTTGACTTGTTTATTGGGAAATATTCTTGTCAATTTATGACTATATTCATCCTTAAAATGTCTCCTACTTCTCCAAAATGACATATATGATGAAAATTTGAGGTGTCATTTTCCATTCAGCCTACTACAGCAATCAGAATGAGAAACAGTGTTTTACTTGATTTTGTTTTTGTTGTTGTTGTCATCAATTTAGGACTATTATTGTGAATTAAATGCCTTCTATTTCTTTAAATGAGAGAAATAATGATCAGCTGTAGTAAGTAGTGTTCTACAATTTCCAGGTACTCCTCCATTTAAATAGAAAATACTAACCAAATCAACAAATATTATTTGATTCATGGTGATTCGTCCACCTACTGTACGTAAGCCAAGAACGTGTAATTATTGGAGGGTCACTAACACAGGCGCTAAGAGCGAATATCAAATCAAATATTGAATGTCCAGCCAACTTTTACTCTCTTCCAAAGCATGCCATGGGAGGACAGGCAGTTAGTGCAGTTAGTTCACTCGTGTGGTTCGGGCATAGTCTGTGAAAATGACGATCGGATGTTTTTGTAAACAGCACAGTACCCCCCCCCCCCCCGCCTCCCCAAGGAAATAACTCAAAATGATGACTACACTGATGTGAAGGACATAGGCTTTTGTTGCATTCTGTTTGGTCTTCTACGTCTTTTTGCGACAGGATCAGCCTTGATAAGGGTGCTGTTAAGAAACGGTGAAGAACATACATCAAACGTTTCAGAAGCATTACAATATAGCCAATCTACAACGTCTCTTGTTTTCAAAATTACAGTAAAATATTTTTATTTTACTATTTAAACATAGTAAAATTTCGGTTAATATGTTGTTGACTCTGTGATTGGCTGGCAACCTGTTCAGGGTGTCCGCCGCCTGCTGCTCGAAGCATTTGTGAGGATAAAGTGGTTCATATCATGGGTACCGGTAGATGGCCAGATGGTTTTAGACTAGTGTGAAAAAATATTTTAACCTGTTAATAATTACAACAACAACAACCTTTACAGTTAAGGTTTTACAATGGCCACAGAATGTTTCCATTTGTATTATTTTAGTTATGGGAAAATAATGTGAAATCCAACTAAATCAGATCAGAGATTGACCAACCTCCCAGAATCGATGGTGTTCGGCATTTGTCTCCACTGTATAAAATATGGGAAGATATGTGTGTTTGGAGGAAATGGCGGGGGGCTGAGGGAACATGTGACTACCAGAGAAACGGAGAGAAATGAAGGCCAAAAGTAGAGCATTGGCAGAGTTTTTTTTTTTTTAGCCCAGGAGCTCATTGCTACATCTTAACTAACTTCTCAAGCCTTGCAGCTTTATTTTTCCTTTTGTTTTTCTCTCTGGGTGGGCTCAAACTTTTGTCACTGTGTGCTACACTGCAGTAATCGCTTAGATGCCTTCACCTTGCTTGGAGAGACACGGGGGCTGCTGAGTTTGTCGAGCTGTCAGAGCTACACAGTACAGAAGGCTCCAACACTAAACATGTTGACGGGGATAAGCAATTTAAATGATTCATCATTGCTACTGGGTGGCCACGTAGGACCACAAACTTCCTAACCAGATGACAAAAACACCATTTTAAATATGGCCAAAATACATCCATATGTGCAAACTATGTCCTCTGAATACATTTCATTTTCATCATACATTTCTCAATGCCTATATGAAAGATCCAGTATAAAATAGCAAAGGGTTCTGAAGCAAACCGTAAAATAATCACATACTGTGATTTTTGTTTTCCCAACGCAAAGGTCTATCTTTACTATTCAACGATGGCACAAAACTGCTGAACAGCAAAGCAACATTAAATACAAGAACTCCTGTCCATTTTTTTTCTTCACAAAAATCAATTCACTCAAAATGTTAACATTATTGAGGTCTTATGTTTGTCCTGCGTGTCATTCCAAATCTGCAAAAGATTTATGAGGCTGACTCAAGTTGTAGAATAGGGCAGTATAAAAACAGGTGCAAGCACAACTAATCCATATCTTCCATCTTGTAGTCATAGTGAAATAGCAACTTGACACTATAAGAACGCCGTTATTCGAGGGTGATAGAGAGCGGGTTGGCATGTGAATAGTAAAAATCTGCACATAATTGCTGCCCATTGAAATGCATTGGGGAAAATAATCCAATATATACTTTTCACACACACACACACAAACAAATAAGCGGGGGCTTACTCCTGCCCCCACAACACTAAAACCAAGTATAAAAAGAAAATACAGTATAAGAATAAAAAATGGAAAAGAAATCCGCAAATGCTGCCAAATCGCGGGTGTTTGGGGGGCCACTGTGGTAGATAAAACATGGTTAAATACTCCCCCAAATAAATTAAATAAATAAACAAATAGATAATAAATAAATAGGTTTTTCATTCATCATTGGGCCACTAATATTGTGGCCAGTTGCCAATTCCTGATCAATAAGAACCTTTTTCAGCAGACCCAACAGTGCATTTGAGTGTTTCACTGTTGCCGTGCTGCACAAGGTTTGACTCCAGGCATCCTGAAGCCGTCGAGTCTTGATCGCTCAATGTTTGCCCCTCACACTTGAATGGATGGATTTGATAAAAGAATGATATACAGTACAAAACATCATTATTTAGATAGTGCTTTCACAACAACTGCAGCTGCAACAAAGAACTTTCCAGAATAAAATGGAAGAAAGTCCGCGGGTCACCCAACTCAAATAGTTTCCTTTTCTGCCAGAGTGTGTAATATTTCACCGAAACGGCTACTTGCACTCGGCTCCAAGCAAACGGACATGCTGAGACACTGAATGCACACATGAAGAGAGCTTCATTAAAATCCAGTCAAGGCCTCTTTACTGGCATTATTTATAACAGGGATATTGATCACAAGTCGTAATGTGCTCATTCAAAAGGGGTTTAATGTGTTCCGCATGGCATCCCAAAGAAAAAAGAGCTGCCTTGGGTCTGACTTTGTATATATGAGCCTTGTCTGAACCAGAGTACTTGGACTCCATCCCAGCATCATCAAGAGGCACAATCCCTCTCTCTGCACTCAGCCACCTGCCTCCTGGGATCCTGGGATTCCAAAATCGCGGCTCTGTCTTTACAGCAAAACAAAACAAAAGTCCTCATTGCAACATTGGTAGCCTCCGTGTGATATCCCCTGCATGACATGACATAGTTGGAGAGCAGTGGAGTTACGCCATGCGCAGAGGAGCATGTTCGGACCTCAGAAGGCATCCAAAGTCTCCCCATTAAAATATTCAAGAGGGGTGAGCGTTTCCGAGGCAGTTCTCAGCTCCTTCCTACCGAGGTGAATGGCCTCTCTGTGCAACCTGCCAACTATCTGCCAATGGGCGCACTCTTTTACAAGTGAATGGACTTAGTTTCGCTACACTTAAAAGGGAACACTAACGGGCTATGGCTATGGCATTCGGTAAATTGCCAAATCTAATGATAGCGGTTTGGCAATGGTGAGAGGAGGTCGGGAGCAGGAATCCTAAAGAGGCACAGCTGCACTGGACACGTCTTCGCCCATCCTCTTATCTCCCACTCATCACACCAGCCCCACTTCTGTCGCGCTGACTAGACAGGGCACGCGTGTAGGGTCAATGGACGTTTTATTCTGCTGGTTTGATTCAGGAATACAAGTTATCCAATGGCTATACCAACTCTAAAGGATGCCCGTGGATCACCTAAAATTTCTCATTGGGAGCAAGAGACCTTGCAAAAGGACACATAACATATTAAGACATCAACAAATGCCGAATTAACATATTGTCATTCAAGTCAAATATGTGCTAGAGTGAGGCGTAAAATGAGCCTGCACAGAGTAGACGGGCAAACTGGCGCAAACAGCAAACGTCATGAATGGCCCCAAGTGCACATGCAACGAGAAACATGAGCATTTTGCAAATATGCAAAGAACATACTTAAGGACCTACTTGTTCACCATCACCAAAGTAACGCTGCAGGCAAACGGCGAGCTTGGATCCCGCGTCACATGTTTTGTTCCGCAGAGATGAGATGAGAAACAAGCGAGAGACAAGTTGTTACGCACTGGCACCCTGACCGGCCTGAGGGAGGAGTAACGTGGAGTGTGATCGCGGGGCTGCGGGTGGTGAAGCTATCCTACTTGTGCACACTCGACTGTTCCTGAAGGGGGTGGGGGGTGGTGCTGAGGTTATTTCTCAAGTCTACAAAAAAACGTAGGGCTTTACGGGTTCACACTTTTTATACTACTACTCCAAATACTAATTCCATTTTGAGACCAAATACTGTACTTCAAACTCTGGTCATGTCTCCAACTCAATTATTATTATTTTTAAAAGGAATAGGCATTGTCTTCAACCAGAAATATATCGTTATTGAAATGTGCTGTTCAAGCAAACGTATTAGGATCAGAGGAACCAAATAAGCAATCAGCATTTGCTGCAAAATCCAGCACAAGGAACTCATGGAACTAAGAAATAAATCGACCCACAATTTAGCAAAATGGCGGCCCGGTAGTCCAGTGGTTAGCACTTCGACTTCACAGCTCCGGCCTCCCTGTGTGGAGTTTGCATGTCCTGCCCGGGCCTGCGTGGGTTTTCTCCGGGCACTCCGGTTTCCTCCCACATTCCAAAAACATGCATGGCAGGCTGATTGAACTGTCTAAATTGTCCCTAGGTGTGAGTGTGAGCGTGGATGGTTGTTTGTCTCTGTGTGCCCTGCGATTGGCTGGCAACCAATTCAGGGTGTCCCCCGCCTACTGCCCGAAGACAGCTGGGATAGGCTCCAGCACCCCCCGCGACCCTAGTGAGGACAAACGGTCCGGAAGATGAATGAATGAATTTAGCAAAATACAGATTATATGCAATAGTGCTGCATGTTGTCTGATGAAGATGGAATTGTTTGGCGTCTTTGCTTTCCCCCCCCCCCCCCCCCCCCCCCCCCCCCCCCCCCAAGATGACAAACAGACACAGATGAGTAAATCATTCAGATACAAAATGAGTTTAGGTCAGATTATACAAAACTATAAAGTCTTTGTTGAGTCAGGGGACTGGGCCCATTGCAAAGATAAACATTGGCTCAGATAAACAAAGTGATCCAATCTGGCCTAAAGGAAGCAACTCAAAAACGTCTGATTTACTTAAAAAGAATATTGCAACAAAAGGACATGTAACGTAAATGATACACAGTGTCGATTTTGTAATTACCTGTACAAAAAAAAAAAAAAACTTTTGCCATGTCTGAAAATTTACATGACAACCACTAACACGCACAGTTTCTCCGTACATGACACGACCAGTTCTGCTGGTTTAAGTGACAATGTAATAATATAATGCAAATGATTATTCTTATGCAAAATGCCATCAAACACATTCTCATATGGGTCATTTTTGACCCACTTATGGAAAGTGTGGAGTGAGCCACTTTTGCATTTAAGGTCTTAATTGAGAGGAGGGAAAAAATGCGCACTATGGGCTCTTGCACTTCGTTCCCAGTGCAAGTCTCGTGCAAAGCTCGAGAGAGCAGTCGAACAATGCATATGGGTGTATTTTTTTTTGTTGGTATTTTGCTAGACTTTGCGCTGATAGGACTGGCCGGAATGAGGACTTTGCACCTTTGTGCGCCATTGTGGGATGGAAATGGTCTTTTCCCATCCAATCCTCGTGGCATCCCTCATTTGCACCAGGGCGGTCGGAGGCATTGTATATTCAAGTACGATTTGCTTGACATTGTGAAAACATATATAGACTTGCTAGGTTCTGGGCATGACATTAGCAGATAAACTGCAAAGTCTCGCCTCGCAGATGATGTGGTCGACCGTTCATGTGACATCAGCAGTTGGAGACCGTCTTGCACCCCCGATCATGTGACTGCTGGGGAGGAGGGTATTCAAAAATATTTAAGATGATAATGAATATATTTCGTTCAACTAATTGATTTCTATAATGATTCAAATGGATTGTCCCACGCTGATGTCATCTTTAATGAAGAAAATACCATGAGAGACGTGGGGTACACCCTGGACTAGTCGCCATCCCATTTAGACAAACAAGCATTCACACTCCCATTCACATGCCGCATGCATGCTTTTGGAATGTGGGAGGAAGCTGGAAAAACCCACATGGGGCGATAGAATAGGGTGGAAAGACTGAAATGCAACTCTGACAGACGGCCTCATGGGGACAAGCACAGGGAGAACATGCAAAGTCAACACAAGGGTGTTGGAGCCTTGATTAGAAGCCCGAACCTCAGAGCTGTGAGGCAGCCATGCAAAACACTCGGGCACTCTGTCCAACAAGGCTACAAGGTTCAATAAAAGGCTCACGCAATTAGAGTATGTTTATTTTCACTGTACAACCAAATAAGCTAGTTGGGGCTGGGGGGGGGGGGGGGGGGTGCATGGTGATTCTTGTGCCACAGCTTTTCTTTGTAAAGATGACAATGGTCTGTTTATACTGACACAAGCAGAGTTATAAATTTAGCAATTACTGTTCAAGTTAACAAAACCTATTGCTATGTTAATATTTGCCTGAAAATAAAGTGTGCTTTGAAAGGAATAGTCATGGCTATAGCTCTATATTGACTGCTATTAGACTGTGGTGGCATGCTGAATATTGTGGCTGCTTAGTGTGCTCCATTTGCTTTTTTGGGATGTAAACGCGCCTTGAAATCTTCTGCTGAAGGCGAGGAGTGAAATCAAAAGCACGATTATTTGTCAGACATGGCTGCAGGCACCTTTCAACATTTGCAGCCTATATTAATGAGCATAATTTTGGTTTATTCATCTCCAGAGAGCTATACGAATCCACAACCAGCAGCAAAGGAGGCCCGCATTGGTTTGCCTGCCCCGTGTCCCCAAACCCCCCTCACAGAATGAACTTCAATGGCAGCCTTGTGCAGCACACAGCACTCCACTGTGAAACAAGCCTGCGTGTCACCCAGGAAATATTGACTTTAAACGCTTCAAACACACACCTGACTTCGTAAAACAAGATGCCTTAACAAGTTTGACAGTGTCGGGGTATGACTCCTGCAGTTACCGAAATTGACCTGCCTATGCAGAGGTCACGCGCACAAATAGATGCTTGGACAAATAATATATCAAAGTTGATTGGAGAGAGAAATTCTGGGAAAAAGGTTAAAAAAAAGTATCCAAAAGTGGGGACGCAGGAGGAAGTCATCATGTATATTTTTTTGTGTGTAGGCAGGGCTGGCCCTGGCCAATGTGGATGGAGCTCAAGGCGAGATTTTATTTCCACCCCCTCCATCAATGATTTACATACGCTTACAAGAGAAGGGTTTCTTACTTTGTCTTTAATAAGATAAAATCACACAATAATAAACGAACTGAACATTTTCTTCATTCATTCATTTCTTCATTTCATGACTGTTTGGTTAGCGCATGGGTCGGCAACCCAAAATGTTGAAAGAGCCATATTGGACCAAAATAAACAAAAAACAAATATGGGCGCTTGGACAAGGCAGTGAAGAAGAGTTGCAGGAAGGACAAAAGACAGTGGCTAAAAGAGAAAGCAAGAGAGGCACAGGAAGCAGCAGAGAACAACAACACGACGACCCTATACAAGGTCGTGCGGGAGCTAACCAACTCCAGGAGCAGCTCTAGCGTGCCAATCAGGAGCAAGGATGGCAGGACACTCCTAAGCGACGAGGCGCAAGAAGCAAGATGGCTGGAACACTTCAGAGAGGTTCTCAACCAACCAATGCCTCCCGTGCTCTTCAATTTCGATCAAGAGACACCAGCTCCAGCTCTAAACATTACATCGGAAGAGATATCCGAGACTGAGGTTGCCAGAGCAATAAAGGGCCTTAAGAACAACAAGGCACCGGGACTCGATGAGGTAGCTGCCGAACTATTGAAACATGGCCAAGACGCTGTCGTGGAGAGCCTTACCCATCTGTTCAACCTGATTTGGCATGCTGAAGAGGTTCCTGCCGACTGGAGACGTGGGGTCATTGTCACGCTGCCTAAGAAGGGAAACCTCGCGGACTGCAATAACTGGCGGGGCATTACACTGCTGTCAATCCCCAGCAAGGTATTCTGCAGTGTTCTGCTACATCGCCTTAAGGACGAAGTAGATAACATCTTGAGGGAAGGGAAGGTCTTGCGCCGAACAGATCTTTACTCTTCGAAACATCATAGAGCAAAGCCTAGAACTTCAGATACCACTCATGATCAACTATATCGATTTCAAGAAAGCCTTTGACAGCATCCACCGGGAATCACTGTGGCAGATCATCCAGCTGTATGGTGTGCCCCTCAAGTACATCAACATCTTCAGGTCATTGTACCACAACTCAACTTGTCGTGTCAAAACCAACAGTGGCACAACTGATGATTTTGACATTGTCACTGGTGTAAGACAGGGTTGCATTCTGTCACCTCTACTCTTCATCATTATAATTGACTTTGTTATGAGGAAGTCCATCACAGGGGCAAAAGTTGGTATCAAGTGGGGAGGGAGCAGACTAGCTGACCTGGAATTTGCGGATGATTTGGCTCTGTTAAGTCACACCCAGCCCGCACTCCAGGAGTTGACCAACAATCTGCATGAGCACGGAGTTAAGGTCGGTTTACAAATAAGCCAGGAAAAGACCAAGGCCGTGGCCATCGGACAGCACCAACACCTTCAACCACTCACTCTACACCAACATGACATAGAGTACATTGACAGCTTCACATATCTTGGGAGTAACATCTCAAATACAGGTGATGTGGAGAAAGAGGTCAACAGTAGACTTGATAAAGCTGCGGGAGTGTTCCAACGCCTCCGCATCATCTGGTCATCGAAAGCCATCACTACGGCCACCAAGCTACGCCTCTATATGTCAGTGGTCATCCCAACAGCGATTTACGCCTGTGAGACATGGATGAAGACAGCCAATATTACCAACAAGTTAGATGTCTTCCATCGGCGTTGCCTGAGATCCATCCTGATGATCTCATGGAGAGACCACATCACCAACGAAGAGGTGATGAGGAGGGCAGGAGTAGCTGAGCTATCAGACATTGTCTCTGAAAGGAGAAGGAAAATGATTGGCCACGTACTCCGACTGCCAAGAGAGAGACCGGCAAGTGTGGCCATGGACTGGATGCCAGAGGGTGGAAAGAGGAAGAGAGGTAGGCCAAAGAAGACGTGGAGACAGACTGCCAAAGAAGACCTCAGTGAGATGGGTGTCAGCTGGCATGGAGCAAGAAGGGTCGCCAGTGACCGGATCAAATGGAGGAGACTCGTCGCCCAATGTTCCAAATAGGAATGGGTGGAACTAACTAACTAACATGCTGTATGTATCTATATGAGTTATATTCGCCTGCTATCAACATGACTAAGTTGGCTACAAATTAAAAGGGATTTTAATATAAATAAATATTTGTTGACGAAATGTTGACATTTAATATTTTTACAGTATCGGAAAACATTAATAATGTTTGTCCTCTGACAGAAACCACATTAAAACAAAAAAATATATTTCCCTCCCATCTTTTTCCATTTTCAAACATTTTTTAAAAAGCTCTAGGGAGCCACTGGGGGGCGCTAAAGAGCCGCATGCGGCTCGAGAGCCGCATGTTGCCGACCCCCGGCCTATACTGTACTGTAAGGGTGAGTACTGTATCGCCTAAGGGTGTCATATTTGTGTGCGTGTATACACAGGGGTGCACACAGAAAAAGAAAAATTGGGTTACAGTGATCCCTCGCTCTTACACGGTTCATTTTTCACAGCTTCATCGTTTCACAGATTTTTTTTTTTAACAATTCATTGTGTTCGGCATCCTGATTGGCTAAGGGACTGTAGACTAACGTCAACAGTCTTTGGTTTCATTCAATATAGGATTGTATTGTACACCTAAAAGTGCTTCTCAATTCTTGTAGACAAACTTGACGGCAACAACAAACACAACAAATGCATACCTGTACTTAAATACATGTACTTTTCATCAGCATTTTTTGTCAGATGACTTTTTAACTTTTACGCCCTATATTTGAAAACATGGACTTTATATTCCTTTGTCGAAACAATTACTTTATCAAACACCTCGGAAAACGACACTGTGAAAAAAGAAAATCCACCGAGGGAGTAACAACAGCAACAGATTCGAAAAAGCAAGATGTTCCCCCTCCATGGGCCTTATTTAAGAAAATTGTTTGTTGGCTTTGGCAACAACAATCATTGGAAGAGAATGCACTGTTGTGTCATATGCCATCCTATAAAAAACTGTTTCAGCTGTTCGGAAACTGTCAGTCTCATCTAAAATAACACATAAGGGTTTGGTGTTGTTATCATTTGCTAATTTTGCATGTTTTGGTGACATTATCCTACTCAGTTCACAATGTTCGCAAAACTATGGAAAAGCAGGGTTTTATAAACATAAAAGTCAAGCCAACATTTTGTGTTTGTTTTTTTTGTTTTATTTGCTACCTCTGCCATTGCTCAAAGTCGAAGTCCAACACAGCCACTTGGTTTTGTTGGTGGCCCTGAGCTTCAAGAGCGATATTTTACTTAGATTGCCATCTACTGGAGAAAGTCATAAACATCCAAGTGGAGTTTCAAGCTGTCATAAAGAACGCCCGTAAAATTCAGTCAATCAATAAATCAACACCTTGATTAAATTTAAAAAAAAAAAAAAACACATGGAGACTATGGTCTCTTATTCAAGAAGGCGGAATACAGTTCACCTAATAACAATAACAATACATGATATACATAAAAGAACACCTACATAAAGTAGAAATAAAAAAGCATAAAAGAACAGTCCAACGACATACAGAAAAAAAACTGTTGATGGACTACAATGCACCCAGAGTGTAGTGCAGTAAATACTGAGCGATTAAAAAACATGGCCGGTGTAGAGTGCTTTAATTTTATTCATTGATATGTTTTCATTAAAACACCATATTTGTTTATTAAAGAATACGACTGAATATTGTATTTTTATCTAAGCACTATCACTCCATCGGATTTATCAAATAATTTGTGATCTATGAATTTGTGCCTGCTTCTTTTAAAAATAGATGGGAAGGACCCCACATTTAATTGCCAAGAACCCCCTGTTTTGCTTCACTATTTTCTTGCTTACGCTATTTTTTACTATGTTAAAATGCAATTTAAAAATACAGTATCAAAACGTCTGGTGACTTTTACGATTTTCATTCATGACTTCTTGTTTAAATGCAGTTGTTTTCATTAACGGTATCTATCTATCTATCTATCTATCTATCTATCTATCTATCTATCTATCTATCTATCTATCTATCTATCTATCTATCTATCTATCTATCTATCCATCCATCCATCCATCTATCTATCTATCTATCTATCTATCTATCTATCTATCTATCTATCTATCTATCTATCTATCTATCTATCTATTGAATTTCTGTGAAACTCGCTTCTGTTTATTGTTCATATTTTATAAATTTTCCCGCGATTTGGTCAATTTTTTGCGACTGGGAAAGGGACACTCATTTCTACGCGTCGACGTCGTCCAGTAGACGAGCAGAAATTATTTTAGCCAATGGCGCGAGTCTATGAGACAACTGATGGCCAATGGGTGTTAAGAATAGTTGCTAAAATAAACCAATAGGAGGCCAGCTGCGTTGTGAGACTGAAGCTGGGACTGCCGGGCTCAAGTCGCCGCGTCTCCACCCGGCTGGTCTCTTTTGGATCTCTGCAATGGCGGAACAGCAGCAATTCTACCTCTTGCTGGGTAACCTGATGAGCCCTGACAACAATGTCAGGAAGCAGTCAGAGGTGAGGATTCATTAGTTCTCTTAGTTTTCACGCCTGCCAAATAGGAGATTGGAGCTAAGTGGCGCGTCTTCTGTAGCCAAAGCTAACCGCCCTGCTATTGCTATGTGTAGCCGCGCGTCAGGTTTGGTAGCCCACGTGCAATGTGAGCCAGCATTGGCTAGTGGTCAGCTAACACTACATTGCTAACCTGCTGGACAGTGTTGCGTAGTTTTAAAGGCACGAACAAGCTCAGAAACGGCAATCGTCTTCATGATATTCGCAGAGTTGCACTCACGCAGCTCTGTCTCTTTCCCCCACACGCACACACTCAAAACTCAAATGCACACGCGGCTTCATGTCGTTGCCAGTCGCTTAGATTGGGTGTAAAATGGGGCGGTGAAGCAACTAAAATCCTCAGCTGGTAGGGAAGCTAGGCGTCTAGCTAACGCTCGTGAACAGGAAGTAGCATGGAGCTACATAACGCGAGCTACTTCCCGGTGGCTAACTTACTTAGCAGGTAAACTAGCATTGTGCACTCGCACTAATCAGTGAATGGAATGTGAGAGTCGTTTGATTGGTCCCCCCCTCCCCCAAGAAAGACTTTTTAAAATAACATTCATTAAAAACAACACATTTTTACGGAAGCAATTGTAGAGCTATGTAACAAACAAACAAATGAATGGCCCCTGATAGGTCTGTTTGCGTGTGTAAATGCTGTATACATGGTACTCGTCTTGATTAAACTAGGGGCACTCTGTTAAACGTAATTGGCAGCCTTCTCAAATCATCTGCATGCCATCTTTATGAAATTATGTCGATTGACCAGTTTGTTTTTAGTCGTTCTGTCGTCTTTAGTGCACAATGACGACCCGCCTGTCGCTTCAAAGCTTTGTTATTACGAGTATTCTGCTGGTCCTCTTGGAGCATTCAAGTTTTTCTTCGAGCTATTTTGCCCTTTCTAACAATCAGCCATCGACACTGACTTCTTTCAAACGTGAACCCTCAGCTTCAATGCAAACTAAAATAATCTCATTACACTCATTTGTTTCACACGTCATGGCGATTTGTAATCGAGTACATTCAACAATTTACATATATTCGCATGTATGTCCCGTGTACATTGTGTCAGCTCTCAGCAGTCTGGGGCCCTTTTAAGTGTCATGAAGTCAGTTCCTATTGGAAGTGCTAGCCACATATACAGTACGGGTCATCTTGCAGAACCTCTGGGTCCCCTGTTGCTCGCTTTACATTTTATTTTCCTCACCTCAATATTTCGATTGTGATTTAATATAAAGTTATTTTTTTTCAAGGCAGTCTTCCAGTAGTTTTTAACAAACACAAGCAAACGTTAATTTGAATTACTAGTAGTAGTAATGATAAAATTTTGGCTTTAGAGTTTAGGCTTCCGCTAAAATAAAGGCAACTGAACCATGAATTAATAAGACGGTTTATCAACTTGAAACACAGTTGTTGACTGACAAAACATTTGGATTAGTGGTCTCTTAAGCATTCACTATGACAACAAAATTCTACCAAAAAGTGCGGTGTAAACTTTAAGTCAGTAAGTCGTGTCAGATTCAAGCAATACTGCAAAAAAATCTGGAGCGTTTATCGCTTCAACTTTTCATGTTTCATTAATTAAACAACGAAATCTAGACTGTACTCCACTTCTTGAGCACTGACGCAATATAGATACACACGCACACACACACAAAAGCCAACCAACAGAAGAAATTAATCGTCATTTAAAAAAATCCCCCCCCCAAAGTGCAGCATTTGTGATTTGATAATTGTGTTCTACCACAACAATTGCAATGTTTGAAAATTAAATGTAGTTTTAGAACATTAGACATAAAGCAGACAGGTCTATTCAAACTGGTGTTGTGGTAAGAAAAAAAATGTTTTGAATCTTATTTCAATGTTTGGGTTCTCTTTCTGAGTCACTCATGTTTCAATTGCAAACTTGTGGCGGCATGAATGAACTATTATACAAATGTATAGAATCCCCCTTTTTTTTTTTAAATGTTTTTTGGGGGGGGGGGAGTACTGTGTTGTTCAACACATATTCATCTTGTTTTTGAGCATTTACGCAAGATTGTTTTTCACTGCAGTTCCAAGTGCCCAACTCGCAATTCATGCTTGGTTTAGTCCTCGCCCAAAATGAGGCAGAGGTTTTACCTTTCTGCTTGTGCTGCGAGGCCCAATGGTTCAAGCAACTTTTGATGTGAAACGCTCCCGTGCATTTTATTAATGAACTTTTTTAGTTTCGTATCTTTAAATGAAATTTAAAGTATAAGTACAGTAACTCTCCACAATTCTAACAATTAACTAGTTTGTGGTGCCTCTGGCTAATATTGTGGTTGAACAGATTTCAGGTCATCATCCCGTAGCCAGGAGCAAAACTTCCAGCTCCCTCATCTTTTCAAAGTTTCTCGTGCCCGCAATGTAGTTACGTGGCTCCTGGTCTGGCCCATCAACGGTCACGTTGCAGCAGATGTCCAAGTGACTCTCTTTGAATTTTGCAAAGGGTTGTCATAACCTTGGAAAATGTTAAATGCTCAAGGGTAAGCGTGAGAACCACCCGACATAACCGAGTGAAAACAGCACGGGGGAAAAAAATAGAATCATAATGGGTGTTCCCGGTATTGTCAGCTCCAGGACACGGGACACTTGCCATACCCTGACGTGGGGAAGAAGGCACAGTGATTGTTTGAAAGTAGCAGAAAGTCTTTGATTGTTTGAAAGTAGTAGAAAAATGTGACGTACGTTTTTTTCTTTCCCTACATTATCAATATGAAGTTGAAATAAAATGTTGCTGCCAGATATGCTTCACCTGCATGTCGTCTCCTCCTTGGTGACTAATCCAATTGCTGGGCTGTGGCCTACTTTCGGTCCAAACCAGCGGGGAAAAGGCAGCAGCCTCCCTTCTGTTCGGTCACTTAGCAGCTTTTGCTGGCAACTGCAAGGCAATCTTAGGCTGGCTCATTGCTGTCATGCCCTCTCCTGCATCCAACCCCTACAGCAGGTACCAAAAAAACTAAGTGGAATGGTCCAGACCTGAATCAGACTGTACATCTTTAGATGATGCCCTCCATCACATGACAGGGTTTTTACAAGGAAGAGTTGTGAAATGATGCCACATCACAATGTGCCACACTGATTGTCCTAAAAGATTGAGTGCAACTGCAAAGTAATCGTTTTGGGGGTTTCCTAATTTTTATTTTTTTTTTAACGTAACAATTTATTGTGCTATTCACATTTTGAAGAGACCATTTCCAGTTTGAATCCATTTATTTTTCTTGTTTTGGCGATGCAGTGGTGCATATCCCAAATGTGCCACTTAGGGGAAAAACAACCTGAATTGTAACTTAACTCATGCGGTGAAAATCCAGCCTTGCATGTCTGCCTCTAACCGTTGCCCATTCTGTATTCCCAGGAGACCTATGACACCATCCCTGGTCAAACAAAGATCACGTTCCTGCTTCACGCTGTCAGAGATCCATCTGCGGCAGAGGAGGTGCGTGTGCATCTGTACATTTCGGAGAATGCGCGCGTTAAATAGTTTGGTGGCACCTGTAGGCCTCTCACCTCGGCCATGACAACTGCTTGCGATGGATCGGAGCTTTGGTATCGGGCCACTTGTGTTAATCCCAAGTCTTCCTTCCAGCCGCTTGGTGCCATAGCAGACCTTGAAGCTGATATTTTTAGTCTTGAAATGAAAGAAGTCCGAGAGGTGCTCCATCCGGTCCGGGAAGAATGCTGCTTCGATTGCTGAAGTGTTGGTCATGGCAAAGATTTGGCGGAGAGGGGATAAAATGGAATCATTTCTCTTTTTTAATTCACCACCCACCAGGTCAGACAGATGGCAGCAGTGCTTCTGCGACGGCTGCTGTCGTCCTCCTTTGAAGAGATCTACCCGGGCCTCACAGTTGACTTGCAGACGGCCATCAAAACGGAACTTCTGACCAGCATCCAACAGGAGACCTCACCAAACATCCGCAAGAAGGTCTGCGACATTGCGGCAGAGCTCACCCGCAACCTGATTGGTAACGTTTGAACACTTCTGGCTTAAGTTCCAAAAATCAGATGAGGAGTTCATGTTTTTGATAATGTATATCAATTTTTGTGGAAATCTAGATGATGATGGGAACAACCAGTGGCCAGAGGTTCTTAAGTTCCTGTTTGACTCTGTCAATTCGGACAACGTTGGCCTGCGAGAAGCTGCCTTGCACATATTCTGGTGAGAGTCATTCTCTTGTATAATAATGATCATGTTTAGAAATAGGGCTGTACGATACAAAAAAAAAATACCAATATCGAAATAGCGGCCCTTGCAAGGTGCGTAATTTCAAAGACTTTTTTTGGTCTTGTTTGGTTCCAGGAACTTTCCAGGAATCTTTGGTAACCAACAGCAACATTACATGGATGTGATCAAGCGCATGCTTGTCCAGTGCATGCAGGATCAAGCAAACCCTCAGGTAAAATGTGGCCAACCTTTAGGTCAGATCAGTCGGTTGCCGTTTGTAGGTATCTGATTTAGTGGATGTTTCTTTTGCACCCTTCAGATCCGCACACTGGCCGCCCGGGCTGCATCCTCGTTTGTCCTGTCCAATGAAAGCAACTCAGCCCTGCTGAAGCATTTCGCCGATCTCCTGCCAGGCATCCTGCAGGTCAAGACTCTTGACCGTTTTTCCTTCACTCACCTATTTATATCCCAAAAGAGTGTTGTCAGATACCGAGACCATTCTTGCATCAAGTATCGCTATAGGTACTGAATCGACACCATGGCAACAACTTAA
Source organism: Hippocampus abdominalis (assembly GCA_018466805.1). NCBI lineage: Eukaryota > Metazoa > Chordata > Actinopteri > Syngnathiformes > Syngnathidae > Hippocampus > Hippocampus abdominalis. Next base: position 3,454,520 of record CM031694.1, on the reverse strand, counting down.
ATAACTTCAACTTCTTTGGATTTGTATGAATTAAAACAATTAGTCCAAGGATACCAATTAGAATACTGTTGATACAAATTTTTTTCAACACTTTGGAACAAATGAGGAATATACTAAACAGTTTTCAACACTGCTAATAATTTTCTATGTATCCAACACTTGGCACCAAAAGATTTGAAGTCTTAGGGGAGGATAAAACAGCCTTTCATGTCATATGCCAGTTTGGGTCAGCTACTTTATTTCGTCTAATGAGGGGAAGTAAAAGAACAACCCGGTGTATCAACATAGCGTCCAATGAATTTGCATCCTTTTTGCCTCTGCTCAGGCAGTGAACGAGTCCTGCTACCAGGGAGACGACTCGGTCCTCAAGTCTTTGGTGGAAATTGCCGACACGGCACCCAAATATCTCAGACCGAACTTGGAGGCCACTCTGCAGCTCTGCCTGAAAGTGAGTTGGAAGCGGGCGGTGTGAGTTTGGCGCCGTTCTCCACGCTATGCCGCTGACTGCAACGCCCGCTGTGTTTCTTCAGCTCTGCGCAGACGGCAACTTGCCCAACATGCAGAGACAGTTGGCGCTCGAAGTCATCGTCACCTTATCGGAGACTGCGGCAGCCATGTTGAGGAAACACACAGACGTTGTGGCTCAGAGTGGTGAGTAGTCCTTTATGACATGCTGGATTGTTGCCCAGCCTTTTGACACAGACCGCAGTCGTCAGGAACGGATCTGTGTGTGTGTGTCCAGTTCCCCAGATGCTGGCTATGATGGTGGACCTAGAAGAGGATGAGGACTGGGCCATGGCTGACGAGCTGGAGGACGACGACTTTGACAGGTGACATTCATGTCGCCGGCAAAACTGAAAACATTTCTTCCGGCACCGCCCACTGACATGCTTGCTCTGACACCTAACGACAGTAATGCGGTAGCGGGAGAAAGTGCGCTCGACAGAATCGCCTGCGGTCTGGGAGGAAAGATCATTTTGCCACTGATCAAGCAGCACATCAGGCAGATGCTGCAGAACTGTGAGTACATGCACATTGACGGGGGCGGCAACTGTGCCACTTGTGGATGCGTTCCCCTGGAATGAATGAAGCTCGAATAAAGCTAGTGTCGGTTTCTAGCTGACTGGAAGTACCGCCACGCCGGGCTGATGGCGCTGTCGGCCATTGGCGAAGGTTGCCACCAGCAGATGGAGGCCATCCTAAATGAGACCGTCATCTCTGTACTGCACTTTTGCGCAGACCCGGTAAGAAGTCTTCTCTTGGAATGATGCTGCTGCTTTTTAATCAAGGTGAACCAACCAAAAGTAAATCCTCCTCAGCATCCGCGGGTGCGCTACGCCGCTTGCAACGCTATCGGACAAATGGCGACCGATTTCGCACCCACTTTCCAAAAGAAGTTTCACGATAAGGTAAAGTCGAGTGAATTCAAGTGAGCCGGACCACTCTAAGGCAATTGTGGACTCCGACCTTCCTCCCGCCCAGGTGATCTCCGCACTGCTTCAGACCATGGATGACCAGAGCAACCCCCGAGTGCAGGCGCACGCCGCCGCCGCTCTCATCAATTTCACAGAGGACTGCCCCAAATCCCTGCTCATCCCTTATCTTGACAGCCTGTTGCAGCACCTCAATGTCATCATGGTCGCCAAGTTGCAAGAGGTAAACCAAAATCTTCTTTCCGTTTAGTCTCGACTCGGCTTCAGGTTCTTTAGAGTTCTTTCTTTCCCCTCCCGAGTTGTTCCAAAAGGGCACCAAACTGGTCCTGGAGCAGGTGGTGACCTCCATTGCCTCTGTGGCGGACACCGCCGAGGAGAAGTTTGTGCCATACTACGACTTGTTCATGCCCTCGCTCAAACATATCGTGGAAATTGCTGTGCAGAAGGAGCTGCGGCTCCTTCGGGGCAAGACCATCGAGTGCATCAGCCTCATCGGTCTGGCTGTCGGCAAGGAGAAGGTAAATACAACAAGTCTGGTTGAAGAGGAGGCTGATGCTGCTGCTGAGTGTTTCCCCATTTCGGTTGTCTGAACCAAGACTTTCTTCCTTTTTGTTAGTTTATGCCAGATGCCTACGCTGTCATGCAGCTGCTTCTCAAAACCCAGACTGACTTTAATAACTTGGACGACGACGATCCACAGGTGCGAAGGCTTGGCGATACTCAAGACTGTTTTAAGGTTCCTGCGCGTAGCACCTTTTCTCATTTATTTATTTTGATTTCCATAAAGATCTCGTACATGATCTCAGCCTGGGCCAGGATGTGCAAGATCCTGGGAAAGGACTTTCAGCAGTACCTCCCAGTGGTGATGGGCCCCTTATTGAAGACTGCTTCCATCAAGCCTGAAGTGGCTCTCCTTGACAGTAAGTTGGTTTCGCGCTCGCGATGTGGATTAAATAAACATTTTTTTTATTTATTTTTTTTTTAAGTCTTAAGGATACACTGAACATTGTTTCTCGTAGCCCAAGATATGGAGAACATATCAGAGGATGACGGCTGGGAGTTCGTCAACCTTGGAGACCAGCAGAGTTTCGGCATCAAGACCGCCGGCCTGGAGGAGAAGTCCACCGCTTGCCAGATGCTGGTAAGCATCTGCTGTAATACAGCGAGTACTAAAGTATCGGTGGCCGTTGGACTTTTTCCCATTTTGTCGCATGTATTTCATAGGATGGACCAATACAAAAGGTGACTCATATTTGTCAAGTTAAACAAAATACAAATTGGAAAGGTCTACCGGAGTACTGAGATGGTACAAATACAAGAATATACTTTTTTTAAGATTTATTTATTTTTATACCCATGTTATTGTTGTGCGACTGTCGCATAATTAAAAAAAAAGTTTGAGTTTGTGATGTGACAACATGTAAAAGTTAAAGGGATACAAGTCCTACAAACCAGGTTTTCGAGGCACCAGACGTTGCTTTTGATGAGCTAATGTTTGTGTTTCAGGTGTGCTATGCCAAAGAGTTGAAGGAAGGTTTTGTAGAGTACACTGAACAAGTGGTGAAGCTGATGGTTCCTTTGCTCAAGTTCTACTTCCACGATGATATCCTTGTTGCTGACCCGTTGGGTATTTTGCAAAGATTTTGAAAAGCTCGTCTCCCAAAAAGCGTTGTAACCAAATCATTTCAACCGGCCGGGAAGAGGAATGCTTTTTAAGGCGTTTGATTTCCTCAACTGAGTCACGTGTGCGAGTGGCAGCGGCGGAGTCCATGCCCCTGCTGTTGGAGTGTGCACGGGTTCGGGGACCGGAGTACCTCACCCAGATGTGGCTCTTTATGTGCGACGCCCTCATCAAAGCTATCGGGACGGAGCCAGACTCGGACGTCCTGTCAGAAATCATGCATTCTTTTGCCAAGGTATGAAACTGGACTCCTTTCACTGCAAGGAATGCTGTTGTGCTGGTCCGTGTGTATTGTGCCCTGCCTGAACGAACGTGCAGCCTTTAATTTGGGAAATGGCTAGCGGATTTCCCCATGAGCGGCAAAGTTTTTTGTTTTCTCTTGGAATCATTTGCAACTGCGGGGGATAAAGGGTTTTTTGTTGTTGTTGTTGTTGTTGTTTTTTATGAATTGAACGTAGGGCCGAGCAAGTAATTGCGTTCAAATCAACATCACACTCTAGTAGAATTATTATTTTTAAATTACCAAGTTTGCTTCATTTTCTTCAGTCGGTAGGCTTTGTGTATTTTCTTCAAAGAATGTCTCTATAGGTTCAGTGCTTAAGAAAGGCAGTCCACATAATTTGTTTCGTGAAACAAAATTGGAAGTGAGAAAAAGTGCCACAGGTTTGTTTGCCTTGTTTTTGTAATCTGATTTATTGATTCATGTTCATGCCACACTTTGGTAGAATTGTGTGAAGTCGTCATCGGGAACATTAGAGTGCAAGTCAAAGTGTCAGGAAGTTGGCAGCTGTAATTCAAGTAGATAAACTAACAGATTGTTTTCTTGATATACAAATTGATTTATTGCTTGTGTTGGTTTGAAAACAATCATCCATTTTCTGGTCCGGTTTATTCTCACAAGGGTCGCCGGAGGTGCTAAAGCCTATCCCAGCTATCTTTGGGCAATAGGCAGGGTACACGCGGAACTGGTTGCCAGCTAATCGCAGGGCACACACACAAACAACCATCTGCGCTCACACTCGCACCTAAGGATAATTTAAGGCAGGGGTGTCCAAAGTCGGTCCTGGAGGGCCGCTCTCCTGCCAGTTTTCCAGCTCTCCCAGGAGCAACACACCTGATTCACATCATCAGGATTGTTCTAATGCTGCTCCAGAGCTGGTTGATGAGCTGATCATTTGAATCAGGTGTGTTACAGCTGGGAGAGCTGGAAAATCGGCAGGACAGCGGCCCTCCAGGACAGACTTTGGGAAAACCCTAAATTTTAGGGTGTTCCATCAACCTGCCACGTATGGTTTTTGGAATGTGGGAAGAAACTGGAGTACCCGGAGAAAACCCATGCATGCACGGGGAGAGCGTGCAAACGCCACACAGGGGGGCCAGAAATGAACTCTGAACGTGAGGCTGACACGCTATCCAGTTGCCTTTGTAAACAATTATGGGAAAAGAATCTCAAGGAGATAGTTGCATATTAAATCACAATATCGAAATGAGGTTTCCCTTTCAAAATCGCTCAGCCCACCCAAAAATGTATACCGGTGCGTTTAATCGATGAAGAGTATTCTAACCGACGCTTTTTTCTCCCCTAGTGCATTGAGCTGATGGGTGACGGCTGCCTGAACAACGAGCATTTTGAGGAGCTGGGTGGCATTTTGAAAGGCAAACTGGAGGAACACTTTAAGAACCAGGAGCTGCGGCAGGGTGAGGCGTCACAGGCGGCGACTGCATGGTCTCCTGCTTCCTCAACTTACTCTTATTGACGCCACACTTGCACCTTTCAGCCAAGAGACAGGATGAAGACTATGACGAGCAGGTGGAGGAGACCTTGCAAGATGAGGTAAAGGTTAATCGTAGGCTCCGTGAAACTTGGCGGGTGCAGGCGTAATAGAACCCTTCCGGTGTCTTAGGATGAGAACGACGTCTACATCTTGACCAAGGTGTCAGATGTCCTGCACTCCGTTTTCAGCAGTTACAAAGAGAAGGTACTCCCTTGGTTTGAGCAGCTGCTCCAGCTCATCGTCCAGCTCATAGTACGTATTCATCCGTTTGGATCACCAATGAAGGAATCCATTGCGCCTTGATACTTGAGACCATCCACTGACTCAACGTGGTCCTCCAGTGTCCAAACAGGCCCTGGGCTGACCGACAGTGGGGGCTGTGCATTTTTGATGACGTGGTGGAGCACTGCAGCCCATCATCCTTCAAATACGCCGAGTACTTCCTGCGGCCCATGTTGCAGTCTCTGTGCGACACCAGCCCAGAAGTTCGCCAGGCGGCCGCCTACGGAGTTGGTGTCATGGCGCAATACGGAGGAGAGAACTACCGGCCGTTCTGCACAGGTATTACTGACTGCATATTCCTTTTGTTGCTGGTATGCATAAAAAAATTATTTTTTTTTTGTTTTTTTTTTTTAACATGGGGTACCGTTTTTGTCCTGCAGATTGATGAAAAAAAAAAAAGCCGCGGCATGTAATTTCATTGTGCAGATGCAGTGCATTGATGTGTGAATGTAACAAGAATTTTGAACAATGGTGGGGGCGAAGATCACTTTGAATTGGGTTGCGCAAATTTGTCAGATGACAACTCTGGGGATCTGTTAAAACAGCGTGGTGGCACTACATAAAGTCGACGTAACAAATGCCAATTGCACGTTTCAGAGATTGACACTGCTTAAATTGAAAATGTTATTGAAGTAATTGTGGGGAGGGGGAAATAGGCAAGCCATTCTCATGTGGTAACGCGGACCAGAATCGGAATCGCCTTTATTGTCATTGTATAAGTTTACAACGAAATTTGGGTGCCACTCCTTAGTGCATTTCGTAAAAAATTAAATAAAATAGATATAAAAATAGAATAAAATAACTGTTTGATAAATACAACACACAACAGCAGCTGTAGTGGTAGTGTGGACTGAAGCTTATGTCGCACACAGGACTCATGTTGCACATGAAATGAACGGCTTAGATATAGCTCATGATTGCGCGAGTGAGGTAGTGAGTTTAGGTTTCAATTTGAAATGCAGTAGCTTTGTTTATATTCTGTGATTATTTATTGCAGTAATGGCTCTTGGGGAAAAAACTGTCTCTGAATCTGCTTGTCCGGGTTTTGCGTGATCTATAACGCCGGCCCGAGGGTAACATGACAAACAGGTTGATGATGTTGGCAGCTCTGCTGAGGTAGCGTGAGCTGGCAATGTCCTCCAGGCTGGGCAGAGAGCAGCCAGTGACCTTCGGGGCCAGATTTATCACCCTCTGTAGCGCTTTCCTGTCTGCTGCTGCTGAGCACCATGCCGTAATGCAGTACACCAGGATGCTCTCGATGGTAGCTCTGTAGAACATCACCAGCAGGTTCTCCTCCAGGTTGTTCCTCCTGAGCACCCTCAGGAAGTGGCGTCGCTGCTGGGCTTTCTTGACCACCGCCGTGGTGTTGGCTGTCCAGGAGAGGTCCGCAGAGAGCTGCACACCCAGGAACCTAATGGAGCTTACTCTTTCCACACGATCCCCATGAATGTAAAGCGGCGCTGGGTCTGCTCGTCCCTTCCTGAAGTCCAGTATCATCTCTTTTGTTTTTGTGGTGTTCAGTGGCAGGTTGTTTGCTGAGCACCACGCTGTCAGTCGGTTGACCTAGTCTCTGTAATCAGACTCATTCCCCCCCTGAGATGAGTCCGACCACAGTCGTATCATCCGCAAACTTGATTATGGTGTTTGAGAGATGGGTCGGAGAGCAGTCAAATGTTTATAGAGTGAACAACAGGGGGCTCCGTACACATCCTTGAGGAGAACCGGTGCAGAGTGTGATGGTGGAGAAGTGGGGGCCCAGTTTGACGGACTGTGGGCGGTCCGCGAGGAAATTTTTAACCCACTGGCAGATGGAGGTGGAGAAGCCCAAGTGAGTCAGTTTTTGGACCAGGATCTCCGGGATGATATGGTTGAAGGCTGAGCTGAAGTCCAGGAAGAGCATCCTCACGTAGTTTCCCGGGTGCTCCAGGTGACTCAGCGCGGTGTGGAGTGCTATGGTTATAGCGTCCTCTGTGGACCGGTTTGCCCTGTAGGCAAACTAGTAAGGGTCTAGAGTGGGAGGCAGGCAGGCTCTGATGTGCTGTGAGATCAGTCTTTCAAAGCATTTCATGACCACAGGCGTCAGTGCAACAGGCCTGTAGTCATTGATATTGTCAGCCGCTGATTTTTTGGGGACGGGGATGATGGTGGAGGCTTTAAGGCAGGATGGGATGATGGCCTGTGACAGAGACTGGTTGAAAATCCTGGTGAAAACTCCAGCCAGTTGGTCCGCACATGCCCTTAATACCTTACCAGGTACGCCGTCCGGGCCAGCCGCCTTCCTGGGGTCCACAGACATTAGCACACGTCTCACTTCGTGCTCCTGAAGTGTCAATGTGGAAGTGCTGGGGGGTGCTGTGTGTGGAGTGACTGCTGGGATTTTGGCTGCTTCAAAGCGGGCAAAGAAGTTGTTAAGTACCTCTGCCAGCGAAGCATCAGTCCTAGCATTCACCGCGTTACTGCTTTTGTAATTTGTAATGTGATTTATTCCCCGCCACATCTTCCTGGGGTCATTCACAGCGAAGTGGTCCTCTATTTTCCTTTTATAAGCCGCTTTGGCCTCCCTGATGCCTCTTCTCAGGTCAGACCTGGCAGTGCTCTACAGGGCCCTGTCCCCTGACCTGAAGGCGTTTTTTTTAGGAGAGAACGGACTTCACTGTTCATCCAGGGTTTCTGGTTTGGAAAAACCCTGACCCTTTTATTGACTGTGACCGTGTCAACAGTTTTTGATGTAGGACAGTACGGTGTCGGTGTACTCCTGCAGGTTGTGGTTGCAGAATAAATCCCATTCAGTCCTTGGGAAGCAGTCCTGTAGCTGAGAGAGGGCTCCCTCAGGCCAAGTTTTCAAATACCATTAGCAAATTGTATTCCCTACATACAAAATAGGATTCTGTGTAATTATGACATTTCATTTCTTACGACTGATAGTAAATACTGATAGTAAATATTTGTATGAAAAATACATCTTGACCATAAATGTCAAATCGGTGTGTGTCATGACAATGTTTTCATGACTTAAGTCATTCACATGCTGCTCATGACCTCTTTGCACTGTCAGTTGCCCAGTGCAAATGACTTTAAAAACTGTGCAGACAGATTTGCATTTAAGCGGGGGGAAATGTCCGTTTTCTAATCAGGATGATTTCTAGTGAGAGATGTCGGGTGTCACAATGTTTTCCCCGTTTGCGCCCACTAGAGGCCATCCCCATGTTGGTCCGAGTCATCCAGGCAGCCGATTCTCGCTCAAAGGAGAACATCAACGCCACAGAAAACTGCATCTCTGCTGTCGGAAAGGTCATGAGGTTCCGGCCCGAGTGTGCCAATGTCAATGAAATTCTCCCCCACTGGATCAACTGGCTGCCTCTCAATGAAGATAAAGAGGAGGCTGTCCACACATTTGACTTTCTGTGTGATCTCATTGAAAGGTATTGATGGCATTGAATCTACACTTTCCCGCCTGAGTCATGTGACAATTGGAAAAAAGGACATCTTGAAGTGATGCTTTTCCCTAAACTGCCATCTTTTTTCCGCTCCACACAGTAACAACCCCATTGTCCTCGGACCAGACAACTCTAACCTGCCCAAACTCTTCCTCATCATTGCTGACGGGGTGGCAAACGAGTCGGTGAAGAGCGAAGACGCTTGCAGTAAACGTCTGGCAAACGTGGTGCGCCAAGTACAGGTGAGCTCCGCGTCTGCCGCTGTTGCCTGTTTGCCCCTCTCAGCGTGACGGACACTTGGTTTTGTTGTCCAAGGTTTCGGGAGGATTGTGGTCCCAGTGTGTCGCGACGCTAAGTGAGACTCAACAGAAAGCCATCCAAGATTTACTGAATGCCGCCTGAGCCTCCTGGTCAGACTTTGCACCCTCAAGCCCCCTGACGAAAAGTTGACTTTTCCACACACACACTCCTCCTCTTGATCTGCAGGATGTAGGATGCTGGCTTCACCCTCCCGACCGCCCCACCTCCCCCCAGGCCTATTATACACGCTGCACTCAATTGACTGGAGCAAGACTTGAGGACCCTGACGTCAAGGCCTGATTTATCACCTCAAGCTCGGTGTTTGTTTCCAACCATTCCCTCAAGTGTGACTTGCCTCTGCCCAGAGACTGACGTTCAAGTTCACAAATAAGGATTGGGGGTGTGGGCTTACTTTTGGGTGAGGGTGGCATGGGACAGGACTTTCTATTGGACTGCACAGCTCATTGAGTTGAAAATGCACATTGGGCAATCACTGCCTGTATTCTGTGAATTTCTATGATCCCCGACCTCCACCCCTTTTTTTGGTTGTTTTTGGTTCCTAGTTACCTGGGGGGAGATGATCTCTGTCAGAGGGGATGTTTCAAAAGTAATGGCATGTTTTAAGTGGCTAACTATCATGAATTTACTTCTTCGGGGAGTCAGTGTCAACTTAGCAGCTTCCCACCCTATCCGTAGCCTTCCGATTTGCTGTTCAGATGAATAAGTAGGTTTTGTTTTGTTTTTCTCGAATATCAAAGCACCACTTTTAGGTAGAATCGGGAAGGGAGGGGGAGCTCAACCTGTCGTTGGTCGCTGCCAACCAAGTTGAAGTCTAACCGCTTATAGATCATCGGTGCGTGCTAACGTACTCTTTGCTATTATGGTGTTAACCCTTTACAGCCCTGCAGGTATGTGAAATTTCACAAGTTACCTACAATAAAATGACATTGACAATTCTGAAAGTTTTTATATTCACTTGTTTCATATTTACTTGGTACTCCATAGGTAATGCATACGGGTAATGAGACTCAAGTTTTTATTGGGACATCAAGCAAGGTAAAATTTACATTAAAGCTTTCAACCACATCATGTGACGTGAACCTTGCTGGAAACTTTGATTTTCCCCAATGCGCAACAGCTCACAGAAAATGTTATTGGTAGAGCAGCCTCAAAACTAAAAGGCTAAACTTTTCTATTCACTGCCATTTTTGTTTGCACTGCCACTTGCTGTCAACTAAAGGACTTCACTGTGCTCATTGCTTCATTCCTATCACGGGGGAAGTGGCAGTTTTCCCATCCCTCCGACTAATAAAAGTGCACTGGAATGGCACTTGAAATGGGGGGTTGAAGTCGAGGACACTAAAACGTCTACGCCGATAGTTGCTTCATTGTGACGTAAACGGGCAATAGTGACCTGGGGGGGGGGGGGGGGGCTTTATTCAGCACTAATGTTATTTCCAGTCAAGAGTAAGTAGTAAAATGGCCTCCTCCTACGATGGATTATAAACGGGTGGATTTTGCAGCTTAAATCATATCCCTGCCATGTTAATCCGAATGTCGTGTTTACACTAGAGGAGGTGCTTAAAATATTGTCAAGAAGAATATTGGAAGAAGACTTCCCTTTAAAATGTGTTGAAGTAAGGTATTAAGTGCTAAGGCCCCCCCCATTATTACGCTCAAGAAGGTTGACGGCTTAAAACTACGTTATCTTGAAGGATGATGCAGGCTGCAGAATTTCTGACGGTCCCTGACTGCACAACACCATTGTGCCGAGTGTTTTGGGATGCACTCAATTGAAATCCACAGACCAGCTGGGAACTTGGAGCTAGAGGAATCCTCGTGTAAAGTAATTTGCTTAAGACGGAACGCTTTTGGCAACTACAGCTCCCGGCAATAATTGTGGAATCACCAGTCTCACAGGATGTTCATCCACTTGTTTAAATTTGTAGCCAGGGGGGGAGGAAAAAAACTAGTCTTCAAACAGCATTTTTTGCACTTTTAAGTGCTAAATGAAATCAAGGGGAATGTCAGTTTACATCCACCAGAGAAAAACCATTTTGGAATCACCTGGTGATGGTGTTTGGTGTCAGTTTGGTTCATCCTGTGTGCAAATCTGGGCTGGACTACCTCTGGCAAAAGGTACGTCTGCTGCATTTCATCTTCAATAAATGCACAATTTTACCTTGAAGAAAACAGTCCATGACAAAGCTCCAACTTGCAAAGCACATCTGGCAAAAGCAATCTGTGAAAGTTGGAGCCAGATTGATGAGTATTATCACTTGCCCCCGAGACATCAAGCTGTCAAAAAAGCCAGAGGTGGTATGTTGAAGTGTTCTTTTGCCCATTGCTCCAAAATTATTTCCTCAGAATCGAAATATTACATACTTTTTTTTCCCTCTGCTTGGTCTAAAAATGTAACTACTGTATTACTGACGACATTTTCCCTTGCCAGAAGCCAGAGTCGCCATTTGAAATGATTCTAATGTTGTGTCATGTCTGTCATCTGCTTTTCGACAAATTTCACCGGCTGAATGAATATCCTCGGCGAGTGGGGTTTCCACCTTTTTTGACAGGTGTTGTAGTTACTCTGTGAAGCAAAACACATTCTCAAGGTAATTCCGGCAGACTGCATCCCCGATTTTGACTTGGTGCACATTTAATTAAAATGGACATGCTTCTTTTTTTCTGCACGGATGCTTAAAAGTGACTAGGTGAAATATTTTAAGCAGGACCCATGTGCGTGTCAGGGGTTCTATATACAGTGAATGTTCTGTACAAGCTGGGACACTACTGGCTTTGGGACCAAAAAATATCAGGGAAGAAACTTGTACGTAGTTGGTGGGGTCTTGCAGGACAGCCGATAACTTCTTTTGCTTGCTGACGATGTCTCTCTACTGGAGCATATCCACAAAGGCATCAAACTCGTCGATGTTTTTCTCATAGATGGCCAGTTTCTCTGGCAGCGAGTCCTGCACGCATACCTTTCTGTTAGTGACATATTAAACTGCTAAATTTTGCCATGTAAAGGTTAAAAAAAAAAAAAAACATACTACGAGATCATCAGCCATCGACTGGGAACTGATGTGAAGCGAGAGGCTGGCCAGTTGTGGCGGGTTTTGAAACTCCCTGTAGAACGTTCCTAAATCCATCGGCATCAAGTCGTCTTTCGAGAAAGCGGGCCGCTAAAAAAATAAATAAATAATACATGAAGTAAGTTGGGAGGGAATTGCAGCACTGCTCAAAGAGTTGAGATGACGGACGTACAAAGTCGACCATGACAAAGTCATCATGCTGCCCTGAGCCCTCCGAGCCCTGAGAATGGAGGCTGGCCTGCAGAGGGGACATGCAGGAAGGAGAGTCTGGAGGATGGACCTGGCACACAGATGCACGCAATGTCATTCTCAAGTCGTCGGGGGCCAGAGTCAATGCAGAGTGAACCCGTGACATCCACGCTTACCATTGGATCGTTGTCCTCAGAGTCGAGGCCCCTGGGAGCAAATGCAGCAAATGGCAGGTCCATCGAGGTCGATAGCTAAAAACACACCAAAAAAGGATCAGCGCTGAAAGCTACATATTTGGTCATCACTTCTAATATTGCATCAAGAATATACACTGCAATACACTTTTTTGGGTTTCGTTTTGGACACAAGCCACTGCAGTTACTTTTTCCAGCCTGGGATTGTTGGGAGTATAGAGCCTCCTGAAAAATGTCAAATGGGAACTCTACAATCAATAAATTCAATAAAGTTGAGGGAGCATGAACTCCTTAGCTCCGCACTCTTGGCAGCGATCTTTATCGTGGACAGCCAGTTCGGCCTGATGGCTTCTCCATGGAGAAGTGACATATACTGTACAGGACTCGAGACAAACTTTTTGGACTGGTTGCACCGGTGCAAAAGTGAATTGCGCCAACATTTTTGACCGCTTCACATTCACAAAGATGTCAAACAATTGATATTCCCTTCTTGAACAATTTTAAAATTCTGTCAGGAAGAGAGAGAGAGAGATGTGTAGAGGGGTGTGTGTGTGTGTGTGTGTGTGTTTCTACTTCATTATTTACACAGCAGCCAAGCTATGGCTGTTTGAATTAAAAAAAGGTGTTCATTACTATTGTGACAGGAGGAAACAGTGCAGTGTCACATTGATGAGCACTTTTTTCCAGCTTATTTGGAACGTGTGCAGCCATAAAATTCTACGTTCATAATTATTTGGAAAAATAATCAAGTTGATCAATATTTCATATCTTGTCTTTGCAGTGTATTCCATTGATCAATAAATCAAGGTTGAACATGATTTGCAAGTCAAGCCCTCTTCAGATCACTCCACCGACGTTTGATGGAACTACTCATAATTCCATCAACATTGACTAAGCCCCAGTGTTTTGAAAAAGCAACATTTGCAGCTTGCAACTTGTTCATTTTTCTTTCCCTGGACTTTTAAAACATTTTTTTCCCCATTTGAGCTAGTCAAAGACCTGGCATTTGAACAGAGGTGTGTACACTTTTTATATCTGCTGCATCATTATGTATAAATCATGCTTTTCTTTTCTTGTTGAGTATATATATATATATATATATATATATATATTCCTTACCCGTGTATTAGGCTTATTGACAAAGGCTCCGACTTTCCTCGTCAATGCATTAAGTGACTCGACTGGGTCAGAGGGAGACGCACACCTCCTTCCCTCTCTGCTGTGGGACAAATTGTCATCGTCTCCACTGGGAAAAGAAACAACACGTGAGGTCAACACACGACAGCAGCCAAACTACCACCCCCCAAAAAAATCACATCATCAAATCATTGAATTTGTGAAATGACGTCAAGATACACTTACCGGCTGGCAGGCGTGTTGGGCGTGTGCTCCAGTGTCAGATGTGCATCGGTGGCATGATAAGGCTGCGCTGGATGCGACATGAGCCCATCCTCCTTCCCGCCATGCAATGTCTGAAGAGCAGAAACTTGAATGTTTGTCTGGAACGTGTCAGCGCCCGATTTGCAAGCGGAGGCGTTTGCTCCTTACATTATCAATACGATCAAATATCATCCCGTATAATTACCGGTTCGATTGTTACCTGGTTTGGATTGGCAGCAGTATGGCAAAGCTCAGTAGTTCCTGCTAGAACAGGAGGCTGGTAGGACAGCCTGGAATTGTACAGCTACATGTGCAAACAAACGTATGAATAATCTTTGTCAAATTCAGTGTGTATCGACTGCACTTGTCGGTACTGTCGTTAGTCAGTTAGTCGTGATGGAAAAGAGTCAAGGTAGATAAAAGCACAAGTGTAAGCAGACTGAAATCCAACTAAACAAAAAGACGTGCCAGTGTAGACTCACAGTGTGAGCGACAAGACCGGGAACCAGCGGAAACTGTGGATTGTCCAGAGGAAGGGCCTTAGACAGTTTAGAAGGAGAAGGACTCAGTGTACAGATGCACTGAAAAGCGGTCCAGTGGCGGGAAGAAAAGAGGAAAGAATGAGACATGAAAAACAAGTACGCGAGTAGAGAAAGAGTTTGATCTTTTGAGCACATTGGTTTATAGGCCGCATGCTGCAGGGACAAGCAACTTAAATGTAGTAGGGAAAGGTGAAAGGGGGCGAGGGGTTGTCGTCTTACCTGGGAGGGCGGGGAAGTGGAGAAGGAAGTTGTGCAGACCTCCTGTGAATCCTGAACCCCTGCAAATGCTTCGCCATGATCATCGTCTGGTGCTCTGGGGCAGGGGGGATTGGAATTTGTTCATGGGTCAGTTCAGTATTATTTAGGAATCATGTGGGTGTGACTTTCTTTCATTCCTGCATGTGTCAGATTTTTATGGAGTAAGATAACTGTGAAAAAGAAGCGACGTATCCTTAATGGTAATAATTTGTGGGTTTGAATTTTTTCCTTTGTGAGTACAAAGTGAGTTGTGAAAAAAAAAAGAAAAGGAAAAACAAATCAAATCCACACAATTTGTATTCGTATTCACACGGAATGAATTGAAACACAAATTATGTTTATTGCGGGTACAAATCAATCACGCATACATCTTTTTGATAGCTCTATTACTCCGCAGATTTTTGTGAGTAAATTGAGAGATGACCATTATTTCAATTCACTGTGTTATATTTTATCTGACCATTTTTGGGGGGTATGAGATTTTTAAAAAAAAATAAAATATGTGCCGTGGCTGGATAAAGGCTGGGAAAGGAAACATTCAAAGCCCTTTTTAAGAGTGTATTGGGTACCTGTACTTGCAAGGCTGACCCATATTTGCAGGTCGCTGGCTGCCACAGGGAGGGTCCACAAAGTGGTCCACGATGATCCCCATGATGGGCCCAGACCGCTCAAATTGTCTGCAAGAGCAAGATGCATTTGCAACACGTTCACTGTACATTCTATGACGGCAGCTGCAATATGAAAAGTCACGTGAGACAGTAAACGCTACCGACCTGTTGGACATTAAAGCCAGATTGGTGCGATAGGCACACGAAAGTGTCACAGTGCCAACGGGAGTTCCCACAACACCAATACGCACCGTCTGGAAACCTTCGAAAATGAGGAGCAACAACTTGATTGAGCAAGCTATTGATACAAAAAAAATAACCTTTGGATGATGGTGGGAATTGTAACCATCTACAATACAACACGCAGCCGAATAACAACTACCTTCTCCTAATCCTCTCATCTGAACTTCCCCAAAATAGATCCTAAACAAGAGGCAAAAACAATGAGCAGACGGAACGTTTGGTGACAAGCGATGACAAACCCATGTTAACTCACCTGTATAATATCACATAGTCGTGTCCCTGCTTTCTGGACAGTTTGTAGGCAGGCGTTACTCGCGTGACGGCCAGCAGAGACTTGAGAAGGACGGACAAACGGTCGTAGACGGTATACGACACTTTAATGTCCTTATCACACCTACAGAGGAAAAAAATATGTTGACTCATTTTGTTTCTGCCCTCGAGGGTTGGATTCAAACGTCAGAGCGTCTGATAACGATTTAATGCCTGGATCATTTTTTTCCCCCCACTCTCTATTGCCATGTGCATCTCAAAGGTCATATATCTCATGCATGCGCGAGCAGTAGTGCAGAGCAGAAGTCAACAATAAGACTGCTGTCAACAATAATACAAATAGGAATTAATTTAAACAAGGGCGACGTCCCCTCTGGATGATGTTCACACCTCTAATGTATCATACTTTGACCACATGCAGTATAATTGTCCACAGTTTCGCTATACTCCAGATTTACAGCATTTGATTGAACATGTTCATTTGTGTTGTTTCAGTATGTGCAAGCGTGTTCACTAATCAACACATTCCAATGATGTCGGGCTGGCACTGCTGGTGTATATCCCATTTGTACATGTAAGTGGTTACATTGCAGTCTCATCAAGCAGATACGCATGCAAGATTCCCACTCTTAAACGTGGTTTTTATTTATGGACCTTTTAAGGACTTTTGAGGGCCAATTTGGCCGTTTTTTAAGGACTTTTTCTCCATTCAGCAGGAGATTCATGGTGCATTTAATGCCCGCTCAGTAATATGTGGGCCGAACAGAAAGCCACATATCACTGTTCAACTCATTGCTGCCAAAGGAAGGGCAAATCTTTATTTTTAGGGGCAATCAGCTCACCCATAGGTGTCAAACTCAGGTCCTCGTGGGCCGCTGTCCTGCATGTTTTCCAAGTCTCCCTGTTGCAACACACCTGATTCAAATGAGCAGGTTCAATGTCAGGCTTCCGCAGAGCTTGCTGATGATCTGATCATTTGAATCAGGTGTGTTGCACCAGGGAGACTTGGAAAACATGCAGGACAGCGGCCCACGAGGACCTGAGTTTGACACCTATGAGCTAACCCTTTGTTTGACATACTGTATGTCAAATGTTCATTTTCCTACCTGTATTACAGGTAGGAAAATGAAAAAAACTTGAATTCATTCTCAAATAAAGTACACTAAGAAAAATTTTAATTGATAAAATATAAAACTTCAATTTATTTTCAAATAAAAATATTTAAGGATTTTTATTGATTTTAGAAGCTTTCCCTGAAAATTAAGGACAATTAAGAACATCATTTTACAACTTCTTTTTTATGGATTTTTATGAACTTTAAGGACCCGTGGGAACCCTGGCATGTGTACAAAATTGTTGGTTACCCCTCTATTAATGAAAGACAACAAAAAAAAAACTACAATACGAACGTCAAATGATAATCACACTATGCTTTTGAATAGTGGTTTAACAGATGTATTTTTTTGAAAATCGTGCAACAGGTTTGGACAGAAATTTGAGTGCCCGAGAAAATAATAAACTAATTTAGGGACATGTTTAACCAAGGTGTGTCCTCTATTTAGCATCACAGGTGTCTTCAAACTTGTAGGCAGTCATGATTTGCCTGTGACAAGTAATCACTTGTGCTGTCTGGTGGCACCGCGTGTGAACACATTACAAATGAACATGAGGAAGTGAAGGAGAGAGTTGTCTCAGAGGATGGGAAAGAAAATGACCCCAAGCACTGTGATGTTCCTGTCACTACAGGTAAACAAACATTTTCAGAACTTCTGGCTCTATCTTGTACCACTACAGCAGGGGTGTCCAAACTCAGTCCTCAAAGGTCACTTGTCCTGCCTTTTTTCCAGCTTTCCCAGGAGCAAGACAGCCGATTCAAATCATCAGGATCGTTCCAATGCTGCTTCCGAGCTGGCTGATGAGCTGATCAGCTGATGCAGGTGTGTTGCAGCCGAGAGAGATGGCTGCAACACCCGGAGCTGGACACGCCTGCTCTACAGCCATGTATATCATCTATTTTCCAGACAGTTTTTCTCTTTCAAATAAATAAGCTACAAATGTTTCTTGAAATGAATTTGGCCTTACTTTTTTTCCTACATTTGTAAGAAAAATAAAACATCTTACTTTTCATTCATCTCCAGGCACCAAGTCTCTAACTCCATCGAGTCCCCCTGGATGAAAGACAGGCACATGATTGTCCAGTTGGGCTGGTCCGCGCTTGACAAACATTGCTTCATGGTTTTAATCTTTGCACTAAATCAGAAGGCACAGGTTTGAGGCCTTCATTCACCTCCCCACCCTAGACCTGCAGCACGCCTATTCTCCTATGAGTCCTCTGGCTGGTTGCTGCTGGAGTATTTAAGGCAAGTTAGTGGGCTCTGGGAAACAGCATGTGGCTTATCTATTCACTGACTTCACTCCAAGCAATAAAATAAATGTATAAATTCCAGTAACTGATCCGATTGGAATTGTGCCACCCATCCGTCCATAAAAGACACAATTGTATATCATCTATTTTTATGGCGGTATAATTCTTTATACCGTAGCTTCTGCAACTCCTGGCAAACATTGTGGAATCACCAGTGTCTAAGGATGTTCATTCAGTGGTTTAAATTTGTAGAAATAATAGCATGACACAAAACTATCGGGCTTTCAGAAACATGACAAGATATAAAATTAAACATGTGGTAGTACTAGTCAGTAACAGGTATTTGTTCAGACCAGGGGTGTCAAACTCATTTTTGTCGCGGGCCACTTCAGAGTTGCGTCATCCCTCAAAGGGCCGTTATGACAGTGAAGCAGAATAAATGTTTAATTATCATGTTTATTACTTGTACACAAAAAAAATGATGGCTGACTAGTTTTGAAATCAGTCAAGTATTTGTTCGATTATTTCTCAAGTGAGTGTAAACAGGGTAACAAACCCATCCATCCATTTTCCGAACCGCTTGATCCTCACTAGGGTCGCGGGGGGTGCTGGAGCCTATCCCAGCAGTCTTCGGGCAGTAGGCGGGGGACACCCTGAATTGGTCGCCAGCCAATCGCAGGGCACACAGAGACGAACAACCATCCACGCTCATACTCATACCTAGGGACAATTTAGAGTGCCCAACGAGCCTGCCATGCATGTTTTTGGAATGTGGGAGGAAACCGGAGCACCCGGAGAAAACCCACGCAAGCCCGGGGAGAACATGCAAACTCCACACAGGGAGGCCGGAGCTGGGATCGAACCCGGTACCTCTGCACTGTGAAGCCGACGTGCTAACCACTGGACTACCGGGCCGCCCAGGGTAACAAACTTACTGCAAAATGTTACCGTTATTTATTACGTCTGAAAAATTTGAGATTTCGGTACAGATTTAAGCAAGGATAACGGAAGTTGAGGCAGATCATTTGCTTTCGCGGGCCACATAAAATGACGTGGTGGGCCGGATCTGCCCCCCGGGCCTTGACTTTGACACCTGTGGTTCAGACCAAGCAGAGGGGAAAAAATGGAATCACTCAATTCTGAGAAAAAAAATTGGAATCATGAAAACCTACTCCCAAAAAATAACAGCAAAAGTACACTTCAACACAGCACCAGTACTTTGTTGCACCACCTTTGGCATTTAAGAAAGCTTGACGTCTCAAAGGTTACAAAACAGTACTCTTCATCCATCTGGCTCCATCTTTCTCTGATTGCTTTTGCCAGATCAGCTTTGCAGGTTGGAACATTGACATGGACCACTGTCTTCAAGTTTCACCAAAGACTTTCAATGGGATTGATATCCGTACGATTTGCAGGCCACGACAGTCAAGATTTTAGACACAGCCGTCAACCAACAACCAACATCTTTTGGAACATTGTGTGATGATTTACCTTCTTTAAGAAGTTTCAAAATGCTCCCCCCCCCCCCCTTGTTTCACTTAACATTTCTCGTGTTGGCGCTCTGATTCATTTCAGGCCATTTGGTGCAACAGGTCTCAAAGGTGTGATCACTCCTGTTTAACTGTAGACTCGCGAGCAGATCTAATCTGATGCAGGGTTCAGGAATGGAAATGTGCAGAGTCATTCCATAATTTATTCCTCAGAATTAAGTGAGTCTATATTTTATTTTCCTCTGCTTGGTCTAAAAATGTAATGTTTGCTGACTACATCTTTTTTGGGGGGGTGTAGGGTGGGGTGGCAGGGTAGTGTTTCTTAAAGCCAGAAAGTTGCCATTTGAAATGATTAGTTTTCTGTTCTGCTTTTTTTCGACATACTTGAACAACCGCTGAAACTGGTGAGGCCATAATTCTTGCCTGGGGTTGTCTACAGCAAAGGGGAGTTGAGAAGTCAGGTGATGTGCCGGGGCGTATCGGTCACGGAAGAGCACGGGCTATACTGTATGCTTATTGCACAATGTGCAAATGTGTTGCATTTCTTGTTACATTTGTATTTTATTTTCATATATTCCACCAATACAACATTTGCACATTATGCATTTGTTGGTTCTATTCGGTTGGGTATATTAGTCAGGATAGCATGGGTCCATAAAATGTTGACTTTTTAACTTGAAGGCATTTTAGAAATGAGGATTTTACCTCTGCAGTCTTTAGAGAGATCTCCACGCACATTGAGTGTCCCACGCCTGGAAGTTGGCCAGCCAATGCTTTCTTGGCTTCATGAGTGACTTCGGGGATGTCTTTGATTGCTAAATTGAACTACGAAATAAAACATTTCAAAATAAATTACACCCACACTTAAAATGAAACACAAGCAATGTCAACAACCTTTAAGTTGAATTCAACAAAGCAGGTACAATCTGATTTAAGAGAGAGAGAGAGATGTTTGTGCCAATGGCATACGTAATTTCAACATCTGTGACGGCACCATTCATGCTGAATGGTACATACAGGTTTTGGAGAAACAAATGCTGCCATCCAAGCAATGCCTGTTTCATGGACGCTTCTGCTCATTTCAGTAAGACAATGCCAAACCACATTCTGCATGTGTTACAACAGCGTAGTATGACTACTAGACTGGCCTGCCTACAGTCCAGACCTGTCTACCACTGAAAATCTGTGCCTCATTATGAAGCGTAAAATACGACGAGGGAGACCCCGGACTGTTGAACAAGTTGTAAATCAAGTAAGAATGGGAAAGGATTCCACCTACAAAGCTACAACAAGTAGCGCCCTCAGTTCCCAAACGTTTATTGAATGTTGTTAAAATAAAAGGTCATGTAACACACAGGCAAACATTACCCTGTCCCAACTTTTTGGGAATGTGTTTAAGCCATAAAATGCTAAGTTAGTGATTATTTTCTTAAAAACAAAAGAGTTTGTCAATTTAGACTCAGCATGACCCAAATTATGATCTTAGTTATACTGTTTGATGCTTTCTACCGTCTTTGATACTGATTTGTTGCTTTGCTTTACTGTTGTATATGTTAGTTGCTCCATGTACAGCACTTAGTGTGCAGCGATGGCTGTTTGAAAGTGCTCTATAAATACAGCCGAGTTGAGTTGAGTTAAAATATATTTTTGTCATTGTAGTGTATTCAATTAAATATATGTTGAACATGATTTGCAAATAATTTACACTGCTTTCATTTATGTTAAACACAACCTCTCAACTTCCTTGGGTTTGGGTTTGTAAATATCACATGCCTTTCTGAGCTGCATGTGGGACCCTCAGTGGTGGCAAAGTCTCAGCACATTTCATTTGTGTACATGTCCCGATAATTAAAACTAACAATGGTGCCTGCACGTTGTGCAGAGCACATGTGTACACAAAGCCAATCAATTAAAAACGTTAGATCTGTGCTCCCAAAAAAATAAAAAAATAAAACACTTTAGCTTTACCCAGTCAGAGCCAGTTGGCGTTGAAGACGAGCGAGTACATATCTTCTCACCGAGGCGAGCCTGGACTATCACCTGAACAGTCTACAAACACATCAACAATATAATGAAACTGTTGTTGAACACAATCAAGAAAAGTTCAATTTATTTTAAAACTACCAAGAATAAAGTCATTATCCTTTATTTTGAAGCATCTACTCACCTTTAAGGCAAAGAACTTGATGAACTTATCCAAGTCTTTTTTATCCTGTGGACTCAGGTCACTGTCCATGTTGTTACAACCCTGCAATTGAGCATGAGCACATAATGAACCTGTTTAAAAAGCATAAATGACAGCAACGAACAGGCACCACATTGTTAATAATACAGCACTGCCGTAAACGAACGTGTCTCAAACAAACAGCAAAAAAAAAAAAAATCCCCATTGGATATGAAGTTGAATTTCGACCTTGCATTCGATATGCAGCTTTTTAAATCATATACACTCAAATATATAATACGATACATAAAACAACACCGTTAGAATCATGACGGTGTGGATAATTATAGTTATTTCATGAAATTATTACAGCAGAAACATATATGTGAAACCAGTACGGCCTCTATGTCGCTATTACAATGCCCATAGATCTACTGTATAGAAGTGATTCGGAACACCATAACACGTAGAACCTAGCAAGACGACAATAAGTTAATAGGTTCTCCATCAAAGGAACTGATGAATCAGTCCAAGGCCAATGCTATGCAGGCCATTAAGCTAGCTGGACGTCGCAGATTTCAAACCGATCATAAAAAGCAAACCTACATTAGCTTTTCCTTTAGCAACGTGGCTTTGATGAGGTACGAACCAGCTCGATCAATCGGACCTTCGATTCAATTGTACAGAATCACGAATAAGACCAATTCTGATGTAAACAACGTCAAGTGCGGGTATGCTACATTTCTGTTTATCTTCCCCATGTCGACGTGTTTAGCAAACAAAGCTTTCCCAATTGCACTTTCGCGAATTTGTATGGAGGCCATATAAAAATGAAAAATGCAAAGAATCATTTGGCTGTTTTTACTCTATGACATTTTGCTAGAACTAAAGGCTGATTTTGCCATTGAAATTGATATGTATGAGGCATAGCCTTAAAAATAATTTGGCCGAATCTAAGAACGAGTGTAGTAAGGCACCTTTTCTTCATAGACGTAGTTGGCTGAGAAGGTAAATCGGAAAACATCTAAAAGTGTTTTTTTTAAATCGTTTATGTGCATTGTGTGTCAATATTTCCGATACTGTGTATGTGAATTGTTGGCCTAGAGTGATGATGTTTACACATACGACTTAATTTGACATCTACAGTCTGGTTTATTTCGCACGGGGTAACTGTTATTTATGGAGATTATATACAGTGAAAAGCCAAATCAATGGGTGACATTTGAATAGGCTGAATGTTCACCAGCATATATTGTAATTTAAATGGGTACTTATTGTGATTTTATATAAGCAGCATGGCCATCTCAATAGCCATTTTGGACTGTGATCTACTGTTGCATGGCCGCGGTCACAAGACCCTGGACCGTTTTGACGTGGGCTCCGTATCAGACGACTTTCTTCTCACACAATTTGGCTTCCCCAGAGAGTTTATCCTGTACTTGGTGGAGTTACTCAGTGAGGTAAACGTCTCTCGTGCTTTTAAGAGCACACTATCTTTCTGAGAGCAACATGGTATTTTGTGTTTCTCTTGTCTACCAGTCCCTCTGTAGACGCACACAGAGATCCAGAGCCATCAGTCCTGAGGTCCAGGTCCTGGCCGCGTTGGGCTTCTACACATCCGGCTCTTTCCAGACATCAATGGGAGATACTATTGGAATCAGCCAAGCGTCCATGTCCAGATGTGTTTCCAATGTGACCAGAGCTCTGGTTGAGAAAGCTCCTCAGTTCATCACATTGCACAGGTAAATGAATAATCAAGTGTGTATCAAATGTGTATCTTGCTGAACTGATGTAGATGAAGAATGGTGTTTGTGTAGAGAGGCCGTGATCCGAGAGCAGACCTCCCAGGAGTTCCAGAGGGTGGCAGGATTGGCGGGTGTTCTTGGAGTGCTTGACTGCGTTCAGGTTGCCATCAAGGCTCCAAACAGCGAAGACTCATCATACGTGAACAAGAAGGGATTTCACTCCATTGGCTGTCAGCTTGTTTGCGATGCCCGAGGCTTGTTACTTAGCGCAGAGACTCACTGGCCCGGTGGGCTCAAAAGTGTAGATGTCCTGGAAAGATCTGTCCTACATAAAGAAATGCAAGAAGCTGAGGAGGGCTATTTGCTGGGTAAGAATCTTTGTATCGCCAGGTAACATCTAGAAGTGTAGTCCTTTGATGGTGAAGGTTTTCTGCTTATTAGGTGATAGCCGTTATCCTCTAAGGAGGTGGTTGATGACCCCGGTGGATTGCCCTGAATCCCCTGCAGAGTTTGGATACAATCTTGCTCACACAGCTACACATGAGATTGTGGATAGAACGTTTCGAGCCATCCAGACTCGATTCAGATGTTTAGATGGTACCAAAGGATACTTGCAGGTATTTCGCTTCTATTTGTATTGAGAAAGCAAACATTACAGAGCACACACTGTATGCTTCTAACATGTACAATCACCGAACTAAAGTACTGTTGCCATCACTGCTCTGCACAGTACTCACCAGAAAGGAGTGCATCCATCGTGTTGGCTTGTTGTGTTCTCCACAACGCCTCCCTCCAGTCAGGATTAGATGCCTGGACTCTGGAAAGGACGGACCCCCTGGAGCAACCCGAAACTCTGGAGCAGAGACCCGAGGACCGTGACGTTCAGGCTGAGGAGCTTCGCAAACAGCTTATCCTCAAACACTTCAGCTAACGTGTGCCTGACCTCGGTGGGGTTTTGCTCAAGAACAAGTGGATTTCACACAAGTTGGAGTTGTGTTTACAGCAAGAAAGCCAAGAGACAGTGATGCTGATGCAGATTTTTAATATTTTGCTTGTTTCTACTCTACTGACTACACTAATATAACAGACATATATGAAGGAACATGCAAGACACTGTACAAAAACAACAACGGTCCACTGTTAACATTACTTGATTTACTTCCGAAAGTATTTGTCACCCAGCTTTTTTAAATTTAGTTGTCATTGTTGTCCAGGTTTGGAAGAAGTGACAAAGAGTCCTCCGTCCGTCCGTCTTCCTCCTTCCATTAAAAAGACTTTGCAACACGTTTCCACAGGCAATGATATTTCACGCCAACTAGGCCTGCATTTACAACTGCACATCATTTATGACATAATGGGAAGGTCAAAACAAATACAACGGATGGATTTGGAGACAGATCATCCCAATGGTCAATTGAGGGCACAAGAATCTTCACACTGTACTGAATTTCTCACATGAACAGGGTAAATATTTTTTTTTAACCTCAAATATTTTTGAAAATGGTAGTGGTGTTTCACATCTGGGAATGTAATTTGATGTACATATATATATATATATATATATATATATATATATATATATATATATATACACATTTTCTATAAACAGCAATAAATAACGTCCACACAGGCCTTTTACTTGCCAAAATATTTCTTTTCCAATCAAAGAGTCAATCAAAATTATTGTTATTTTTGCCCTGATTTCACAGTCGCTCTGATTTAAAGTGGGTGGGGGGGGGGGGGGGGGGGGGGTAGTAATTTTTGGTGGCGGCAGTGAAACAAAATAATTACAGCAAAAAGACACAAATCCCCAGGTGGATGCCCACGGAGCAGTACATAATAACTACACATCACCATCATTTCAATCATTTAAAATCTTTACACAATTCCCGATGATCAACATGTCTTTTTATTTCATTTATTTTTTTGTAGACCATAAATATGCTCTTTTTTAATGCTCGGAATATATTATGAAGCAATATTGTCATTGTTAAACATACCTACCATAAAAAACCAAGGTGATAATATGTGAACTAAAATTTAAAACAATATTTAATATTTTTTGTTGCATAATTTAAATATGCTAATTTTTTTATGCTGCAACTATGTACACACACACGCACAGTTTTTAATTTCATAAAAATACTTCACGTCACGTTTGCCGCCCTCCTGTCAGAACTCTTCAGTAGGAAAATACAGGTGTAGAATTTATGGGTTGTAAAATGAATGCCATGAAGTCAGGTTGAGGAGAGACCTCTTGAATGCAGTTAGAACTCACAAAGCTTTCATAGCCGCAAATGAATTGATGTCGTGAGGCGTCAAACTCTCAGATAAACATTCAATTTGCAGGGTATTAAGTTGGCCCTCTTGACTCGATCGTATCAGGCCAAGTGGTTTGAATATGAATGGAAGGCACTTGAAAGGCTTCCTGTGTGAGAGGACACAACGAGCATGTCGACTTTGTTAGCAGAGTGCACAAGCTGACGAGAAGCCAACAGTGGCGGGCAATGTGTGCTGATATAACAACATGAGTGAGATTTATGAGGTCATTAATTCCATGTAACAAAGTGAGATCTTCATATATGTATATAGAAAATATGTGCCAATGGTGGCTTGGGCGGGCTACGTGAAGCTTGAGGGAGGGTCAGCTGTGGCGGTCCGAGCTCTCAGAAGAAACCTGAACCGTCGTTTGGTTTAGTTTCTCTAAAGGGGATGAAGAAGACGTCACTGTCAGTGGTGGTCATCATTTAGCATGCAGAACTTTGGAGTGGAATAATGGTACCTGTGGTCCGACTTGGGCCCGCCTGTCTCGTTCTTGTGGACATCAGCCGTGTGGCGGCTCGTCTGGATGTGGTTTTGCGACCGCAACCTCTCCACCAGTAACGTTGCGGGAGTTCCCTCCAGTGGAGACCCTTCGTCGAAGAAGAGTAGGCTGCGGGAGCGGACTGCAACTCAGAAAGGAACACAGTTTACTGTCATTTGGTTTGCCTGGACGGTATCCACGCGGTATCATATCATGAAAAGAAAAACAATTGTAAAAGACAGCCTTTTGTGTCTGAAAAATGTCAAGGTGAATTCCGAAGTTCAGTCTTTAGGGTTTGTTTTTGTTAGAAGTTAACCGTGAACTGTAAAAACAATGAAACGCTTTGCCTCCACGTTGAAATGAATATGTTGGCATCTTGCATGGTGGTTGGAACGCTTGAGTTTTTGTGCATCCGGTACATTTCTGGTTGCATTCTGGACTGTATAAGATCTCAAGTTGAACTTGAAAAGTTCCGCTGTATTTATTTAAAAACAAACATCTTTTCTTACGATGCAAACCAATTTATTCTTGCGATTTCAAGGATGCTTCGTTTTAACGTTTATAGTATGAAGCACTCATCAGTAAGCTCTGATAATGATCCTGCTCATTTGAATCTGGTGTGTTGGAGTAGGGAGGCACATAAAGCATACAGGATTGGGTTTGGACATCCCTGGCACAGATTGTACAAGTCTGCTTTTCTTACTCATCAGTCCACATCCCCTAGAACAGGGGTGTCAAACTCATTTCACATTGTGGGCCACGTACGGACTTGGTAGATGTCAAGTGGGCCGAACCATTAACATTATACCATACTGTGCTATGAATCACCAAAATATCATCTCTTTCCTTTGTTTTGCTCTCAAGAAACCTTGATTAGCGCTTTCATATCATTTGCAGCGTTGGGTCTATCTCGGTGACAGACTGAGTCTGCCGTTTTCTTCCCCGATCAAAACAATGTTATCTTCTACTGTGATCATAACAGTGTGCCTCCCTAGCGGATAATCCATGAATCGCATTTTATTTAAAATATTCATTCTGCGTCTTTAAAGCATTTTTCCCCCCACTTTAAAATGATCCCGCGGGCCGGATCGAACCTCCTTGGGCGCCGGTTCCGGCCCGCGGGCCGTATGTTTGACACCACTGCCCTAGAAAGATAGTAGCACTTTTCTTTGCGGCGTTCTAAATGAAACTCCCTCCCTGTTCTGCCCCCCACCCCCACCCCTGCCTCCTGCCACAGACTGTGACTCTCTGTCAGCATCTGACATCCGATTATTGCACTTCAACAATGCACTACCTAAATTTAACCCGCAATAATCACAAGTGCCCTTGGTTGTCTGTTGATTGCTATTAATTGTTGTATTTGTTGATATGTCTATATTTCTGTCTTGATGTCTTTTATATGCAATTCAGTTTTGCTGCCCTTATTTTTAGCTTTGGGTGTTTCAATGCACTGCATGTTTGCACTATGGTTGAGAGGAAAGTAATTTAATCTCTGCTGTATGTTGCACTATATATATAGCATTATATATATTATATATAGCATTATATATGACAATAAAGCTTGACTTGACTTGAAAGATACAATTATTGCGAGGCAACATACCGCTATTGGTGGTGTACAGGTCCGATGACTGTTGAGAGGGAGGGGAAGAAGTATGTAAGGAGGAAGAAGAGGCGTGAGTGAAGAAGGAGAGAGGGGAGAGGCAAGGAGAGAAGGAGCCCAACACCAGGACAAAACACAGGGCCATCATCTGCACAGAGAGACAACACAATGTTTGGCCATGCATGTATATGCATTCAAAACCCACGGCAGGAGAATACAAGCCGCCACACTTACCATCAGGCATGTCCCTGTCTGAGTCGAGGCCATTTTGCAAGTGCGCGGGACAACTTTCCCTGAAATAAGCGATTGGAGTTTCTGGAACTGATGGAGAAGTGTTCTGCAGACACACACAATAAAACAGATTTGTCCCTTGTACAAAGGGGGGGAAAAGCAGCATTGAGAGAATTTGGTAAAAAAAACGAGAAGATGGGTAGAGGGCATCACCATGATCAAGTTGGGTAAAGAGAAAAAGAGCATGTGTTACCCTCTCAAAATCTCTAAGGAAACACTTGACCTGACATAAAAACCTCAGATGAAAAGAACGGCTTTGCATTAAATGACTGCTGAATGTCACCCCTAGATCAGTTGCCGTGTGCTTGACATAATGAACAATGGAAGTTGGCAGTCGAGCCACCACTACAGTAGTGTTATCCGTTTGATCAAAGTTTTTCTGGTGGTCTCGGTGGACATTGTTTGTTCTCTGCAGCACTTCCGAACCGAGCGTACGGAATAAGAAACTCCTGTCGGTATGCATGTGCATGCATCAATAGTTCGATACTTGAGAGCAAGGAAATACATGAAAAAGAATGGAAGGCAAATGAGCTCATACAAGTGTTATATACAGTCACATTCAAAGAATGAGTGCAAATGGAAAGATCAATATTGATCATAATATAAGAGTGCACAGTACGTATTTTATTTAGCATCATGGTGATTGTACAAATGGAAGACCGTGTCCACGACTTATTGACCAAACCTCCACCTGATTTACACTCAAAGAGATGAATGCATGCGTTTGCCATGAATTTAGTCCAAAATCAACAGTAGTGACCTCCCCAATGACTGTTAAAGTAGCCCGATGCAAGAAGTACACAATGCCGTGGTTTTTGTGTGACCTGGAGAGCAGGGTTCTGATGGTATGTGCTGCAATGGCACAACGTGGACACTGAGGGGAGACACGCTCACAAGAACTCATCAGCCCCTTTACTCGTACAGAAGCCACCACCCCAAAAGCAACCCCAAAAGCAACCACGTGAACCCAAGGAATTCTCGTATCTCTCGTAGGAATATTCAACTGGCAGATGAGCAAGTCAGGCAGGCCGTCAGTCAGTCAGCCGTTCGGCCTTTGTCACTCCCTTGTGACAGAGAACACACACAACACACACACTTTGATGTCAAACCGCAATGATTAATGGCTGCTGAAAATATACAGCGTGTATGAAAAGGCCCCACGGACTGTCTCTGAGTAAACGCGGTGGGATGAAATATGAAGGGCAAGTCAGAGCCATCACGTGCTGATCTTTATCTCGACTTGAACAGGACACATTGAATCAGACCAAACATGTTTGGAGACTTGCTTTCTTGACTCACGTTGACCAGTTTGTGCCAACGCAACCATTCTCGCGAGTGATTGTTTATGTGTGTGTGTGTGTGTGTGTGTGTGTGTGTGTGTGTGTGTGTGTGTGTTCGCGCGCGTGTGTGTGGGTGGGCTGGATGTGGAGGGTGGGCGTTCCACGATGAAAACTTTAATTACAGACTGCAGCAGATAGAAACCCCCCTGGTCCTCCACCAGCGTTTCTTCCAGCCAGCCTGTGCGACAACCTGATCTCTCTCCAAGATGCAGTCATAGCAGTAATTTCTTTACTGCATTTTAAATATACAGACGTGTATGGCGGAGAGATACATTTAGCATTCGACATATAGTCTGCAGACACTGAGAGTGTTTGTATTTTGTTCTCTGCAGTTCAACATCATGCTGTATCCTTTAAACTGATAAACCAAAACCACTTTGTGTTTTTTTTTCTTTTTACATTTGTATGTATAATGAATTAACGTTTCATCTCGCTAGGGATAAGAGTTTTTTCTGTGCGTATGAGTGTCTCAGCTTTTGACCTGGCCCAGCCCTCTTTGAAACACGAAAGCCAGCTCCACATAAACTGATAATTGCGCCAAATTGGAGCAGAATTCTCCCCTTCTGAGCAAAGTTAGCAAAGACCCAACAATCGGATGTCTCTATCTTGATCTACCCGTGCAAGACGATGCAGTGTGGCGTCGAGCTTAAAAGGGGTATTAAGCGCCGTTGTGGGTGTGAACACAGATGACTTGTTTGCTGCCAAACAAAGTGGGTCCGCTCATTCCCTTTAAACGGCATGTGCGACAGGAGAGCCATAGGACATGGCTGATCTGCTGAACAAAGTACATTCTATAAGGAACCCGCTCATTGGGCGGATGACCTCTGAACACTGATCCGTGAATTGGGCACTTGGAGACTGCTTTGAACCCGGATCATCCTACATGTCCTTGTGTGTTCCCCTTCTATAGCTGTATGCAGCAAGTGGCATTATTCATTCATTCATTCATTCATCTTCCAAACCGCTTGATCCTCACTAGGGTCGGGGGGTGCGGGGGTGCAGTATCCCAGCTGCATAGGCGGGGAACACCCTAACCGGTTGCCAGCCAATCGCAGGGCACACAGAGACGAACAACCATAAATCATAGGGACAATTTAGAGTGCCCAGAGGCCCAATCAGCCTGCCATATTTTTTGGAATTAGGAAGAGCACCCAGAGAAAACCCACGGAGGCCCGGGGAGAACATGCAAACTCCACACAGGGAGGCCGGAGCTGGAATCGAACCCGGTACCTCTGCACTGTGAAGCCAACGTGCTAACCACTGGACTACCGGGTCACCGTGGCATTATTTTAAATATATATATATTTTAAAGATGTTAATATTATTATTAGTAGTAATAATAATAATAATAATGTGTTCAATTAATAGATTTCTGCAACGATTCAGAGGGTTCGCTGCGCACTGTTGTTATATTTATGAGTTATACACAGCAGGGGTTCCCAAGAGCCGGGCCGCGGACCGGTCATTTGGTGCCGGGCCGCACAGAAAGAATAAATGACTTACATTCTTTCCGTTTTATTCATTTCGGAATCTGAAAGATGTTTTATTTTGAAAAACTACCGGATTCTCTGTTATATCAGTCGACATTGTGTCACTCTTGACACAGGTGAATGAGAGCTTCTCGGTCACGTGATTGGTTTTTTTTATGCGGTAACCTAACGTCTTTGAAAAGTTTTTTCGGGAAGGGTCAAAGGTCCAGCCAGGAGACAGAAGAGGAGCCTACGACTTTCAAGAAAGAGAAGGCTACATTTAATAGACAGTATCAGGAGTCCAATTTCAAATACGGCAAATACTGCATAATAAGCGGAGATGGTGAATCATATTTTTCATGCACTTTTTATTTGCGGCATATCTTATTTTGAAGACACGTTTAAACGTTACCATAGCGACCAGAGAATGTTGCGGCCAGATAGGACGTTCCTCGTGTCATGATTCGTGTTTCTTATTATGTTTCGAAAATACCACACTTTTCATGCAGGTCATATCATATTATATTGTTGTATCTATCCACCTTAAAGGCCGGTCCCTGAAAATATTGTCTGACATGAAACCGGTCCGTGGGGCAAAAAAGGTTGGGGACCTCTGATATACAGTACACGATGACATTCCCTACACATGTCAACGGAGCTCAGAATCTGTCTGTCTGCACACTCCCTGCAGCAACACCTGTCCATGTTTTCAGCAGGAGTAAATTTTAGTCTAATTTCAGCCAGCAATTTATCAGGTGAAACGGGCCCATTTCAAAGCAAATGCCCTCAAAACGCTGAAACACCCAGCATCGCACAAAGAGATTAATTACATTCCCAAAGAAGCACATCAGGGCTTGCATTGACACAAAAATTAGGGTAAGCCTGTTCTTATGCCCGAGCGCTGCTGCACTATATACGAATACAGAGCCTATAATGTTAGTCACAGCTGTATTTGATCAAAGGAGGAACGAACCACCTTGTGTGCTACACAAAATGGAAACAAGAGAAAAACAACCAACAGAAAAAGGCAAACATTAATGAGCGCTTCATGTTGCATTCACGCGTCAATCTGTTGTCTGTTTTTGTGCCTCTATGAGCAGACCATGTGCAGTGAGCCTCACCTGTTGGCTGTCTCCAGGTTTTCCACTTTTTGCCACAAGTCACCGTTTTCTGACGTGTAGTTCTCCACCCTGGGGCAACAAAAACAACCACATGCTGTTTTATTCAGGCACAAAAAAAAAATACAGAGAAACAGAGTGCTTCATAGATTTATTCGACCATCTGTAGTTTATGTCAGGCCAGCGAACAAGATTTCTCGTGATGCACCCGTAAGCCAGGAGGATGATGTTCCCTTCTTATTCACTTGAAACGGTGATCTGGAAATGAACTTCAAATCCCCATTTTCACAGAGAGGCATGGATGGTGATATGATCTCACTGATCTTATCCCAAAAAGAAAGATTCGATGATCCCGCTGTTTGCTTCAAATGCATCTCATTCTAAGCGCACTCCCTTCGGCCAGCCGCCTGCTGCTTACTTTCCAAGGGATCATCCATTAATCCCGCAGCTCACACGACGACAAGAACCCAACACAAAAACGAATATAAAGAGACCATGCTCTGCTTTTATGATGAGTCTCGGCTGACCTGTGGCAGTGGCTGCACACTGAGCAGGGAATACTTTTAAATTACAAACAGCTGGATTGCGCCCCCCCCCCCCCACCCCCACCCCACTCTTTCCTATCACTGTTGTGTGGTTGGAGTGCACTCTAACGATGCACACAAGTGGGAGCTGGAAAGAGAGTGTTGGTTTGCACTCAGGCTTTTGCAAGGTGAACTGTGATTTAACTGGACTGAGACAACAGGGTGTGCCAATGATGCACTGTTGGAAGAAAGGACATAAATGGTTTAAGAGGCAACTAGGGGTGGGAGGGATTGTCGAGAAAAATGGAAACTCACTTTTTCTCCAGACATTCCACATATTCTTTCTTCTTCCGCCGACTCTCCTGAGCTGAGATCTGTTTTTTTTTTAAAACGAATTATTTTCTTGTCAGAAGCTGCATTGACTTTCACTTTTTATCGATAAAGTTACAATACAAATACAAATAATAATAATAATAATAATAATAATAATAATAACACATTTATTTTGAAAGCGCTTTTCATCGTACTCAAAGACACTTAAGAGTTTAAAACACGGGATAAAAATGCACACTTTAAAGCAATGTATACATGATTGAAGAGAAACGCATTTTGAAGAAGAAAAACAAAAACAATGCAAAAATGGGTAAAAGAGATTAAAAGGTGTTAAAGCACTGCGGAACACGGGAGTTTTAAGAAATGATTTGTAGGGTTGGAGATCAGTACAGTTGCGGATGGTTTGTGATGGAGAGTTTCAGAGGGTGGGGGCGGCGACAGAGAAGGCTCGGTCCCCCAGGTTTTGAGCCTGTGGTGGCAAGGAGGTTTGTCTTTGAGGCAACGTGGGTCCCCCTTCTCATGGGCTCACCACCCATGGGAGGGGCCAAAGGGGTCGGTGCAGTGTGAGCTGGGCGGCAGCCAAAGGCGGGGACCCTGGCGGTCCAATCCTCGGCTGCACAAGCTAGCTCTAGGGACATGGAATGTCACCTCTCTTGCAGGGAAGGAGCCCGAACTGGTGTGCGAGGTAGAAAAGTTCCGACTGGATGTAGTCGGACTTACCTCCACACACAGCCTGGGTTCTGGTACCAGTTCTCTCGAGAGGGGTTGGACTCTCTTCCACTCTGGAGTTGCCCACGGTGAGAGGCGCAGAGCAGGTGTGGGCATACTCATTGCCCCCCGGCTCAGTGCCTGTACATTGGGGTTCACACCGGTAGACGAGAGGGTTGCCTCCCTCCGCCTTCAAGTGTTGTTTGTGCGTACGCACCCAACAGCAGTTCAGCGTACCCACCCTTTTTGGAGTCCTTGGAGGGTGTGCTGGAGAGTACTCCTGCTGGGGACTCCCTTGTTCTGCTGGGGGGACTTCAATGCTCACGTGGGCAACGACAGTGAGACCTGGAGGGGCGTGATTGGGAGGAACGGCCCCCCCGATCAGAACTCGAGTGGTGTTTCGTTATTGGACTTCTGTGCTCGTCACGGATTGTCCATAACGAACACCTTGTTCAAACATAAGGGTGTCCATATGTGCACTTGGCACCAGGACACCCTTGGCCGCAGTTCGATGATTGACTTTGTGGTTGTATCATCGGATTTGCGAGTGTCCAAAACATGCGGAGCTGTCAACTGATCACCACCTGGTGGTGAGTAGGCTCCGATGGTGGGGGGAAGATGCCGGTCCGACCTGGCAGACCCAAACGTATTGTGAGGGTTTGTTGGGAGCGTCTGGCGGAATCCCCTGTCAGAAGGAGTTTCAACTCTCACCTCCGACAGAGCTTTTCCCATGTCCCGGGGGAGGCGGGGGACATTGAGTCCGAGTGGACCATGTTCCGTGCCTCTATTGTTGAGGCGGCCAATCTGAGTTGTGGCCGTAAGGTGGTTGGTGCCTGTCGTGGCGGAAATCCCCGTACTCGCTGGTGGACACCAGCAGTAAGGGATGCCGTCAAGCTGAAGAAGGAGTCCTATCGGGCCTTTATGGCCTGTAGGACCCCAGGGGCAGCTGACGGGTATCGACTGGCCAAGCGGAATGCAGCCTCGGTGGTCGCCGAGGCAAAAACTCGGGCATGGGAACAGTTCGGTGAGGCCATGGAAGCCGACTTCCAGACGGCTTCGAGGAAATTCTGGTCCACCATCCGACGTCTCAGGAGGGGGAAACAGTGCACCACTAACACTGTGTACAGTGGGGATGGGGCGCTGTTGACCTCGACTCGGGACGTTGTAACAGTGGGCGGAGTACTTCGAAGACCTCCTCAACTCCACCAGCACGCCTTCCTTGGAGGAAGCAGAGTCTGGGGACTCTGAGGTGGGCTCTCCTATCTCTGTGGTCGAAGTCACCGATGTGGTTAAAAAGCTCCTCGGTGGCAAGGCCCCAGGGGTGGGTGAGATCCGCCCGGAGTTCCTCAAGGCTCTGCAACATCGCGTGGTCAGCGGTGAGAGTGCCTCTGGATTGGCAGACCGGGGTGGTGGTGCCTCTTTTTAAAAAGGGGGACCGGAGGATGTGTTCCAACTACAGAGGGATCACACTCTTCAGCCTCCCTGGTAAGGTCTATTCAGGGGTGCTGGAGAGGAGGGCCCGTCGGGAAGTCGAGCCTCAGATTGAGGAGGAGCAGTGTGGTTTTCGTCCCGGCCGTGGAACAGTGGACCAGCTCTACACCCTTAGCAGGGTCCTCGAGGGCATGTGGGAATTTGCCCAACCAGTCTACATGTGTTTTGTGGACTTGGAGAAGGCGTTTGACCCTGTCCCTAGGCGGGGTCCGGTGGGGGGTGCTTCGTTGGTATGGGGTACCGAACCCCCTGATACGGGCTGTTCGGTCACTATACTATCTACCAAATTCGCAAACAACGCTGAACTAGACCATTTCACGACGAATCGGCGAGAGAAAGCACCAGCTAGCGAGCTACCAAGCGACGGCGAACGGCGAGAGAGAGCACGGACCAGCTTTCTCAGCGGTGGAAGCGAAC
Organism: Hippocampus abdominalis; assembly: GCA_018466805.1. Taxonomy (NCBI): domain Eukaryota; kingdom Metazoa; phylum Chordata; class Actinopteri; order Syngnathiformes; family Syngnathidae; genus Hippocampus; species Hippocampus abdominalis. Next base: position 3,418,975 of record CM031694.1, on the reverse strand, counting down.
GGCGAGAGAGAGCACCAGCTCGCGAGCTAAAGAGCAGCGGCGAACGGCGAGAGAGAGCACCAGCTAGCGAGCTAACGAGCGACGACGAATCGGCGAGAGAAAGCACCAGCTAGCGAGCTACCAAGCGACGGCGAACGGCGAGAGAGAGCACGAACCAGCTTTCCCAGCGGTGGAAGCCAAACGACCTGCTGCCAGCCAAACGGTCTGCTGCTAGCCAAACCTGCTGTTAGCTAAACTACCCGCCGCTAGCTAAACCACCCGCTGCTAGCCAAAACACCAGTCGATCTACACCACACTCTACGCATGCCTCCTCTTGTCTCTCCGACCGGCTGCAGCAGCTGCATCCTTCTTGCTGAGAAGATTGCTGAACTGGAGCAGAGAATCTCCACTCTCCACCATATCCATGATGCTGAGCTGCAGATGGACACAATCATCTTTGGTCCTGGACAACCAGAGTCTCCATCTTTCACCGACACAGCTGCTGCCGCCAAACCTGCTTCTCCCGCAAGTGACAAGGCCACCACTCCCGACCCCGCACCTGAAGACTCCCTGCCACTTGCCGATCCAGATGACACCTGGACACGACTTGGTGCCAAGCCCAGGTCCAGCTCCACCCCCCACGAGCCTGTGTCCGGGTCCCTGGTTCAGCGCAGTGGGAAAGACACATATCCTAACCACCCCCTGCGGTCCAATATCCAGCTGAGAAACACCTTTGACATCCTCAATCTTCGTGATTTCCCTCCTCTTGCTGGAGTGCCGACAACTTCTTCACCATTCACCACACAGTCCAAAATGAAACCCTCCACTCAGATCCCTTCTTCAGATAATCCTGTCCACCCCTTCTCCTCCATTGCTCACCGCCGCTCTATCCCTCAGCTCACTCCGGCCCCGCAGCGCAGTGTCCCTGGTCTCCTGTGCACTTCCCCCTCCACTTCACCGCCACTGACTAAACCTACGCCAAGACCCACTCTGCCTTCACCCACCCCTGCCTGCCCACTTCGCCCCCTTTTTCCTCCCACCACCCTGATTGTTGGCGACTCCATAACCCGAAACCTCCGGTTCTTCAACGCAACAACACACTGCTTCCCCGGAGCCACTGTTCCCATCATCCTCGCAAAACTCCCCAGCCTGCTTCATTCACTCCAACCATCTGTCCATAGAATTATTGTACATGTTGGCTGCGTTGATGCATCCCACCGGCAGTCAGAAATCACCAAAGGTCACTTCAACAAACTTCTTCAGTTCCTCAACACGACCGGGAAAACAATTTTCATCAGCGGCCCACTCTCTCCGCATCGTGGCATGGGCATTTTCAGCCGCATTCTTAGCCTCCACACCTGGCTCCAAACTGCCTGCAGGACACACAACGTGGGCTTTATTGACAATTTTAATACATTTTGGCGCCGTCCATCCCTTTTAAAGGCGGACGGTTTTCACCCCAACAAACTTGGCAGCAGAATACTGGCAGCAAATCTCCAGCATGCTGTCCACCACTCCACAAGCTGACTAGTCGCAAATCACACACCTCCACCTTCCCCTTCCTCCACATTAACAACACACAGCACTTCCACTTGCCATAGTCCCCCCTACAGGCCCCAGTTGTCACTGTCTCATCCTGCTGCCATTTACCCCATTCAATCCATCATCACAGCCAGACACCCTCACTACTACAATAACAAGAGAAAATATTTTAAAATGTCAAGCACCAATCTCCGCCCACTCCCCCAATCCTCACTGTTACCCAGACATCACAAAATCCTCAAACTGGCTCTATTTAACACCCGCTCACTCAATAACAAAGCACTCGTTTTACACGAATTCATAACTGACAATAACCTGGACTTCCTCTTTATCACCGAAACTTGGCACAAACACCTGGACTACTTCTCACTCAACCAAGCCACCCCACCTGGTTACACCTACATCGACAAGCCCCGCCTCACTAGCCGAGGTGGTGGGGTGGCATCAGTCCACAAAACAGAGTTTAAAATCAGCACTATATCCACCTCACCCACTGAGTCCTTTGAACATATCACCTTCAAATTCCCTGGTCCCTCCCCCTTGGTCATTGCTGTCATTTACCGTCCCCCGAAATTTAACCCATCATTTTTTTCAGACTTCTCCGATTTTGTCACACAGCTCTTACCTATTTCACCTTTCACTCTGCTTCTTGGCGACTTTAACTTCCATATTGATAACACCTACTGCAAACATGCCTCTGAATTTCTGGACCTTTTGGACTGCCTTAACTTCACTCAACATGTCAACTTCCCCACCCACACCCACGGTCACACTCTGGACTTGGTCTGTTCCACCGGTCTCACCATTGAAAAACTCTCTAGCACCAACCTCAACATCTCCGATCATCTGGCTATCACTCTGAACCTCCACCTCCCTACCCCCCTTCCCAAGGAAAAGCGCACCATATCATTCAGGAACCTCAAATCCATCTCCCCAACTGACTTTTCTACCTCTGTCCTCAACCACCTGTCCATACTACCTCCTCCACTGTCCCATGACCCCACTGTTCTCACCAACCACTACAACAGCACTCTCTCCTCCTGTCTTAATCAACTCGCCCCCATCAAAACCAAATCTGTCTCCTTCACTCACTCAGCCCCTGGTACACCCCAGAACTCCGCAAACTTAAAACCCGAAAACGCCAGCTAGAAAGACTCTATAAAAAATCTGGTTTAACCGTTCACCTCCTCGCCTACACCGATCACCTTCAGTTGTACAAGACCGCACTCGACTCCAGCCGTTCCACCTACTACTCCAACCTCATCCACACTGACTCCAACAACCAAAAGGCTCTCTTCTCCACCGTCAACAAACTCCTCAAACCCAGCGACAATATTTCAACCTCATTTACCGTTGATAAATGCAATTCATTCCTCTCCTACTTTCAATCCAAAATCGACATCCTCTACAGTTCACTCACCACCTCTCCCGTCCCCCCTCCCTTACTACCAGCATCCATCACTCCAACTACTTCACCTCTCTCTGAATTCACACCTGTCTCCATAGCCAAACTCACCAATATCATCTCAACAATGAATTCCTCCACCTGCACACTGGATCCCATTCCATCTACCTTCGTCAAGCTCTGCTTTCCCACCATCTCCCACCTCGTCATGAACATTGTCAACTCCTCCCTCAACCTTGCCTATGTCCCCTCCTCACTCAAACTGGCTGCTGTAACCCCCATCATCAAAAAACCCGGACTCAACCCTGACATCATGAGCAACTTTCGACCCATCTCCAACCTCCCCTTTCTGTCCAAAGTCATAGAACGTGTTGTCGCATCTCAAATTAAAACCTACCTAGACAATAACCAACTTTTCGAACAATTTCAATCTGGATTCCGCACACAACACAGCACTGAAACAGCCCTCCTCAAAATCACCAATGACCTCATCCTTGCCTCTGACTCCGGCCTACTCTCCATCCTCATCCTTCTTGACCTTACAGCTGCCTTCGACACCATCAACCACTCCATCCTACTCTCTCGCCTGCAATCCCTAAACATCACTGACAAAGTCCTCACCTGGCTTCACTCATATCTCACAGACAGGAAACAATTCATACACATCAACAACTGCTCTTCCTACACTGCCCCACTGTCCCAAGGTGTCCCCCAGGGTTCTGTGCTTGGTCCTCTTCTCTTCATTCTCTACCTTCTACCCATCGGCCAAATCATTCGCCATCATGGTCTCCAGTTCCACTGCTACGCTGATGACATCCAATTGTACATATCCACCAAATCATTTACCCCTACAACCCACTCCACCCTGTCTAACTGTCTTTCAGACATCAAATCCTGGATGCAAACAAACTTTCTCACTCTTAACTGCACTAAATCTCAACTGCTAATAATCGGTCCTCGGTCCCTCACCCAAACAGCCTCCAACTTTAACCTCACTATTGACAACTGCACCCTGTTCCCCTCCTCTCACTGTCGCAACCTTGGTGTCCTTTTTGATAATAACCTCTCTTTCGACCAACACATCACCCAAATCACCAAAACTGCTTTCTTCCACCTCAAAAACATTTCTCGTCTCCGCCGCTCTCTTTCTTTCAACGCTGCTCAAACCCTCATCCACGCCTTCATCACCTCCCGCCTTGACTACTGCAATAGCATCCTCTACGGTACAACCTCCAAACTCCTCAATAAACTACAGTACATCCAGAATGCTGCCGCCCGCCTACTCACCCACACCCGCACTCGTGATCACATCACCCCCGTCCTTAAAAACCTCCACTGGCTCCCCGTTCCCCAGCGTATTCAATATAAACTCCTCCTACTCACCTATAAAGCCCTTCACAAGCAGGCCCCCTCCTACCTTTCCGATCTTCTTTACCAATACACTCCTTCCCGCAACCTCCGCTCCTCAAACACAAACCTCCTCGCCATCCCCGTGACCAAGCTCAAAACCTGGGGGGACCGAGCCTTCTCTGTTGCCGCCCCCACCCTCTGGAACGCTCTACCACAACACCTCCGCAACTGTACTGACCTACAATCCTTCAAATCATCTCTTAAAACTCACCTGTTCCGCAATGCTTTTAACACCTCTTAATCTCTTTTACCCATTTTTTGCCATTTGTTCATCTAAATGTGTTTTTGTAAATTATGTATGCTTGTTTTTAAATGCACATTTTTATCCTGTTTTAAGCTCATGTAAAGCGTCTTTGAGTATGATGAAAAGCGCTTTCAAATAAAATGTATTATTATTATTATTATTATTATACCACCGATGTCAGAGTTTGGTTCGCATTGTAAGTCGGACTTGTTTCCAGTGAGGGTAGGACTCCGCCGAGGCTGCCCTTTGTCGCCGATTCTGTTCATAACCTTTATGGACAGAATTTCTAGGCGCAGCCGAAGCGTTGAGGGGTCCGCTTTGGTGGCCTCAGTATTGCATCTCTGCTTTTTGCAGATGATGTGGTACTGTTGGCGCCTTCAAGCAGGGCTCTCCAACTCTCACTGGAGCGTTTTGCAGCCGACTGTGAAGCTGTTGGGGTGAAAATCAGCACCTCCAAATCTGAAACAATGGTCCTCAGTCGGAAAAGGGTGGAGTTCCCCCTCCGGGTCAGGGAGGAGATCTTGCCCCAAGTGGAGGAGTTTAAGTATCTTAGGGTCTTGTTCACGAGTGAGGGCAGGAGGGAGCGAGAGATCGACAGGCGGATCGGTGCAGCGTCTGCTGTGATGCGGACGTTGTATCGGTCTGTCGTGGTGAAGAAAGAGCTGAGCCAAAGGGCGAAGCTCTCAGTTTACTGGTCGATCTACGTTCCAACCCTCATCTATGGTGACGAGCTATGGGTCATGACCGAAAGAACGAGATCCCGGATACAAGCGGCCGAAATGAGTTTTCTCCGTAGGGCTCTCCCTTAGAGATATGGTGAGAAGCTCAGTCATCCGGGAGGGGCTCAGAGTCGAGCCGCTTCTCCTCCGAATCGAGAGGAGCCAGATGAGGTGGCTTGGGCATCTGATTCGGATGCCTCCTGAACGCCTCCCTGGTGAGGTGTTCGGGGCATGTCCCACCGGGAGGAGACCCCGGGGATGACCCAGGACACGAGAGACTATGTCACCCAGCTGGCCGGGGAACGCCTCGGGATCCCCCGCGGAGAGCTGGAAGAAGTAGCTAGGGAGAGGAAAGTCTGGGCTTCCCTGCTAAAGCTGCTGCCCCCGTGACCGGGCCCCGGATAAGCGGTAGAAGATGGATGGATGGAAAGGATGTAACCTGAAACGCGTCACGGACAGGCTTCCTCCTTCGCATTGCAGCAGCTGATTATTTATCATGCATTGCAGCCCTCATCTAACAGAGAGTCAGCAAAACAGCTGTCATCAGTGACGGAGTGACAGACCTTTGGGCAGTATCGACCGAATAGCGAGAATGACTCAGGTTCATGAGAATCTGACCAAGAAAATGCCGCGTTGAATTGTAGAGACGGCCGAGCCAAGACCGCTTCGCTTTCAACGCCGCTTCTTGCAGGCAAGTATGGCTGCACGCATTAACTGCCATAACGTCTCAACAAACAGGTACCGCGAGCTATTATTAGATTGTTTTAATACAACTAGTGTAACCAAAGATGCGTTTGGATGCATTTTTTCTTGATATGTCATACATATTTTCCCTTCTGACCGTCACAGGTACACTTTAAGCTCTGTTCTTATCCAAGGATAAAAGATCATGGGAGTCAATAACTCAACTGTGATGAGCAAAACAATGAATGTACTGTATGTTTCAACAAATAGGAAAAAAAAATAATCACATGGTACCTTATTTTTAATCTTTCGTCTAACTCTCTTCAGAGCCTTCTCTTCACTCTTGGTGAGAGGAAGTTTGTTGGGTACGGGGTATCCCTCAGCAACGAGGGTCCGTTTCTCTTCGTCTGTCAGCAAGAGGGGTCCGGAACCCTGCAGTTTCTGCACAAACAACAATCATGGGCATTTGTGAGAGCATTAAAAGAATATTTTTGATTGCTAATCAGCAATCATCATGGGAGGAAAGAAGGAGAAGGAGAGAAAGGATAGGTGGCGCGACTGACGTGTGGGGCAGTTAGTAGAGGTGAAGACGAGATGGCTGTGGATGAGGAGGAGGATGCGGAGCCACGGCCCGCTGGCCTCGGTTGTGGCTGCGGCGAAGATGGAGGCAGAGCGAGGTGCGGGGAGGAGGGCGGCAGGGAGCCGTCACTGTCACCGTGGTTGCTGCTGGGCGGAGTGGGTGGAAGCTGCAGGGCATCATCTGGGAAGAAGCAGGGTGAGGACCTGCTGTGAGGATTGTGGGATGACAAATGGACGGCCAGTTGTGCAAGCTGTGCGTACCGGTGGGCAGGCAGAGGTACTGTCCCATCTCTCTGGGCTCATCTTTAATAGCCACAGTCTTAACTTCATCCGGTGGGCGCACCTGAGCAAACCAATCGCACTCCTTCACACTTCAACCGGGATACATGAAGGGTCTCTGATTTGTGGAATGCTCACTGTGTGTCTCCATAGCGACCCTTTCCGAGCAGGGGCGGGGCTTAGGATAAGCGACGGGCCTTCCATGTCCTCCGGATCTGACCTTTGAGCCACATCTGGCTCCTCTTGCTTCACTAAGATGCTCGTCAGGTCCTGACTGAAGCTCCATTCAAATTCTAAGTGAGAGAGGGAGGGGGGGGAATAAATCAATGAAATACCGATGACCTTAAAAAAAAAGTTATGGTGTCACATACTGTGAATATGCATTCATATGTGATCTAACAAACTCCACCATTTCAGGACCACAATACAATTACAGTAATTCAAGGTGTATTTGAATAGGTACTGATCTTCTCTAAAATGAGGCTTGTGTTAATCAAGCACAAAAAGGCTTCCTGCTCTTTGTTTCTTATGGTCCATCAGGTCATGTGACTGACATTTTCCTGACATTCAAAAGCCCGTCATTCTCATTTTCCACCAATGCTCCCATGCCCACCCAAATTCCTCCTGTGTTGTTCCTCACATTTGTCACACTACCTCCCATGTTTAAATAATTTTTCTCCCACGTTCCTCAGCTGTTTTTCCAATGCAATTCTCATTTCCCATCCATGCTTGATGTACCTCTGAGGCTCCTCTGATGCCTATCGTCTACTTTCTTCCTATGTTCAATACTGTACAGTCAAACCTCGGTTTTCGAACGTCTCGGTTCTCGTACAATTCGGTTTTCGAACTAAAATTTCGAGTTTTTTATGCCTCGGATGACGAACAAATTTCGGTTCTCGAACTAACTGAGCGCACTTGAATGCGTCATTTCACTCCTCTTGGCTTCGCTACCTCGTGTAGCGACGCTACCTCGAGGAAGCGAAGCCGAGAGGAGGTAGCGAAGCCGAGAGGAGTGAAGTGACGCTCCATCGTGTAGCGGCGCTCCCTTGTGTAGCGGCGCTCCCTCGGGAAGCGTCGCTTCACAGGAAGCGACCATTGTGAGCAGACGTTTTTGTATTGTTCAATAGATGTTTTTAAAAAAGCAGACGTGTTTGGTGAAACGCTTCCTAGTGTAGCGTCGATTGTGAGCAGACGAGTTTGTATTGTTCAATAAAAAAAAACCCAGACGTGTTTGGTGAGACGCATCTGACGAGGAGTGAAATCCCCCTCTTTTCAGAATGGTTTGCCCTAGCAGCACGGGGGAAGTGCCTGCGTTTGTTTACCCCTGCATTGCCGCTGCATCTCAATGCAGCAGCACATAAGGAACACTGTGGTGTCCGGTGTCTCATTATTATGCAATAATCATACAGAAACAGCTTCCTCGTGTAGCGTCTATTGTGAGCAGACGAGTTTGTATTGTTCAATTTAGATTTTTTTTTTTTTAAAGCAGACGTGTTTGGTGAAAACTGCGTGATATTGGACTGTTATTTTTGCATCGTGTATCAGCCCCTAATCATGGCACCAAAGAAAGCAAGTGGAAGTGGTGAACCTGGTGAAGAAAAGAGGAAAATAGTGCGCAAAACTATAGAATTTAAGAAAGATTTAATCGCGAAATATGAGTCAGGTGTGCGTGTGTCTGTGTTGTGTCTTCAATTTTGATGTTACTATGTTAATGTTAAAATTGGTGAAAATAAAGTATATTACAGTTTGTTTGTACAGTACTTTACATATTACCTGCTCCCCTATTACATTTGTACAGTTTATGGTGTGAAATTGTAAAAGAAAAGTGGTTTAAAAAAAGTTGTTTTCTTGACTTGGAACGGATTAAAAATTTTTACATTGATTCCAATGGGAAACATGGTTTCGGTTTCCGAACAATTCGGTTTCCAAACAGTCTTCTGGAACGGATTAAGTACGAAAACCGAGGTTTGACTCTAATTGTTTCAAAGTGTCCCTTCATTTTGTCAGTTTCCTTCCACACTCTTGTCATGTTCCTCTTATAGTTCTACTATTTTGTTTCCATGTTTTTGTTTTTTTTGTTTTACTCAGTTTGGATATCAGATAAATTTCGGACTTTGATAGTGGAGCATCCTACACTGGACATATAAAAATGTTGGCTTTCACTTCTTGTAAACAGTAGCTACCCTTACAGATTGTTTTTTTAAAAAGAGGGCGAAAGCAATTATGTGTTTCTTTGCCAGTGAAAAGGAACACAAGTCATAAATCATAAGCGCTTCCTGACAAGCCTCGTTATTATACTACACCGCAGAGGGATAGCACTCGATCGTGCAAGCATGGTGCATAATTTGGCCCTGGTGAGTGTGTGTCGACAATACATTAAAAAGAACAGAAGCTTGTCTCCAGGGTCCCACTTCAAGTGGTGAGCTTTGACACCTTAAAAGGCTACCAACCACACACACATACACACACACACGCAAACACACACACACACACATTAAAATTAGGGTGTCTGAGTGCCGGCAGGACTTGACATTGTGGAAGAAGATATTAAATCGCTGGGGTCTGGGCATGACATGTGAGAGTGCAGACTATATTTATACAAGTAAACTGCAAGATCTCCCCTTGTGAGTGATGTAGAGAGCCACGCATGTGACGAGGGGATTTGGAGACCACTCGTCAGTGTGTTGCAGGGTCCATAAAGGAAATGAAGTGACAGAGAACAGCCTTGACGGTGTTCAATCCTCACTGGAAATGAATCAGACTTACTGCCGACAATGCAGATCAAACTCTGACATTGGTGGTACAGAGACTGGATAGCCCGTATCAGGGTGTTCCGGTACCCCATATTCCAAAGCACCCCTCCACAGAACACCAGAGGGACACAGTCAAACGCCTTCTCCATGTACACAAAACACATGTAGACTGGTTAGGTGAACTCCCGTGCACCCTCGAGGACCCTGCCGAGGGTGTAGTGCTATTCCACTGTCCCATGGCCAGGAGAAAAACCACACTGCTCTTCCTGAATGATTTGTCTTCCCTACGAACCCTCCTCTCCAACACCCCTGAATAGACCTTACCAGGGAAGCTGAGCAGTGTGATATGATACCCCAGTATTTGGAAAACCTCCTCTGGACCAACTTCTTAAAAAAGAAGGGCCACGACTTTGGTCTGCCAATTCAGATGCGTGTCAATTGAGGAGGTCTTCAAAGTATTTTCTCCACCGACTCACAATGTTCCTAGTCTAGATCAGCAGTGCCCCATCCCCACTATACACAGTGTTAATGGTGCAAAGCTTCGCCATCCTGAGACGGTTCATAGTGGACCAGTTTTTCATTGAAGCCATCCGGAAGTTGTTCTCCATGACCTCACCAAACTCCTCTCACGCCAGAGTTTTTGCCGTGATGAACACCAAAGCTGCTTGGCAAACCCATCAGAAGCCTCCAGAGATCCACATGCCAAAAAAGCTTGATCAGACTCCTTCAGCTTGACGTAATTCCTTACTGTTGGTGTCCGCCAACAGGTTTGGGGATTTATGACAGGCACCGACCACCTCATGGCCACAGCTCCGGAGGCGGGGAACATGGTCCACTCAGACTCAATGTCCCCACCTCCCCAAGGATATGGGTAAAGTTCTGCCGGCGGTGGCATGTGAAACTCCTTCTGACAAGGGACTCTGCTAGACGTTCCAAGCAGACCCTGACAATACATTTGGGTCTGCAAGGCCGGACTGGCATCTTCCCACACCATCAGAGCTAACACGCCACAAGATGGTGATGGGTTGACAGCTCCGCCTCTGTCATGTCTGTCTGTTTGTTTTTGTTTTCAGCCCCAGCTGGAGGGAAGGGTGTTTCCCTCCAGCAGGTGCATCTTTTCCATGTTTACCAATCAAGCCTGCCATGTATTTAAGGACTGCCAAACTGCCTAGTCTCTTATCGGATTATTGACTTTGCTTGCTGTTCTGCTTCAAGTGTTGTATTCCAGACCTCTCTATCTTTCATCGTCACTCTTGTCACAGAACATTTTTCTAGGTATTTTAATTGTTCCTTTTTATCAATCTTGATCTGTGTTATTGGACCTGTGATATTTCTCTCTTGTACCCTGCCTTTGCAAGCGTTTCTTTTCCTGGCTCCTTGTGACCAACGATTTCAGTTTGTTTGTTTCAGTGCGCTTTTCGGAAATAGATATTTTTGTTATCACACTTTGTCTGAGCCTGCTTTTCTGGAATCCAAAACATATTTGCTTCAGTTCAGAAGCTGACAGTCCCTCCCTTCACCAAGTGTCCAAGACATGCGTCCGCAAATCTGATGACACAACCACAAAGTCGATCATCGTGCTCATGCCAAGCGCACGTACTGACACCCTTATGTTTAAACATGGTGTTTGTTATGGAAAATCCGGGACATGCACAGAAGTCCCATAACAGAGCACAGGTTCTCATTGAGAGTGGGGAGGGGGGGCATTTTCCCAATCACACCCTTCCAGTACTCATTGTCATTGTCCGCGTGAGCACTAAGGTCTCCCAGCAGAACGATGGAGTCTCTGGCAGGGGCGCACTCAAGCACAGGCTCCAAGGACTCCAAAAAGGGTGGGCACTTCTTTGTGCATAAGCACAAACAACAGTGAGCACCCGTTCCCCCCCTCCGAAGGCAAAGGGGAGCTACTCTCTCGTCCACCGGGGTGAAACCCAATGCTGAGGCACCAACCCCTGGGGCAAGATATATACCGACACCTGCTCGGCACCCCTCTCCATGGGCAACACCTTATATACAATACAGTCAAAAGTTAAGATAGTAAAGATGGTTCGGCTTTGACTGACGTAACTGGTTAATGTGCTAACTCGGAATCTCTCATTCATATTGCTGAAAGTTTGAGTTTAAATCTCTTAATGAGGTACGATCTACTGCATGCTGAGCCTTGTGAAGCTATGAGCTTGAACGGATATCTGCACCACCATTCTTTAACGAGCAGCAAAAGCAACCATCTTAGCTAATGGTAGAAGGAACATAATAGTATTATTAAATTTAACGGCTTCAGAGTTTATGAGGCATTAATGCTACTTTAGTAGAAGTTGATATTTACGACAAATTTTATACTCATTGAAAAGTTATGGTTAAAAATAATAGGCTGCAAACTGTGTCATCCCAGCGGGTGAAGGGAGAAAACTGTGTTCTCAGCTGGACAGAAGCTGTAATAAAGCAAGCGTTGGTGCGGCATGGCGGGCAGGCGGCGGCGACAGTAAAACGCATAGCTTCGCCTCAACATGGACCTTCATAAATCTGTAAGTCGAGTGGAGCACAAAACATTTGGGAATCAAACGTGAGCCTGTGAACTTATAATAATAATAATAATAATAATAATAATAATAATAAATTTTATTTATAAGCGCCTTTCAAGACACCCAAGGACACTTTACAATCAGGAACAAAACAACTAATAGTGCTGAACCCGCAACAGCTAAATCACTCGATGGACAAGAGATGTCAACATGTCTTTTAAAGTATTCATTTTCCACATGGAAATGAAATAAGATGCTAATTTGTCTCTTCGCCTACACCAACAGTTCAAAACAACATTAACAACAAACCAACAACCATTATATATTGTCCATGTTTGGAAAGGAGTCAGAAGAAGCTGTTCTGACTGAATCCCGCCCCTTTTCTACAAAACCTCACTCATAAATAAAATCACTTGTTCCACTTCCCTAAGCCATTAATTACAATAAGCAAAAAAATATAAGGTAAAAAAAAAAAAAGACGAATGTTAAGATTGTCGCCTGCGACCGGGACGAACCACCATCCACCACTGACACCCACTGGATACACGGCTGTGGTGTCCCTGAGCAAGACAGCAATGCCCCTAACTGCTCATCAGGTGCTTAAATAGCCCCTTGCTCCAGTGTGACCCCGTACCAATGTGTCTTTGCTGTGTCCACTACTGCGATGGGCCAAAAGCAGAGGTCGAATCTCGAGTAGGTGTATATACTGTATAAGACAAATAAAGATGATTCTTTTTCTTCAAAAGAAAAGAAAAGCAGGCATTCGTATTGGTTAAAAATCCCCCTCCATCTTTCTCTCGAGAGACATGTCTTTATGAACTGCGTGGCTTCATTTCATCGTTTCAAGTATTTCCATAGGGTCAGCCTACATTGAAATACAACTAAAACTTATTGTAGTTCTCACTCTTGCTTTTTTAAGTAAAGCAATCAAATTCAAACAATTCAATTACTGTATATTTGTACCTAACTCTGACTAAAAATGCTTCAAATAATTCCTCGCAATGTTTGCACTGAACATGAATTGTGCAATTTGTTATTCTATTTGAGTGATCATTTTCAATATCCTTGACTGTAAAAAACAATAAATGTGTGAGCTCTCCATATAAACCACTTCTTTGATGATGCTTTTTCTGCAGAAATATGCAAAGGTTATATTGAACTTCAGGATCTGTCTCTGCACAGTGGCTTGAATATGGTGAAACTAATGAGGACTACACAATGTTTGTGTTATAATACATGTGCTACCCAAAACCTGTTTTGCTTTGTATAATAGTGCAATTGTTCTTCCATCACGGTTTGGTTTGGGGCAGCCACACAAAAGGACAAAATCCGACTGCAATGGAAAGTTAGGACTGCGGAAAAAATCATTGGCGCTGCCCTACCCACTCTTGCACACCAGAAGAACCAAGACAAGGGGACGGAAAATCCTACTGGACCCCGCCGGCCCCACGCCTGCCCACCACCTTTTCCAGCTACTCCCCTCAGGCAAGCACTACCGGTCCGTGCGCACCAAATCCAGCAGACATTGAAACACCTTCTTCCCTCTAGCCATTAACTCCCTAAACAGTAACCCTAATCGACCTGTATAGTGGCTCTTTGCAATTTTGCACAACCCTGTGGAACAGCATTACCGCTATAATCATTGTAGCTCCAGCTCTGTACTTACTTGAACCACTGTCACTGATGTATAATCCACTGCGCTAGACATTGTTAAAGCGCTCAAGGACATCTGCACAATTGCACACTTAAACTTGCTCTACGAATACTGCTACTGGTCACTTTAAAATGGTGCAATAATTATCTGCACCAACTGCACAACTGTTATAGGTTGTATTCTACCACTGATCACTTTAGCTCTGCCTTACACTTTGCACATTGTCTCACAGCTGTCATTGGATGGTACTACCGCATAACGGTACCCTTACATTCCATACTTATTTGTCATGTCCTTGTTTATCGTAGTTGCTTGTTATTGATGATACTAGGATAGCCTCTAGTACCCGAGACAAATTCCTTGTGTATTCTACATTCTTGGCCAATAAAGATAATTCTGATTCTGATTCTAAAATCTGGACTGCATGATGGTTTATGCAAAGCTTCCAAGTGAGATTTTCATTTCACATTTACAGTAAACATTCCCATCCCCGGAATTCTATGAAAAGGAATATCCTTCACCCGTAATAAAAACCTATGCATTAACATTTTGACTACAATATTACATGTTACCGGAACTACGTAAGCGGAAATTCCACTAGCCGTAACCCGGATGGAGACGTCATGCAGCGGGAGCTTAAATACACGCAACGCTCCACCCGATAAGCGGAAAGACACCGGAGACGTCGTCGTTTCAGATTCGAAACGACGACGTGTAAGTGAGTTTTTATTGCCGTGCGTTTTACTGTAATTGCGAACGATTTCTAACTTTATTCACTTACGTCCTGTTGATCGGGGCACGAGCTTAAAAAGCAACGCCCACTTGGAGAAGATGGAAGAAACGTGTTTGCTTCGCCGTTTATGTCATCGAATTCGAAACGACTATGTGTCAGTGACTTTTATTGCCGTGCGTTTTACTGTAATTGCGAACGATTTTAACTTTATTTACTTTCGTCCTGTAGATCATGGCATAGAAAACGAGGAAGAACCCAACAAAACAAAACAACCCAAAATAGACTCATTTTTCCCAAGACTGAAAAAATCAACATTAAAATACTGTACATACTATACTGTGTTGTGGTTTTTAAATCTACACCTGTACTGTATACTGTACTGCTGTTTTTGTTATATAAACAGTGGACAGTATATTTTGCATTTTATTGCTTGTGTTGTTACACATGCAGTTTTCAACATACTTGCAGGTTCATAAAGGACATGTACCATGCTCATTTCCCAAAAGAGGAATTTCTGTTATAAGGACAGATTGGACAGCGCAAACATGAGTCCGTACTAGAGAATATTTACTGTATTCCTCCCAAAAGTGTGTTTTCAGGAACCTTTTAATTGTCATCCCCATCTATTTAAACATTTCCCTGTTGTATTTTACGACAGCATTGTTTTTATTATGCAAAAATTTAATGATTCTTTATCTATACGACTACAATTTGCTATTTTCTGAATTGAAGAGCTCTATGTATAATATGATTTCAATACTGCCAAGACCCCCGATTTATTGTATGATCTGCAAAAAAAATTGATTAACACCTCAAAAACAATGACACGATAATTGACATTGACTGTACAGTCTAGTAATATTAATAGATTGGAACTCATACTGACCCCATAAGACTCATGTCCAAGGACATAGAGCAACAGTTTCCTAGTTTAACACGTTGTTTTCTATTCCACGAGTCACTAACAATCCAATTCAAACCTACTGAAAAGTTGCTTCCATGTTAGAAATGCTATGGACTTTCCGCACAATAGGTTTCCGCAGCGCCGTGATTTTGATGCAAGGATTGGCCAGAAAACGACTACTTCCATCCCTCAACGACCACAAAGTTACAAACACCCCATTGCTCCTAATTCTACCTGAGTTAAGTCGAGCAAAACATCAAAACAAAGAAAACTCTACTAATATGCACCATTACATTTGCACTCAGCATGAAAATAGGGCCCTGTGTTTGCTGGCTTGTCTGGGAACATCATCAGACCCCCCACACCCTCACGCCCCCACAAGAGCTGGATGAAGTAGCTGGGGAGAGCTAAATCTGGGCTTCCCTGCTCAAGCTGCTGCCTCCACAATTTGACCCCACTAAAGTAAAAAAAGATTGATGGATGGACAGGTTGAAATAACAAGTTACAAAGATAAGGCTGTCCGATATAAGACCATACCCCAATGCAATTAAAAAATGTGTACCATACGATATAACCTTCTACCGTTTGCATCATTATTTTTGATGTGCGTGGCATTGGATTAGCTCTAGTGTGACATTTATGGAGCGTCCCAGATGGTAACACAACAGCTACTTTTGTCTTATGTCATCATTGTTCCCCACTCTCCAGGCATGACTAATTTGTTTTTAACCCAATCCAACTGCTACATGAATGTAACAGTTGGATTAAGCGCAGGTTGATTAGTGGTGCCTGAAGTGAGGGGTGCAGATATGATGTGCTAAAGAGACAGCTGTTATGTTACGCTGGTCGTTTGTGTGCCGAGGTGAAGAGACATTAATAATAGTCTGCGCAGTGTGTGCGCTTCAAGAGAGTTAGAGGCTGTACGTTTTTGTGTGACAAAAGTGACACCCTACACCTCAGACACTGCACTAACGTTGTATGTGGAACAATGAATGAGGATGAATGGGACTTCAGCAACGCTGCTTCTGTGCAGTAGCATGTTTCCACTACACAAATATTTCTATTTGGCATGACTACTGGGGCATGGATAGAAACATAATTGCGCATTACACTGCATTACAATGTACAATAGACAACAACGGAGAGGAGCAGCGGCTCAACTCTGAGGCCCCTCCCAGATGACCGAGCTTCTCACCATATCTCTAAGGGAGAACCCGGACATCCTGCAGAAGAAACTCATTTCAGCCGCTTGTATCCTGGATCTCGTTCTTTCGGTCACAACCCACAGTTCGTAACCATAGGTGAGGGTTGGAACGTGGAGCGACTGGTAAATTGAGAGTTTCGCCTTTTGGCTCAGCTCCTTCTTCACCACGACAGACCAATATAGTCCGCATGCCGGCAGATGCTGCACCGATCCGCCTGCCCTCACTCGTGAACAAGATACTTAAACTCCTCCACTTGCGGCAAGATCTCGCGTTGTGTTTCCTTTTGCAAACCTGATGATGACACCTAGTTTATTTGCTGAGTTTCTTTGGAGAGACATTTTCATACTTTTGATGTCTGCATTATAAACCTCTTTGGCCCCATCAAAGGTTACCGTAGCCTTGTAAGTACTCTGCTTCTTGACTTTGGAGAGTTTGTTTTAGCGGACTCACTCTTTGGCATCGTTCAAAACAAACTGCGCAAACGGCATTCAAAACTAAGCAGAATCTATTTCAGGTCGAAACACATAATCTTATGAGGAATGAATTGGATTAAGTTTGAGAGTTAAAGTGGAGAGAGAGAAGAGAGAGAAGAGAGAGAGAGAGAGAGAGAGTTCTTCTGGCTTTGGCAAGACAGCACTCGAAACCATATGCTTGTCATAGTGCAGTGTGTTTGTGTGTGTGTGTGTGTGTGTGTGTGTGTGTGTGTGTGTGTGTGTGTGTGTGAACGCGCAATAGGTGGGCAGGGCTTACTTAGTGGGAAAACTGAACAGTCAGAAGGATACCCAGGATAAATGGAGAACAGAGGAGCATGCAGACAATCAGGCAGAGATGCAAAACCGGACCAGGAGGAATGAAGGATGAAGACGAACCTGCACTTCTCGCACGCAAATTGTGTCATAACCAGAGATGGGTGCGTTAATTTTGCCAGTTCGTCATTCACCAGTGGCCGGGCTACTCATCCGCCATCGTCAGTCCGTCATTATTTCAAGCCAAACCAAACTGTAACTGTCAGCCCGTCACTCCATCATTGTTACTTTAACCGCGTTTCCTAAATTACTGTTCATTGCTGCTATTTTAAGACTGTCAATAAATTTCACCGGCCCGCAACTCTGGCACATCAGTCCATCACTTCTGTCAATGTTAAATCAATTACCACGAGCCAAACCAAACAGTAATCGTCAGTCCGTCATTCCATCACTCCGTCAACGTTACTTTACGATTCTATCATCGCTAAATTATAGTTCGTCACCGCTATTTTAGGACCGTCAGTAAATTTCACCGGTCCGAGAGACCGCAGCAACGTATGCAGGATGTGCCACGAGCATGCAGCGGGCCTCCCCGCATGCCCCTCGTTTCTCATGCCCTCGATTGAGCCCACCAACCTCCGCCTGTACACTGCGGCAGCAGCCACCACGTGAGCCTTGTGCTGAATTAATTTCTTCCATCTATCCATCTATTGTCTGAACCGCTTTATCCTCACAAGGGTCCCAGGGCATGCTGGAGCCTATCCCAGCCGTCTTCAGGTAGTAGGCGGGGGGACACCCTGAACCGGTTGCCAGCCAGCCAATCGCAGGGCACACAGTGACGAACAACCATCCGCGCTCACACTCGCACCAAGGGACAATTTCCAGTGTTCAATCAGCCTGCCATGCATGTTTTTGGAATGTGGGAGGAAACCGGAGTACCCGGAGAAAACCCACGCTGGCCCGGGGAGAACATGCAAATGCAACACAGGGAGGCCAAAGCTGGAATTGAACCAGTACCTCTGCACTGTGAGGACAATGCACTGACCACTGGACCACCGGGCCGCCTCATTCATTCCTTTTCATAAAAATGTGAAAAACGCCATCACATCAGTGTGTTTTTCCACCCTCCTTAGTTGAACATTTTGATTGAATGTGTGATCAAGTGATGGAGTCATGATGCGCACTATTTATTCATTTTACTTTATGGTAACTGTTTTGTTAAGCGCTTTGTTACAGCTGCAGCTGTTGTGAAAGCGCTATATAAACCAGCATGTATTGTATTGTATTGTATTTATGATCCAGTGAGCATATGATAATCTTATTTTATTCATTTTTTTGCTACAATTAAAATATATGATTTAGTCGCCAAAAGGTAATATGTAATTTTGTGTATTCATTTTCTGATGATAAAACGCACTTGATTAAAACGCACATACCCACAATCGCACGTGCACACACACGCACACACACACACACACACGCACACACACAAGGGGAGCTGATCCTTGCTGAGTGACAGTGACAATGTTATGATGCAGAGTTGATAACAATTAAAATGCTTCAGATGATTTAAACTGACACAGCATCCGATTAAAAACCTGGCATAACAAGTGTAAAGGTAAATAGCATTGGTTCTATTAGTAGTAGGAAAAAAAAGCGTTAGCCTGTAAGATGAAAATGCTAAAAAAAACAAATAAATAAAAGTACATAAGGCAAATATAAAGTAGACATCTTATTTTAAGACTCATTTTATGGCCCAGCTACATAAAAATAAAAGGTTGACTGATTTACTGATTAGTCTGTAGGAGATAGCAGTCAGCCAAAAGAAGGCGGCAGAGGGAAATCGTTGGTGAGTCTTCGTCCGGACTTATTTGAAAGTATTTTTCCATATTATAGTAACTGGACAATGTTTTGCATTTGAATGTACAAGCTGACTTCATCTTCCAACTATGTACTGTATACTCAATAGAGGGGGTCGACCTTTGTGCTAAAAATAGTATCATATCCCATAATCCCAATGCGGTGGACCATAGTGGTAGGCAATTTTGCCTTTTCAATGCAAACATCGGTACACTGTTCGTGTAAACATTAAGATTACTTTATACGACTACAATCTATCATCAATCCCGTTACTTGATTGACATACAGGGCAAGCAGTCAGATGACAACTGAATTTTGCTCTCTGCAGTAACACAGTAAAAAAATTGGCTCTGACTGCTTGGCCACCCCTGGTTTAGACAGACAGGCGAGTGTGCGGTAAATTGTATGTAATTGGAGATTTGGATACTGGATTGCTAACCCGAAAGCACTGTTCAATGTGATTTATATCGATCTTCTGCGTGTGTGCATACATATACAGTCAAACCTCGATTTTCAAACGCCTCTGTTTTCAACCAAATCAGTCTTCGACCAAAAATTTTGATTTTTTTTATGCCTCGGATTACGACCGAAAACCGGTTCTCGGCCAAACTGAGCACAATTGAATGCGCCATTTGACTCCTCTCGCCTTCCTTACACAAGGAAGTGATGCGACCTCGGGTAGACGAGGAAGTGATGCTTCTTCGAGTAGCGTTCCATTGTGAACAGACGTGTTCAATAAAGATTTTTTTTTTAAAAGAGCGTGGTTTCGGTTTTCGAACAAATCGGTTTTCGAACAGCCTTCTGGAACGGATTATGGTCGAAAACCGAGGTATGACTTACAGTAACCCCTCGCCACTTTGCACTTCATGTTTTACGGCTGCAGTGCTTCGCATGTTTTTCCACAATGCTGTATTCATTAAAAAAACAACACTAAATAAATACAAATGATTAAAAAAAATATCTAAATGAAAAAAAATACAGAGACGTCCGCATATTGCAGCAAGATGTGTCATTTAATTTTGATGCGTGAAAGAGAAGTTTCCCTGCATGCCGAACAATGAGATGCGTTGACTCACTGTACATGCCGCAGGCACTCATACAACACGCGACTGGTTCTGGGCACAACATCCGACCAATAAGAGCAGAAATGGACTTATCCCGTGAGCTGATTGGCTGCACATCGTTGCAGCCGCACCTTGCATTTGCCCTTGTGTCTCGCCAGACCCTTCCACGCTGTATTAAATTGTTTTTATTATGATTTTGTCATATTGAATTGAATTGAATACAACTTTATTGTCAAATGTGCTGTACGTATGTGTAACATACAGCACAGATGAAATATCTACTGTAAGGCGGTACAGTGATCGACCGGTT
The DNA here is from genome assembly GCA_018466805.1 of Hippocampus abdominalis. NCBI lineage: Eukaryota > Metazoa > Chordata > Actinopteri > Syngnathiformes > Syngnathidae > Hippocampus > Hippocampus abdominalis. The sequence continues at coordinate 3,398,383 of CM031694.1, read as the reverse complement.
AGCACGTCCCCCTCTCAGTGCAAAGGCGCAGGGTTCGATTCCAGGCCCGGCCTTGCTGTGTGGAGTTTTCATTATTATTCCTGTGCTTGCCTGTGTTTTCTTCGGTTTTCTGCCACATTCCATAAACATGTACGGCACGGTTAATAGAACATTCTAAATTGTCTCTAGGTGTGAGTGTGAGCGCAGATGGTTGTTTGTCTATGTGTTCCCCGTGATTGGCTAGCAACCAGTTCAGGGTGTACCCACGCCTACTACCAGAAGACAGCTGGCATAGGCTCCAGCACTCCCGCGACCCTTGTGATGATAAGAAGGGATTAGAAAAAGAATGGAAGGATATCTACAATATATTCAAGATTATCTGTTAGGGTAGGGCACTTCCCAACCACTTATACAATTAAGAGGCAAAATGTTCTTATGTTTATTTGTCACCCCAAGATGTTCCATGCTAAACTGTCATGTAAAAGAATGGATTAACAGCTATAACATGGAAATAAAAAAATAAATACAGATGTTGCTGTAAATTATACACCTTCAAACAACACACATGGAGCAGTCCAGGGTATTATATACTTATCTTCTTGGATAATAACTATTAACAAGGACATGGGAAACAACAACATGACTGCAAATAAATGTGAAGCCGTCTCCTGATTGCTAAGTGATGTTTGGCCTTGTAATCAGAGCAACAGCTCGTGGTGAAAAAGAAGGTTGGACAGCCAAAGTTGTCTTTGTCATTCGCTTTTCTTGTGGGTGGGCATGAAATCCCTGGTTAGTAATGATTTTCAAAAGCCTATACACACCTTTTGTGCCTTTCCCCCACATGCGTGCGTGCGTGTGTGTGCAAAATGACAAAAAAAACATTGCACCAAACAAAGCAGTCAGTACCTCTATTATCTATTCCTAATCAGACGAAGAGATTGGCAAAAGCAAGTCATTAGAAAGGTGAGTCACCCACCAGAGTCTTGGTCCATCTTGACTGACAGGGCGGGGCTCTGTGGGGCGGAGTCTTCACTCAAAGAGTAGCTATGTTCTCCTTGGATGTCTGTGAAGCCACAAATTAAAGCAGGTCATTAGCACGTTGGGTTGGCTAGCAAAATAAATGGAATCATACTTATGTAGATGTGGTTGCATTTTATTTGCTATTCAAACGTGGTATTGTGCTTTTGCTGAAAAAATAGTGCGGCCCCGATGAAGGCCATTTCGAAGGCAGAATTACTTGGCAGAAACATTGACCTGTTAAAAGTCCCGATTTTTGGAAGCCAAAGCCAATATGCACTTGTGAATTTTGGAAATTGACCTCTGAGTGAGGGAGGAGGTTACCTGAACGTTTTTGAGGGGGAACTCGATATAGTTGGCCTCAATGCCGTTGGCTTTGAAATATTAGTCCAATTGAGGGTTTGCGGTTCATTTCTGTGCGGATGTTGGCTGAAGGGTCAAGCAGCTGGCTAATGTACAGGAATCCAAGGAAATGAAGAGGCCATTTAAAATTGTTCTTGGGACTGCAGAGCGTTTCTTGGATTTCAAACCCCTTCAAAGCACGTCTTCAAGCGAGAAGTGACTGAAAGCATCACTCATACTGTGGAGGTTTATGTTTGCCCTTTTTTGCAGTACATCCGTATCAAATAAGGATCAATGTTAAAGATGATGATTGTGACCTGGATTGCTGTCTGTTTCCATGTGGAGGAAAGAATGTCTGTCTGCCAGCAGGGGGCGGTCTAGCAGGTGGTCTTCAAAGAAGCTGCTGAATAATTCACTGCTGAAGTCGTCCATCTGGTCACCTGAGAATGGCTGCAACACAAAAAGTTGCAAATGGATTCAAGAAGGAGGGACAGCTGCTGTGCAGACGCTCAGATGCCGAGGGAAGTGGAACTTTCAGAAAATATTATTTTACGGGGGATAAGTTGGACTTTTTTCAGCAAAGGGGATTGAATTTGTTTTCGGTTTTTAAAAAAAAAAGTTTTTATCATACTAATTGTAATTTCTCAAGGTATGCAGCTTATAGTCACTGTGTCTATAAATTTGGCACGCCGTTCAAAGAATAAGATCACACACATGGGGCCGTCCATCGAGAGTGTCAGAGAGAAATGGTGAGAAAGCGCAAACAGCGCGGCACCTCTTGAGTTAGGTCTAAAAATTTGGTGCTTTGCTCAAGCGGACATCAACAGTCGTCAGGAAGCAGACGAGCCAACAACTAGTTGCCATTTTTGAACTTAATTTTTCACAGTGGGGCTTGAACTGTGTGACTTGAAGTCATTTCTGCGTACCTTCACTGTCGAAAGGGAAACCAATGTTCAAATTTGTTGAGTCCGATATTTTTTCACAAAACCTTTCACACAGGTTTTTTTTTTAAATCAATCTAAAGTGATCTTTGTCAATGTAATATGAATGACAGACAGTTTACCTGTAAAGAGCCTCCATCAAAGAAAAATGTTCATGGATTTAATATTAATCACCCTTATGAAAGTTAACCACCCATGTTGCTATTAGGAAGTGAAGATGAATGGATTTTAAGGCATTCCCATGAGTCAAACTGTCTATAATGACCCGATTGTCACCTCCACTGTGCGGATGTCATTGCATACAACACATGTTCATCCTGAACTCAGATGAGTCACCGAGCTGAGATGTTCTGGAAGCCTGGGACACTGCGGTGCTCAGACTTCACGGGCATCCAGGGAGATTTGGACTTGAATGAGGCAAGAAGACTGCATTTCAATGTGGGATTCCAGGAAACACGCGTGAGCTCATGTGCAAAAATAGCATGAACTGTCGCCGCATGTCAAATCACTTCACAAGCATGAATTAAAAAAGCTAATGAGGATGAATGTTATTTTAATATGAACTAAGGTCTGAGTGTGCTCAAATGGCTTGCTAGTAACCACAAAGCTGCGCTGCAGGTCCATTTCGTGCTCTACATCCATCCATCAGATTTTAATAGCAATGACCATACATTAAAAGTGAATTGACGTCACTGCGTAAAGAACGGTGTAGCATCTTAAAATGTCGTTTTAACCTCAAAATGTCATCATACATTATGTTAGCTTGTCTTTGCGGTTGAACATGCCTGCGTTGAAGGTCTGGATGTTCTGTGAAATCACATGGAATATAAGCACACATATGACTAATAGGGTGACACTAAATTAAGAAATATTGTATTTGCTCCATTAGGAGGTTATGGACCACAAGATCCACATGGCTAGACATGAAATAAATCCTGCAGATCTCCTCATCCTTTCCTGCTATGTTAAACCACAAACTCCTATAGAACATTAACATTGATGTTATGTACAAAAAGGACATTTCTTGAGGAATCTCACTGCACTTGACACGACGGAAACAGAAATAGTGGTCCGTGCATGACACTGACAGGTAAACTGCAAGCTCTCCCCTTGCAAATTATGTCGTCGGCCGTGCACGTGAAATGGGCAATTGGAGCCCGCCTTGCATCCTGATCGGGCGCTTGTGTGGGAACGCCACCCTCCCCCAACACACAAGACACATTTACAACAGTGGCTGGGTGCTGTTAAAATATTTTTCATATGATAATGATTATACTCTGTTCAATGAATTGATTTCTAAAATGATTCAGATGGATTGTCCATTGCTGATGCCACATACTGTTGTGCACATGAATGAAATCGGATGAATTCCACCACGCACATCCTCAGAGGTTTGAACTTATCTGCCTGCTCCTCAATCAAACGCACCAAAATCACATTAGACTACCTGTGCTGCAAAACAGGTCTAAAGTTTAGTCAACTTTGTGTGATCATATTTGCAGATGTGCTGGGGGGTGAGTGAGGGACGCCCAGTGAGGCGTAGTGCAGTGGTGACCAACCTGCGGTTCGCGAGCCGCATGCGGCTCTTTGGTTGGTTCAATGCGGACGTTCACATGACACGCGTCGAAACCGCCTCTGCGGTGGCACTGCCATTCAAACAACGGCGCTAAATACAGCAGAATTTACTATGTCAGCCTATCATCAATCCTGTTACTTGATTGACATACAGGGCAACCAGTCAGATGACAACTGAATTTTGACCTTTAGGTCACAGCTCATGCGCAAACAACAGCGCGAGGCGCTAAGCTAGTCAGCAAATTACGTCTGATTTTAAGGAAGGGGTACCCAATACGTCGATCGCGATCAACGTATTGGGTAGCGGCAGCGGACTGGTCCCAAGTCGAGGGCTGGGAGGAATAAAATGGGGGTTGGTTCTAAAAAAAGAATTGTATGTCTGTGTGTTTCGGTTTCGTTCATGTTCCAGCTGTTGCTCACCGTGGTGTGCGCGCGTGCGTGCATATGCGCGTGTTGCATGGTTGGGCGCCCGCGTGCATGTTTGCGTGCATGTGTGTGTATATATGCTTGCACGTGCGTGATCGGGTCGATTGTGCGAGGTTGGTCGCTTCAAAAGTGGATCTTTGGTCAAAAAAGTTTGCGCTATATGGCAAGCTGACCCAAGTACTGTAGTAAGTAACCGCTGCAGCTCGCATGCAGACCTTGCCTGCTTCGAGTGGCAACAACGGAATACAAGCCAGATGTGAAGAGGATTGTTCAAGAGAAAAAATGCCAGACGTCCCTGCACTAAGGTGCACAGTAACATGCGTAGTCAGAGAAAAACGTTATTTTATTTTTGTTTGTGGACATGGTTAAACTGAGAGTTTGTGCGTGTGAGACAGTGCACACACTATTCATTGTTGAAAATGACTGCCCTGCAGCAGTCATTATCATGTTGGAGTGTGACATTTACAATTCATCTGGCTGAGCAGAAGTCTGTGTGTGTGTGTGTGTGTGTGTGTGTGTGTGTGTGTGTGTGTGTGAGAGAGCGGAAGGCATGGGGTGATGTTCATGATCTGTGCCCATGTGTATGATATGGCCCTTTGCAGTAACAGAGTAAAAAAAATGGCTCTTCGTCTCTGACTGGTTGGCCACCTCTGGCATAGTGCATCTTCTAAATTCACAAATCCATGAATCTAGATCATTGCCCTGGCAAGAAAATGAAGATGCACTCGTTTTTTTGCTGAGCGCAGACTACTTTCTGTTACCACATTGTCGGAACAACTCGTACCAATCTACTAAAAGAGGGCCCCAAAAGTGTTTTGTTTTATTTTGGTTTGCCTTTTCACTGTTTTGGTGATAGAAAAGATGAAACACTTGATGATGACGATGAAAAACCAGAAAAACTTTTCTTCTTCCATTTGTCGACTTCCATTCCAACTCTGGATCATGCCACCGGCAGAAGTAGTCTGATGACTTGGTGGAAGTGGAAGTAACCCTTTCAGGGACAGCGGTTACTACAGTGGAGAGCTTATCATGTTATCAGGTTGCAGGGTCCAAGAAAGGGTTAAGAATGGACTGACGACAAAGTACAGCGAGCTGGCGGACAACTATAGCCCTACTTTGCCCACCCATGACAGATTTCTCCCTCCTCCAACACACCTGATTCTAATGGTCAGGATCGTTATCAGGCTTCCACAAAGCTTGCTAGTGAGCTGATCAATTGAATCTGGTGTGTTGGGGGAGAGAGACGCCTAAACCAGGTTGAATTGCGGCTGTCGAGGACCGAACTTGGGCACCCGTGCCCTTTGGGTATGTAAACTTCTCAGCGCAAGTATATGTATCACAATTTATCACGAGGTGGCAGACATACAGTTGTGCTCATAAAGACACATTGGTCATAGCGGCGTTGTATGGCTGAGTATGCCGAAGAAAAGCGGAATGTGGGTTTTGTTTAATCTTTGCTATAGAGCATCTGGTTTAATCTTTAAACATTGTCACGGCCCCATTGATCTGAGAAGCGATTCTCGTTTAAGCCTCAACAGACATCTAAACTCTTTCAATGCTCATGTCACATGTGTCCTATCTGTCTTGGCCTTGTCTTATTGCAGACCTCCGTCTGTTTCTCACAACAGCAGAACGTGATCATTATAATCTTTGAAAGTTTACCAAATGCTTCAGTGATCCACTGGGATTACTCTGTTGGTTGTGTCAACCACAAGGACCATACAAATCCAAACGAGAGGTTAGTTCTAACATTAGGACAGACACTTGTTGCAAGAACTGTCATCAAAGTGGACCTTTCATTTTCTTCACACAAAGCTCTGTGCTGGGAAATGCTTTAACTCTCACGGCTTAGCCTCATACTTGTGTGTCATTAGCCAGGGAGGAAAAGAGCAGGCAAGAACGCTGATTTTGCCTATGCTTAGCTGCAATTATGAATGCAAGGAGTCCGGTTCAGTCTGTAATTAACAATGCTTTGTCTCAAAGCATCTATCGCACCAAATTTGGCCAACTATCATGCCGCCACTAGCTTCAATTAATATTTTTATGAACACTTGCAAGTGACAAGAGTAGCTAAAGTAGGCAAAAGAGTAGCAAAGTGAACACCACCGTAAATTCACCAGGTTGTGTGAATGTGCAATCGAAAGTAGGGTTCGCCTGATTTTTATAGTGTGTTGTGCAATGGAGACAACTGCCACAGCACAGTGCAAACATAAGCATACCTTCAATCACAATTGTTACTCTCCTGCCCGAATTATCAAAATGTCTTTTGAAGTAGGTATACTGACCTGTGAGAAGCAGCACTGCGCACAAATGAAAAGAAGACAAAAGTCTAGTCGGAGAAGATGACATTTTGGCTTATCTGGTAACTACAGGACAGTGTCAAACTCTTGTCACTTTGAATGTGGTGCAGGACATGCGAGATATGTTCTCCAAACACTCAACGCAACCCGTTGCTCCTTAATTTGCGTCTGGCAACAGTGCCACCTTAAGGTCGCTTCCAAACTGGATCTGGTTCCGTTTCACATCACAATCAGGGAGTCTGAGGAGACTCTCAACGATTAATCAACTACTAATCAATTATCATCTTGATCGATAATTATTTTGCTTAATTATTTAGACACTTTGTTTCAGTGAATATTGACCAAGTCCTCAGCATGTCAGTTTCTCAACAGTAAATAATTCGGAGATTTATGTAGTCCTCCATGAAAGCGGACTTATTATCAATGTGTTTAGTTAGAATAAGAGCTTTGCAAACATCTGCTTTTACTTTGGAAAACAATGATCAACATTTTTGCCTACATGTCACGTACCAAACTAGTGATATCATCTTAATTTCCGTTTGTGCTTTTTTCCGCTGTGTCAATTTTGAAATAACGTCCTGTTTTTTTTTTAAATAGAAAGTGAAATTATTTTTTTTAATCGGATTTAATGATTCATCAATGAATTAATTTATTATTAAAGTAAGTTAGTTGCAGCCCTAATTGCAATGGAGCTCCTAGCTATGCATGCAGTGGTTTGAAAGCTTCTTTTTAATCCAGTAAAGTAATCTTTCTACTTTTCAAGTACAGTACAGTTTTAAGAACAGTTGAGTTTTATTTCAAGGTAGAGCTTTTGCAGTGATTAAAAGACAGTTCTTGTCTTAAACAGTATGTTAAAATGGTATGTATGGCCAGAATATTATTTGAATGATGCTTTCAAAAAACCCCAAGAATTCTTCTCTTGTCTTTTCTTATCCCTCAAAGTTGTATTTTTTTCTTCACTCATCACACACAGAAGCTCTCACAAAGGAAACTATGATAGTTTCTGGGCTGGTGATTTAACTCCAGTTAGCAACCAAAGTTAAAAAGAAGGAAAGTCCTCTATTTCAACTGGCTACAACCACCGGCGATGATGTGACCATGCCCACCGAATCATCATGAAAGTTGATCACGTTGTCTTATATTTTAAATCAGTGGTCCCCAAACCTTTTTTGCGCCACGGTCCAGTTGAGACTCAACTCAACTCAACCGTATTTATAGAGCACTTTCAAACAGCCATCGCTGCATACAAAGTGCTGTACATGGAGCAACTAACATATATACAACAATAAAGCAATAAATCAGTAACAAAGATGGTAGAAAGCACCAAACAGCAAAACTGAATGAAATCTAAATATATGGATCGATAAGACAAGCACATGTTGTTCGCGGACCAGCAACCTTTTTTTCAACGGCATTTAAATTGCCAGTTTTAAAGCACTGGTACTGACAACAACCATACATATAGAGTAATTAAAAACATCATTAACATAGATTATTTTCATGAATTTCAAACAGTGTTATTCTACTGCATAACAAATAACACAGTGAACTAAGAAATGTACCAAACACGAATAATAATTCCGCCTTATAATAATTTTTAGGCGGCCCGGTAGTCCAGTGGTTAGCACGTCGGCTTCACAGTGCAGAGGTACCGGGTTCGAATCCAGCTCCGGCCTCCCTGTGTGGAGTTTGCATGTTCTCCCCGGGCCTGCGTGGGTTTTCTCCGGGTGCTCGGTTTCCTCCCACATGCATGGCAGGCTGATTGGGCACTCTAAATTGTCCCTAGGTATGAGTGTGAGCGTGGAATTGGCTGGCAAGACTGCCCGAAGACTGCTGGGATAGGCTCCAGTAGTGAGGATGAAGCGGTTCGCCTTCATACGGCGTTAGCGACTTGCAAATGTGACCGATCAAAAGATGACATGATTGATTGCTGCTTTCATCCGTTGTCATAATTCCATTCTGTTTAGTTCCCAGCAGGTGGCAGCGGTGTTCCGGTCTTTCCGCTGTGCGTCTGTTCCGCATTTGAACACGAACTATTTCAGGACATCCGGAACAAAAACTGACACTCAGATAAGGCACCTTGCTCATGACATTTGTTCAATTGCAGTTTGCTAGGTGTTCCCGATATTTTTTCATATTCTTTTCCAGAAGTAGTTTGCCAATGTTTATTATTACTCTCTGTTTCGGTATTTTCTCCGCAGGGTGTCCGGGCTCGCCCAGAGATAAGGGGAGATGCACGGTCATCCGGGATGGGCTCAAAGTCGAGCCGTTTCTCCTCCACGTTGAGTGGAGCCAGATGAGGTGGCTCAGGCAGCTGATTATAATGGCTCCTGGACACCTCACCGGTGACATGTTCTGGACATGTCTTACCGGCGGGAGGCCCCAAGGACGACCCAGGACACGCTGGAGAGAGTATGTCTGGGAATGCCTCGGGACCCCCTGGGAAGAGCTGGAACAAGCGGCTGGGGAGAGGGAAGTCTGGGCTTCCCTGCTAAAGCTGTTGCCCCGCGACTCAAACCCAGATGAGCGGTAGAAAATGGATGGGTAGATGGATGGATGGATTGGTCATCTTGTCCCTTGTTGACAAGCTATTTTCATTTGCATTTTTCCCTTGCCTTCTGCAAGTGCTTTTAGATTTCTCTTGACCAGCATGGCTTTGCACCATTCTATGACACGTTTATCTGAGCTTATGTTTGTAGAGTCCGATTCTGTTCCGGAACCTTCCGGAATCATAACCAAACTATCTGACCATACTCTCAGATAAGGTTTTGCATGCATTGGCCAGCCAAGGATGACTGGTGGGACGGTAGGCCTTCGCGCTCACGAAGCTCCGCAGTGCAGTTACTTAGCTGGCCCAACGGTTCGAGGCTTTCGGGTCTCGTATTGACCAACCAAGTTCCCAAGTATCGCAACCCTTAGAGCCTCGCCCGTCACCTGTTGTAGCAACCCCACCCGCGCTACCTAGTCGGGAGATGAACTTGCCTCACCCGCCTCGTTATAGTGGTGAACCCGGTACTTGCAGTCAATTCCTGCACCATTGCAGTCTCATTTACTCGACCAACAGCTTACTACCAGTAGATAGTACGAGGATTGCCTTCATTATGAGTGTGTTGACTCGTAAAACTCGCAGCAGGTCTCATTAGGCCATGCAAGTCTCCATTGGTGGCCGGATTTTTCTTTAATGAGGAAAAAGACAAGTCTTTGCATCTGTGTGTGGATTACCGAGGGCTAAATGAAATTACTATTAAGAATAATTACCTTCTTCCGCTTTTGGACTCAGCATTTGCACCATTACAATCAGCCAAAATGTTCTCAAAATTGCACTTGCATAGTGCCTACCATTTGGTAAAGCTTTGTGAGGGGGATGAGTGGAAGACGGCGTTCAAGACACATTTAGGACATTTTGAGTATTTAGTCATGCCATTTGGCCTTAGCAATGCACCGGACGTTTTTTAAAGTCTCATTAATGATGTTCTCAGGGATCTACTCCATATATGTTGTTTCGTTTATCTCGACGCCAGATTGATTTTTTTCCAAACATCTAAAGAAACACCAACAGCATGTCCGAACCGTTTTGCAGCAGCTCCTAGAAAACAAGCTATTTGTTAAGGCAGAAAAATGTGAGTTCCGTGTTGAATCCTTATCATTCCTGGGGTTCATTATAGAGCGGTGTCAGCTCAGAGGTGATCCTTGCAAGACTGAGTGATTGGGTAGCCTATGCCCACCACTAGAAAGTATTTGCAATGTTTCTTGGGATTTGCTAACTTCTACTAAAGATTTATTAGAAATTACAGCTAAATGGCAACTCCATTAAACGTCTCACATCCACTAGGACACAACTTCGATGGAATTCCGATGCTGACACCTTCAATGACCTCCAGAATGCTTTCACTAACCCACATGTTGTACACCACCCTAACACCGAATTTCCGTTTGCTGTAGAAGTGGGCCCTTCGGATTCAGGAGTGGGGGCAGTGTTGTCCCATCACTCCCCAATCGACCAGAGACTCCACGCCTGCGCCTTCTTCTCTCGACGACACACAAAGACCGAATCCAACTACGATGTGGGAAACAGGGAACTACTGGCCATCGTGCGAGCATTACAGGAGTGGAGGCATTGGCTCGAAGGAGCCGATCACAGTGCACACCGATCAAAAGAATATATCAAACATTCGTTGGGCTAAGAGACTTAACGTCTATCAAGCCCGCTGGGCTCTGTTATTCACACGGTACACATTTCACATTAACAAACCGCAAGGGATCGAAGAACACCAAACCCGACGCACTATCACGAATTTACGATCTAAACGAAGAAAGGACAACTTCCTACCAGACCATTGCATCATGGAGGCGCTTAGGTGGGAAATGGAGCGAAGAATTGACAAGGCTCAGGAAGAGACTTTGGTTCTGGCTGGGTGCCCCCCACGTCTACGCTCAGAAGTATTATAATGGGGGCACAGTTCCAAGATAGCTTGCCATCCTGGAATCAACCGTACCCTTCGATTAATTATGCAGCAATTTTGGTGGCCGGAGATTATGAGCGACGTCACTGACTTTGTTAAATCCTGCTCTGCTTGTGCTGCTAGTAAAGCTACATGTCAACAGCCCGCGAGGTTATTGCACTCATTACCGGATCCACCTCGACCATGGTCCCATATTTCCCTGGACTTTGTCACTGGCCTTCCTTTGTCCCGTGGAAAGACTGTCATCTTGAATAAAACTTCCCATTGCTGATGAACACTTTGGCCGACTATGGGACTGCATTTTAATGTTAGTTATTATGACTGTAATTTGGGACCTAAGTATCTTTCAAAGTGGCACTTGGTGTAAAACGTTTGAGCACCACTGCTCTAACACATCCCACACCGCATCATCTTTTAGAGACAACTGATAATCGGGCTTTTACTGACTTTGTTCGGAAAGTGTAATCGTGCGTTGGATGACATAACTGTGAGTCGCACCATTTCATGGATTTTGATGCGCATCACGATGATTTTCTGATTGTTTGAAATGAAAATTCAATTGTGCCATAGAGTTAAAAGAAGAAGTCAGTGCTCCTTACTGTCTTTGATTTCATGTGGCTACAGTGGTTTGGCTGCATTTAGCTTCACTTGAGTTAATGTCGAGACTAAAGTCAGTTATAGTTCTCAAAAAAACAGGAGACACACACACACACACACACACACACACACACACACACACACACACACACACACACGCATGCCTGCTTGCATTCCTTCTTCCAGCTGCATGGCCAATGCGAAGAGAGCATGCAAATAAGATGGGCGTGCCTTTCTACAGCTGGAGTGCAGGGTTTGAATGGGGAGTAGCGCAAAAAAAGAAAAATGAGAAATTACAATAGAACATGGAATAAAGTTGGGGTGACAAACTCGTTTTGTCACAGGCCACATTACAGTTGTGACTGCCCCCAGAGGGGCATTATGATTGAAACCAGATCAATGTGTTTTCACCTCACCACATGATGCCCTACATAACAGAATGATGGATTACTAGTTTTGGAATCCGAAGTCAAGGAAAATCATTTGGTAACAAAACACTGCCATTTTAGATGTCAGGTTTGGTCCATTTGCTCCTGCCGTTTAAGCATCTACGTAGAATGCTAGCCAAATTTCTTAGAGCACCTGTTATTAAAAAGACCATCAATCATCATGAAGTGTTAGAATGACAAGCTCTCTCTATTTGATGAGCTGTCAACATTTGAGCATCTTGAACAGGAGACTGAATTCATATTTTTCCAGACAAATTTGCGACTGCTCACTTGGCGTCTTTGAGAAGTAAAAGATTAATCATATGCAAGAGCCATTCTTCCATCCATACATTTTCCACACCACTTGTGATCGGGGCCTCTGTGATCTGACTTCGAGTGAAAGGCAAACAGCAAGAGTCAATCACAGTGACACTCAGTGGGACCTGAACCCATGCTGCCTGAACGCAAATCAGGCAAGTGAGCCATTCTGCCATCAGTGACTCAAATGTAACATTCAACCGCGCAAACCAAAATTTCTCTCTGAGAATGTCAGACAATTTGCATAATTTAGTTCATGAAGCAATTATGTGTTTGACATTTTTTTTCTTTTTTTGTTTAGAAACGAGTGCATTTTGGTTCAAGAGCTTTTACATACGGAATCATAAAAGATGATGATTGTAAGATACAATGTCAGGCGTGCTTTGGCTCACATGTGTCTTGCCTTTTTGCTGATCCATCCAAAATGCCATCCATTTCCTGGAATGAGCTTCTTGTCACATATTGCTTCTTCACAAATAAGCATGATGTACTCAATTTTGTCACAGTGCGTTGCATCAGCTGTGATCCGGTGCATAATGTCACAGAGGAAGCAGATCCTGGGTGCTGCTGCTGTTTTTGAATGAAGGTCAGTGGATGGCAGCTGTGTGCTGAGTGCAGGTTTAGCACTGTTGCCTCAAAACAAGATTTTTCTGTTGTCACGTCTTCATGTGCATTGAAGACTCGACATTGTCTGTTTGTACGAATGTGAATGTGATGAGTCACCCATCCTCTGAGTGACTGGTGATTGAGTTGGCCCCATCCCATCAGAACGAGGGCCGGTGACAAACAACAACAACAATGGAGGAGAATGAGGTCTCCAAGTACTTATGTCTCAGTTTATGGCTATTAAGGAGAAAATTGATGTTTTAGTGAAGATGGGAATAAAAAAAAGCCATTGCAAAAAAGCGGCCACCAATAATATATAATATGTTTTATTTGGTCATTCCTTCCTGTGAATCATCAAAAGTGACAATAACACGATGATGACCAATGTGCTTGGCCAATTAGCGACCCTTAACTGGCACTGCAACTAGAAATAGTACCTGGTAGCTTCAGCAAGAGGTGCCTTGTTGGTCCAGTGCCAGGGGGGAAAAATTTAGGAAAAAAACGACTGAAAAAGGGGAGATATATTGTGGATGGAAAAGCAATCATGTCATGGTAAGCAGAAATATCATGTCACCTAGTATCTGATGTGAGGTGCACACACACCGAAAATCAGATTTTGACACCCATTCGCTCCTTCTGATTGAAGTCATTGAAGGCCTGATTATCGGAAAATTAAGCCTGAGTGATCATCCTGTGATGTGGTGTCTTAACAGTGATTTTTTTTCCCCCTCTCCAATCTGCGGTTGGAGGAGTAACTTTGTGTTGACAATATACATGATGAGAAAAAGGTACTCCACTGCAATGCATGCAAATAGTCTACTTTCGTTAACTTCTTCTACACCACCTTCTTTTTCTTTGTATTTTTCGCAGTCTGGATGATCTGTGGCAGTATACTGAAACGTCCAGAGGTAAGCACACCAATAGGGTAAAAAAAAAAATCCATCTATCTTTTATACTGTAGAATAAAAAGAAGAAACGAGTAAGATTAGCTGGAGTTATTGTTTCCCATTTTGAATACCGCTTTTGTTCTGGAGTTTTACACTTTAAAGGGGTTAATTTGGGGGTTGACTGATTATTACTGAACTAGTTTTGACCCACACGCACGTGCGCGCACGCACGCACGAGGTGAAAAGGGAACAGCACCGGATGTCAAGCAGGATCCGTGTCCTGAAGTCCGGGTCCGGGTGGACCATCCAGCTAAAGTGCTTTTGTTTTGAAGACAATTAAAAGGAGGCTACCGGCAGAAGGCAGGCGCACTTGGTTACGCGCAGGGTGTCGCGCGAGAAGTGAGAGGCGTGTGTGACTCACCACGTTGGTGAGGAAATCTCCGTCGTGGAGTTCCTCCAGGTCCAACAGGTGTGTGCCTCCAGGTTGATAGAGTTTATCGGCCGTTAAAGTGTCTAAAATAGACTCCATCGCTGTAGCGTATGGCCGCGCACGTGCTGTTAAGAACTAATTCATTCAAAAAGGTTCCGAACGTCTGTCATGGGTGCAGCCGCGATATCAGCGTCCGCGGAGGACGCGAGTCAGTCACTGGACTTGGCTGCGAGTGACACGCTCGACGGTGGCGACAATTCACATCTGTGAGGGCTCGACCGTCGGTCTCCATCCAGCTGCGAGAGAGCCGAGCTCCGTCTTAGTCTTCCAACCGCAGCGCTGTCGCTCCCACGGTCTGATGAATATGCAGCAAGCCCCGCCCACGCGGCGTCACGTGTCGCACACACCCAAGCAGAACCGTACAATATTTTGAATTCACGTGCAGATGCTGTGCAGGGACTCGAGGTCTGAAATCAGCCTGTCATGTGCAAATTAGCCAGGCAGCATGTACTGTTGGGTCAGTGGAGTTGTTTACGATGACGACTGGGGGGGCGGAACAAAGAGGTGCCTGAGATATCGGGCCCTATTTTCGTGCCAAGTCTCGTGCAAAGCATAGATAGACTAACCGCGCGCCCGGGTGGAGTTTTCTTTCTTTAAGTATTTGGCACGGGAAGATTTAGACTAACAGAGTGTTTGCGCCGTTGTGGGATGGAAGTCGTTTGTTTTTCCCGACCAACCCGAGTGCCCGCTGTACTTGACTTTGTGGGAACACAAATGGACTTGCTGAGGTCCGTGCCTGGCATTGGCAGGTAAACTGCACCCCCTTTGGATGACGCCGTGGGCCACACAGCCTTCAACCCTGATCATGCGTCCATGTATGAACCCAAACACCCCAAACCAAAAACAGCTTCCTCCAATTCTTTTTCCTACTCTATACTTCATTTGTTTGTATGCATACGTTCCTGCCGACTGCTATCAGACTATTGAATAGACCCTGGAAACCTGGACTCACCGCCCACTCGCCCATTCTTAATATGCGTATACAGTCAAACCTCGGTTTTCAAACGTCTCGGTTCTCGTCCAATTCGGTTTTCGACCAAAAAGTTCGATTTTTTTATGCCTCGGATGACGAACAAATTTCGGTTCTCGAACAAACTGAGTGCACTTGAATGCACCATTTGACTCCTCTCGCTTTCCTTACACGAGGAAGTGATGCTTCCTCGGGTAGACGAGGAAGTGACGCTTCCTCGTGTTGCTTTCCATTGTGAGCAGACGTGTTCAGTCAACATTTTTATTTTAAAAAGAGCGTGGTTTCGGTTTTCGAACAATTTCGGTTTTCAAACAGCCTTCTGGAACGGATTATGGACGAAAACCGAGGTTTGACTGTATTTATATTTTATATCTATATTTATTTCTGTACTTTTGTTTTTGTCCGTTTCATAATTTTGCTGTTGTAAATTGTGAATTTCTCCAATGTGAGACGAATAAAGGTTTTCTTATCTTATCTTATCTTATACTAGGGGTTGTCAATCTTTCTGAAACCAAGAGCTACTTCATATGTGCGGGATAATGCGAAAGGGCTTCCAGATTGATACACACTTCTGAAATAACAAATGTGGTCAAATCACCTGTAATAATGTTATTATTATTGTACTGCATGTCAATTATTTAATGACATTCGTTTCTCAAGGGAGAAACCTATCTGGCCCTTTGTTACTTGCTGGCACGTTAAATGCTTTTGTTTGTGTGAAGCACAATGGGTTGACCTGTGTATGAAATGTGCTTCATAAATGCAGTTGCCTTGCCCTTGCCTTTGTGAAAAGGTTGGTGAATCATCCGTTAACCTGTGGCAGACCAAAATCAAGATGCCTTCCTTTCACTGGCCACACCCAGGATCAGGTTACCACCAGATTTTTTAAAACAAACTGGAACAGGCCACAAGAGCTTAAAAAGTAACATCCCCCGATCTAAACACAGTCAAGTATAAATGATGACCGAACGCTATTAGTCTAGAAAAGGTTAGAAATACATTTTCAAGCAGGGCTCGAGACTGCGGGCAAAATACTGGCAAACACAAGTAATTTTTCAGCTTATGCATGTAAAAATGTAAAATCATTTTTATAATATGTAAAGAATATGTACAACAACAGAGAGATAATCCATCCATCCATCCATTTTCCGAACCGCTTCATCCTCACTAGGGTCGCGGGGGGTGCTGGAGCCTATCCCAGCCGTCTTCGGGCAGTAGGCGGGGGACACCCTGAATTGGTTGCCAGCCAATCGCAGGGCACACAGAGACGAACAACCATCCACACTCACACTCATACCTAGGGACAATTTAGAGTGCCCAATCAGCCTGCCATGCATGTTTTTGGAATGTGGGAGGAAACCGGAGCACCCGGAGAAAACCCACGCAGGCCCGGGGAGAACACGCAAACTCCACACAGGGAGGCCGGAGCTGGAATCGAACCCGGTACCTCTGCACTGTGAAGCCGACGTGCTAACCACTGGACTACCGGGCCGCCCTACAACAGAGAGATAATAGTTTAAAATGCTTTTTTTTTTTTTTTTTTAAATAAAGAGTTGGGGCATAACCAGAAAACGTTCAGGGGTGGGGGCAGGAGGTATGATCAGGTTAACTCAGTCACTGAGTGGTGGGCATGCATGCGTACTTCATTCTTTAGCCAAAAGAAGTTTCAGCAAAGTAACCTTTTGCTGATCTTAATTTACTACATAATGCAATTTTCTTTGCTGTGGTTTTGCTTTTCCCAATCAGAGTGATCAATTGTCATTGATGCCATTTTACATTCTGCAATCAATGGCTCTTTCATCGAAATTATATCTAAAAAGCACAAAGAAATCTCTTAATTCTACACAATTCTAAACTTTGTTTTTGTTTCTTACTTATTTTTGCTCCTGTTTGTTTTATGAGTGTGTGAAGGATTGGTATTTGTGTGCATTTTATTTCATGAAACTGTGATTGTGAATGGTATGATAAACAATGACTTCTCAGCCATGTTGTTTGCTTGCTACAGTGTGAAAGTAATGATTTTGATTGATGTCGACTGTAAGGATCAAGTGTTCTTCACATCAGACGGATTCTTTTAACATGTACATTCATATCAGTTATATATGTGTTCTTAAAATATGCAGTTAATATAAATTGACCCAATAACCAAATAGTTGTGAGCGTATCAAGAGGTCTAAGAATAGTGCATCCTTATGATAAAAATATAAATAAATAAAAATCACAAATTTCAAAAATGTTACCCCCGGCGTGAGGGTTACCCAGCGAGTGGCAAGGGGTGGTCACCATTGAGCCCCGCCCCTGGACATTTGGATCGCCTCAAGACGTTGGTGAAAATCGCAGTTGTTTTCCACCGCTCCAAGTCTCCTCCTCCTGTGCGCTCAGCTCCCTTTGCGATGAGAGGGCGCCGTCTTCTTATCTATGTCTGCGTTTGGAAATAGATACGAGCGCATTCTGCTCCACTCTGAGCATTTGGAAACGCCTAGCGTTTTTCAAATGTGCCGTTCGTGCCGTTTTTTGTTTTTTTTAGATTACCCCGGAGCGCGGTCTGGCTGCTCCACTTGGGGAGAAGGGGCGCCGGTGCACCGGGCAGTGCAGACGAAAACAGTTCAAGCCCCAGCTGCGAATTATGAAATGAATAGGAGTGGAGCGCACGCTGCCTCTCCGAACATACATGCTCTCAGTTGTGCACGGGTGCCAGAGGTGATTTCTGAATTTGTATTTCGGTGACAAACTGCTGCTTCTGCAAAGATCATGTGCAGGCGTGTACATCACACACCACAACAATACTATCGCTTTTATTGTTATTTTTTTTACAAAATGACCAGAGAGAGGTGGATACTGGTGCTTAAGGAGATCCAGCGGAAGTTGCCATATTCGCATTTATGATGAAAAGATCAGGGAGACATCGGCCAAGCAGCAGATGAAGCAAAAAAAAGTACTGCTTTGACTGACTTAATCCTCAACACAAAACAGAATGATGTCCAATGTGAGTGCAATCGGGCGGCGGGGTGTTCGACTGGTTAGCACGTCCGCCTCACAGTGCAGAAGTGCAGGGTTCGATTCTGGCTCCGGCCTTCCTGTGTGGAGTTTGCATGTTTTCCCCATGCCTGCGTGGGTTCTCTCCGGATACTCCGGTTTCCTCCCACATTCCAAAAACATGCATGGCAGGTTAATGGAACACACTAAATTGTCCCGAGGTGCGAGTGTAAGCGTGTTGGCTGTTTGTCACTCTGTGCCCTGCGATTGGCTGGCAAAAGTTCAGGGTGTGCCCCGCCTACTACCCGAAGACAGCTGGGATAGGCTCCAGCACTCCCGCGACCCTTGTGAGGATAAGCGGATCGGCTAATGGATGGATGTGAGGGCAATCCTCCAGACTGATACTGTGGAGCAGTGGTCCCAACCTTTGTTTTCATAGCATGAGTACCCCGACTCATAATTGTTGATGATTCTCCAAAAGTAGAATACAATACTGTATAACACCCCCCAAAAAAAATGTTCTTCCTTAATTTAAACATTTCATTCTTTGGGGTTGTCTTTTTTTTTTTTTTATTCAGATGAAACATTAAAAACAAAAGGGGTACAAGTTGGGGAACACTGCTATGACGGTCCTAATGCATCTGAATCAGTGCTGAGGGACCAGAACATATGTGTAAACTAAGATGATGATATGTCAGCAAATATGGTCATACTGAATGGATTAATCAAGAAAGGATGTGACCAACTCTTGTGCGGTGTGGGCAACTTTTTCAGTGCTACCTGTGCAAAAGTTGTCAAGTGCAAAGCCCTGCCAAGGCTTTGGGAATCCATCCATCCATCCATTTTCCGAACCGCTTGATCCTCACTAGGGTCGCGGGGGGTGCTGGAGCCTATCCCAGCAGTCTTCGGGCAGTAGGCGGGGGACACCCTGAATTGGTTGCCAGCCAATCGCAGGGCACACAGAGACGAACAACCATCCACGCCCACACTCACACTCACACCTAGGGACAATTTAGAGTGTCCAATCAGCCTGCCATGCATGTTTTTGGAATGTGGGAGGAAACCGGAGCACCCGGAGAAAACCCACGCAAGCCCGGGGAGAACATGCAAACTCCACACAGGGAGGCCGGAGCTGGGATCGAACCCGGTACCTCTGCACTGTGAAGCCGACGTGCTAACCACTGGACTACCGGGCCGCCCGCTTTGGGAATCCAGCAAACCACAAATGGAGAAAACACAAGTCAGAGAAGAACCGAGAGTGACATCTAAAGAACAGAACCGCGGGTTCGCCTGGCCTCACTCAAGATCAGTGTTCATGACTCTATCATATGAGAATGACAGTGGGCAAAAATGTCATCCATAGGAGGGTTCCAAAGTGAAAAACACTGCTGAGAAGAAAGAACACAAAGCATCATCTCACATTTGCGAAGAAACAGCTCGATCACCTCCAAGACTTTTGGAGAAATATGCCGCGAATAGACAAACGTTAAACTTATTGGAAGGTGTGCGACATGATGAACATACGGTAATACTCACACATTCTTGGGATACGTCGCAGGACAGTGACCCAACATCATACCAGCAAATCTATCGCTGAATGGCAAAGGAAAACATGTAGTGTGCCAAAATAAATAAATACATCCATAAATCTATGATTGGAATAATAACTTTGCAGCTCCAGACCCCACTTTGATGAACAAGACTGCCTGTAATGCAGAAGCGTGAGAAGAGCCAGCCCTATTGTAAGTGTACACTTTTGTTCGCATCCCTGATCTGTTATACAATCTGTGATGCACCCCAGAGGACCAGTTATGGTACATCTGTCGATTTTGCCATTTTGCATTCACTACATTCATCAGTTTGCCAAAACACGGCATGGAAATTGAAACCGGTCTAGGCTGTCGTAGACAAAGAAACCCAAATACAGTAATTGAAATGGTATTGATGTTTCCGTGGGATGAATTCTTACATACAGTAAAGTTACACATGTAGGCAGGTCCTCACAGTATTTGTATGTAGCTCCAAGCACAAAAGTTCAACCTTGCAAACCCATTTTGGAATCTGTCCAGGCTTGCCAGGGGATTTGCTCCTCATTTGTAAAATCTGGGGCATTTCCAAATGTATCAGAATAAAGAAGACCTATTTGGCACAGAACCACATAATAACGCTCCCTTCTCGATTGTTACCTAATGAGCTTCTGCTTGTCTTCCATCTGCTTCTTCGATTGTGTGATCGTCATCTCATCGTACCCATTTTCTAAAGTTCAAACTCTTAAGGGAGAGGCTGTTTCCCCACCTCTAGTTATGAATATGCTATGCTATGCTACAACAAAGGGCCACCTGCCAATGGGACCGTCGGCTTCTTCATACAACATTAATTCATTCATTCATTCATTCATTTTCCGAACCACCTGATCCTCATTCGGGTCGCAGGGGGTGCTGGAGCCTATCCCAGCTGTCTTTGGGCAGTAGGCGGGGGACACCCTGAATAGGTTGCCAGCCAATCGCAGGGCACACATGGACGAACAACCATCAGCGCTTGAACTCACACCTAGGGACGCGTTGGAGTGTTCAATCAGCCTGCCATGCATGTTTTCGGAATGTGGGATGAAACCGGAGAAAACCCACGCAGGCCCGGGGAGAACATGCAAACTCCACACAGGGAGGCCGGAGCTGGAATTGAACCCGGTACCTCTCTGCACTGTGAAGTCGACGTGCCAACCACTGGACTACCGGGCCGCCTCTTCATACAACAGTCAATCGTTTTGATTGTCTACGACAGGAACCTGGAAATTTGAGCATAATCTGTGATGTCACACTGATGAACCATCTTAGAAATATATATTTTCCCCACATCGAAAAGAACATAAAGTGAACATGTGTCAGCAAAAAAAACACATTTATTTACCCTTTCAGGGACAGCGGTTACTACAGTGGACAGGTTATTATGTTATCAGGTTACAGGGTGCATGAAAGGGTTAAATCGTAAACTTTTATGTATGGATATAAAATGTACCATTTTGCTCATACTGCACTGAGTAGGGAGACAAATATAAATTCTCAGCATCACTCTTTTCTTTTTTCTACCATCATGTGACATCATCAGAAGATGAGAGTGAAAAAGCAAACGCTTGTGACATGAATCCATTCGCTGCTCACTAGACATCTTGTTTGATGTATTGAATGATAATACTGTAGTTTGAACTTTAGTTTTGTCACACTTCTGAGAATTTTGGGTTGAACGCAAAATTGTCCCAATCTTTGGGATGTTCCACCTAACCTAAAATCCCCACCACCACGAAACCTCCACGAGACTGTCATAAATTGGAATTTACTTATCTCTGATCTTTTTTTTTTTGTCAGAGTAACTTTACTTTTTCTGAAAACTCTTATCCACACAAAAAACATTGGAAAGACTGCCATAGTCACGTTTTCATCATGACTTTCACTTCTTTTCATTTCCATCAACCATATTAACATGGTTGGCGGGTAAATAAAATGTATAGATCAAGGGATGGAAGCTCCTGTGATTCTAACTGGTTGTTGCCAGTCATGAGCAGGAAAGTCGGCAAATGGCTGCTTACGTAAAAATGCACGATGACTCATCATTTATTCTGGGCCAAAAGCGTTTACTTACCATTTGGACCTTTTGTCTCCTAGGTGACCACGATGACGTCACAAATCCTCCCCATCAACATCCAACATTCATATAACCGTCATTCACTCCACAGCTGTTCAGAGGCACAAGTGTAGTCATGGAGGCAGACATTCATGATGGTGAATATTGATTTATGATTAACCTTGAAACAAGGCTGGCAATTGAAAATATCAAACCTGGGGTTTGCCCTGCTGCGACATTTTAGTTTTGCTATGAGCTTTCAGCAAGCGGTCCTTGTTCTTCTCCATAAATGAGACATCTGTTGAAATGTTGCCGAGTATCTCCTCTTTCAGTGATAGTTTATCATTTTCTGTCTTTTCGTTTCTCTACACTTAAAGAGACATCCCGAGAGGTGCAACAAAAGGCTACATGGCGAGGAAAACCGAGTCGAGACTGTAATAAAAAAAATCCTACGTCATTCTTAGTGTGCTAGCTAAATGATGACATTATCATCAGATACTTCAAAGTCTAATTACTCCATTGTCAGTACACGTGAGTAACAATTGTTTGGTATTGCTGTGACACCCATGTGAGGCTATTGAGGCTTTAAATATCAGTAGGCATTGCCACCTACTGGAGGTGGCGCGCATTGCATGCTAGAGAAAGTTCGCTTTTGAGACGAGTGTTGAAGATGTATCTTTTCATCATTTAAAGAGAACATTTGTGTATCTTGGCCCACATACGTTGGACATATCGTGAGCGTGCCTTTAGAAATGAATGACAAACAACAAGTTGGATGTCTTTTTCGCGTTCTTGCCGGCGTTTGGCTGTCCCCGCAGAACAATCCCAGGGGCTGGCTGCTTACTTCTACAAGCAAAACCAAAGCCTACCGTGTGGGTAAAAAAAGTTGGTGCCCTTAGCTTAAAGCAATCCTTCTCAAATAGTGGGGCACGGCCCCCTGGGGGGGATATGCCAGGGGCGGGTGACTCTGTGGAACGCGCGTTGTTAATTTCCCGAGCAAAACAGAATACAGGTACTGTACTGTAAAGTGTAATTGCAAATCCACTACAACAGTTGGCCGTAGCGCCCTCATTGTCAGAGAGTGGGCAGGGAGTATTAGCACGATGGTGTAGGTTTTTTTGACATGAAGTGCAGTAAAAAAAAAAAGCCACAGGAGACAATTATTTTTTAAACAGGGATGAAAATAAAGGCGGCGAGAGACGAAGATAATGAGACAAAAGAAAGTGACCCGAAAGCGGAGTGAAGGAAATATGACGAAGCGAATGAAGCGCTTGGGTGCACCGCCGCCAACAGTGGAAGACGGACGAGGAAAGACCGGTGTATTGTCTATGTCGAAAAATACTGGCTCCGGACAGCACAAAGCCAAATAAATTAAGGCGCCACTTAAAGACATGACACCTCAATCACGCTGGTAAACCGCTGGAAAAGTTGTGCACTGCAAAACCTGCTTATCGTAGCCATTAATCCTGACTTCTTCATTTTTTTTGGGGTGGGGGGGGGGGGGGCAAATAATAATAATAATACATCTGCACAAATTGTTTTTGTTTTGTATACTAATGTGTTTTATATATTGTAAGAGAAAATAATTGTCTCAAAGCAACAACCGTTCACTGTGAGTAGTGCCCCGCATTTCTTCACAGAGTGCTGCTCATATGAAGCAAACACTGTTGTTTTTTTTACTAATCCCTGCTTCAATAAATCTCTGCAACTTTTATTACTCGCTACAGAGCCCCCACGGGCTAAGTTACTCATAAATCAGCTCACACAGACATTTAAGCACACTTGTCAATTCGTTGAGAGACGAGTTACAGTGGTTCTGCGACCACGCTCCCGACACAAATCATCATTTCCCATTGATGAATTCCTTAGTCCATTTACCCTCACAAAAAAATAGAGGGAATGTGTATTTTAATGAGGAAAAAGAGCACTCCATAATATTGTACTTCATAATAACACACAGTAGTGGCCTAATTAAATGGAATTAAAAAGAAACAGTTTTTGTCACACTGCATCAATTAAATGCTACTCCTCCCAGAGGGCCACCTGTGGGAAACAGAAGAGTCTACTGTTCATTGAGGAGTTACTATGAATCCCACTTGAATTAAATTAAGGGGCAGCCTTTGCTAATCATACTGCAGTGTGGCATGTCTTCATAGAAAAATCTTTTTATGATTCTAGTTTTGTTTAGATTAGATTTTATTTCATAATTTACTTCTCGTTTTTTTTTTTTTGTTTATGTCGCTGTCATGTTGTTTTGTTCATCATGGTGTTGCGTTTTGTCGTCCCTTTGAGTTTTGGTCTTTTCAGGATTTAATTGTGCTTTTGATGTAGTTTTTCCACCATACCTCTGCAAGTGTTTTTGTTAGGACATTTGGTTTCGTACAACCTGCCTCCCTGCTTTTTGGTCTTCTACCATCATGCACCTCATGACACATCTGAACTGTTAAGTGGTTGAGCACTATGATATTGTGTCACTACATGTTGTTGCTGAAACATTTGTCTTCAAAAAAATAAATCAATAAATAGTCAGCCGAACGGCGCCTGATATCTTGAGAAAGTTGAAAGTCAGGTCACCCCTTTTTCAAAGCACCACTGCACTGTGGTTGTGTGACAAAACCCTCGCCGACTAACACAGTCATTCAGTGCGGGCTGGTTGTCGGACGCCAGTGCAGCTAACACTGCTACCCAGCTTTAATCCATGCGCTGCAGATCTGCTTATCTATTGGTTTTGACATGACAACATTAGCCAGCCTATCTGCTGAATCATTGGCTGATATAGTTGGTGATGTTAAGTAGCCACACAGTTTTGTCAAAGTGGAGCAAAAGTGCAGCGCAGCTCACGGACACATTTTTCAGAAATAGGCAGACAACAAAATATAGATGTGGTTATTTAATTTCACTCCAGTGTATACAATGCAAATTTCCCATAATATGCTTGTCGCACCCTTGAAGGAAGAAACCAAATCTGCAGTTCACGTGTAGATATCATATTGTAGATTTAATATCGAGCTGATGAGTGTGTTATGGTCACCACTGCATGGTTTTTGATCGGGTCAGTTTCCTGGTCAGAGCGTGGCGCACAGTCAGCATGTAGGAACGGCGGTCAGGCAGAAGCCGCTGCTGATCCAGGACTCGCCTGTCACACATGGGTGGCAAACAGTCCCAGTGTGAGGAGTGGGATGGAAAATTAGTTGAGAACCAGGCGTGGCTCTAATTTTGTGGGCCAACAGAATTATTTTAAAACACAAACTCATGAAATTGGCCAAGACAAAAATCATGGTTATGGCTCTTTTCAGAATCACCATATGATTTTTTACATTTTTTTTTTTTACTGTTTGGCGTATTTTTTGGGACATTATTCTTGTGGAGGACATGCAGCTGAAACCATGCATTCTGACACTGGGCCGCACTGTTTTTCTCCAGAATAACTTCACGATTTCAAGATAAAGATTGTGTAAGAACAAAACATTGGTCAATTATCAAGTGTCCGGATCCAAATTCTATTGAACATCTGTAGAAGGTGCTGAAACATGTCAGACAGCAGGAAAACGGTGCCAAAAAAATTATTAAGAGTTGCAGAAATATTAGGCGAAGGGTGCCACAAATTTTTTGAGGCCAGTTTATAATAATTCTGTTGGACCACAAAAATGAATCAATGGATGATTTTCTTTTTTAATTTTCAGTACTATTATTTTTTTCATTTGATTGCTCCATTATGGGTTCCAGGTTTGCAGTCCTGCTATTTCACAGCTATTTTTGACAACCACTACTACTAGATTGGCACGCTTAGGGTGAGACCAGTGTAAATTTGATAGAACAAAACAGGAAATACTGGATTTCAGCACAGCCAAACTTTTGTTGAACATTATTGAACAAACACTGTAATCCTGCTATCGTTTTTTTATTTTATTTTATTTTTTATAATAGACAACTCTGTTTATGTTTATTGATGTCGCCTATATCGTGAGCTAAGTGAAGTTTGGCACTAAGGATAAAATATGATTCACTCACTTTAAATCGGTACACTGTTACACTCACTGTACTATAGTTTTGTGTTATTCATTGCTCTTGCACTCACTAACTATATTATACTTGTTCAAATGTGTTTGTATTATTTTAAAACTGTATTCAAAGACCTGAAAAAAAGTTTTAAGTGCCATAAATGCGATAAAACATGCCTTATGAGAGTACTGTATTTAAATAGGGTGTTTCTATACTGCGTTTTTCACTTTTTGCGGGTTGGTCTGGAACATAACCGCCACAATGGCCCGGGGATTACTGCACTATGATCTGCTTCAACTTTCTTTCTTTCTTTAATGGAACGGAAGCAAGCATTTTGTTGACATCGCTCAGTGTATGACAAGTGTATGTTAATACGTGACTGAAACCAACCTGATGAGCTGAAAAACTGCGGCTTCCACAGCTAAAACAGCATCAGCCACTGACAGCTCCCTGAAACCACACCTTGAGACGTCCGCAGAGGCGCACACACATCACTTGGCTCATTATTCTTGCCCTACCTGATCCAAGTCCATGAACTGTATGCGCATCTACTGGACATGCATACGAACCTTAAATCAAGGGCAAGCCTCTGTCCTTCTTCTGTTGTCACCTCCCTGCCAATTTCCAAGTCTGCTTTATTAGCGACAAGCACCGCTGGGACAGCTGAGTCACATATGCAGAGTTACTTCCTGGATGGAGACTTATAAATCTTTGTTAGAGAATTTCATGAATAGTGTCATACGTGGCTGAGTAAACACTTCTATCTCCACAACATGGGGAATATCTGGCACGAGCAAGTGTGTGCGTGTGTGTCAAGGTGACGATAGGCAGGCTTCATCCAGAGGATACACAGAGAGGCAAGATACACACTCTCCCTGCGCAGATCACCAAGGGCTGGTTCGAGTGTTTTGCTGGGTTAGTCAGTAGTCTTGATGTATTACCGTTACTAGTGAGGCAACCACGTTGCTGTCAAATACGTGTGAGGTCTCTCGTCGGCGTGAGTCAACTCCTTTCTTACCCAGACTCTCTTTGGTTTGGTCAATGAGTCTTTTGAGCCGCGAGACCTCCAGAAAACTTTGGCGGTGGGTGATGGAATAGAGCAACAGGAAGCCATCCGCCCACCGGATGGATGCCTCCAGAGAGGGCGCGCAAGCTCTCCTGTCGCACACAACGCCAGCAGAACACTTGAAAGCTCTAAAACACCAATGATTTGCCTTTCAGAATCAATATTTTCTATTGCACATTACAACTACAAGATATTTCTGCAAATGTGGGACATTCACTTTAAAGATTTTTATTGGTCGCACGCGCGTGCGCACACACACACACACGCACACGCACACACACACACACACACACACAGACTCACTTTTCTTTAAATGTGCAACGCTTCTAAAATACTAAACACCAATGAAAGTCAAGCAAAACAAACATTTTTGATAAAATCACAAATTCACATGAATTTGACAACCGACGAGGCTTCTCATCAACAACATTTTGAAACTCGTTCTTGTGTGTACTGAAAATGGAATAATAAGGTTTTACAACGGGTTTCGGGGCGACATGACAATAACCCACAAATGTACCTCAGAAGCTGTATCCAAGATTTCAAGATCAACAGCTTCCTGGTCGACCAGCCGGCAACATCTATAGGTCACCTCTGCGGTGGAAGACGAAGACAACAAGATTTTTTTTCCCCTTTTCTTTTTTAACACATTAACTTGCATCGTCTTACCCTTCTTGTGGTCATATTCACCAATGAACCGCTTGGTCATGAAACGGACGCACAAGGCTGTTGAACAAGAGTTCCCAAGATGAGGAGCTTCACCATTTCCTAACACTGGGAGACTGTCCCTATTTAAATACCGGAGAAAATCATATAAACACAAGTGCAGAAAAAGGACGGCAGAAGCAAATTGACTTCACACTGACCTTGAGAACTGACTAGGAGGACAACAAAAGATCCTCTCCTCTTCCTCTGCTGTTGCTTGCTCAAAGGAGACTGATTCCCAGGGACACGAGCCAGCTGGCCTGAGGACAGGCGCACAAAAAAGCAGCTTCCCAATCTGGCCGCAGACATTCACATAAACTTTTCACTGGGCCTTAAACACAAACCATCATTTACACACGGCTGCACATTTCACATTTAACCACTTAATTCTATGTCATTTCCATCCATCCATTTTTGAATCTGCTTACCCTCACGAGCGTTGGGGGCGTGCTGGAGCCTATCGCAGCCATCTTCGGGCTGTAGGCGGGTTACACCCTGAAATGGTTGCCAGCCAATCGCAGTGCACGCAACCACCATACGCGTTCATAATCACACCGATGGACAATGTAGTGTGTTCCATTAGCCGGCCATGCATGTTTGCAGAATGCGGGAGGAAACCGGAGTACCCGGAGCAAACCCACACAGGCAAGGGGAGATTATGCAAACTCCATACAGGAAGGCTGGAGCCGGTATTGAACCGTGCACCTCTGCACTGTGAGGCAGTTGTGTTATTTGAGTTTGTCAATAATTTTCACATTTATATGCGGAAGAAAATATTTAAAGTTGAAGTTGACTTATTTTGGAATATATTTTGACTGTGAGACGGACGTGCTAACCAGTCGACCACCATGCCGCCACCCTATATCATATCCTTGTGTATTTTTTTTAAATTAAAAACAACGTGGGGAAAAAATCTGTTCATAGATTTCAATTAAATAAACCACCCATTAAAAACAGTCTGGATAACATTTTATTCATTTTGTACATTTTTCAAAGCCCCATACCAACAAAGCTTGCTCTCAGGAGTGCAAACAATCAAGGTAGCTACAACGACAAGGACATATTTAAATTAAATGCTGCAGTTTACAGAAGTGTGGCTTGTTTCAATAGACCGAAGAGTGTATGGACACGTGTTGGTGTTTAACAAATGGAGGGCTCATCGACAGAGGCGGCACCTTCTGTGCTGGCTTTCACACATTTGGCCATTGTCTGTGAGGCTCTGCTGATGGAGTCTGAACAAGAAGGGGAGCAGAAGAAAAGGGGAAAAAAAAGAAAAGAATTGACTTAGACAGCTGGACTCGACTTTGGCCTTTCCACCTGTGAGTATTGCTCATACCTGTCATGTAGAAGTCCTTTATTGAAAGCTGAGGTGGTATCAGAGGAGTCGCGATTAGGTCCTGCTTCACTCCCTGATGGAGAAAGAAATGAAAGAGTCAAAATGCATGTGTGTACTTTTTGAAACTCCAACATGACTAAACGTCCGTAATAAATTACAAAATAGTTCATAGAGCTTTGCATTTATTTGTCCATTAGTTTGTTACGATCTGGTTAATAGAGAATGGGGAACAGAGAGGAGGTGCCAGTATGATAGTGAGAGTCATACAATTCCAATGGTGTTACACTAACTCATATGGTCCAAAGAAAAATGTCCGGATTAACAAAACCGACGCAATAAAATGTAACGGTTGCCCAATCATGCATCACACCTCTCCAACTTTTGTATCCTAAATTGTGCAAACCCGCTGTGTCCAAATATTTCACGGCATATTAACTCATGTGAAAAGAGCTCAGAAAAACAAAGCTCGCAGAGGCGCAAGACAGGATCAAATGCAATAAAAGCGGCCATACCTTCGCAAGTTCGTTTGCTTGCTTGAAATAGTTTGCCTCTTCCACGTCATCATACCGCACCAAGTTTGGAGACACCTCAGCAAGTCTGGATCGGACCTCGTCCAGTGAGTCGTAGGGCAGCGTCACACCTGCCAGCTGCAGGTGCACAAGTGCGTCTCTGAGTGGCTGTGAATGTTTGTTTGAATTCCATATAGCATATGGCGCAACGTCACGCTCACCTCCGCTACAGCTCTGATGATCTTCCAGTCTTCTCGGGCCATTCCCGGCGGCGTCACAGCTACCCGTGTGTGTTGGCTCCTCCCCTCCGTGTTGACATAGGTGGCATTTTTCTCGGTGTATGCAGCACCGGGGAGCACTATATCTGCCATTGTTGCGCCAACATCACCATGATGACCTGCAGGATTTTAAAAGGGACTCAAGTATACTCTGGCATTACTTACTGATGTGTTTGTATGGTGGGCGTGCATTTACCTTGGTAAATGATGAGGCTGTCTTTTGGAAGGTCAGCTCGGGTGATACACTCGCCATCAGCTCCCAGCAAGAACAAGACTTTGGGTGGGTTCGCCCTAATGGAATCCACACCTGCCTTGTAGCCCAGGTCCAGAGCCGCGACTTGACTGGCAACTCTGCTCAAGCCCAAAGAAGCTCAAATTTGGTATCCAATTCAGTTTTTGCCATACCTGTGCATCATCAGCCTCTCATACCTGTGCAGGACATTGAGAACTTTCCAACCTTCCTCCACTTCGCTACTGGTTCTGGCATTGTGAGCGATGGTGGACACTGAGCTCAAAATGGCAGCACCGTCTTCTCTCTGAAGAGCGCTACTGCCCACGACGACGACCGGGCTCTTTGCAGCCGCGAGGACCTGCGGGTAGAAGAAGTCGCCAGTCAGGAATGCATACGGCCTGGGGACATTTGCAACCCCAAAGTCAAGTGAGTGTAATGGTTACCTGGCAGAATGGATGCGTTCCATTGGCCAGTTCTGTCAGCACAGAGGTCTCCTCTCCAAGATGGTCATAGGTGTAGCTCAGGTCAGTATTGTGACCAACCAGGGCAACACGCAGCTCATTATGTAGCCAACTGGATCAGATAGAGACAATAAGGCATGGCTGAGACATGTGAACTGTTTCTTTTTTTCTAATCAGGGCTTGCAGTGAATCTCCTGTTTGTGTTCTTTTCATCTTGAAAGAAAAGCTACATTAAAAGTAAGCCAACACTACTTTCCAACAAGCCGTACAGCATAATGTTTTGTTTTTTTTTTAAACATTGAAATCAGCATATTTTAGAGGGGATTGGCAACCCAGTGTTGACCTATTCGACCCGGAAAAAGTGAGGGAAATTTGGGGACATTCCGAAATTCAACAAAAGCTTACAGGGAAACGTAATTTGACCGTCGTTGTTTTCTGCCAAGGAGCTGAATGATAACATTCACATGTATTTGATTGATGAATCAATCAACTCTTATCATGCTATACACATTTTGGCCTGAGACCCAAATGTCGAACAGATGATCAACAGTCCCTCACCATTGCAAGAATAAAAACAAGAGATTCAGGGCTCCCCATTAATGGTGGCCTGATGGTCCCTGGCCAGTGCACCACTGTGTTGGGCCATTAACAACCTTCAAATGCTGGCCCGACGGAGCCAGTTCAAATTGTAAGTCACAGCTGCCGAAAATGACCCCAAAGTAAATTTTTCTGCTTTAGACCGAAAGTCTGATCACCAAAAAAACTGGGCAGAAACAGGATGTTGTGATGACGGAAGAAAAAAAAAATGTGACCGGCACACGCTTGACGGGACAGCGTGAATTGAGGTTAGCCTCATGGCTCCTGCTTCGGACAATTTGATCATAGTTAAATGTAAGACATTCATAGCAGCAGTAGTGAGACCACAGAATAGAACAACGAGGGCAGTGCAAAGTAACATTTTGCCGCCAAATCATGACATCCAATAACACAGACAATAACTACGTGTTAAAGGGAACTTTTTTTCATCATCAAAGTTTTAGGAAAGCGCGCACAAACACCAATACACTTTATGGCACTGTAGCATTATGTCGTAACACTGGTTTGAATATGACACCCGACCAGGCTCGATGTGTAGCTAATGACGAGTGATATTTTTAATTTATTGTTTCTGTCTATGCTAGTCCTTCAAAATACATCAAAACATGGAAACGGTCAGTGGCAAGCACCGGCCGGCTTCAGAATAGGAATTTGATTTTAGTCAGTGTACTGTATTAAAATCATTTATTGGTAGGGCGGTCAGTTATTTTTTCCAGATGATATTATTTACCCAGAAAGTTTCATAATAAATAATCATTTCTTTTTGTTGTTGTTTTTTTAAATTTCACTGATATAATGATGATGTTACAGAAAAAATAAAAGTAGGTAGTAGTCTCCACTCGAAAAAATGAGGTCAAACCAGCCGCCCCTAATTTCTTTCATATCAGGAATTACGGTAATAAATTGCCGACGAGCAGCAAAAGACACCTTCAAAATAAAAGAATCCAAATAGCCCTACATCATGGATGACCAAACCTTTTTGATGGCAAATTATTTTTTAAGATTACATACATATATAGACAATGACACACAGACACACACACACACGCGCGCGCATGCGCACACGCACAAACACACACACACACACACACACACACACACACCTAAAGCAAGATATAAAAACCAACAACACCCACTGTCAATTTCGCCACTCAGCTTCTTATACGAGCGTAACAGTGCGACGTACAAAAAGTACTGAGGCAGGTAACAACTGCACATGGCCATTCCAAAGTTTAAAGGAGGTCAAATAAAGGTCACTTCTCTAAATTGCAGTTCATTTGAGGTTCCCCCTGAGTTCTAGGGAGTAGCACTTTCAGCTGGTTAAATGAAATGAAATTTATAATACCAATGCTCAATTTACTAATCTTCAAAAATATAGAATTTTATATTATTAAACTACACAGGTTTAACTCAAAAGGTTTCTTTCAAAGCGAAACGTACATGCAGGTAATCTGGTTTTACCTCTTGCGGATTCTGGCATTAAACAACGGGGCTTCATAACGTGGATTAGTCCCAACCAGCAGAAGCACGTCACAGTCCTCAATGCCGGCGATGCGGGAGTTCAACAAGTAGTTGGACCGCAAATCAGCGCTGAAAAGGCAGGGGGAACAAAGGAAAATAGATGGAGACACATGGGAGCTCCGTGCATTTTTTTTTTTGTTTCAATTTTGTACATACCCAGCTCCAGCCATAGGGAAGACCTCCTCAGTGCAGAGGCTTTCTGAGTTCAACCTGTTGAGGAGATCTTTAAGGGAGACGAGAGCTTCAGCATCTGCCATGCCTCCGGTGATGGCTGCCACTTCACTGCCCTGTACACTTTGCAGCTGAACACACAGGGTGGATCTCATGTCTGTTAATTGCAACTTTCCAAGCTCCTCTGCGCTTTAACCGCAAGCGAAAAGTTGTTCTCAAGGCATAATACTGAAAAGCATCGAGGAGCAAGATGGTTGTAAATGAATTATGCCAGTCATGAAGTGTGACGGAATCTACGTGTGATGGACTAAGCATGCTAAGAAAGCAAAAACACTTACCGCTCCAGCAACGCGAATCAGCGCATCCTCCCAGCTGGCTGGAGTCAGTTGACCCAACTCATCCTTGACCAGTGGCTGAGTCAACCGCTGCCTCTTCAGACCATCATAGGCAAACCTAAAACAACACATCATGAGCTCTTTCGTTCTCTATTTTATGTGAACTAGGTGTGCTGTGATCCGACGTGAGTCCTGATCCAGCAGCCATTTTACCTGGTCTTGTCAGAGATCCATTCTTCATTAATGTCTTCATGCAGCCTGGGCAGCACCCTCATCACCTCCCCTCCTCTCGTGCTCACGACAATGTTACTGCCCACGGCATCCAACACGTCAATCGACTCCGTTTTCCTGCAGTGTCGTCAACAAAACAAATGACCGCCTGCTTTTGTGTCGGTTCAGCTGTAATTGGACCTACCTCGTCTCCCATGGCCGTGCGGTGAAGGCGTACGGCTTGGAGGTGAGAGCGCCGACAGGACAAATATCAATAACGTTTCCCGACAGTTCTGACATGAACATCTTCTCCACATAAGTCCCGATTTCCAAGTTGTTCCCTCTTCCTGTCGTTCCCAAGTCTTCAACTCCAGCAATTTCGCTGGCAAAACTGCAAGGAATCAATATTGAATGAATACATTTGTTTTTACAGTTGATATATCTCATCCCCAGGGTTCTAAATTAACTTTTTTGATCACCAGGCAATCTATTTACTTATGTTTTACTTTATCATTGTTGATTTTATCTACCTCCCTCACACTCCAGTCAAACCTCGTTTCAACATACCTCGAGGGACATAACAAATCTGGACAACGGTAGTTCGCCTTAACCATTTCCAATAAAAACAGCCACCAACTACAATATATAAATACAGTATGAACATTTATAGATGTAAAACCATGAACATGTAATAGAGTATTAACATGTCAATTACAAATACGTGGATAAAGTTGAAAGAAAAAATGATTTTATGAGACACAAAACGAACAATTGTAGCGTTCCAACTAAATCTATGAAAACATCCAGTCAGCAAATGAAAATTGCCTTCTCCAGTTAAGGATGTGCCACACCCCGAAGCCGTTCACGATCATCTTTCAATCTGTTGGCCTCGAACCCTGCCATGATTCTGATGCCATTACAGATGATCGTCGAAATCATCGACCTTGCCAATCCGTGGTCTTGGCTAAGCTTCGTCTGGGACACTCATCATTGCTTCGAGTTCGGGTCGGGCTTCTCTCTCGCTGACTTTTTTTTTTTTTTTTTTTAGTTTCGAGGCCGTGAATAGTTTTGGCCACGATCTCTCGTGGCTCTCGCGGTTCGCAAAAAAAACAGAAGTCGCCTCATCACAACACGTACTGTACTAAACTCTTGCAATGACAATTCAAAGAACTCCTTCCCTCCCTTTCGAAAGCGAGAGACAATTTCAGCCTTCACGGACAGCAAGAATTGCTTCCGCTTACCGGACTTGTTTTCATACTATGTGTGCCGTGCCTCCGGAAGTACAACAGTGTATGAGTCGATCAGTAGCGTTGCTAGGCAACGGAGGGGAATCTCACGCTGTACATTTTGTTCAGAAGCAAAGTCGCGGCAACAGTTAGCTTCCCGCGGTTTGTCGTCACAAAGGCCTTTTCCCAATTTTAATGGGAAAAAGTGGACGTTATAAAGGTGTGTGTTGTAAGCAAAATCGACAAATGGAAAATGAATTACGTGAAATTGTGACTTTGAAACGTGAACGTTATAAGGGTGATAACACTGTAAAGAGAGTATGTTGAAAAGAGGTTCGACTGCACCTCTGGTCCTTTTTTGCACTGGCAGCAGTCTAATGCTGTAGCGTGCACCGGCATTGGTGCAGCAAGTGTTGGGAAAGCTCAGGTGACAAATTTGGAAATGAACGAGTTCGGTTCACAGTTCAGAAATAAACATTTTAAACTAAGTTCCAAAATTGTCATACTTCCAAGTTCGTTCTTTTGTTGGTGTGAGCCATTACCCTCAAAATACTAGAATTCTCCCAGTGTTGCCACCCATTCAGTCCATACTAGTTGACAACTTTCACCCTACAATCTCATGAGGGAAAACTAGTTGCTTGGTTGCTCTTTTTTAAATGAGGAATACATTTAAAAATAACAGGACTATAGTCGTTAATGTGCATGCAAAAATGCAATCTACATTTGGAACTAGGCTGAGGTAAGAAAAGAGTTGTCACGCATACTAACTTAACGCCCTCTGGTCTTCAAGCGACTGTAAAACAATGACCACCTGCAACTTCCAGATGCTTGATGTTAGAAAACTATGACCATTGCCACCAAAACTCATGTGCACGTCTCTATCTATTTGCACATCAATCTTTAAAAATATGAAAACAACCGCCCCAATATTTACATTAAGCATGCCCCTGCATGAGCCACAGTAGCTTGGGTTGCCATATAAGGTTCAATCTTATCCCCCTCCATATGAAGGGTCATTTACCATGCGTTGAACTGGGGTTTCTCCCGGATCTCTAACCTGGCACCCAAGAACAAAAATGAACTGTGGTTCAAAAACCATTCACCGACGCCAGAATGAGAACATTCACAAAAACGTTCATCTGGCACAAATACACATTCCCTGGACAGTTGCCTAAAATATCAGGTACAACGCTGTGCAGCCAATAGGGGTGTGAAACTTCATTCTGGCACAGTATTTATTGAAAATATAGGAAGTCACTTTTAGAGGTAGGAATGACCAAGAATAAAACATAGCGTACTATAGAGTATAACTACAGACACGATTGCCTTGTGCATCACTGGCCAAACTGGCTAGTACGTTTTTGTAAACAACCGCTCAAATGCCTTTTAACACACAATTGGCAAAATGCCAAGTGTTAATTTAGAACCCTGATCATCACATAACGTCAAATGTCTTTTTACCGGACACAGCGTGTACACTGGATGCAGCGAGTCATGATTGTTTTGATAAGCGGTCCAATGTTCTTGTCTTCCACTGCTCGCTTCTTTTCTGTGAAACGACTGCGGTCGGAACCAAACTGCATGGACTGATCCTGGAAGCATTGTAACCAATAATGCTGAGTAGTTAAAAAAAAAAATCATTCATTCTCTTTTTGTTTCCAGTACAATAGTTACCTGCAAGTCGCATTCTCCTCCCTGATCACAAATTGGGCAGTCCAATGGGTGGTTGGCCAACAGGAATTCCATCACTCCCTCTCTGGTAACACAAAAGATCGTTAGATCTGTTCAAATTGTTGCCTACACTGTGAAGACTGTTCAGCAGCTATAGTTGGACTGATTTTTGCACCTGGCTTTTCGAGTCTTCTCGGAGTTCGTGAGGATATTCCAGCCCTTCATGACGGGCATGGCACAGGCTGCCACCGGCTAGGCGCAGAAGCAAAGTTGCAACAGCCATTCTGTTGTCAAGAGTCTGACATGTGTAGATTTCTGACAGATCAAGTTGACTATCTTACCTTTGGAGCTTTCTCAATCTCTACGAGACACATGCGACAATTTCCAGCCACCGAGAGTCGCTCGTGGTAGCAGAACCTTGGAATCTGGACTCCTACCTTTTCACATGCCTGATGGGGAACACAAGACGTTAAGAATCTGAAAACACATACTGTACTTGCACAAACCTACCAAGTTAGACTCTGTCCTCTTAGAGCGCATTAGATTAAATAAAATATTCATAATACTGATGCATTACTACATTGTTAATCCTGTGAATAAGCAATTAAATTAATGAATTATTTACCTGTAGAACAGTAGTACCAGGTTCCACCTCCACTGGTTTCCCATCAATAAACACCTCCACCATGTTGCTGGCAGCACGCACGTTAGTCCGCACTAAAGCAAATGCACATAGTTTAATTGATATAATTTACATTAAAATGTTAATACACAAACCAACATGCACATAAACAACCGAAGGTAACTTACCAGTGTAGGATGGAGCCATGCTGCCCTTGGTGGCTCCGGCCAGAGCTCGCCCAACATTTGGCAGACGCAACATGATTCTTCATGAAATAGGGAACAGCATAAATATATTGGGGGGCGGGGGGAATTATGTTTGTTGAACATTAAAAACAATCTCACATCACATTACAAAAAAAATATTCAATTTTTACTCTCAAATGTACTTGTTCAGTAAGAAATCTTGGCCTGTTTCACTCAACACAACCCTGATAAACTAGCAGGAAGCCGTTACTTTTTCTTTTGTACGCATGACAACAGATGGTTACAAGCTTGGTGTATCGTCTGCCAACAAGTGCGTTTAATCGTTCTTATCATTTATGTCGCAGGCATCAACCAATGAGCATGAATAAATCAGTGGTTAATAACTAATACATTTAGGCCATACTACGTGAAATTGGGATCTGATGTTGACCTCTGATGATCTCAGCAAAAACTCGGATGTTGACTCGTTCAGTAAATCTCCCACAGTCAACAACAACAACAACGACAAAAATTGCGTTTTAGACGAGACGTACAACAATGTTTCAGAAATACATCTAAGGTAATAACATCTGTGTTTTTGGTGCATTATAGCATTCAAAGAAAAAAAACTCACCACTTTATAAAAGAGAGAAAGCTAGTAAGTGGCAACCAAATGACACCTTGCTGGAAGGAGAAGCATTAGCTAAGCGCACTATTCAAGGACGTAGTGTTATAACTGCTATTCTGGGGACTGCGCTATATGACACGTCATTTTCTACCTGTTTTAAAACCAGGATCATAATATTTACAAATTTATCTGATATGTCAAAATCTTACCTGTCGCTATTTGGCCTTCTGGACCAGAACAGCGGTGAAGATATTCTTGATATCCACAAACAACGACGTAGTTAGCGGAAGTGGCTAAGTCCTTGGACTTCCGTTCCAGATCGGAGTTCGAATCTCACATTAAAAGTAATGTTGCCATCTAGCGGACGAACCAGGAAAAAAACCTAGAGAACGTTTACCTATTTGGCGCAAACGTTTTCGCGATAAAATACCGGTATTACGTTTTTATATCACTATTTCAAAATGTTGTAGCTTGAAAATGGTTAGGGGAAAAGGTCATACTCTAAACGGAGCCTAGTGCAATTTTGCAAGTTTTGTGCGTAAAAGGTTCATATGTTACAAATTGCTCTAATATTATAGGGACAGATCAATATTCAATATTTAATGTTAACTTGTGTACTGAATATCGATCCTTAAATTTGTCGTTCTTGATTTAGTATGCACAGGCTAGTGGCTCCCAACTACATTACCCACGGTGCGTTTCGTTATTACCGGAAGTTTCTACGTGTTCGGTTTCGCTTGAAGCATCTTAAACAGCTACATGAAGAGGCAAGAAAAAGTTGCCGTCCTTTAAGAAAGGTCACAAACAAAAAGGTAAATCCATGCAGATGAAAGTGAATATCATTGTAACCGCGTTCAAACCGTCTCTGTCGGCATCACTGGAACCTTTTTTTTTTAATAGTTGTTATTGTTAGCAGGAAGCTAAACGCGTCTGTTAGCAACAACATATTAGCATGATTTTCAAATCTGCAAACTCGTGTATAAAGCGAAGTCGATATTGCAGATTATCATTCATTCGTAACCCCTCTTTCCGTCAGTATTTATTTGACACGTTTGTTGTGATTATGGGACGCCCTGTTGTGCGAGATTTGTGTTTAGATGCTACAGTAAATGTACAGTAAATTGTAAACGGACTCGTTTTATGTTTTTGTTTGTTTTTGATTTTATATGTACTGTACATGGTTAAAAGAAGAACGTTATTACTGTTTAATACCGATGAATGTGTTATGTATGATCTTTATGTGCAGCACTGTTTTTAGTCCAGTGCTCTATAACTAAAGTTTAGTTAAATGTCTGATTATCTTAAGTACGTCTGATTAGTTTTATCTATTACAATACAATACAATTCAATACATCCTGATTTGTATGGCGCTTTCATAACAGCTGCAGCTGTAGCAAAGCGCTAAACAAAACAGTTAACAAAGTAAAATAATAAACACAACACATAACATAAAAACACGACAGTCGTGCAATCTTAACCACTTTTCCCTCACACGCTTTATTTGTTATTAGCTTAGGTGCATCCTTATGCATTCACATACAGTATAAGAATAGTAATATACAAGCACAATCTACTTTTTGTTTCTCGATGAGTTGCCGTATGCCACGACTGCATTAAAACACACACACACACACACACACACACACACACACACACACACACACACACACACACACACACACACACGCACGCAAGTCCTCTATACTCCAAGAACGTATTTCTGCTGTCACAGTTATTTTTAGGTCCATGTTGCCAACAACCAGCCAACACAGCAATGGTTCCCTTGGTTCGAGGGATGCTGCACGTCACACGGCAGGCGCCAAGCGCTACAAGTACCTGCGAAGGCTGCTCCATTTCAGGCAGATGGACTTTGACTTCGCCCTGTGGCAGATGCTTTATTTGTTCACGTCACCGCAGAGAGTCTATCGCAACTTCCACTACAGGAAGCAGACGAAGGACCAGTGGGCCCGGGATGACCCCGCTTTCCTGGTCCTGCTCAGTATCTGGTTATGCGGCAAGTCTGGCATCGCTTGAGTACTTGATGATGTTACTTGGTACCGGTAGAATGATTAATGTTTGGCTTCCTTGCATGTGTACATGTAGTTTCCACAATAGGCTTTGGTCTGGTGCTGGACATGGGAGTTCTCGAGACATTGAAGCTACTGCTGTGGGTGGTCTTTGTTGATTGCATAGGAGTGGGTCTCCTTATATCAACCCTCATGTGGTGAGATATACCAATGCAATAAATGCTATGTAAAAAATATAGATTGTTGAGCTGTGAAAGTAATTGTTTGTCTTTTCAGGGTGATAAGCAACAAATATTTGCTGAAACACCCAAGCCGTGAGTTTGATGTCGAGTGGGGTTATGCGTTTGATGTCCACCTCAATGCTTTCTACCCACTCCTTGTCATTCTGCACTTCCTACAGCTGTTTTTCATCAACCGTAAGTGGATCAATCCAATCAGTCATTCTCAGTGAAAAGTTTTCATCACCACAAAGGGACTTTTTTTTTTTTCATTTTCACACTAAACTGGGACGACTAATATAGCATTTTATAGAACCCAGAGAAAACTGGGCCTTCCCCTGTGAAGTTTGCATGTCCTCCCTGTGCCTGCGTGGGTTTTCCACCCACATTCCAAAAACATGCATGGCAGGTTAATCGAACATTCTAAATTGTCCCGAGGTGTGATTGTGGTTGTTGGCCTATATGTGCCCTGCGATTGGCTGGCACTTAGTTCAGGACCCGCCTACTGCCCAAAATCAGCTGGGATAGGCTCCAGCTCGCCCGTAACCTTTGTGAGGATCAGCAGATTAGATAATGGATGGATGGGTGTGTAGTGTTTTTTTTATTTTATTTAAACGATTGCACAAAAATAGAAAAATAACTAAATACAGTACGGAAGCAAACGTGTTTTGAGTGTGAGCATTTGCAGATTCTGTATTCATTCAATAAACTTTGCGAGCAAAAGTCATTTGGTTGTAAATTAATAAGAATAACACCACACCCTTTTATTTCTACATTCTTTTCCTGTTTTAACCAAACACATCATCTGTTTACACTGAACTCGCTACCTTGGACTTCTTGGACATCTCCCCTAAGAACAGAGGTGTACATAATTTGAAACATGAATGACTGACTAATACAAGGTTTAGCCAAATGAAATGATTTTGTTGTTGTTGTGACATGTTCAAATCTGCCTTCCAGTTGGTGTTTTCATTGTGAATGTCCTTGAAAGAGCAATTTTTTTTTTTTTTCTTGACTGTGTTTGAGAATATTTGAACATGACAAAGTCATCACCAGCGTTTGATGTGCTGTATACGGTACTTGTTGAACAGCGAAAATTCCTTTTGACACAGTAGGGTGGGAGACTTGAGTGTAGCCCTTTTCCCCTTTCACACATCAACGCCAGGCCTCTGGTGCTACCTGAAGCCTTCATCACCCTCATTCCTTTTCATTGGCTTTCACACAAAATAACAACAGAGGCAGGGGGAAAAAAGGAAAAATCTCATTTTGACGAACAGCGTGAAAGGGGTTTAAACTGAATTTGTGGTCCTTGTGTGTTTTAGATGTGGTAGTGATTAAATCGGACTGGTTCCTCGGCTACTTTGTGGGAAACACCTTGTGGCTGGTAGCCATCGGTTATTATCTCTACATCACCTTCCTGGGGTACAACGGTGAGGCCTCTTTCCATTTGAAATACACACATTGTTGCCATTCATTTCAGAAAACCTGACACCTGGTAAGTGTTTTTTTGTGTGTGTGAAATACTGTATTGTCATTGAGGTAATTTGGCAAGCCAAGTATTGTTAAGTGTTTTAAGAGGTTCTATCTGCATTTACATTTGGAGAAGATCCCATGGATGTTGCGAGGTAAACAGGACGTCTTCCAAGGAGTTCGGCGACAGTTTTTGGACGATACAACTAGTGCTGTCAAGCGATTACAAAAATTGTGAGATTAATTAATTATGATCTGGAATTAATTAATCTATATTTTAATCTCATCTAAAAGTGCTGAGAAAACCCCTATTTTCATTTTTAATTCATTACATTTACAGATTAAAAGACAAAAAAAGTGGCATTATAAAGTCTTTCATTGTAAACAGACTTGAACAGATGCAGTCCTAGCCATTCACTTGCTGCTGTAGTTGAGACTAGTCCCAAGTCCTACCTGCAACCTTTAGTTTCAACCACCAGGGTGAATATCACCGTTTTGTTAGTTTTTGTAAATCTCCAAATAATTACAAAATAAAAATAGACCATCAGGTCCATAAAAAGAGCTTAGGTTAACATATCAAAAACAGTAAGAACACTTTTCTGAGCGATACAAGTACTCAACACTGAACTTGATTCGGATAATAAAAAATAAATAAGAGACCCTTAAATCACAGTGCTGTAAGTTAGCACTTCCGAAATAACACTGTTCATCATGACAAAGTGCTGAAATAAACATCAAAAACTTCTAATAGGCTACTGAGGACACAGCAGCGATGCTGACTTCATGCCTTGTACAGAGGGTGTTCTCCTCGAGTTTAGTTTGGCGAAGAGCTTTGCTTTAGCTCGCTATATTGCTAATGCTTTTGGTGGCGCTAATGTTCACTGTGGATGCACTCGCGACTGGGTGCTTTGCAAAAATGTGGGAGGCTAAACTTGAGCTGCTTCGTGGTCAGCAAACTCCTTACAAATTAGGCACAATACTCTACTTTTATCAATAGTGCCGTCAGGGCGTTTTTGAAAAGTAAATTTTCCGTTCATTGTGCCGAGAACTCTCACATCCTCCTCCATTTTCTCCTCTCCTCTCCTCACCGCTGCTTACTTAGCTTGCCCAAATCCAATGGGAGCCAATCATCTTATGCTAAACAAGCCCAAACATAATGACAACCAATCAATGGTGTGACTGACAGTTGTTTCCCCACCCTCAACGACTCGAACACAGGAAGCCAACACATAAAAAGGGATATTATCAAAAGGCAACCCACTGACAGAAACCATAGATACAGATTAGAATTGAGATTAACGCGATTAAAAAACATAATGCGCTAAATAGGACTGTAATTAATTATTTGCAATTAACACGATAAATTGACACCCCTAGATACAATACAATACAGTACATCTTTATTTATGTAGCTGTGTTGGACACAATGACATTTCACACCTTAGGTGAACCTGAGATGGAATCACGCCCTCTTTGTGGTGATGACATTTTGGACTTGAATAGATGTACGGGAGCCCTTCCACAACATTAGTTTCAAGTTAATTTTTGCTTTGTTTTTCATACCTTTTTATGAAAGATGTCTTCATTTGGTCTGATTATCATTTCATTCATTTATACCATAGTTTTGTCATTTTTGCAATTTAAAAATTCAATAAAAATATATTGTTGAAAACAATGTGTGATTAAAAATAAGAATGAAATACAGTAATCCCTCACTATAACATGGTTCATCTTTCACGGCTTTGACTACTTCAGGGATTTTCACTTCTCACTGATT
This sequence comes from Hippocampus abdominalis, assembly GCA_018466805.1. Classification (NCBI taxonomy): domain Eukaryota; kingdom Metazoa; phylum Chordata; class Actinopteri; order Syngnathiformes; family Syngnathidae; genus Hippocampus; species Hippocampus abdominalis. Next base: position 3,355,203 of record CM031694.1, on the reverse strand, counting down.
CTTTTTGGAACATAACCTCCACAATAAACGAGGGATTGCTGTACACCATTCCAACTTCCTCGATTGTTAAAAAATGAGGCAGTGGGGGTAATTAAGAGCAATTGACGAAAATCTAAATTTTGAGTTTTGATGGAAGGAAGGAAGCATGTTTTTGATTTCAAAAAGAGATTAGGATGAAACACCAGATTAAAAGTGAATTAGTGATGGCAGCCTCGTGACAGTCAGTGCAGCAGATTATCAACTCCAGACCAAATGTGTCCAAGTGGAGAGCACCCTCACCTCCATATAGTCTGCAAACCGATTAAATCAAAACAAACTAGTCTGTGTCTGTCCGTCTGTCTGTCTGTCAGTGCAATGTGTAACGTGTTCAAACCTGTTCAAACAGCTCTGCCATTCCTGAAGAACACAGTCGTGCTGCTGTACCCCTTCGCCCCACTGGCGCTCATCTACATCCTCTCCATCTCGCTGGGCTGGAACTTTACTCAAGGTCTCTGCTGGTTTTACAAGTACAGAGTCCAGTAGGAGCGGTGCGATGGATGATGGACGTCGGTTTGGTTTGCACACAGCTTCAAAGTGACAATGTATCACTTCGCAGGACTGGTTCTGACTTTGGAATGACTCCCATTTGTTTTGTGTTTGAGTCAAAACCTCTCTTTGCATGTGGTGACATTGCAGAAAAAAGGAGGAGATGGGCTTTTAGTTCTTTTTGTATAATTTGTAAATACAATGATGTGAGGTTGTAATATATACACAAAGAAATGAGAAAACATTTGTTGTGCTTTTGTTTTTCTTGACGTGAGGAAAACCATTTTTTTTTTCTTGAGGAACACATTCCACATCTCTTTCAATAAAATGTTTTCTTGAATTTTGACTTCCTGCTGGGAATTACTTCTTCCCATTCATCTTTACAATGGATAAACTACAATTTAAATCCATCGGTCCATAAAACGTCAGAGGGGGGGTAGTTGAAGGATACATGGATGGGCTGGTGATTCGTGAGGCAGTTGTGTCAGATATTTGAGGTCCCTTCAATAAGTTTGACATGCGGGCGTATCACAGGTGCACCCGGCCGACACCGATCACAAGTGGGACTTAACCATGTTCAAGTACATGATGAGTCACCTTCAGTGCAACACTTCCAATAACGTTATATTATGCAAAGGACGTTGCATGATGATGATGAATTAATGGAGTGCCGAGCTTGGTATATGGGCTGAACTATGTGCCACCAGACACTGGCTCTGAATCATTTGTATTTGAATCGCTAAACTTGAATAAATGCACCGAAAGAACTATACAATTTGACTTGGAATTCCTCACGAAAAATGTATCCATCCACTCGAGTCAGAAGGCAGGATCCACCGTAAACCGAGTGCCAGCCAATTCAGAATATTTTTTCACATTGAGTTTTACAAATACAAATTACAATCTTTTCAAACAGACTCAGACGGCTTGACTTTTCACGCTTTGTTTCACAAGTAAAATTACTGATTTCTTCCAAATTCAGTTTATGTTGACCAAAATCCAGCTCCTTGGGGATGAGCAGTCGATTGCAGAGCTCAGATCTCCGCTTTGTCCATTCCGCATCCACAAAAAAATAAAATAGATATATCTCAACTGCTCTGGTTGCAATCTGGGATTGCAGACTGCTGACCGCGAACAACTTCCTGTGAGACAGCTCATGCGCCAACGTCGGGTAAAGGTGACCACAACACACGTAAGAGGTCCAGTGCACCTTGCTGTGGGGTCTGGGCCATATTCAGAGGCACTGAAGTGACTACTTGGCACACACGTGTCTAGAAAGGTTGGCCTAGTGTAGCAAGTTTGTCCTCTGACAAGGGGCATTGGATGTGAAGGATGTACAGTGATTGACAGGAAAATAAACATATTGGGATTTTTTTTTTGGTTGTATGTTTTTTATTCTTATAGGCCCTTGAGTATCCTAGGCCTCTGGGCTTTTTCAGCGCAGGTAAGCCCTGTCTGAAACACATGAAAGAACCTCATTTTAGGGGCTCGTAAACATACTGATTCGAGCGGTCCGCATGTCGCCTCGAGTGTCTCGTAAATGGTGTGTCAGTCTCTGTGTGTCAATGTATGCGTCCAACCTTTGGAGAGCAACTGGAACCCTCGTTTGCACAAGAGAAACTGCAAGGGAAGTGATTGTAGATGAACCTGGGGTGTAAATGAAGGAATGAGTCTAAAAATGTCATACATGTGCGTAGTGCGCATCCATGTCACTCTATGCGCTGAGAGGAGTACACGATTTCTCAAGATCGGAGTTTAGAGGGAACATTTGTCATACCTATCAATCACAATGCATGGTAAAATCTGGTGTTGCCCAAGATTATATCGGTCAAATTTAAAAACAAAAAATGAAACTATCTCAAAAACTAGATGTGCGAGTAAAAAAATAAAGGCATTTTTAAAAAATCTGCGTCAAACAAACCTTCAATAACACTTAAAGATATAGACTCAAATTTGCTGTTAACGAGTGTAATCGTTAGATGTAAACATTTTCCAAATGTAGGCCTACTTGCACTTATTTGCACAAAACAAAGGGTAAACTTTTGGAAGCCACAAATGTATGCATTGGTCCTGCCCACTTGAGATCAAATTGTGGTGAATGTGTCTTGTGAAATAAAGTGAGTTTAAAAAAAATATTTAGACTTTTTTTTTCTTTGGATTTCAAATTGAAACCAGGCACAAGTTTTGGGAAAGGGTTCCAAAAGATTGTATAAGAGAAAATTGCGTCAGGAAATGATAATGAGAGTGACTCGCTGTGGCGATCCCTGTTGGGACAAGTCAAAAGTTGCAACATCTTTGTACATTTTGGGAATTACTGGGGAAATGTTGGAAACAAAATTTGTAAGAAAATGTTGAGCAGTTTTCCTAAGTCTGAGTTGATGTTTGAAATCAAGTTTTTAGTCTTCCTAAAATACATAAAAAGTGATTCGAAACCTTTTCTCTTTCTTTCCAATTTGTGTCCAATACACTTGCTGGTGTCATGATTGTGTTCCTGTGTGTCTCCAGCAGGTATCAGAGGAGGGTCTTCCCTCCAGCGTGCACACCTGCTGCCAATGTTTCATCAGTGAACCATGTATTAAAGCAGGGGTCCCCAACCGCCGGTCCGCGGACCGTTACCGGTCCGCAGGGCATTTGGTACCAGGCCGCGCAGAAAGAACTTGCCTTAATTCCGTTTTATATATTTGGGAATACGAAAGATGTTTTATCTAGAAAAATTACTGGATTCTCCGCTCCATCCGTCTGTGTCACGCTTCTCCGTCACGTGACCGATTACGCTAAAAAACAAAACGCCGGAGCTCGCAAAATGAGTAAAAAAAACTGCTGGAGATCGCAAATGACGGCGGCCTTAAAAGTATGTTCGAGACAACTGGATTAAAGTTATGACTGAATACTCTGAGATCGCCACAATAGCACTGTTGCTATTTCCGACATCCTACCTGCGTGAGGTGGGGGTTTTCTGCAGCAACGGTGACTAAAACAAAATTACAAAGTAGACTGGACATAAACCACACACTTAAGGTGTCATTGTCTCCTATTACCCCGAGATGGGACCGTCTGGTTGCAGAAAATCAAGCTCGGGGCTGTGGTGAGTCCTCATTTTCATGCACTTTGAATTTGCGATGTATCGTATTTTGAAGGCATTAAACATTACCATAGCGATCAGAGTGTTGCGGACAGATTAGACGCTCCTTGTGTTTATTATTATATTTCGAAAACACCACAGTTTTCATGCAGCTCATACCATATTATTTTGTTGTATTATTTCTGCCACACCTTAAATGCCGGTCCCTGAAAATATGGTCTGACATAAACTGATCCGTGGGGCAAAAAAGGTTGGGGACCCCTGTATTAAAGGACTGCCTAATTGTCAAGTCTCCGTCAGATTATTGACCTTGTTTGCTGCCCATGCTCAAGCGTTGTTTTATAGACCTCTCGAGCTCGTCATTGTCATTTTTGCTCTGTAGTCTCTTGCTAATAAGTATTGATATTATTTTGTTCTCCCCGTGCCAACGTGGGTTTTCTCCGGGCACTCCGGTTTCCTCCCACATTCCAAAAACATGCATGGCAGGCTGATTGGACACTCAAAATTGTCCCTAGGTATGAGTGTGAGCGCGGATTGCTGTTCGTCTGTGCGTGCCCTGTGATTGACTGGCAACCAGTTCAGGGTGTACCCTGCCTACTGCCCGAAGATAGCTGGGATAGGCTTCAGCACCTCCGGCGACCCTTTGTGAGGATAAACAGGATTGGAAAATGGATTGAAAATAATAGAGCAGATTTCTCTGGAGTTAATAATATACATTTATCACCTTCACTGAACTTAATTCAAAGAGGCATGCTCTTCACTGTTGGGCATTTTGCGGAATAAAAATTGGTCAACTGGATAACACATACAACATGTAACTAGCAACCACTATTGCCTCCGCTTCTAAAATGATGGCTAAGCGCCTGCTACTTCAGTGCATTCATCAGCAGTTGCTGGAACACTTCAAGATCCATTTTCTTCAAAATGGTGACCTTATGCTCCTTGTGCAGCGCGTCAATGTAGTCCAGGACCATCATGCCTCTGGTGTTTTTTCCCTCCAGCTCCACCGTAACGGCCACCTGCAGCAGCGACACCACGTATGTTTCTTCACATCTCATCTTTCTGATGGAGCCGAATGCACCTTATTAAGAATCGAAGAGAAGCGCTGACCTCCTCGCTTTCCGTCACCACATTGTCACTGATGGCTGCAGCCAGAGCGTAGGTGTCGCACGTGTTGAATCCAGGTCCTGACACCAGCTCCTTTTGATACCGATCTGTCTGAACCATCTACAAAGCCAACAGGTTAACCTGTAAAGGTGGGGATCTATAGAGTCTCTTCAATGTGTCGGAACATTGCAAGCTTAAACATAGTTGACATGACGTGTAAATGGGTGCTACGCAAAATCATCTTTACCTTGCGGGTGTGTGCATAGATACTCTGCATAAAACGAGCCTTTGGAGTATTTTGGGCCAGCCAGGTATCACAGAAGGACTAAGGCACACAAATACATGGAGATATGATTTTCTTTCTATGAGCATGGAACGCTCGTAGAAAAAATTTTGCTTCCTTTCAGAAATCACTAGAAGTGACATATGCTCCTCACCCACGGCAGGCTGTTCCTGCAGCTGAACTCCCATGAGGCGATTGTGGTGGGGCAGGTGCAGCGTTCCAGAACAATGTAGGCGGCCTCAGGGTCTGCCAGAAAGTTAAATTCTCCACACACGGTCGTGTTCCCTCTTGCTGACGTGTAAGAAAACACAGGTGTCCGTCATGCTCAACATCTTGGTGGGCAGGCAGCATAAATGGCAAACGGTTTAACGGGCCAGTTACATTCTATGTTGCCTCCCATGATGTAGATGCCCTTCAGTCTGGCGGGCAAGGACGGGTCCATTTTGACAGCAAGTGCCAGGTTGGTGAGGGGCCCTGTTGTGACCAGGATCACCTGCACAGGGAAATCGCATTACGCTTCACATTTTTACATTGTATTGCTTGACAAGCCCTTTAAAATTAATTAACTGTAAATTGAATGATGAAATCATTTTTTGTCGCATGATTGTAAAAGGCAGGGATCAAATCTCGGAATACTGTACTACTCTGGGAGGGGGAAAAAATCTAGTATACAACATAGCCAGAGGCTCCAATTTAATCATCCCTCCATCGCTTGGCCTAATTAAGGTAACAGGTGAGCTCAAGTTTATCGCAGCAGACTTTGCTTTGACTGGATAATTTACATCTTAATTTTACTTGATATAGTAGTGCTATAGGCTACATAAGATCAAAGATCATCAAGAAAAAAAATATTTCTGATACCTGTATAGTACTAGGACATTTTGAATGGGACAACTGACTCTTGCAAGGTGGAAAGCACCATGGTTTGAAGTTGGAATGCTTTGAATTGAGCATGTGACACAAGAGCTGAGATGTACCCAATATTTTTGCCAATATGGCCGCCCCATTGAGGACGCCGTCAGACATGAATCTGTGGTGTACCTAATGGCCAACATAACCGCCAAGTGTTGGGATTATTCGTCCATCCATTATCTGAACCACTTAACCTCACAAGCGTCACGGTGCGTGCTGGAGCCTATCCCAGCCGTCTTCGGAGAGTAGATACACTTTGAACTAGTTGCCATCCAATCGCAGGGCATATATAGACACACAATCACACTTGGGGAAAATTTGGAGTGTCAATCAACCTACGATGCATGTCTTTGGAATGCGGGAGGAAACCGCAGTACGCGGAAAAAAACCTACGCAGGCACGGGGAGGACACGCAAACTCCACACACAGCTTCTGCACTGTGAGGCGGCCGTGTGAACCAATCGACACCGTGCTGCCATGTCTGAATTAAGGCAGGTTAAATGACATTTAATCGAGACAAAACCTCAGGAAAAGGTGGTAAAAATGAACATTGTGGTCAATGGAGGCATTGTCTGACATCTCCACGCTAAAAGTCAAATCAAAGTTACAAAATAATGTTTTTGCAACACAATATTTTTCTGAAACAAGACCCTTGTGACTACAAAATGTCCAAAAATGATGCAAAATGAGAAAATATTGTGGGGATACTTATGGACAAGAATCCTGGGTTTACCTATTTTTTGACTCCACTCACCTCCCCGGGATTTTGGTTGGTAATGGAAATGATGGCTTCCACAGCATTGGTCTTCTGCACCAGTTCCAGGCCCGGGGCATCTGGATCGGGGGCATCCCCCAGCCCGTCCTTCCCATGAAAGTCTCCTGCATGTATTTTGTTGCACAGTAGAGGCTCCTCAAAGCCGGGGTACACCTTTATCTATGATGCATGACATTGCTAAGTTTGAGCCCAAGAACCGGCAACTATTTAACATGCATGCAATGAAATGCTCACATCGAGCCTGTTGCAGATTTTCAAGACGCGGAGGGTGTTCCTCAGGGCGTTCTGTAGGGGAGTGTTGCCGTGAGTGCAGGTGATCCCCAATATCTCCACGTTGGGAGCTGCCAGGGCCATCATGATGGCCTGAGCATCATCCACCCCTGTGTCCACATCGAGGATCAGCCTCTTCATTGTTTCTGGAAGAAGCAGAGCGAGGATACTTGGCAATGACTCATGGCCGCAAGGTCATGAAAATCCTCTCTCAACGCACATTCACAGCTGCAACAAATGAAATCATCTCGCTATGGGTATGGGTCACATTTGTGTTTATTTAGTGACCAAACAACATCCCTGTGATATCTTCAAGAAGGAATGTAAAAACAGCTCACGGTTGCTTTAACTCTGCTAAAAATAACGGGGAAGCGCCTTTTTTGTGTGCAACTTTACATCTCAAAAGCACTCAAGAGAAACGCCAAGAGACCTCCACACTATGAAACAAACAGGCCGCAAAAGAAAAAAAAAAGACAATAAAATGCGAATCAACCACACAAAAAGTTCATAACAACTCACAAACTTCACTGGAAGCTAAGTTTAACCTTTTCATGCACCCTGTAACCCGAGAACATGATAAGATGTCCCTTCTAGTAACCTCTGTGCCTGAAAGGGTTCATTTATGTTATTTTTTTAAATCTATGCAAGTTTGGACCACAGATATGTGATTAGTCCAGAAAGGGTTTGAAAAGAAGTTATTCAGTAGGTTTTGGAGAGAGGGCTGGAAAAATAAATCAGCTCACCTGCCAGGCAAGATCTTATGATGGTATAGACTACCGGTACTAGAGTCTCTCCAGTGAGGAAGTGTGTCTTTGTTGTGCAACATCCTGCTTTATATACATGGGTGGAGCTAGGGTGAGGCAATGTGGGGAGGATTGCACAACAGCCACCAGTAAACACAATCTATGCTGGTTTTTGAGGAAAACCTTTTTAGCAACGAAAAAAAAAAGAAGCCTGAAACCGTTAATTCAAGTTACATAAAATGAGACTCCACATTCTCTTCTGATCATAATTACAATGATTTAACGATTTAAGTCATATCAATAAACACACCCGAGGTAAAGACGGTTTGATGCGTAGAAGCAAAGCGGAAAGTGAGCCGGTCTGTCATTCTTCAAAACCACTAAGTGCTTTTTCCATTTCTGTATTTGCAAATTAGTCTTGTTGATTCGAAAACAACACGGTCTAAGTTGAACACTGTATATTTTTGGAATGCTCGGTTGGAATGAGAATGAAAGTGTCATATCTGTTCAACATGCAGTTACAGTACATGCGGCGCCCTGTTTTTCTACAAAGCCACAAAGGTTTTATTCTTCTGAGTGCTCATATGACGCTCATGCTGCTACGTCCGCCCAGAGAAGCTGTCAGGCAACTGTATTTGGGACTTTTCAGTATTTTTGCCTCTGCCAGACTGCCACATCAGCACGTTAGGCCTGACTCTCATTCCCCACGTTGACGGGACAGAACTACGGTATTCACAATCTGGAGCCAATCAGTTCTCCTACTTGCTTGGCATCAAGCTAAATGAAAGCTTTATTTAAATGTGTTTCTTGGAGAATAAGAATAATAATAAGAATAAGAAAACCTTTATTTGTCCCGCACTGGGGAAATTTGCAGTCTTCAGCAGCAGAATTGGAGGGGGAAGGGGGGTGGGGTAAAAAGAAAAACAAAGTATTGGGAAACATCCTCTATGGCAATGTCGCCTGGTGTGCCCCACTCTGTCTCTTACCCAGAATCAGCTTGGACAGACTCCAGCTTACCCGTGATCCTAATGACAAAAGTGCTATTAAAAAATGGATGGAATGGACACGACAGGTTTCAGATTGACATGTTGTGAGTTATATATGGTTATGTTATGCTTCGTGATACCTGCCATAAATCTGTGTCCTTACATGATACGAGGACCTCTTATAAGAGAGCCTGTGGCCAGTTCATTCCACAGCTGCTTGTGTGCAGCCAAGCGGGAGCACACATCTGTTTTGGTCATATGACAACCACACCCACACAGAGTTTCTCAGTTATGGACTTGAAAGCGGGACTGGATGCAATTCCAGAGCAAAAGCAACACTTTAAATGCTGCATCCAAAGCATCTCTCAAAGCCACAAGTTAGGAGCTCATCTGTGTGACGGCGGGAGCTCCTCCGTGCCGTTCCAAAGCCCAAGGCTTTGGAACAGTCACAGTCGTATTCAAGTACCCTTGTTGACAAAATGGAAAAACGTCAACCAGCTCAGCCGGTTCCAGATGCTAGTCTGCTTACTGGATACTGAGCATTGAGTAAGGCACCGTTCCCCCTGCTCAAGAAGTGCGGCACTCTTTGCTATAAGGGACCGTTAAGATTACATCTCATACAAAATGCTTTCACTCACACTAGTGGAATTTTTTTTCGCTCACTTCCACAACGGAAATGCTCCCACACACATTATTTTCACACGACAACTGATTTTTTTCTCCCCTCTCATACACTACTAAACCACGCACTCAAAACATTTTGGGCTCACATACACGTATTGGGCCCCAAATTTTGGTACCAGGCCGCGCAGAAAGAACTTGCCTTAATTCCGTTTTATTTATTTCGGAATACAAAAGATGTTTTATTTAGAAAAATTACTGGATTCTCCGCTCCATCCGTCTGTGTCACGCTTCTCCGTCACGTGACCGATTACGCTAAAAAACAAAACGCCGGAGCTCGCAAAATGAGTAAAAAAAACTGCTGGAGATCGCAAATGACGGCGGCCTTAAAAGTATGTTCGAGACAACTGGATTAAAGTTATGGCTGAATACTCTGAGATCGCCACGATAGCACTGTTGCTATTTCCGACATCCTACCTGCGTGAGGTGGGGGTTTTCTGCCGCAACGGCGACTAAAACAAAATTACGAAGTAGACTGGACATAAACCACACACTTGCGGTGTCATTGTCTCCTATTACCCCGAGATGGGACCGTCTGGTTGCAGAAAATCAAGCTCGGGGCTGTGGTGAGTCCTCATTTTCATGCACTTTGAATTTGCGATGTATCGTATTTTGAAGGCATTAAACATTACCATAGCGATCAGAGTGTTGCGGACAGATTAGACGCTCCTTGTGTTTATTATTATATTTCGAAAACACCACAGTTTTCATGCAGCTCATACCATATTATTTTGTTGTATTATTTCTGCCACACCTTAAATGCCGGTCCCTGAAAATATGGTCTGACATAAACTGATCCGTGGGGCAAAAAAGATTGGGGACCCCTGGATTTGAGGACAAGTGGGGTAACATTTCCTTACCCAATATTGTATGTGCTACGTGGGAAAATCACAATACAAATATGTGATTTTAAAAAATGTTTTAGTAACTGTCCATAATCTGCACTTTTGGGTCCCGACCTACCAGTTGAGAATCACAAACACGTTTTGTTTGCCTCCAGGCCTCATTGGCATTTGGCATTTTTGACATACCGGTACTTGCAGTTGTGCTTCATATGGATCTCAGTCCCCGAAACTTACTGTACTCTTTTTACCCAGACTTGCAAGATGTGTTCTCCATGTGGCAAAATGTTATCCGCTGGCCTTTAAAACAGGATATAAACCTAACGGCAATCAAGCTCCCCTTGAGACAAATGTCTCGGATGTCTCTAAAACATTTTTTTTTTTTGTCTGAGACTTTTTTCATAACCAGTGAACAGTTCCTCAAGAAATCTTGGCAAATTTAATGAAATACCTGAAGGGAACAGCTGACAGCATTAAGAGTGCAAAGCAGGAACATTGTGTTCATTTGCGGAAGCATGTAAACAAACAGCAATCTTTCTTTTTTGAATCAAGATTTTATTTGGCTTCTGAAACACATTTCAATGTTCCCATCTTAGCTGTTGCAAGTCACCCTACTTGAGTGAATTGGTGAGCATCTGCTTAAACTTCTCCAAGTCGACCTTCTTCATGATGGTGACCTTGTGTGTCTTCTTCAGCAGGTCCATGTAATCCAACACCATCATGCCTCGGGTACAGGCCCCGTCCAGCTCCACTGTCACAGCCACCTAAAATACCAGCACAGGCAGTGAAAAAACTCAAACTCAACTGAGAAGGAAAGGCAGCTGTCTTTTACCTGCTCACTCGCTGTGACGAGGGAGTTATCGAAGGCGGCGGCCAGGGCATAGGTGTCGCAAGAATTGAAGCCTTGTCCTGCTGTGATTTCCTTCTGGTAGTCCGCTGACTGAGATTTCTGGCATTGCGCGAAGAGTAATAATATGCCCAGAAATGCATGTGAATCCTCACATCCATCCATCTCATTTCATTTTCAGGGCACCAAATCCAACCAGGACTTTCTAGACAGTCCAGTTGCGATCGATTCAATGCCATGAGAATAAGCACATAGATGTCAATCGAATCCTGGTCGTGAGTTGAGCGAACTTGAATTGTACCGCTAATTGCTTGTATATAAAACATGTTGTTTTCTGTGGGTATTTCAATTTTGAAGTAGCAATTGATTTGTTCGCTGCCTCTTTCTGAAAATCTGTCTACGTGAACCTGTATGTCCCTTTTAACACATGTGCTGCAATGCAGCCCTGACTCTTATCGTCCTGGAGAGGCATGAAATGTTTTTCATGAAGGCAGCTTTCTCAGTCTTCAGCGAAAGCCACTGGTCACAAAAGGACTGAGGAGGGAAGAGAGAAGGCAAAAAAGTCAAAGCATAAAAAAAAAAGTGACCTATTTAACTTCAAGGTGAGGCGTACCCATGGCAGGCTATTACTGCAGGTGAACTCCCAGGAGGCGATGGTGGTGGGGCAAGTGTAGCGTTCCAAAACAATGTGTCGGCAACAAAGTTGAACTCCCCGCATGTTGCGGTGTTACCCCTGGCTGTACGCATCACATGGCATGTCATGCAACAGATCACCGAGGGGGAAAACAAAGGTTCAAATGCATGTTTGGAGAGGAGAGAGCCGTACACGCAATGTTGCCTCCCATGATGTACAGAGCCTTTAGCTTCTTGGGAAGGGAAGGGTCCAGTTGCACTGCGACTGCAAGGTTAGTCAACGGTGCCGTGGCCACCAGAGTCACCTGCGGTATAATTACGACACATCAAGCTGTGACTCTCACTCTGGCATGTAATCATGATGAAAACTAGCCTCGCTTGTCTTACCTCTCCTTGGTTCTTCTTGACCATTTTGACTAAGGCCTTCACACCATTTTTCTTCTGTACCAGTTCCAATCCCGGAGCATCTGGATCTGGGACATCACCCAGCCCGTCCTTCCCATGGTAATCACTGGCATGTTGCTTGTTGGACAGGATGGGCTGCGAGCATCCTGCGTACACTGGGATCTTTGGATTCGATGGCTTATCAAAGCTCCATAGCATGTACGAAGTTTAGTCACGCTTGAAATGGGGAGCTACTTACATCCATCCTGTTGCACGCTTTTAAAACCCAGAGGGTGTTCTTCAGGACTTTCTCAAGGGGGGTGTTTCCATGGCAGCAGGTATATCTCCACACCAGGTGCTGACAAGGCCATCATGATGGCCATCGCATCATCCACCCCTGTGTCCACATCGAGGATTATCTTCTTTTTCATCCTGCATCCAAGCACAACAAACCAGTCATTTGCTGGGTCTGTAAGTCTCTGGGAAGTGAAAGGGCTTCATGTTCAACTGATCTTAAAGTGTCATGGACCGGGAGGTCTCAGCGATATGAGAATGTGGTTAAAAAAATGCATTTCCAAAAGAGGCAAAAGCGAATTCAATTAACCATGCATGCAGATTCACATGTATTAAGTATGAACGCTCACTGAAGAAAAAATCCTTCAGGTTGTAACAGAAATACATGAGGAAGTCCAATTCTGACAGTAAATAAAAAGACAAACGGTGGAAAGCCTGTTGAACAAGCAAGGGTTATTCAATTGAAAGGAATCCTCACCTGGGGGAGAAGTCGTTGTTCGTTGGAGAATGATCTGCAATTGCTGCCTGTAAATGTGAAAGACCCTCTGACAGGCAAAACAGCCTCTTTTTATGAGCTTGAGTTTCTTGTGCAAAAGGCACCATCCAGGCCTGGAAGGGTACAAAATATTCTTACAAACACTGAGAGGCTTGAGAACGCATATTGAAATCATTTATTTGGTACTTAATTTTAAATAATTCATCATGTTGAAAAGTAGAGTTTATTAAATCACCTCTCACCATGGTGCCTGCAGTACTTACGCCAGTGTGTCCCAATTCAAAACCACAAGAGAGATGTGAAGTTAAGTCTGCATTTGGTTTGGTGGTGCAGATGCAGAGATGCATGCATTTTCCATGTAGAAGATTACAGATAGCCATTTTGTTTATTGAGATACTTTATCTTATTAACAACAACACCCTGCACACACTTACTGCTTTAGAAGGGTTGTGCAAACTTCCGCACTATGTTGGCAGCCAGCCAGTTGATGACAATGAGAAGGCTTGTTTTTCATCTTCTTTTCTTTATACCTCATTCAGTACAGCTCAGAGGAGGATGACTCTCGTCACGACTTGGACACGTGTCAACTTAAGCCGCTAATTGTTAGGGTGTGGACAAAATCGAATGTTTTTGGATTCCACAAATGCAGGCTCCGACAAGTGCCATAATAAAATATTTATGACAGAAAAATGCATCGACAAAGTACAAACCGAAATTGCTGGTCACAAGAAGCCAAGAAAAACAAGGCATGAACAAAAAGCGCTTGCAAAGCCAAGGTACAATCGAACACTGAGACCACACAAACAAAATATCAAAAGTCCAATAACGCACAACCAAGGATTGAGACCAAATTAAAGGAATAATGAAAATACTTACATAGGTCTATGACAAAACGAGAGCGACTACAAAAGATATCGAGAGGTCTAAAATACAACATTTGAAGCATAACAGCGAGCAAGGTCAATAATCTGACAATGACGAGGCAGTTTGGCAGTACATGGCAAGGCTGGATTGGAAATCGCGGCACAGGTGCGCCTGCTGCCCTTCACTCCAGCCGGAGCTGGAACACAATCAAGACAGAACATGACACAAATGTGATGACATGCTTGGCAAAAACTTATGAAACTCTTGATACACTTGGCATTCATGCGACTTGACTTGATTTGGACTTGACCTCCACGTAAGGGCATGCAGAGGGTGAAGCCAACGGGATGGGCATCCACTGGGGGAGAGTTGCGTTCACAGGTCCTCTCCCACCCTCTCACCCGACGACAGAAATGTAATCAGATTAAGAATTAAAAATCACAAACACATTCATGCACATGTCGGCGGCCATTTCTACTGGGATTTAGGATTTTTTTATGTCTGGCAGAAGCCTGAAAATGGAATTCAAACAGTTCATAATTCCCTTCACATGTTCCAGTCCCAGCAAAAGAAAAACAGCCCCAAAGCATGATGTTGTCACAATCATACTTCACTGAAGATCTGGTAGGTACTCTTTTGGTGAGGAGCAGTGTTGCGTTCACGCTCAACATGCATACCTGTAGGAAATACGGCCAAAAAGTTCTACCTTGGATTCCAGCAAGGCCAAGTTGGCCTCTAAGTAGCAGCCTGCTGTGTAGACGCATTTGATTTGTGGTTTATGAAATGTCCTGATGCCAGCATGTCTGCGCGAAAGAATGTGAATACACAAATTGCCTGTAGAGGCTTCTCACATGACAAGTTCACACTCTTTATCAGAGATTTGCATTATCATACTTTGCTGAGAATAAGCAGGTCTTTGTCAAAACAAAGTGGAGAGATTCTCTGGTGATTCATTTGCTTTGAAGTTAGGCGAGAACATATATGATGCGTAGGTCTGGGCTGTGGGGATCTTGGAGATGAGGAGACATGGTCCACTTGTGGGATATTAAAAAAACAAAAAACAATAGAGTCAAAGACGACCTCAGCTACAACAATGCTGAACGTGCATCTAAAGCACCTAGCCCCCAGGGAATGCACAAGAACAGGATGTGAGTGAACGCAGCATGCAAGCACCACGTTTCACAAGCAGCCATAACGAAGACTGGTAATATACTGTCTAGAGCAGGGGTGGGCAAACCTTTTGGCTCAGGGGCCACATTGACTCCTAAAATCTGACGGATGGGCCGGGTCAGCACAAGGTGGTACATATTAAAAACTGCATATGTTGACAGTCCATACCAAACATCAACAGAACAAGCATTAAAGTATTAACATACTATTTTTAATGCGAACAGTGAAGCAACTATGGTATCTGTCCTGTATGAATGCCCAAGTATGTTAACAACAGACATGTGTGACAACACAAGCAACAGGGTGCAACAACATATTGCCCAAAAACTGTTTATAACGCAAAAGCTGCAGTACAGTACAGTACAGTACAATACAGTATAGGTATATGAACAAAATATAACAAAGTTGGGACTATTTGCTACAAAATGAGACGAGTAAGGGAGCTGGAAGCTTTTCTTTCCACTCACTCACTATCTTTAACTTGACCTCCCCTCGCTCACCACCCAAGACAGCGTTGGTCAGCTGATATCGTGCGTTGAACTTTTGAAATCAGCCACGGGATGCTTCGAAGTCTTCGATGCTCATAGTCAGCGCTATGGGACTCGCCTCCTCTCTTATGAGCGGTCCAGTATGCTGAAAGGTTTTAGCACGATAACAGTCAAACCATTCCAGGAAACGTTCATTCACTTGACTGTCCGTTGAGCTGCAAGCGATTCACTCTGAGCATGACAGAATCGGACTGAGCAAGAATCACTTCCTTGTTTTCCAAAGTCTCGTAGATTTGAGTCTTTCTGACTCCAAGTGTCTTCTTACTGTCTTGTACCTGCTTTGTTTCATCGGATATGAATGAAATTAAAAACTTTAGCAATTCCAGTAAAACTCACTGCAATAAAGAGTCACTTACATGTCGCCATTTTGAATCCAATGATAAAAAAACGGCGTCGCGGCCGCATTTCTTCGGTCGTATCGAGCGGGAGTTGCTTGAGTTGGAGCTACTGCTGGCTTACGTATGGCTTCCAGGTACCGGAACTTCCGTTGTTATGAATCGATCGTTAATGTAATGTAGTAGTAGAAAAATTAATGCATATGTTTTTTGTTTTTTTTCTGGAATTTCCGTTTGACAGAGTTCCGCAGGTGGTAGATACGATTTCTCCCTCTCTCTCTCCCTCTCTCTCTCTCTCTCTCTCTCTGTCTCTCTCTCTCTCTCTTCATCCCCCCCCCCCTCCCTCCCTGTGCTCTGCAACTTCAAGTAACTGCGCCACCTGGCGTTGAAAGGCCTGTCATACAAGTCCAAATGAAATGAATGCAGTCATTCACATCAAACCTTAATTGTATACCAACATTCAGCGGGCCGGATTGAAAAGACAAATGGGCCGGATCGGGCCCGCGGGCCGTAGTTTACCCACCGCTGGTTTTGAGGTTTATGGTTAATATTACATTTGGTGTGTTATTTCAGTCTGGTTCTTAATACACAGAGGAGGGCATTCCGTCAGTACTTGACAGAAGGTCAAACAGTCCGTCACTGGCCGATGCCCGTTTTGATCACGAATGAGGGATAACGGGAAATTCATAAAATTGACCGACTAAGCAGAGATTGAAGTGCGTTTTCATCCGTCTCCTGAATCATCACTAACCGGATCAGTACTGAAGGATCTTCTCATGTTTCACTGACGACTGACTGAAATGCACTGTGTGGCAGACGTGTTTGTTCGCGGTGGTGAATTGAACACGGTTGCTTCTAATGGAGCGGAGAACTGGCTCCTCGTCCTCCAACAGGTGAAGAAAAGAAGTTGGAACATCACTTATCCATCTGGTTTGTTCCCATTGGGGCATTTATCACCCCTGCAATGCAATGAAAGCTATGAGCCAATGGCAATATCGGTTTCTTGACCATTGAGAAGTCTTTTTAGCAATCGTGTAGCAAAAATACAAATACAAGACATTTTGGATAGTGAACTCATCGACGGATGATATGTTACCAAGTGACAAAGAATCTTGCATGAAACATTGCTATGTGTGTTTCCCTTCAAACGAAATCCACTGTAGTGGCATGCAATAGCAGCAATGCAAAATTCACAGAGAAACAGCACATTTTGCTTGTGCAAAAATGGATTGCCAAGAGCAAATAAGTACTTGCAAGTAGTGTTTAAACTTGAGCTTATGCTGTTCGATTTTTCAGACATGAACCGTGAGAGAGTTCCACCCCATTAGAGACATCTGTTTGCACGACAAATTGTTAGTTTTCTAAATATTTAACAATACGTTTGTTTGTTTATGTCTTATGTGCATTATTCCATAATACACCGGTAACGTATTTTGATGTTTCGAATAATTATGAAATGAGAATTGTTAAGTCGAACCGCAGAACATGTGTTCACTGTTAAGGACCATCACAATTCTGTATTGAATTTATCCAAAAGGTGACATGGTTTGATCTGTTTGGTTACAACCCGGCTGGAGTGGAGGGCGTTCCCCCCCAGTGGCGAACCTGGCACTCGTTGCAATCATCCATCCATCCATCCATTTTCCGAACCGCTTGATCCTCACTAGGGTCGCGGGGGGTGCCGGAGCCTATCCCAGCCGTCTTCGGGCAGTAGGCGGGGGACACCCTGAATTGGTTGCCAGCCAATCACAGGGCACACAGAGACGAACAACCATCCACGCTCACACTCATACCTAGGGACAATTTAGAGTGCACAATCAGCCTGCCATGCATGTTTTTGGAATGTGGGAGGAAACCGGAGCACCCGGAGAAAACCCACGCAGGCCCGGG
The DNA here is from genome assembly GCA_018466805.1 of Hippocampus abdominalis. Classification (NCBI taxonomy): domain Eukaryota; kingdom Metazoa; phylum Chordata; class Actinopteri; order Syngnathiformes; family Syngnathidae; genus Hippocampus; species Hippocampus abdominalis. The sequence goes on along the minus strand of CM031694.1, from coordinate 3,337,536 downwards.
GAGAACATGCAAACTCCACACAGGGAGGCCGGAGCTGGATTTGAACCCGGTACCTCAGCACTGTGAAGCCGACGTGCTAACCACTGGACTACCGGGCCGCCTCGTTGCAATCACTGGACTAGAAAAGGACTCAGATGACGGCTGCACTCTTTCGGATTATTAACCTTGCTCGCTGTTTCTGCTTCAAGTGTTGTTTTCTAGACCTTTTGTCCATGCTCATGGTTTGCTCTTGTCCGTACTGATCTCATGTTCCTAAGTATTTTCGGATGTTGTGATTCCTCCTCAGTTTTGGTTTTCGCGTGAATTGATTTATTTTGCTATTTCCTTTTCTAGTGTATTCTGGTTTAATTATTACTTCGCCTTTTGCAAGCGCTTTGTGTTTATTCCACGTTTTCTTGGCTCTTTGTCTGTACTTTTTCGTTTCCCCGCTTTTCTATAAATAAGCACTACTGTTTAACCTTTTCTCCTTGTCTACGTTTGTAGGATCCAAACATCATTTGCTTTGTTTCCGGACCGTGTCAAAAGGGTAAATATGATCAAATACACCCAGAAAATCAATGCTGTTAATCCCTTTCTGATCTGGATATTGATAAAAAAACATTCAAGAACATTTGATCAAGTTGGTATGTTACCCACTGTTGGGGGAAGAGGGGCCTACTCTCCCCCGCGTGTTCGTTGAATTTCGGACGAGGAGAATGTTGGTACTTCAATCAGAGGCTGGAATCGATGACCAGTTCATTCGAAGCTTTTAATAACGGAATATTCCGGGCACCCGCGAATTACAGACATTGGCTGCGGGTCACGAGTGCGAAGCAGGAAGAGAATCACATCATTTTTATACTATCAGAAGGGCGGTCCCGAAACACAAAGTGTGATATCATAACCTTCGTTTCTCCTAAACCGATTCTCATCTTGGCGCATTCCAAAGTTTGTGCGTCTTCAGTAGGGAGTATTCCAATTCTAGGTGATGATTTGTTACAAGGGCGCCAAGCTACACTGCAGCTATGGGAAAGTTACACAGTATAACTAAATGTGAGCAGAATACAGACTTCACCACGCAGGCACAGAAGACCCTGTAAAGTCCATACAGGAAGGCTGGAGCCAGAATCGAACCCATGAACTCTACTGTGTGACTCGGAGGTGCTAACCAGTCGACCACTATGCCGCTACAGTCACACAATCATTCACAAATATCGAATTAATGAGAGGAAATCCACTATTGTGGAACCTATCAGACCTATATGTTGCCAGGTTTGTGGAAGGAATTAACCAAACACAAAATACTTCTTATGTGGGCTTTCTTACCGATTGAACATGAAAAAATGTACGCGTGCACAGCTATCTTCGCAGACATTTCGTCCTCTCTTCACTTCCTGGTTTGAGTCTCACTCACACTTGGTGTTTTCATGGGACTTAACCCTGCGCTATTCTGAAAGTGACACTGCTACATTTATGAAATGAGGCAGCATTCACTACAGCAATCCAAGTATTGTTCACCTGGTTACATATATAAAATTGTTAATAAATGGCGGGAACCTTAAAACTGCTGTATTAGCTCTGGGAACATATAACGCACCACAATATGGTGGCAGAATATATAAATATAAAGCCCAGGTTCTCTGTCATAGGGTAATATTCCTTCTTTGACACGTGTCTTGAACATATCTTCATGTCCTCATTTATTTTCCCAGCTTCCTCCCTGTATTCCTGCCATTTCTCCCTGTCTTTCCTGAAATACTCTTCACTTCTTTTCAGATCGGCGTCAGATCTCTCCTCTCTGTAGCAACACTGCATCCTTGCTGCACTTAGCAATGGAACCATTTTCTAACTGTTATGACTGTGACAAAGTTTGGCTCTTTGGGTCTTTGATGTTGTTAGTTGCCTTGTTCCTTTATTTGGTCACACGGGGCTGGGCTTGTTTTTCTCAAGGTAAGCTTAAGTTATTATTCAGTTGCCTTCCATGCCCTGCTGCGTCCAGCCCTGTGTCCATCCCAAATTCAGAACCATTGGAATCATATGCATCTTTAGTGTGAAGTCTTTGATCGGCACTTCATTAATCAGTCTTCAGGCAAGCTGCTAATGTCATGTCAGGTTCTCAGTCAGCAGCAGACAATGCCGTCGAGTTCAGGATGTTTTGCCAAGTGGATGGAACGTGGCTGGACAAAAAACAGCTTTCGTTTGCGGACTTTCTGAGGAGCTTCAAGATCAGCTTTCTACTCGGGATGAGCCAGAGTCTCACAAACAGTTAATCTCAGTGAACGTCGTTGGAGTGCCAAACCCACCTGCCCTTCCTCCCCTTGCGCCGCTGTTCCTCGACTGGTCACCCAGTCTTTCAGAAGCCCCAAGCCACCTGCTGCCACCGAGGAAGAACCCATGTAACTTGGCAGAACCCGCCTCTCCTTGGAAAAACACGCCCGGCAGGTTGCGTAGCGTCTTTGCATCTATTGTGGAAGATCCTGGTACTTCAACAATCAGTCAATTGTTCAGACATGAATTGTGAGGGAGTTCCACCCTCTGAGAGTCATTTGTTTGTACTGCAAAGTGTTAATTATGGAAGAATTTAACAGTACTTTTTGTTTATAATGCCTCATTTGTCCCATATTCCATGATACAACTTATTTTTATCTTCTGAATAATAATGAAATGAGAATTGCTAAGTTTTGTTTCAGTTCCGGATGCTGTGGAGGGCATATCCCTCCAGCAAAAACTGTATGTACAGTTTAACAGTCCTAAGGTATGTATTCTCTGTTTCAATAGTTGTGTCTCTAAAGTTAAACAAAAAAAGTTATATTTGCTGATGACACAATTTTATACTGCTTCAGAGAAAATTGCGTGTGGATTCTAAATACTGTGGAAAAATAATTGAATATATTTTTAAATGGTTTGACATAAATAAATTCTCTTTGAATGTCAACAAAACAAAGCATATTATCTTCGGTACCCGGCAAATTAAACACCAGGTCAAAATTATCATCAATTCAATTCCACAATCTTCAGCCTCATTACGGACTGTACTCAGAGATCGGGAGTACAGGGGACTGATGGAGGACTTCGTGTTCTGGTGCCTGCAGAACCAACTGGGCAATAAACTAGGCTGGTCTAACAACTTGGACGCTCTGATCAGGAAGGGACAGAGCATCTTGCTACTCAGAAAACTGAGCTCTTTTAGGGTTCAGGTAGACACTCCTTAGGACCTTCTATGACTCTGTGGTGGGCTCAGCCATTCATTATGGCAAAGTCTGCTGGTCAGGCAGCATCTCAGCCCGGGCCTGAGGGAGACTGGACCGACTGACTGGTCAGGTAGGCCAGCTCTGTCTTCGGCTGCTCCCTGACACTCTGGAGGAGGTGGGCAACAGGAGGATGCTAGCCAAGCTAAAAGCTATGATGGAAAGACCCTCCCACCCCCTCCAGGCCACCCAGACAGCACTTGGCAGCTCCTTCAGCCAGCGACTGATACACCCACGCTGCAAGAAGGAAAGGTACCGCCACTCGTTCCTGCTGACTGCTGTCAGGCTATTGAATAGACAGACCTGAATAACTGGACTCAGCCCAACTCACCCATTTTTAATATGCTTATATGTATATTTTATAATTTATATGTATTTATATAGTTTTTGTTCTCTATCTATCTATCTATCTATCTATCTATCTATCTATCTCTATATACACACACACACACACACACACTTCTACTTCTCCCTTTCATAATTTTGCTGCTGTAAATTGGGAATTTCTCCATTGTGAGACAAATGAAGGTTATATTGGTAACTACAACCTGTGTATCCTCACAAATGTCGTGGGCATGCTGGAGCCTATCCTAGCTGTCTCTGGGCAGTCGGTGGGGTACACCCTAAACTGGTTGCCAGGCAATCGCAGAGGACAAGAACAAACAAAGCTGTTTCTGTCTGTTTCTGTAACGGGTGTAAATTAATAGGACAATTCTGAAAAAGTTTAAAAATACTACATAATTACAATAGTACTACAAAATTATATAAATCATGTATTAACAAGAGAAACGGAACTTAGTATTCTACAGCCATTAGGTTTTAATTGATGAATAAGATTATCTATCCAACAAAACAATACAATTATTTGCAAATCATGTTTAACCTGTAAAGTATTAAATTGAATACACTACAAAATTTAAGATAAGATAAGATAAGATAAAAAACCTTTATTTGTCCCGCACTGGGGAAATTTGCAATTTTCAGCAGCAGAATTGAAGGGGGGGGGGGGGGGGGGGAAGAAAAACAAAGTATTGCATGCACAAATAAATGAAAAATAGAGCTGTACACAGTACAGAATGCAATAAAAAAAAAAAATGTCACTAAAATATAAATATAAGCATACATTCCAAAACATGCATGGCGGCTGCATGTCCCTATGCTGCGTATTGGCTGGCAACCAATTCAGGTGGCTGTGCTATTCCAGCACCCCCCGCGACCCTAGTGAGGATGAAGCGGTTCGGAATGGATGGATGGATAAATGTCACTAAAATGCAACTGCATGTATGGGTAAGGTGGCTGTGCTATTTACAATGTCAGTTTTTCATGTGTGTTTATTGAGCAGGCTGACAGCAGTCGGTAAGAATGAGCGGCGGTATCTCTCCTTCTTGCAGCGCGGGTGTAGTAGTCTCTGGCTGAAGGAGCTACCCAGTGCTGTCAGGGTGGGCTGGAGGGCGTGGGAGGGACTGTCCATCATACTTTTAGTTTCGATAGCATCCTCCTGCTGCCCACCTCCTCCACAGTGTCCAGGGAGCAGCCCAGGAGAGAACTGGCCCTCCTGACCAGTCTCTCCAGTCTGTTTCTGTCCCGGGCCGAGATGCTGCCTGACCAGCAGACAATGCCATAATGGATGGCCGAGGCCACCACAGAGTCATATATTTTGAAGATAAGATAAGATAAGATAACCTTTATTTGTCCCACAATGGGGGAATTTGCAGTCTTCAGCAGCAAAATTGGGAGGGGGGGGGGGGGAGAAAAAAAAAAGTGTTTCATTGCACAAAATAAATATTTCAGAAATATAAGTACAATATAAAATATAGCATTAGCAATTGAACTTAAATTTGAGCAAATAATTATATCTTTGAATTTTATGGCAGCAACACGTTCCAATAAATCTGGTACAGTATTTACATTTATTTTGGGGGCCCAGTGGCAGGCTGCGAGTTGCAAACGCTTCCTGGCACCCAATCGCTCTCTTGAAGTGTCGTTTCCGGTTTGGAAAAAAAAAACAATTCCATAAAATTGTGTTAACGTTTACAAATCGTTATAAAACATAATTAAAAAAACACTTAACTAGGTCGATTATTGTTGCGTATTAGCAGTAAAAAAAAAAATCCTAACACAGTCGTTTAACCGAGAGCGCGATACGTCATATGCTTTATTTTGAAATAAACCTTGAAGTCCAGTGGTGTCGTTACTACTGTTAACTTCATTCACTAAGGCTGGGTCACGCTCCAAAGCGGATGTTTTGTGCGTCGCCACAATGTGACAAAAACATGTGTTGCCTTAATATGGAGGCGCTTGGCAAAGGACCCCACGACAGCCACCTGCCGGGTAAGCAGGGGTTTGGAGCTTTAGCTTAAAGCGATGTCAATCGGTCGTGTAGGAAAGCTGCAGGGAGGTCGTGACGGTTCGGTTTGCAGTGACCGTGGACTCAAAATGCGCGCTCTCATAAAGCAGCACTTTTGCTCCTCCACAGGCCGAATTTGCATCGGTTTTAAAAGTGTACAAAATGTGTTTCAAGTAATGTTTGTTTTGAATGCGTCCCGCCTTTTATTTGTTGTCACTGGTGATCGTGACCCTGTGATGTCTAATGCATTGCAGCATCGGCGAGCCTGCAGGTGCCCCGGAAGATGTGAGCATTGCGATTTGGCAGTACAGAGGGAGCGTTTGCAGCTGCCTCACCATCCCTCATGGTACGTCTTTCATCCCACCCCTTCTTAAAAGTATGTCAAATATCATCTGTACAAACAACCCCAAAACATTTATTGGCTGCAAGTCACCGGAAAATACTCCAAGCGGACTTGGTCTGTTGAGAGAGCCTTGTGGACAAATGCAGTAGAAGAAGGTACTCTTGTATTATTGACAGCAGTGGGCAAAGTATAATAATGATCGGGAAATTGTAATTGGTTCGGGTTTGTCAGACAATGAGCGAAAACAGTCCACTGCAAAGTATGTTCAAAGGCTGTTGAAACCAAAACAAGTAGACAACAGAATATTATTTTTCATGATAACCGATGGAATTTGCAAAATAACAATGTTCAACATCATACTTTTATCCATGCATTTTCTGTTTTTATTTTTGTAAACTGGATATCAGATGAATTTGACCAATTCACGATGACGCCAACTTCCATTACCTTTAATAGGAAATTTGCCCGTACCAGCATGGCCACCATGTGGGACTGTCTGTTGATTGTGCCACAGTGCATTTACTGACATTGTGGCCGATTCTGGAACAAATAGATTTTTGCTGTTTTTCCATCCATCCATCCATCCATTCATCCATCCATCCATTTTCCGATCCACTTTATCCTCACAAGGGCTGCGGGGGGTGCTAGAGCCTATCCTTGCTGTCTTCGGGCAGGAAGTGGGGTATCCCCTGAACCGGTTGCCAGCCAATCGCAGGGCACACATGGACGAACGACCTTTCGCGTTTGAACTCACACCTAGGGACAAATTAGAATGTTCAATCAGCCTGCCGTGCAGGTTTTTGAAGTGTGGGAGGAAACCGGAGTACCCGGAGAAAACCTACGCAGGCCCGGGGAGAACATGCAAACTCCACACAGGGAGGCCGAAGCCGGCACTGAACCCACGACCTCTGCACTGTGAGGTCGACGGGCTAACCACTCGACCCCTGGGCTGCCTGCTGCTTTTCCATGAGCCCGGTGCACGGTGCACACTCCAGCATGTCAGGTTCTGCCATCACATTTCTCGAGTGGCGAGTCACAATATGGATTGCTGTTTCATGATGTGGCGACGATGCAAAGTGCAGCCCATCAAATGCACAGAAGCTTTCACGTCAAGAAGAAAAATCAGTTTCTGGGTTCAAGAAACTGGTTACATAAGTAATCATTGTCTTGGCCATCGTCAAGACAAAGATGCAGTTTTATCAGTGCATATATTTTGTTTTTATGGCAATATTGAGCCATATGTAAAGTTTCATATCTACCATTGGATGAAGTAGTGTAAAAGTAATTTCACATGCAGCACCTAAAGCTTGCCACCATTCCACATTCAAACCGAATGGAGAGCTGAGTCTCATTTATATGGTCGCCTCTGCAAGTCGTCTTCACTCTGCGGTGTCCGAAACCCACGGGTGGCCGCCGCCAAACCAAAGGCGGGGGACATGACTGTCTGCTCTGTGGCCGGAGACCTCTCATGCAAGTCAATGTGGTACTGTATTCGCTTGCAAAAATGTTTACCGCAAGCTTCTATATTTAATCACCCAGATGCCTCATGACCAATCACTGAGTACATCACACGACACGGGTTACGATGCTTCAAGACAGATCAAAATCAGTTATGAGACACGACCTTTGTTTGCGACATGTCTGTAGGCTCAAAATAAGGCTGCATTTGTGTAGTCTGGAGTTTGACTTTGAAACTTGTGACTGCGTTAACAAATCCATTAGTCCTTTCAATCTCATGTGCTGCAGTGTCTAGAAAAGCAACCCCCACCCCCCAAATACAGTAGAGCAATACCGGTATTTGTAATCATCAGTGAGGTAAACATTGCTAGGAAATCCGTGGTTGCCGTTAAACATGGATGACAATGTGCACATTGGAACTCATTAATGTTGTATTGTTTGTGCTGCTTTTGGAATGGAAAACGTATATTAAAAGGCTCATACAGTACTCGGTATTTTACTTTCGACATTACATTGAGGAGAAGCTGCGAAATCCCCTCAATGTGGGCGTCACAGCGTTTAGTGCAATTCGGTGTTGATTCGAGGATTTAAAAAAAGCGGCAGTTTGAGTCTTGTCCGTTAGAGGGTGCCATTGATTAAATTTAACGCCTTCCGATGAGGATGGACGTTGCGCCACCTCCTGGAGATATCGCTCACATAAAAAAACTCGCCACCGATTTTCATAGACGTGATGGCCATTTATCGGTGGCAAAATACTGATACGGATTTGCTTTCATTTAGAGTGCAGCTGTTGTGATGAACTACCTTCAATATGTTCTCCAGCTTGTCCAGATGAATTTGTTCTTTTTACCAGTACAGCTTTTTTTCAGTGTGTTACTTTTTACTGACTTCCTCATAATTACACTTTAACAAACATTACCGTGGCAGGATAATTAACATCCCACGGTTGTAGGATAGAAAAACCTCTCGATCACCAAGTGTGACATCGAAGAGGTTCTGTGTAGGGTTGACATTGTAACAAGGTATGCCAAAAGCCTCATGCTGGTGTTGACAGATTTATTTTCCTTGCCGATTAAGGTTCATCAAAACGAGGCAACCTATCTGTCATGTCATTGGAGTGCTGCTTGATATATTAGATTTTGTTTATGTTTTCAAGAACAAAGGTTAATTATGTTTGCTTTTTATTGAAGAGTATTGATTAAAAACCATTTTATTTGATTTTTTTAAAAGAATCGGGGATTTACTTATCATAGCATGTTGTATGAAAAATCTGCATTCAAGTCTGAGTCCTTTACTACACAAGGGAGTCAATTTGCATGAATGTCACCACATGTAAGGTGACCAATTGATTGTATCTTATTTTTACGACATAAACATCCATTCGGTAACTACCACCAAAAAGGCACAACGTGAGCCTTTATTTATCTCAAAATGGAGACATTCGCAATTTACTGCAGCCACATTTGGATGGATGAAAGTAGAAAAACATGAAGTAGTTGCATGCACAAAATAAATGTAAGCATTCTGTACACAGTAAAGAATACAATATAAAATATAAAATAGAAGACATAAACATATATGCAACTGCATATATGTTGCATAAGGTGGCTGTGGTATTTAAAATGGGTGAGTGGGGTGAGTCCAGGTTTTCAGGTCTGTCTATTCAAGAGCCTGAAAGCAGTCGGCAGGAACAAGCGGCGGTACCTCTCCTTCTTGCAGCACTACTGTATCAGTCTCTGGCTGAAGGAGCTGCCGAGTGCAGTCAGGGCGATCTGGAGGGGCGGGAGGGTCTCTCCATCATAGCTTCCAGTTTAGCTATCATCCTCCTGTTGCCCACCTCCTCCAGGGTGTCCAGGGCGCAGCCCAGGACAGAACTGGCCCTCATGACCAGTCGGTCAAGTCTCTGTCCCGGGCTGAGATGCTGCCTGACCAGCAGACTAAGCCAGAATGGATGGCTGAATCCACCAGTGAGTCATAGAAGGTCTTAAGGAGTGACCCCTGAACCCCAAAAGACCTCCGTTTTCTGAGCAGGAAGAGCCGACTCTGTCCCTTCCTGATCAGAACGTCCATGTTGGTTGACCGGTCTAGTTTATTGTTGAGAAGAACATCAAGGTACTTGTCAGAGGCCACCCTCTCTATGTCCGTACCCTGGATGTTCACCGATTTAGGTGAGGACTGATTCCTGCATAAATCCACAACCAACTCCTTAGTTTTCCCGGGGTTAAGCAGCAGGCATCAGTCCACAAAGTCCTCCGTCAGTCCCCTGCACTCCCGATCATCTCCTCCTGTAATGAGGCAGACGATCGCGGAGTTATCAGAGAACTTCTGAAGGTGGCAAGTTAGAATGATGTAGCTGAAGTCCGAGGTGTAGAGGGTGAACATGAATGGTGCCAGGACAGTCCCTTGTGGCGCCCCGGTGCTGCTGAGGAGCCTGTCCGACTCACAGCTCTTTGCCCTCACGTACTGTGGGCGGTTTGTGAGGTCACCTGTAATCCGTGATATGAGGTGATGGTGCTGCAGTTTGTCCCCCTGCAGGTTGGGCTGGATTGTGTTGAAGGTACTGGAGAAATCAAAGGACATGATCCTCACAGTGCTGCCAGCCTTCTCCAGGTGTAACAGCGCCGAGTGGAGGAGGTAGATGATGGCATCCTCCACGCCGATGCCGCGCCGGTAGGCAAACTGCAAGCGGGTCCGGTGACGAGCTCACGAGCGGTCGCAGGTAGGCGAGGACGAATCTCTCAAGCGTCTTCATCAGGTGAGACGTGAGCGCCACCGCTCTGTAGCCGTTGAGCTCCTTCGGGTAGGGGGGTCTTGGGCACTGGGACCAGGCACAAAGTTTTCCACAGCTGTGGAACTCTGACCATCTTCAGGCTCAGGTTGAACATGTGCGGGACAATGTCTATATGGTGCATGCATAATTAATCATGTCGATTAAATGTGCATAATTTGGAAACACAAGATGTGGCTCTTGTTAGGGGAGCGTGCTGCCTTTCGGGGAAGGGGTGTGTCATGCTGGTGATACCTTCCAGGCTCTCTCCAGCTCCTCTCTGAGCCCTCGGTATTTCTCGAGTTTCTCGTGTTCCTTCTTTCTGATGTTTCCATCACTTGGGACCGCTACATTCACTACAACGGCTTTCCTCTGCCCTTTATCTATGATCACGATGTCTGGTTGGTTCGCCATTACCATCTTGTCAGTCTCGATCTGGAAGTCCCACAGGAGCTTCGCTCGGTGATTTTCCAACACCTTTGGAGGTGTTTCCCATTTTGACCTTGGGGTTTCTAGTCCATACTCCGCACAGATGTTTCGGTAGACTATGCCAGCCACCTGGTTATGGCATTCCATGCAGACTTATGTGTTGGATCGTCTCAGGTGCCTCTTTGCACAACCTACACCTTGGGTCTTGTCTGGTCTGGTATATCTGGGCCTCAATGGCTCTGGTGCTCAGGGCCTGCTCCTGAGCAGCCAAGATGAGTGCCTCTGTGCTGTCCTTCATATATATATGTCTGTGTGTGTGTGTGTGTGTGTGTGTGTGTGTGTGTGTGTGTGTGTGTGTGTGTGTGTGTATATATGCAAACTTATGTCTCCAGATTTGGTAGGATGAGTAGGTCTTCCGAGAATGCTCCTGTTGACCCATTTCTATCCTTTTGGCTATAAAGAGTCTTCATCTGAGCTAATCGTTGGCTTCTTTCAGGCATTTTTTTCAAATATAGTCAAACCTCGGTTTTCGTCCATAACCCGTTCCAGAAGGCTGTTCGAAAACTGAAATTGTTTGAAAACCGAAACCACACTCTTTTTAAAATAAAAATGTTTACTGAACACGTCTGCTCACAATGGAAAGCAACACGAGGAAGCGTCACTTCCACGTCTACCCGAGGAAGCGTCACTTCCTTGTGTAAGGAAGGCGAGAGGAGTCAAATGGTGCATTCAAGTGCGCTCAGTTTGTTCGAGAACCGAAATTTGTTCGTCATCCGAGGCATAAAAAACTCGAAATTTTTGGTTGAAAACCGAATTGGTCGAGAACCGAGACGTTCGAAAACTGAGGTTTGACTGTAGTCCTAACATTGTTATAGTTTGTATATTTTTTATATATCTGTACTGTATGCTGCAGTTTTTGTGTTATAAACAGTTTTTGGGGAATATGTTGTTGCACTTTGTTGCTTGTGTTGTCACACATGTATGTTGTTATCATACTTGGACGTTCAGACAGGACAGATACCATAGTTGTTTCACTGTTCTCATAAACCAAAGTATGTTAATACTTACATGCTTTTTTTCTGTTGCTGTTTGGTATGGACTGTCAACATATGCCGTTTTTTATACGGACCGTATCTTGTGCTGACCCACCTGTCAAATTTTAGAAATCAATGTGGCCTCCGAGCCAAAAAGTTTGCCCACCCCTGCCCTAGAGCATTGATGTCAATTAGCAATGGTGGCGTCACAATTCTGCAAAATTCTGAACGGCTTCCTTCAAGATATTATTTTCAAAGACGATATACTTGATGGTTTCATTTCCCACTTGATGGTTGGACAGGCACCGCGAAGACCCAATTACTTGTAGACAAGCAGTCAAAAAGTCATTTTAAGATGTCCTTTTAAATCATGTACATCGCCAAACAAAAAAGGCAAAGATGTCTCTTTCCGAGTCAGCGGCCTGAAGTGTGCCGCCACAATGAGGACCTCACATAAAACTTTGTTAGTTTCCCCCCCCCCCCCTCCCCCCCCACACACACACATACACTCGCCTTCCCTCCCTTTGAGCTGAGCCACACTCCTCTTTATTCTTGCGTACTCTTAAAGGCCACGTCTCCTCTGTTTCTGCTTGACCCCCCCCCCCAACGTAGCCCCACCCTTCTTCTAGGCTGAAACAAAGAGGACAGAGACGGTGGCGCTCTGTAGCCAGGTGTTCACCACTGCTGCCCCGGGCCGTAATAGCCCCATCCCTCACCCTCCAGCTGCCCTCGCCGCCCTCCCATTGTGCGCTTTTATTGTGCGGCCGCCCGCCCTTCGTTGATTCATCGGCCACACAGGGGACACTCATTCAGATGTTTGTGCGTGTGGGTGTGTTTGTGCATGCATTGACTACGCGTGCCTTGGAGAGCGTCGCAGCTCTCCGACTCCCCCCGCCGTTATCTGCGTGCCTCATTGTGACACAGCCTCCCTGTGATTGGTGGACATGCGGGTGCTTGCAACCTGGGAATGGCTGACATTGTTCCTCCATCTGTTCTGCTTCTCACTGTCCAACGTGCCACTGTAGGGAAAACACCGATCTGCAACCGTCCCATTCGGAGTTCTTCTACACTTTCACCTGCAGACTTCTATCTAAGAATCTAAACATGTGGAAACTGGGTTGGAGATTTTTTTGTTGTTGTTCCCATCTTTGTACGCCGATGCACTGATGATCCTGTAAGTGAGTATGTGCGAGTCATGAGATGATGCATGCAGGCCTTCAATGCGATGTTCATGCACAGACATGCTGCCTTCCTTTGTGAGGCTGCGTGTTTTAGAAAGTGATAGTGGAGCTGATGTGATGTTCTTCATGCTACTTTGAGATGTGAAGTAATGCATCTCGGATGAATAAAACAAAGTTGACACTTGAGGTGAGCAAAGTGGAAAGTTTACATGTTGACAAAGGCTGGAAATTTCACTGCAGGTCCAACAGCCCCATTTCAATTTCAGGCCGAGGTCAGATTAATAAAATGTTTTTTTTTTACTTTGTTGTCATGTACATTTCAAGTGATGCGTAGCGTATCAGATGAGTGTCTTTACGTTCACAGTATGTATGTATGTAAATAACTCCACTAGCAGTAAAACAAATATTAAACATTACAAAGCTTTTGGATGGCCTCGGCTTACTCTTCCCATCATTGATTCAAATGAAGGTAACTATCAAGTGCAGTTTTTCACTCACATCCCACTAATGCTAAAACTATATAGGCTGTATATAAAGCTATGCTTTCTATTTTATTTTGTGTTGTTTCATCAGAGGCAGGTGTGTATGTCTAATGTATATGTACTGTGTGCATTGTGATGACATCAAGCTAGCATGGTTGGGGTATTTCCGGTCTGTGCGTTTATGCTGGGCGGCCCGGTAGTCCAGTGGTTAGCACGTCGGCTTCACAGTGCAGAGGTACCGGGTTCGATCCCAGCTCCGGCCTCCCTGTGTGGAGTTTGCATGTTCTCCCCGGGCTTGCGTGGGTTTTCTCCGGGTGCTCCGGTTTCCTCCCACATTCCAAAAACATGCATGGCAGGCTCGTTGGGCACTCTAAATTGTCACTAGGTATGAGTGTGAGCGTGGATGGTTGTTCGTCTCTGTGTGCCCTGCGATTGGCTGGCGACCAATTCAGGGTGTCCCCCGCCTACTGCCCGAAGACTGCTGGGATAGGCTCCAGCACCCCCCGCGACCCTAGTGAGGATGAAGCGGTTCGGAAGATGGATGGATGGATGGATGGTGCGTTTATGCTGCACTCACATTGGCAGATATCTGCTATGTGTCTGATTTTTCTCCGCATTTGTAAGAGGCCTAATACAATTCGGTGTTTGTTTGTTTGTTTGTTTTTTCCCGGCTATCTTGCCGTCACACATTCCAAAAGAACAGAAAAAATGTTCACTTAAACCATGCAGTGTAAATATAGCGTGGTTGAAAAAGGCTTTGTGTGTGTTCACTTTTGGCAGGGCACTTGCCCAAAGTTAGCTTCACTTGGAAGTGTGTGTGTGTGGATGTGTGCGCGCTCATTCGTTTGGCTGTGGAGCGTTAGTGTCACTGGGGAAAGCTGAGTAGCGCCGTAGTTGGGTTAACTCACCGTGGTGGGCAGTGCCAGACATCCCCCAGTCTTTCCCGATGACACCCCGAGAGCCCCCCCGGCCCCTCCCCAACCCGCACAATTTCAACCGCCAACCTCAGGGCTCCTAAGCGCCAAGCGGTATTTTGCATACTGTATGAATTGCGCCAGATGGGAGGGGGAGCGGCTCAAGTTTGAAAGATGCAACTGCTCCGCATGGCACAATGCTCGTCAGTGTTGTTCTGTTGAGACGAGTTGATGTTGTCAGTGGTTGTTGGAGTGGAACTAGAGCAGCTCAGGATTAAATTGACTTAGGACTTAAATCTTAGGTTTATATCAAGTGTATTATTTTGTGCATTCATTTAATTATTATAGTTGCGCCATGCTTAACCCTCTAATTGAACTTGTTTTTTTCTTTTTTTGCTTCACCCTCAAAAATTTTTGTGGGTCACTGTTTGAATGCAGGAAAAACTTCAAAAGTTGAATAACAGGAGGGATACATGTGTTGGATGCCAATCAGGTCAGTGGAATACCGTATTGCTTTCATGAGGCACACATGCACAGTTTGCAGTGCAAACGTTTCCTTTAAAAAAATAAAAGATAATCATGCTCAGAGGGTTCTGAATAAAGATGAGGATCAGCATAAGACAGGCTTCCACTGTTTGGAGGTCGTCTTTAGGTAGCATGATCAAAAGTGTTCAGAGTAATACTGATGGTGATTCTATGCAAATCCATCCACAGTGATACCCCTCGGAGTGAAATTTAAAACTGAGCACTGCTCTTTTTTGGCTCTTATGAGCTTGTGCTGCTGCAATTAGTGAACTGTCGTTGCCTTTTGAGGTGTGAAGGTGGTTGACAGATGTGTGGCAGACAAATGTCGTGGCTTGTAAACGATTTGGCTTTGTCTTGATGCATCGTAGCTCACGTCGTGTGACATACTCAACAATGCCTCATGGTCATAATGGCGAAAGTCTTGCATGTCAATATTTTTGTCCATCTTACGGCGTAGTGTGACATGTCGTCTTTCGATTGGTTCTTTGGCATTGACCAATAGGAAGACAGCGCCCTCCGACTTATGATGAGAGACTGGGATGTGGTGCACACAATCACAATGTGGTGTGCTGTACAGTGTTTAATAAGTGACTTGAACAAAAGGGGAAATATTGGAAAGTATATGGAGCATTTCAACTCATGCTGCGTTTGCTAAAAGCTAGGAGCTAATTGGCATATATGGTGTCATTTAACAAATTTGTTACTTCAAGTTCTTTTTGGAGAAAAGACAGTCCCTACTTCCCTCTCCCCACCATCCACGAATGAAAGGGTCCACCCACCCACCCCCTCCCCTGCACATAATGCCTCCATCGACTAGACTTTTGACAGCTGTTTGTCTCATCTCCCCGACGGACCTGCGCCGGTGGACTGAATCTTGACAGTAGAACACAATGATTGGGCACGGTCTGGTCGGTTACAAAAATGTTTCTCTGGGAGTCGGACAGCACGACCGTCACGAAGGACAACAAAGTTGTCGACTAGCCGAGTCGTGTGGACAAAGCCATAAGACATACTCTGAGAGCCCCCCCCCCACCCCCCACCCTCTTCATCCCCCAGACACCGCCTGAACACACGCCCCTGTCTGGGCGGTTTGAGCGGGCTTTGTGTGTATGGGGGTGGGGGTAGGGGTTCAACAGCTTCATCTTAGCAACAGTGGCTTAGTCATGTTGCCACATAGCCCCCTTTTTTAGTAAATGCAGTCCGTTGCCCCCCCCCCCCCTAATCTCCTCCCAGCTTGTTCCTCTGCTTTATCCAAATGATCTTTTCAGGGACGTGCTTTTTAAATTAATTAATTAATAAATTAATTAAAGTCTCTTACTTGTTTCCCTTCTGCACTTATTTCCATGGGCATGAATGGATGTCATCTTTCGTTGCCCATAACTTCCCATTTTTCCCATCCAGTTTTCAACCAGTGGGTCCACCGCACACTCACATGCAAAGCATACCAGTCAAAATAAGTATCAGGACATTAAATGCCAAAAGTTTAATTTGTGAATGGGAAGGTGAGTTCTTTCTTTCTGCCCAAATGTTAAGAGCTTGATGTTCTTTCTTTCTTTTTTAATGGTTCACATTGTGCCCTCTGTGAGCCACCACCTGACTGTGGTGGAGGGGTTTGTGTGTCCCAATTATCCTAGGATCGAAGTTATCTGGGGCTTTATGCCCATGGCAAACAGGTCCAAGATGAGGGACCAGACAAATCACGATTCATATGACCTTTTCTGATTAATAACACAAAAGGACTCGGTTTTCCCTTGGCCGAATATGGGTCAATGAGATTGATTGAGCTGCTGCTAGCCTTAACAAGGAATCCTATTGGACATTTTTGGCCTTTGGGACTTGGAGGCAACCAAAAGATGCTGACTGGCCAAGCGGTACGCAGCATCGACCGTCACCGAGGCAAAGATTCGCGGGAGGACTTCGGTGACACCAATTTCCTGACGGCTTTGAGGAAATTCTGGTCTAACATCCGGCATCTCAGCAGACATAAGCAGTGCACCGTTAACACTTTCTATAGTTAAGATGGGACGCTGCTGACTGTGACTCGGGACGTTGTGAATCGTTGGGGAAAATATTTTGAAGACCATTTCAATTCCACTTACCTGCCTTACTGAGGTGAAGCAGAGTCTGGAGACTCTGACTTGGGCTCTCCTATCTCTGGGGTTGAAGTCACCAAGGTGGTTAAAAAGCTCTTCAGTGGCATAGCCCACCGGGGGGTGGATGAGAACCACCAGGAGTTTGTTAAGGTTCTCGATGTTGTGGGGCTGTCCTATTTGACACGCCTCAACAACATCACATGGACATCACATGGACATCAGGGACAGCGGCGCTGGCTTGGTAGACCAGGGTCGTGGCCCCTCTTTTAAAGAAGGGGGACTGGAGAGTGTTCACCCAGTTCAGTTCATTTCTGTTAGTGTCGAGCACATTTTTCTTTACGTTCTGACCGTGTCTTTTTCACTGAACAAATGCCGCAGTGCTTCAAAGTTAGGGACACTCTTTAACTGTAGGGCTAGCCCTGTCGACATGACCAGTTCTTTCACTTCTTCTTCTTCTTCTTCAGGCATCAATGACTCCAGGATTGAGGTGGCTACAATTTACCGGATGTCCGAGAAAGCTCCATGGGCCAGAAGAATCATGCGGAAGCAGGACCTGGCCGCATCCTCAACTTGGGGCTTGAGTATCTCCACGTAGCAGGGGCTGACCGTCAGGCTGGCAGCGCTGACGAGCCTCCCGCCATGGAGGGGCAGGGGGAGAGCGACGCCGGTACCACCCCTACTCCCCTTGCAGCCGTGGCAGAGGAAGATAGCTGTTACGACAGAGAGGGCAAGCCACGGGCTTCTCCCACTCCCCGGCTTACTGGTGACCTCAACCCCCACAGTGGAGAAAGCGGCTCATCTCACAGCAAAAGCACCCACCAGCCACTCTGTCGGACCCAGTGTGTGGACTTGGGGACCGAAGGACCACCCGAGCCGCCAGGCGAACTTTCATCAGAGGGCCGACGAGACAGGCCTGCCCTGCTCCAGCACCCACCCTTGTCTCAGGAAAACCCCTCCAATTCTGGGCCCGCACCCGCTGTTGCCGACGAGCAATATCAGGCCAAACTGGGATTTGCGCTCAAACTGGGCTATTCCGAGGAGACGGTGCGGCTGGTCCTCTCCAAGCTGGGACCGCGCACTTTGATCAACGACATCCTGGGAGAGCTGGTCAAACGGGGCTCTTCAGATGGCGAGCAACCCGTCGGGTCGTCTGCCTCCACTTCAACGTCATCGTCCTCTTGCTCCTCTTACAGTTCCTCCGATTTGCCAGCAGCTCTGGGATTGGACTCGCCGTGCCTGCCAGACCCTCTGTGTGACCAAGAAATCCTGCGGCCTGTCGTGGTGGACGGCAGTAATGTGGCCATGAGGTGAACAGGCTTTGCGGCCATAGCGAATAGTCAGCACTTTTCGGGGGAGATTCTTCATATTCGTTTGTTGCCTCTTCCCTGTAGCCACGGCAACAAGGAGGTGTTCTCCTGCCAGGGCATCCAGCTGGCTGTTGACTGGTTTTTAGAACGCGGCCACCATGATGTCACCGTTTTCGTTCCAGCATGGAGGAAGGAGCAGTCTCGGCCGGACGCCCCAATAACAGGTCTGTTCTCAAGTCTGGACAGAAGATTCAATGGAGCTGACTTGTGTCTCGCCATTACTTTTCTCTGCAGACCAAGAGATCCTGCGGCGTCTGGAGAAGGAGAAGATCCTTGTGTTCACTCCTTCACGCCGTGTGCAAGGTCGGCGTGTGGTCTGTTACGATGACCGCTTTATCGTCAAGCTAGCTTACGAGTCGGACGGCATCATCGTGTCCAATGACAACTACAGAGACCTCGCCAATGAGAAACCGGAGTGGAAGAAGTTCATCGACGAGCGACTACTCATGTACTCCTTTGTCAATGACAAGTAGGTCTACGGGTTGAAGTCATACAATTAAAGCCAACAACTTTTGGTATATGCTAAGCAATCCTATGTACGACTCAATTTGAAATTGCAAACAGTAACAACCAAAGTGAATTTACATGCATGCAAAACCCCACGAATTGACCTCTTATGGCGGAGATGACAGGAATACATTTATTATTGGTTGGCCTCTTTTTAATCATTCATCCATCCATTAGCTTATCCTCACACACGCCAAGAGGTCTTCAGTCACTCCCGCAGTTCAATAACTCGATTTAAACGTCATGACACAAATACGACATCAACCAACTCAGAAATTCTTGTAGTACGCTCTTGTTTGTGGTCATCTTCCCTCCCCGTCTGTCAGATTCATGCCACCAGATGACCCACTCGGCCGACACGGTCCCAGCTTGGACAACTTCTTGAGGAAAAGACCTGTGATGCCCGAGCAGAAAAAACAGCCTTGTCCGTATGGTGAGAGCACAGTGGGATCATGTCAACATCATTTAAAGGACCTGATTTATTGACTCCACGTATGTTGCCAATTTAGGAAAGAAGTGCACTTACGGCCACAAATGTAAGTACTACCACCCGGAGAGAGGCGCTCAGCCGCAACGCGCTGTGGCCGATGAGCTGCGGGCTAGCGCCAAGACCTGCGTTGCCACCAAGAACCAGGGCGACGCCGGGCTGGTGAAGAGCCACAGCATGCCAGCTCGCAGCATCGAGGCAAAGAAAGGTGTGGCCAAACGGCAGTCTGACCCTGGTGCCCGAGCTCTGTCGTACAGCGACGCGGAGGAGAAACTGGCAGCAAAAGACAGGACAGAAAGTCAGAGGACCGGCGTATCAGGCGCTGTCGGTAATTGCAGCGGGACCGCGGGCATGTCCGCCGTCCTCCCGGGAGGCCAGCCCCCCGGCGCTCACCAGGAGCAACAGTCCCGATCAGGCACCCCTCAGTGTGTCCCTCCGGGCCCCAGTCACGACCTCTACCCACACTGTGAGTCCCCAGACCTGAGCTGCTACTCGGCGGCGCACGCCTACAGCAACCTGCGCATCTCATCCAGGCAGAGCCCAGACAGTCGCATCCCCCACGACGGCGACCTCAGGCTGGGCTCCATAGGATCGGCCGGCTCCGAATGCGGCAGTGAAAGCAGCACGAGTTGCGGCAGCAGCTGCGACTCGTACAGCGAGCGGCCGTGTCACGCTTGCCAGGATAGCTCGGTTGAGGACGCCAACAGCCACGGCCGGCTACATTTCCGTCAAGCTGCAGGAAGCCACGAACTGTGCGGCCTTCAATTGGCTGATCATAGCAGTGTGCCACACAGTAAAATGACGAACCCGGGAGCGCACGGCTATGATACAAGCGCAGCACCAGGCCAAAGCTGGGATCACAGTCGCTCTCTCTACGCATTACCCCTTCATTTCCAGCACCAGCCACTTGCTACACGTTCCAGCTGTCCGGCTGACTACCACACGCTCGCTGCATCTAATACCCCTGACTCTCCTCTGGGCCGCCGTTGGGCTCCTACCAGAGCAGAGAGCGGATCAGAATCTCATCTCTACGATCATCTGTGCATATTCCAACATCACCACCGAACGAAAGCTTTGCCCACTTGGGATACGTACTACAGGGAGCCGCCGGCGCTTCCTCGGTACGGGCCCGGTGCCTATCCTTGCCTGTCGGACGCATGCCAGGCATCGTGGCACTCTCCTCAGTGGGCACAAGATGGCTACACGTCACGCCACTTGTCTCATCTCTCTCTCCACTCAGCTCCGTCGCACTATTTAAGTCACCCCTCTGCTCAATCTTCTCTCCCACCCCACCTGGCCCCGTCCCCGTACACCTCGCAGCTTCCCGAGTCCCCCGGGCATAGCCGCTACGGGGACGCCAGGGAGAAAGCATACGCCAACCTGTGCAATATCTTCCCCTCTGAGCTGGTGAGTCGGGTGATGGCCAGGAGCCCCCATGTGACGGACCCCCAGCAGCTCGCAGCCGCCATCTTGGCAGAGAAAGCGAATATGAGCTATTGAAGCAAGTTTCCACCATGAATGACCAACGGCATCTGCCGTCAAGATCTGTTTTGATGACTAAATCACTGAACATGTCAGATTTTGTGAAGTGTCACCATTACATACCTGTTAAGCAGCGTAGTGTGTGCAAGTTACGTCGAGGTTGCACACCAAAATTAATTTGTGTGTGTTTTTGGCTTTTTTTTTTTTTTGCGTGCTGATGACAGACAGCTCGTCATCTTGTTGGAGATGACGTGTTTTGAAGTCTTTTGGGCCACGTGGAGATGATCGATCCTGTGGTGTGTACCTTAGTTTTAGTAAGGGACATCTCTTTCTCATATTGCACTCTCTAAGTATACATATAAATGTATGTACCTATAGATATAGTACACCACACAAACACACTTATTTATCTAGATCTGTATGGCCCTTTCTGTTGGGTTGACTGGAATCTGCTGCAGACAGAATTGCTTGTGTAAATGTGTCATGTAAATATATTGAAGTAGTCATCTGTAGCCGATTCCAGCGCAATCGCCGATGAGCCATGTTTGATACAAATTGTATCCGGAACAGAGTCGCCGATGTGATGCAGGATTTTAACTAGTCACACTCTTGATGTAGTAAATATGTCCCGGCTCATGTACTATTGTGGAAAAATCCTGCGGTGGACAAAGGCAGTTCGGGACCTACGTCGTGTTAGGTACGTTAGCTGCTTTTGGGATTTTTGGTTCGAGACAGCTTTTTTTCCGCAGCATCTCCTTTCAAAGAAATGTGGACGTTCAGCTTTGTGGAGTGGGTTAGTCTTTCGTGACCAGTGTGGATTATTGAGAACAAAAGCTGCCTTTTTTTGCAGCCCGTGTCACTGAACTGGGATGCTGTTGAAAAGAAGCACACTCAATAATGTGTGTAACCAAGAAGCGCCTTCGCTCAGGCCTGCTGGCACCGTGTGTCAGCGTGGCACCCGAGCGTGGGCCCAAAGTAATGCCTCTTCATGGCATCGTGCTTACGACACATCCGATACTCTGAACTATGTTCAGCTAACTATTGTGCATGTTTTCGCGCCTTTTGATTTATGCATGTCTATTTGTGCCGACTTAACTCAGCAGCATTGAAAGTTCACTCCAACAACTCTGTCATGATTTTTACTGCTGTAGCTGTTGCTGTGAGTGTTCATTAAAGGGTACCACCATGAAATCCAATTACTTTTCTTAGTTTTAAGTATGTACGTCTCTGGTGTGTAAAGTTGATGTCCAGGCTTTAACCACAGCCCCTTTAAATTTGTTTTGGGGTTACTCCATTCAGGAAGCAGATAAAATGAATGCTCTGTTGGGTTCAAGTTTGGGGATTGACTTGGCAACATTTGCAACCTTTTACGAGCCCTGAAGAAAACCCCAAATTTGCCCTACGTTTGCAAGCATTTGCCACTCAGTGAAATACCATCTTAAAACTTTCCACTTCTTTTCCCTGGATTATCTTACTCCGTTGGCAGTGTTATTTTTTTGGGTCTTCTTGCTTGCATCTTTGTGAATGATGAAGGGGCTACCACTCAGTTTGTTTGCATATTTGTTTAAATCGGCTGAGACAATGTTTCCTTAGTATTCATTATGCTATATATCACAAGAGGAATAAGACCAAATATATATATATATATATTTTTTTAATAATAATAGCAGTTTTGGAAGACTTTAAATTTAAATGAAGCCACTTTCAGGGACCAAACACTATTTCCTTCAATGACTTTACCAAACCCCTCCTGTGTTTGGATACATGACCCATTTCACTCGTAGGTCCTCTCGGGCCACTTTTGCCACCCATGTGACTCAAAATATCCTCACTTCCATTCCTACTCCAATCATACAGTGCCTACATTGAGCAATGCAAGCAAGATGACTCTTTGGTGAAAAACATGCAAATTAAAGAAAGTAGTGTTCACAATATTAGCCATTTCATATCACAATGATGATATACCACAGTACATTGAGTTACTTCATATTTTTTTTTAAATTCAACACACTATAATCGCTTATTTTTCCAAACTGTATTTTGAAGTGACGTGATACAGCCCTGTATCAAAAGAGAGATGCATCCATTAGTGCTGCATTCAAGACAAATCAACATTTTTAATATTATATGAATTCAATGTACTGTGCCCATCCATTTTCTGAATCGGTTATCGTTAATATTAATATACGTTAAATCTTCACGGGACGTCGTAACATTTCCTGTTTAGTAATTTTGTCTCCATTACCTCTACACAATGGGATGCTCTGTATCGGTGCATATGGGAGCATATTCCAGTTCTTGCCACTTGCCAGTATCTGGCAACTTGGCACAGCCAATGAGGAGAGGACTAACATTCGACAGACCACAATCAGATCGACTCAAAGCGAAGATGTGTTCCACTACGTGAGGCAAATGGAGGTCACACCAGATACTGACTGGTATCCTCCTTCCCTCATACATGAAATCTGCACATTCAGTGGTCTTTGATTTGGGAATGTGCAACAATCATCTTCTTGATATGACATAATTATAAAGTGGCTGGTTTATTTTGGTAAATAAAATAATCCAATGAGAATTAGGCCTTTTGTGAGTGAAAACACTCCTTATCGCTTCAACTTCAACTCATGAAAAACGGGAGCAAGAATTAACGGGTCGTAGTTATAATTAGTTTAGTGTAGCTACAGCTCGACCCAGTGGCTTGCGGTAAACAGATTCATTAACAAAGTATAGTTTGCCTTTCACAATAAAAGACCCGACATCTGTATTTTCCTGCTCACTTCTCACCCACACAACACGGGTCAGGCGTTTACTGTAGTCATGATTAGTCCTCTGCTTTTCTGGTTTGTGTCTTGGTTCCCTTTGTTGTGGTTGCGCCGATTGATTTGCTGCTTTATTGCTTAAAACAGAAGACAAATTCCAAGTGAAAGGGCACAAATTTAAAATATTTTATTAGTAATCTGACGCAAAGTTTTGCAAACCATATATCAAACAATCCTAACGTACTGACTCTGAGATGAGTAACAAAAATGACGGCACACTGACAGCTGGTGCCCGAACATCAAACAAGCTGGCTTAGGTGGGCGGGCCAAAAACATGAAGTAGCTCAAATCAACTTGAAAAGTGCCCCCCTTGCCCGTGGAAATGACTGGCAGGTCAACTCAGAAGCGCGTCCTATTTTTTTTTTTTCCTGCTATAGCAAACACTTTCAACACAAAGGGCAGGGCAAGTGCTTTAAAAACACCTCAACTATTAAAAAAAACTCAACTTGCACCAGCCGTCAAGTATAGCATAACCAACGTACTGTATAAGTTTGCAAAAAATACAGTACCGCACTGTTGTACTGTTAATTAAAACAAAAAAGTTCATCTTCATGTCAATTTCAAACATGTCCATAGCACTTTGTCTCTGCACAAAGGATGTTGAACGTTCAATGAAATCCTCCAGAAAGTGATGTTTTAACACTTCCCATTGTAACAGGTACCCACAAAGCATACGCCAGCTGCAAATACTAATATCGCCCCTCTGTAAATTTTGCATATTACATCTTGAAGCTTGTCTCCAGCTGAGATGGAGGTCCGCCTCCATATTTTTGGGCTGGGTTGGAAGACGGTTTTCTTCCGGGCCTCACGTTCTACATTTTCACTTGCTGAGACCACCACTTGGGATTTCTTGAGGAGCTGCACACTAAACACTTGAGATGCGACGACCAACTAGCTTATGCTGCAAACACTTTCGACCTGGAGCTGCGTAACAGTTTCCCTTTGACACCTTTGCTACATTCATCCATCAACCGCTGAAATGGACAGGCTGGGTGTCTCTTTTCCCAACACAATCGGAAAATCTGCTCTACTCTCGAAATCCAGTTTGAAGTGAAACAACTAAAATATGGCAGAACCATCTTAAATTAAACACGAACTGACGATACGTGTGGCGTTTCGCCTCGGAAATGTGGGACGGTGGACTAAAAACAAGGCCTTAGCGATAAATCAAAACATAAGCGGAGCAAACAACAGAACCAGCATATTGAATTGAAGACATGCGAGCAAAGATGTGTAGCATTCTTGGGATCGGTCTGAAAAGAACCCCGTGTGTTCGTCTTTGGTGTGACAATGTCTTTTCCCAAACGCGGCAGGCCTCCCACAAAGAGCACAACTTTGGCAGACTGACAAGATCGAAGGTCCACGTTTGGTGAAGGGGGACCGGAGGGGACGGTGAAGGGTGGCTGCAATCAGTTGTCCATGAGAAAGCACGCGGCCATTTTGGAGAGCATCGGGTCTTCTTTTCACATGGACTCAAATTCATCGATGCGCTGCTTGGTGTTGCCCTGCCGGATCTGACGCAGCGTTTTGTACTTGTCGCGGCCCGCCTTCACGTTTTCAGCGTGCAGGACGTCATTCGCGGTCTTCTTGGTTTCGTCTCTGGCTTCGGCCAACTCGGAACTTAAAGTCTGACGGTGCATGAGAGGAGCGGTACGCATAAGATGAAATTCTTCAACTCATTTGGGATGAAGAGAAACGAAAGGTGAGGAGAACGCACCTGGAGCTGTTTCTTGACCCGCTCGTTCTTCTGGGCTTCGGTGACGCGAGCCTCCTCGCTGCGCAGATCCAGCTGGCAGACGCCCTCGTTGGACAGCTCGGCGCTGGCCTCGGCGTGGTTCTCATCCTGCTCGTCGTGCTCGCTCTCTGCGTGGCCGCTCACGGGCGTCGGCACCGTGGTTATGGCCGTCTTCAGTTCCTCTTTGGTCTTCTCGAGGTCCTCCTGGGCCGACAGTGCCTGTGGAAGGAGAAGCGTCGTGAGTTAAGGGCACAGAGCGAGCAGTCGACGTCAACATTCGTGCGGACTAAAGTGAGGTGAGGCGAGCCGCACCTTGTGTTGCCATTCGGTGGCCTCGTCCTCTTTCTTCTTCTTGGCGTCTTCCAGCAGGGCGATCTTGGCTGTGAACTCGGCCAACTCTGCAGCCTGAGACCAAATAACAGACAACACTTTCATGGTGTCTATCAGGTTCACTAAGTTTTTAGAGCAGCATTTGATTTTTTTTCTGCAACGCTTGATTTGAATTTCGTTTGTATATGTTTCAGTATAAGTTTTAGTTTTTGTGAACATACAGTATGAAGTATTTGTTGAAAGATAAAAAAAGATGACCAAGTATTGTGTGTATGGACAAGCAGCAATAGCAAAATACGTCAAAAATGAATTTCGAAAGCTCAGGTGTGATAATGGACAAAATAGCAAGAATTTCCTTTTTTTCTATAATTACAGTTTTATTAATCGAAGACATAGTTTCAGTTTCTTTTCGTTTATTTTAAAGCATTTTTTCCCCATGAATGGAAAAGTTTCAATTTGAGTTTTTTCACAATCACCAAGACACGCACCAGTTGCTCCTGGTTCTTCTGCTGGTCTGCAGCCTGTTTGGCCAGCTCGCCTTTGGCCTCCTCCGCTGATTGCCGCTCCTTGTCCAACCTCTCTGCTTCCTCTCGCGCCTTTCTTCGCTCTTGCTCCAGCGCCATGGCCCGGCGTGTCTGCTCCTCAAGCTCTGACAACGTCCAAACAAGACAGGATTTCGACTTTGCAAAGCGTCCAGATTTCATCACTCACCCAATCGTCTGTCTTTGATGGATCACTGCCATAAAGTTCTAACCAATTTTAAAAGGTGTCCCTTTTCATATTTCCTAATCTCTCTGGCTGTATGAACGAGTACATTGTGGCTTTGTAAGATTTTGTGTTTTTACTTACATTCCACACAGCGTCCCGGTTTTAGGAAGTTTGGGATTGCAAAGCGACTGTGGTACCTTTTTGGGCTCTTGTGGTCTGCTCTTCAATCTGTCTCAACCTCTGCATGAGTTCATCTTTCTCGCGCTCGATCTTTTCCTTCTCCTTCTCCACAGCCTCTCGCTTCTTCTTCTCGCTCTCCAGCTGGGCCCTGACAACACATTTCAGCGTGGAGTGGATAAATGCATGTGCACAAATCAAGCACCCGGTGTGCTTTTGTTGTCATTTCTCTCGAGCCTTGCTCCTCTACTGTACATCACATCACCGATGTCAGTGTGGGAAAGGCGCGTCCCTCAAGTGGAGAACATCTTGTGAACAACGGCTACTCGACCCGAGAGCAAGTGCGCCGTACGTGACCCTTTTCAAGGAGAACAATGACGTACCTCTCCATCTGCTTGTGATGCTTCTCCTCCCGAGCCTGAGCCTTCATCTGCTGCACCTCGATGGTGTCTGGCTTCCTCCTCCTCATGTACAACTCATGGTTCCCCATACACAGCGCCAAGATGCGCTTGTTGATGCGCAGTCGGGGTGCGTAAAACACAAAGTCCTGCAGATGACGGTGAAGAGCGGCACATTGACAAGACCCGCTTCCCGTGTTTTGGATGTTGAAATTGTGCTCGCCCGCTTTGACACTCACAGGTGCTTTCTTGTCAATGGGTTTGATGACAAACTTCTTGTCGTTAAAGGAGATGTTTCGAATCTCGCTCCAGGGGAAGCCAATCTTTGGTGTTAACCTGCAAGAGCAACACATTAAGGACGGCGGATTGTTGTCCACTGCCTGATTCATTAAGCCTCGCCTAAGTTGCACGATCGTAACGGTGACGCAATAAGGATTGGTCACGTACTTGTCTTCGTGCTCATAAATGTTAAGGCCGAGTGCATCTACGCCCAGCCAGAGCTGCGTGCTCTTCTTGTTTTTGATTTCAAAGTAGTTGACTCCATACATCTCCAGATCCTGGGCTATTTTTAAGTACTCCATCATCGAATCCTCTCTGGTGAGAAGAAAACACCACATCATAATCTACACACCCAGGATGTGGTTATTGTACATGACACAGCATGTCCAAAGCAGCCTTCACAGACCTGAGCATTCCTGTGTGTTCCTCATGCCAAGTCTGGATCCTGTCCTCCCACTGCTCCTTGGTCAGCTTGTGCTGCTCCAGCACTCTGCGTGCATACACACAAAACATCAACAACAAAAAATTGTGGATCAACAAGCTGTACCTTTTATTGGGAGACATATTGAAAATTATTCAGAGAAGCCAATCTGTATCATGGCCTCTCAGGAACATGCGGGATATTTTGTCAGCGGTGTCTGAGCCCCACCCAAAAAAAAACATGCCATCAAAAAGACTGCGAACAATACTAATATTTTCTTCGTCTTTTTATGATATTGTTTTTCTTAGGATACTTTTAAGCGACAAATTATTGACAGATTATTTTAATGTCAGTTTAGATTGATTCAATATGATGTCTTGGCACTATATTTCTATTCAAAAATAATTAGTTCCAATTTTATTTACAGAATGGCACATTAAAATGAATATCAGGTTGAGTGAAAAATGTTACCGTGGTATTATTTCTGAATGGGTTGTATGGACCTTTAGCAAAGCTCAAATGATTGGAGAAAAAAAAAAAACAAACACAAATTTGAGAACATTTATTGTGCATAAAACACTGCAAGTGTGCATATATTTTTAACCTCCTCTTGGCTGACGTATTCAATAACGTATTAATTCTGCAGAGTTCGACATCTACGGCGGCCCTGCCAGTATGCCATTGTGTCAGGCCACCATCGACGGAAGCTGGCCCAGCCGGGCCGGACCAGTAGAGATTTTTCAGTCAGTAAGAAAATGGCCCAAAAGCACATTTTCAATTTTGGACCGAAAACCATCGATGACCAGAACACCCCAGTCAAAACAGTATGTTGTGATGACGGAAGGAAAAACTATGATCAGCACACACTTTTGGGATTAGCCTCATGTCACTAGTTTTGGCTAGTCCTTTCGGAACAAGGGCAGCAACACACAGTGAAGCTTCATCGGCCGATTATTATGTGCAGTATTGTGCGGACAACAGCGGCAGTGCGATCACTTGCAAAACAAGTTTCTCTTCAAAATAGTGAAATAGCAACAAGGAAAGAGAAATGCTTGATTCTTTAGAGCTGGGCCACTATGTGGCATCTTACGACACACTGAGCTGTGGAGGCCGGCTCGTTGTATCGTAATGTTGGCTGACCATTTTAGTCATTTCTTTTTATTTGTTGCCATGCCGGTCAATATGTCGAAATTTAAGGACCGCTGCCTTTATGACAACAAAATATAGAGATACTGTGCATTGTTATAATGTCAGTGCCAAGTAAATGTGAATAATTCTGCAGAACATTGTTTGAAGAATTGATATTCTGAGTGCAATTCCAATGTGACCGGGCCACCGCAACTTGGCTTGTCACCGCTGCACCCGGCTGTCTGTTTTCTCTCGAGGGACATGCTGTTCATAGTCAGTCACAAATGACTTCGAAATGGAATCGAATAAAAACTTCTACTTCTCTGAAATAAAGACAAATCATCGTCCAACAAATAAAAAATGTAATTGGATCAAAACGGTAAATGAAGTGCACTTACAGTCTGAATACTCTGATCGTTTTAACATGCCAACTCGAATCACCACCGACTCGTGGACAGCCCCCCTACTGACACGATTTTAGCGAGACTTAAGTAAAAGGTGGACTGTGGCAACAGATATCCTTATTGCAGTGTTTCTGACCAGATTTAACAATAGCATAGTGCAGGAAAGTGTTGAAAGAGCCATATGGGATTAAAACCCCCCAAAAAACACATGTTTGGAGCCGCCAAAAAATTATATTGAAGGCAACACATGCTGTATGAATCTATATTAGCTATGTTTGCCTACTATCAAAATGACTATGTTGGCTACAAATACACAATGAGCCTTCATGATTAAATGTTTTTCCCCCCCTGCAATCCATCCTGTAGAGAAGGGGTGCCCAACATTTTTTGACCGAAGATCTACTTTACGATCAACCAACCACCTGCGATTGACCCGTAACCGCACGCGCGCATACACACGCATTTACACACACATGCCATAATGAGCAACAGCCATAACGGCCCCAAAGATGATCGAGGCACGGGAGGCACTTTTGCAGTGTTTTAACTATCGTAGCTCACGTGTCGCGTTTAAAATGCTTCTCTCAGCCATCCAGATTCCCATTCCCTGCCAGTACCCTCAGTAAATTGTACAAAAATTCTGTTTGTTTTTTTCCACGACTGCCACCTGCCTGGCATCCCGTCCTGCTAATAGAAACCGTGTCGCAGGCTCTGGCGCGAATCCTCGTTGACAGAAATGTTGACATTTAATATTTATTCTACACATTTTTTTTAAAGCATTGGAAAATGTTAAGAATGTTTGTGTCATGTTTGTCCTCCTACAGAAACCCTATTAAAACAAAAACTAAATTTCCCTCCCCCATCTTTTTTCCATTTTCAAACATTTTTCAAAATGCTCCAGGGAGCCGCAAGGGCGGCGCTAAAGAGCCGCATGCGGCTCTGGAGCCACGGGTTGCCGACCCCCGGCATAGTAGCTTAGGAGTAGTCTATTAAATACGACCCGTTCGCCTTAACGTGACACGGAGGCGATGATGAGCGACTTTTAATGAAGTGCCTGCGCCCAATTGGAGCACAAGGAGCTGCCCACACTGCCTGTTGTGCTTGAAGCCATTTCTATTATTTATTTATTTATTTTTAAAAGCTGAGGAAACTGTCGTGACCTCAATACAAAACACCATTGTGATTGGTTGACAGCCAATCGCAAGCCACAGTACTTACAGGTCAAGCGCGTGCTACCTACTCACTCTCTCCTCTGAGAAACATTTTCGATTTCCGTGAAAGTGGTACACATGGTAAATGCCCGTCACAAAATACACACAAATCGGAACACTCGGCATCTGTGGCTATAGTGAACCTCTGAGGCAGCAGTCGGTCGTGTGTGAGGTATCCAGGCTTGTGGACATCCTTGCTGTAGTCTCCATATTTGGCCTGGACAGCGTATGAGGCGAGTAACACTGCTGTTTCCGGGGGACAATAGTTCTCATCGTTCAGGATGGCTTCCTTCACCTGATACAACAGGAACGACACCAAATATAAGGTATCACATCGGAATTTTTGTTATCAACACAAGAGTCAGCGTCACTGTAATAGTTATTGGATCAAGCGGAGCAAAGGCACAGTGACTCGAGGCTGAGGCTTACCTGAAGGAAGAAGAGCCTTTGAGTGATCTCCTGGATGAGCTCCTCTGAAACGTCCTCAGGAAAGAACTTTGCTCGGAACTTAAACTGCAGGGGATTCTCTTTCTTTACATCTTGTTGAGTCACCTGAACAATGACATGCGGATGTGAATGTGGAGCAGCGTGGGTTGGAAACAAAACAAAACCAAAAAATAGGATTCTGACTAACCGTACGAAAAAGAGCATTTCTGGGTGGCGCAGTGAGGAACTGACCTTTTTATTTAGTTTGAGCCAAGTGATGTAGCCCTTACTGTCCACGTACTGGAGGCCAAAAAACCAGACCTCCCGTAGCCCCACCGTTTTCACCACCTTCACAACCGAAAGAATGACATCAAACCAACTCTTTCAATCATCTGTGAGGAAAACACCAATGATTCTTCTGACCTGATCAAAAAGCTGTTTTCCAGTCGTGTTTGGCTGAATGGCAAACTCCAGCTCTGCATCCATGGTGGTCACACGAACGTTTATCTAAAAAGACACATTCCACAGACATTTTAAACCGCCTCATCTCAACTCAATGCTCATCAAGATTTATCATCAGACTGGTTAAAAAGGCAGAGAGCTTCATATTTCATACAGGTAAATGATGTGCGAAATTATTTGTGCAGTGGACAGCACACCTACATTATGATATAGAAATACTCCTAAATTGATTTATTTATTTACTGACAAGGTACACGTCTACTTCATTCAATCATCAACTCAGTTTGATAAAATAAGGAAACTGGTCTCCCGCTTTCCATGTTATAGCCTCTCAGCTGAGCCCACCTTTCATAGCACCTCACCGGTGAGTCAGGCAAAGGGATGTCATTGGCTAATGAGCTTGGCTGGCAGCGCAAAAAAAAAAAGCAGCTGAAAAAAAAATTGTTGCACTCTGACAAAGGCGTCTTCCTCCCCTGCACACATACTTGGGCCCTGAACCACATGTTGCCTCTGATGGTTAATAACGCAACTGGTGTTTTCTGCAGCATTTGTGTGACATGTCCACGAGTACCATGCCGCTGATTGGTGATCTTGGGATGGGGGGAGAGAATGAAGGGAGAGGATTTAAAAAAGGGAGGTGGGGTGCTTATCCCATTTGGAATAACACATGCATTTGAATACGACTTTTATTTGGTCTCCCGTCAGAGAAACTTGTCTCGAAGGACAGGCCGTCTGTGCTGCTCCATACGAACGTACACATACACTCTACAACATGAATTGGACAATTACATACAATACATTATATACTCTACACACATTGGACACAGCATTTTAAAAACATTTTTAGATGCCTTTTCGCTTTTAAGGGACCAAAGGTAATTAGACAAATAGCTGCTCAGCTGTTCCACGGTCAGATATGTGTCATTGCCTCATTACATCACTGACAAGATGATAAAAGGCCGAGAGTCATTTCAAGTATGGTTTATTTGTTAGGAATCGGATGAGGTCGTCTCGCACAATAAAGGCCAAAAGAGCTGTCACGGTCAATGAAGCAAACAATCATTAGGCTGAAAAATCAAAACAAACCATCAGAGCGCAAAGACATTAGGTGGGGCAAAAACTGGTACATTCTGAAAAAGAGAGAAGGCACTGATGATCTCAGCAACACCAAAAGACTTGAAAGATCATGGAAAAGAAGTGTGTTGGTTAAAGCCGTTCTGAGCAGGGAGTCGAGGCGTGACTTGTTTTCTAGAGTGTGTTTTGGGGGACGTTTATTGCCGTCACAAACTGTGTCTTCCAATAACAATCCTGAAATGATGTTCAACTGTCAATTAAAGGTCAACTACACTGACAACTGTACTGTATTGTATTGTGCTCTACCAGGCTTAAGTTATTTTGTGCACTATAAGGCGCTTCCGATTATAAAGTGCACCTTCAATGAATGGCCTGTTTTAAAGCTGTTTTCATATATAGGGCTCATTGAATCATAAGGCGCATAGAACAGAAGCTACAATAGTGGCTGCGGTTGCGCTATGCATCCACTAGATGGAATACAATACAGCTTTATTTATATAGAGCCGTCACAACCGCTGCAGCTGAAACAAAGCCATTAGAACTGGTCACAAACACGGACAACATATATATACAAATGGTATTGCAGAACAATACATGAAAGACAAGTTATGAGGACAATTGATTCAATAAAAAGGCACACAAACCTCATGGGCTCACATCCACAAGTCTTGCTTGTCACCTTCTTCCTCCGTTTAGTCAGTAGCTAACTATGCTTTTGGTATTATCAGTTTCATAATGGCAGCGCAGAGCTCGCAAGGTAGTTGTCTGTTTGAGTGTGTGTTGGTGAATGCACATGTCAATTAGTGTTGGAAAGCACCCTTTTACGTTGCAATTGGTTCCTGTTAATAATCACCATTAGATGGCATCGGAACACTAACAGGGAAGCAACTCAATCGGGAACGTAAAGACACCGTTAACACCATATGTAAGGCGCATTGGTGTTTTGTTGTTTTGTCTGATTGTAAAGTGTCCTTGGGTGTCTTGAAAGGCGCTTATAAATCAAATGTATTATTATTATTATTGGACTATTGGGGTGCACTGTCAGCTTTTGGGAAAAATGAATGCTTTTAGGTGCACCTTATAGTGTGGAAAATACGGTAATAAACATAAATGACTGTGCACACTTTGATGCAGACAGCGTGACATAGAGAGAGAGAGAGAGAGAGAGAGAGAGAGAGAGAGAGAGAGAGAGAGAGAGAGAGAGAGAGAGAGAGAGAGAGAGAGAGAGAGAGAGAGCTTCCCCTCCTTGACAGACCAGCATCCGCCACTGATAAAATGAAACCAAAACCTTGCAAAGGCAAATTTGGCAAGCTGTACAGAGACGAGACTGTTCACGTCGGTCAGTGCCTTAGCCAATCAGGATGCAGAACGCAATTCACTGTTTAAAAGCATTAAAAAAAACCTGCACTAAAAAAATCCATGAAACAGCGAAGCTGCGGAAAGTGAACCGTGTTCGAGCGAGGGATCACTGCATTTGTATATATGTGTGTGTAAATAAATAAATAAATAAATAGAGAGAGAGACAGCGAGAGAGAGAGAGAGAGAGAGAGGAGAGAAACCACGCTCTTTTTAAAATAAAAGTGTTTATTGAACACGTCTGCTCACAATGGAAAGCAACACGAGGAAGCGTCACTTCCTCATGTAAGGAAGGCGAGAGGAGTCAAATGGTGCATTCAAGTGTGCTCAGTTTGTTCGAGAACCAAAATGTGTTTGTCATCAGAGGCATAAAAAACTAGAAATTTTTGGTCGAAAACCGAATTGGTCGAGAACCGAGACATTCAAAAACCGAGGTTTGACTGTATTTAACTCTGTTGCTGCTTATATTCCAAGACTTTACGTTCAGTCATGCTGGTTACCAGCTATCAATACATCTTCAATGCCACTCATTCCTCACTGCGATTGCAGGTGTGCCACTGCTTATCCCAGCTGACTTTGGGCAAGAAATTAGGTACATCCTCGGTTGGTCGCCAGCCAATCACAGGACACTGGTTACATCCAAACATATCTAACAGACCCCAGCCTCATATGCGGAGGTAGTAACATGACAAGAAAGGTGTTGAATTTTACTTGTGCACATCCTTTAATATTCTTACCGGTTTCGGCATTGTTGCTTCCTCTCTTCTTTCAACAACAAGATGAGAAGGTACTGTTCGTTGTCAGAGGATGACAACACCTCTATCACAGGACCTGAGAAAGGATTAAACAAACGGTTAAGGCTGAGTAATCAAAGAACTGAAAAAAGTTCACAAAATGCTATTCACATTAGAATGCATGAAAAAATTAGAGTTGCACTCCCAGAGCAAAACATACGCTTCATTTGATATGGCTCAACTATCATTTTACCAGTATCCGTTTTAAAATGCTGCACTTTTTTCTAGACGGCTATTAAGCGTGAGGTCATGAACAGGTATGATGACAAATCATGCGGCAATATGTGTCTCCAAAAGATGATTGCATCACAGACAACGCTGTGGCATTATGCCCGATGGTGGCATTTTTGTACAGCACAGGTGTCAAAGTCAGGGGCCAGATCTGGCCCGAGGCGTCATTTTATGCGGCCCGCGAAAGCAAATCATTTGTGTGAATGTCCATGATTCTTGCTAAAATTGTACCGAGATGTCAAATTGTCATGTGTAAAAAATAACGTTGAGATTTTGCACACACTTGAAAAATAATTGAACAAGCAACAAATAAATAGTTGACTGATTTCAAAATGAGTAATTTATCAATTCCAAGCCATAATGTGATGTGGTGATTTAACATTTATTTGGTTTCATTGTCGTATTGGCCCTTCGGACGAAGATGCTAACAACCACCAAGTGGCCCGCAACAAAAATGAATTTGACACCCCCGTTGTACAGTATTGGGGTGTTGCTATGATTTTGTGTGGTGTACTGGATCAACCTTCTAGTCAAAGTTAAAAAAAAAAATCTGAGCATTCTCTCTCTCTCTCTCACCCACACACCAACTTTTAGGTCATGCAATTTGTACTGAACTACAAAAAAAAATTCTGACGTTTGTTCACAAGAGTCAACCTTGTATTATCACGCTTCCCTGCTTTCAAGGCGCAAACGTTGGTGTTAAAAAAAAAAAACGGGAAACGTCATAATCGAGTCCACGTAGCATTAAATGACATTTACTGTAGCTGTTAACTGAACATGAGCGTGTTTCCGCGTGGCGACTCAACATGTGGCCTGTGTTAGAAGTGACCACTTGTTGCTCGTCAGCAATTAGTACATTTGGGTTTTCTCCCAGAGTTCTGTTCCACAGTAACGTAGTCATGATTTAAACAAACTGGAGAAAATATCCCAAAAATCTAAACGCTTGGAGCAAACAGAATTCCAACAGCTCAAAACTACAAGGCTACGAAATCATTAAAGCAGCACGAGTGACACTGACAACCACGCATTTCTAGATAGCATCTTAATGTAAGCTTGAAGTGAGTTTGTTCAATCAAAGATATTGTAAATTTAGTCAAGGGTTGTCCGTGAAAAGGCAAAACATTTCCTAGCTAGTGGGTGTAGTCTAAATAACGGGACAAGTCAAATGGTAGCCAAAGCTGCCCCGCGCGTGCACGTGAAGTTTAGAGCGGAGAGAAAACATGTCAGTTACCCAAGCGTAGTTTTATAACTGGACAACCATACACGAATATATTTTCTCCAATTCATACAACTAACGCGATGCTGAGAAAAAAAACGCCGCGCACCATGATTTCCGCTATGACATCAAACTTGAGTGGCTCGTCGTTGAGAAGCAACTCACCGGGGGAGTGGGAGAAGAGTCGTATGTCTGTGAAATGAGAGAAAAGCTTGGCGTCTTTTTGCGAAGAAAACTGCGATCGGTGAAAAGAATCCGGGATGCTTCGTTCCTCGTGTGTGGCTGTTTACACAAGCAAATTCCCGCAGACATAGAAAACCGTTGATGTCTAAACAACCATAAGGCGATTTGAGAGTCTCCAGCCTACCGGAATACAGAGCAACAGCTTCCGGTAGGAGCTTTGAAAAATAAATAAATAAATAAATGACACGTTGGAAGACGGGCCGTCAGATAAACAACTAACCAGCTAACATCCATTAGCCACCATATTCAGACGAAAAGAGTAACTTTTGCAAAAAATTCTGTTCTGACTTTGAAACACGCCGTTGTAGTCAATTGTTCAATTATAGCTACAGACGGTACAAATAATGTTGCCTCGGGCGTTTTATACTCGTTTTAACTAGCATATCCTATTGTACATGGCACCCAAGATAAATCAATCACTGACTCTATTGCACAGACCTCTCGATACGTACGTTTAAAATCTCACACTGATCGAATACCTTTGACAGTGTTTTCACAATTTCTGTCACACTAAACACTTGTTGAGTGTGAACACTGTTGACCATCTGCATTTGTACCTTTAACCGCTAGATGTCACTATTTCCCTTCAGTAACTAGCTGACAAAAGCATCTATCCATCAATCAGTCAATGTGTTCCACCTATCCGTCTATCTATCTATCGATCTGTCTGCTTGCTTGCCTGCCTGTCTGTCTCTCACTCCATCTATCCATCAATCCGTCCCTCCGTCCATCCATCTGTTTGCTGCCTTCCTGTCCTCGCACAAACACTCACATGCAAGCTGTTAGATATTGAATTGATGACAACTGGACTGTTCTGGTTGTCATAAAAGATGTTTGACGTCTCATCCGTGAAGTATTTATCAGTTCATGCTCCAGGCTTGTGCATGAACTAGTGAAAGCATGAATTGATGAAACCTGCTCGGATGAGAGGCCAACCATCTTTGAAAACAGCCAGACCAGTCCAGTTGAGATCAATTCAATGACATGAGAAGAGAATACTCACACTCACATTCATATTTATAGTCGATTTAAAGAGTCCATTGAAACAAGCTTGAATGCATGCTTTTCGAATGTAAATCCAACCATCCATTTTCTAATTCGCTTAGCCTTACGAGGGTCGCGGGCATGCTGGAGCCTATTCCAGCTGTCTTCGTGCAGTAGGCGGGGGACACCTTGAGCTGGTTGCCAGCAATCGCAGGACACACAGAGACGACCTACCATCCACGCTCACAATCACACCTTGGGACAATTTAAACATTTATATGGTGTCCCAAAATTCATAAAGTCAAAGTTATGGTTTGACTTTATGAATTTTGGGACACCATATAAATGTTTAATCACCTCCACATATTAGATAAACAGCACACAAGAAATTGATGAATAACTAGTTTTAAAATCAGAAGTCAAGAATAATGACTGTTATTGTGGATTACATATGACAATTAGAAATTTTGGTTCAGACTTTAGCAAGCGTCATGGAACTTCACGTGCTTAATTTGCTTTCACGGGCCACATAAAATGTTGTGGTGGACCACATCTGGCCCCCGGGCCTTGACTTTGACACCTGTGATTTAGAGTGTTCCATTAACCTGCCATGCATGTTTTTGGGATGTGGGAGGAAACCGGATTACCCGGAGAAAAGCCACACAGGCACAGGGAGAACATGCAAACTCCACACAGGAAGACCGGAGCCAGAATTGATCCCTGCACCTCTGCACTGTGAGGTGGACGTGCTGACCAGTTCACCACTGTGCCGCCCTGGAATGTAAGTGCACAGGGAAAAAAAGCAGGAAGTAATAATGAATCGCCAAGACCTTCAACATGAGCATGACATAGCCGATCTTACAGTCTAGACTAATTGCCAGTCAATTGCAGGGCAGACAACCAGACAACCGCAACTAAAGACAGACACCCACTTGACACACTCCTACAATGTCAACACAGAAGTCATCTGAGTGAGCCACTACACTGTGTGACTTTCCTAAACTCATTTCAACACTTCAATTTATTTTGAATATCCCCGGCAGGTGTATAGCTGTACATTTCATTGTTGTAAGCCACTGTGAAGACAATTGATGGCTTGTTTCACCAACAGTTTGATGGTTTCCATGGTAGATGTCCGTTATCAATGTGATCAATAACGTCACGCGACCGCAGCCGACATTAGCTTTTGGCAATGCGCCAGGCAAGAACATTGTTCCCATAACAACAGGAGCGGAGAGGAGAAAGGCGTCTTTGTTGAGTTATCCTGACTAAATTGACAAGGCCTTTTTCAGCCTTTCATACTGAACCTTGCACAATGGATGGCATATAAATTTGCAGATGTCACCTGCAAAGCTCAAATGTCAAAGCTTTTCACAGCAGCAAGCGGAGCAATTGATTGACTCACTTATTTGTCTCCTGCCAAAATATTCATCCCGCAGGACAAAAAAACTCAACATTGATTGGGTTACCTTTTGTCACCTGCTAATATAAATATATGTCCCACAGAAAATAAAAGAATTGAAAGAATGGAAGAGTCAACGTGTTCCACTTGCTCTCATCTAGGTGACCTTGTGTGAACATACACGTGCCAAAAAACACTCAGTATAGCTTTCTGATTCAAAATTGCATCACTTGGCCTGCGTAGTGTTCTCCTCACCATGTTCAATAGCTGTTCAATAGATCACTATCTTATTGGGCAGTTGGGTTGCCAGCCAATCGCAGGGCACACATTGTCTAGAGTGCTCAGCCTCCATCTTCCCGGAGCACCCGGAGAAAACCACGCAGGCCCGGGGAGAACATGCAAACTCACACAGGGAGGCCGGAGCTTTCGAACCCGGTACCTCTGCACTGTGATTAACATTGGACTCCGGGCCGCCCCAATAGCTGTTCAATAGATCATATCTTTTGGTTGGCCTGCAACACATTGTGTCTGTCTCTTCCCTCCCAGCCAGGCAATTTTCTGAATAATAGACAGATGACAAGCCAACACCGGACTCTCCTCTTTCCCTAGTTATTGTCGAAAATAGCCCAGCAATAATTTCTTTTTGTGTCATTGGTAGACTCCTAAAAGCCCAATTGACGTCAGCTCAGCAAAGAAAGCCATAAAGAAAGCCTTTCAGTGGCTTTGAATGAACGCAGGAAAGAGGAATGAATCCCTCTGGGGTGCTGTGACTGAGCGAGCCTTTTCATTTTCTTTTGCTCTGCTAATCAAATGGAGCTGGAATGAAAATGGAGTTTTCTATGAAAATGGGGCCCTTTGTTGGCTTTGCAAGGCTGGTAATTCATAAACAATAAGCAATCTCCTTTTGTTTGGGATATAATATATTCGGGCTGTTCTAAAAGAGGTCTTTGCGCGTGCACACGCACACGCACACGCACACACACACACACACACACACACACACACACACACACACACACACACACACACACACACACACACACACACACACACACACACGTGTGCTCAGACTGAAGCCAAGCGTGGTGGTCGGGTAAGAGAGGAGAGTATAAAAGGAGGCAGAGGAAGACTTTCCATTCCTCCTCCTAGCTGAGAGACGACAGGACCTCTCTTGCTTTCTTTATCTTCCTGAACCTTAGACTCTCTCCCTCTCTCAAGAGAAGTTCGAGTTCAGCAGGGATTTTTCAGGCTACCAGCAGGTCCATTTGCTCGGAACTCTTTGTGACATATGAGAAACCAACGATGTTTGATCCAGGCCTTGCACCTCCTGGAAGACAACGAAAAAGACATTCAACACACGCAGGGAGACAAGTGAAGACAACAGAAAGGGAACACAAGCACGAGGTGTTACAATGGGATTCAACTGGTGACAGGAGAAGCAATGTGCACTGTGGAGGACCTTTTCCTGTTGAAGTCAAACTTTGTTGGATGTTTCCGCAGAAGGAATTACGTTCATAATTTCACACAGAGGAAAGTGAGGATGAGGATATGGGCATCCTCTGTCATCCACTGGGACCAAGTTAAAGGAGTGCTGTTTACATTTGTACGGCCATCAACGGATGTGGAATTGGTAAGTGCGGCTCTTTGTCCAGCTGAAAAACTTTCCATATGCTTGGCAATGTTGTTTTATGAGACAAGCATGTCACAAGATGAGCTTTGTTCTTCATACCGAAATTCAAGCAAGTCAATGTTGCTTATATTGCACAAGTTCACAACACATGGAGCAAGTCTAAAATGACCCAAATGAGGACAAGCGTCACAGTAAATGGATGGATTGGACCGTTCAACTGCAGCGTTGTGGCTCTTAAAATGATCCGATAGATGGCAGCATCACCCAACCAACAATTTAATGGCAGCAAAGTCTCCGCGTGCCCTTGCAAATGCATAGTTTGTATACTGTGTACTCACACACACACGCACACACGCACACACACGCACGCACGCACGCACGCACACGCACGCACACGCGCACACACACACACACACACACACACGCACACACACACACACACACACACGCACTCTTCAAAGTGCTTTAAAGCTACATAGAATTACAAGGAGGTAAACACAAATCACTCCAATAAACATACATTAATTTAATGAACTAATAGTTCATTAAATAAAAACATGGAGTGCAGCTCAAACACTTTCTGTTGTCATATGCACCACTGATAGAACTCGTTTCAGCCTGCAGTATCGTCGTTGTTGAGACTGTTTCAGATTTTAGCAGCATAAAACTCAAACACACGCCCACTTTGTTTCGACCTGACTTTTCGGGCCCGATTTCCTAGATAGGCACAGGTGGGCTCCAATTGCCCATGCCATATGTGCGGCTGACTACATCATTCGCAGAGGGACATTTTGCAATTTAACTGCATAAAGGCACTTGCGGACGCCAATCTCAGGCACGGACCCAGAGAGTCAATTTCTGCTTCAACTGCCCTGATTTTAAAGGGAATGAGGGGAGCCAATTTGATTCCATTGACATGCTTTTCATTCATCAGTTTGATCAGTTTCATCATAATTTGAACTGATCTAGTGCACGAGGGACACCATTTGATTGACCCTCTGAATTGATTGACCGGGAGTCTGCTGGTTCCATCCCACAACAATACACACCACTGGGTACAAAAATAGGCCCCTTGGTATCAGAAACCATTCCCTGATCTTCTCAGAAGTCCCTTTGTACTAGACAATGAGGAGACTTGTGCTCAAGAAGAGCTGTTTTGAACAGCAGCATAAAACCAATGCAGAAACCTCTACAAACTGCATGGGCAAGTATGGTCATATTTCCTGCAGGGTCTAGTAGGACTAAAACCGCAGCATTGTGAATGTACTGCAGCTGATTTATACTGCATCTCATTGCGCAAACCCGTTACAGTCATCAAACTTGCTGGATTCTCTCCTAGTCATCTTTAAAACTTATTGATTTGATTTTGACAATGTTTTTGATTGTAAAAATATAATCGTACCCCTAAACCCAAGTTTTTGAGTCTCTTTTTGGAGACACCAGCAATATATTGACATTGTCGGAGTGGCATGATCACAATTTTTGACAGCTGTTCTAAAACTGAGTTGAAAAATTCAGCTGTGACTTCCAATTTTCAAGCAGTCGGGGTTTCTAAGGAGGCGTTGGTTTCCACTCAGGGTCCTGATTTTGAATAGCGGTTATAAAATTGAGTAAAAATTCATATGTAAGGATGTGTGATCTCCGGTTTTTAAACAGTCAGAGTTTCAAAGGAAGGGTTATGAGGTGAATTTGGCTTTGAAGCAGCATTCCCAGCGTTACTACTTTTAAACCCGAATTTGAAATCCAAACCCTAGTTTAAAACCCTAGTTTGAGACCCCACTAATTTTAAACCTCAAAGCACTTTGAAATCCTTACCGTCCAATGAAACGTCACTTTGAAACCCAAACACTAATTTAAATACCTACTTTGAAACCGTGGACCTATTTAAAAATATCAGTTGCCCTATCTATGCACTTTAGCCGTCGAGATGCTGGAGGACCAGTTGCCTTACAATCTAACACGTGGAAACAGATCGTGATGAATACCAACGCACACTCAAAAACACCACTTTATAGTTTGACGATAGCTTGAGGGCAGTGGAAAAAGAGGAAAAACAACATTTCAAAATGCTATTATTCTTATTAGTTGCGGTGCTTTTGAAAATGTATACAGTATATGAGGCTTTCTTTCGTATAGTCAGCGAAAGAAAGGGAAATTGTATGTCTCGGTTGCAGCACATGTATAATAAATGACCACAAGAGGGCGCCTGAGCTCCATCGACCTGTACAGGCCACACTGGTGGTGGCTTGGAACAGATCGCGCTTCAGTGTTTTGGCCTGGGGATCACGTTGACGTTTGCATCGTGTTACATTTGATATAATATCATCTAAATATAATCCAAAGCAACAAAGAAATTAGATATTTAGGCTGGTCACTATTATAGGGACTAAACTGATTAGGTAGATGTAATATCACTATATAGCTCAGATAAATCTGAACAAAAAAATACAGATAGGTGCACCAGAAGCATTGCAACGAGCTTTCCATGTCCACTAATCCCACCCAAGACCACTCACACAAAAGCCTTAGATCACATTTATTTGTGGTGTTGGAGACAGACTTTTAATTATTTTTTTTTGTGCTTTCCATTACAAAAACTGTCTGAACCATATTTTCAACTAATTCGATCAAACTAAAAGAGAACAATGAAGTAAGATGGGCGGCCCGGTAGTCCAGTGGTTAGCACGTCGGCTTCACAGTCTTGAGGTGCCGGGTTCAAATCCAGCTCCGGCCTCCCTGTGTGGAGTTTGCATGTTCTCCACGTTCCAAAAACATGCATGGCAATTGTGCACTCTAAAT
Organism: Hippocampus abdominalis; assembly: GCA_018466805.1. Lineage (NCBI taxonomy): Eukaryota > Metazoa > Chordata > Actinopteri > Syngnathiformes > Syngnathidae > Hippocampus > Hippocampus abdominalis. The sequence goes on along the minus strand of CM031694.1, from coordinate 3,294,666 downwards.
TGTCCCTAGGTACGAGTGTGAGCGTGGATGGTTGTTCGTCTCTGTGTGCCCTGCGATTGGCTGGCAACCAATTCAGGGTGTCCCCTGCCTACTGCCCGAAGACAGCTGGGATAGGCTCCGGCACCCCCCGCGACCCTAGTGAGGATAAAGCGGTTCGGAAAATGGATGGATGGATGAAGTAAGATGAATAAATGTATTTCCAAAAACATAGAAGTATGGATTTATTTTAAAAAACACGAATCTAAACCCTTAGGACAGGGGTAGGGAACTCCATCCCTCGAGAGCCACATTGTGCCATTTTTAGATCCCTCCCTTCTCCAACACACCTAATTCAATTGATCATGATCGTTTCAGGCTTCTACAGAGCTTGTTTGATGAGCTGATCATTTGAATCAGGTATGTTGAAGTAGAGAGGGATCTAAAACAGGCACGATATGGCTCTCGAGGAACCAGAGTTCCTTACCCCTGCCTTAGGAGTTCACCTTGTAGTACCCCCCCCAGCTAAAAACCCATAAACTTAAATATCTAGTAAACTAGCACAACCGTGTCAGGTGAACATTTCAGTACAAATTTGATTTCGATGCCTGTGCCTCGAAAAATAAATGCTGGCAAAAGTTTAAGGTAGAGCAGCACAAACATCTCAGGCCAAGACTTTAAGTAACGCTAAACTTCAAAGTCATACCTCACTTTGGAATAACAATCACAACAGGTCGATGCATATTTCAAGTGGAAAAGAAAATTATTTTGTATAGCTTTCACTTTGCCTCTCGAGTCAATGGTATGAGTAGGGAATATTCATTTGCTCTTCTTTTGTATAACTTTGCTGCAGTCGGCTGCCATTTCTGCTATGTTGTCGGGGTTCATGCTTGTTGCAAATTGTCTTCATTTCACCATAATGACATATGAGCTACTGCAAGATTGTTTTGGGTGACCAATACCCCCTTTAAAATAAACGGAAACATAGTTGAACAAACAATTTCCTGGCTTCTAATTTCAAAATAATTTATCCATCAATTTGTTGTGTCAAAGTGATAACATCTGGCGATCATACATTTATATGGGTTCAAAGACATAACAGCCCTCCGAAGGAAACCATGAGCACAATGTGGCATTCAAGAGGAGCTGGCTCATGTGAGCCAACCGGTTACCCCCAGAGAAGCCAAATTCATTACTAATGCTAATTACAGTTTGAAACGAGTAATACTAATTGTTTAATCATGGGGTTTCCAGAGAGACTGTTTCGTCACTAATTGGTTTACTTGTGCAGCTTCAGGAAGTTGCATTGGATATTTCAAGTTCAACAAATGGTGTCGTCACGGTCAATTTTCAAATGCAATGTTTGATAAAAGGGGAAAAGGCCAAGAGCAGTCTTGCTGGAAAAAAAATATGGAAGACAACAACATCTGCCACCCACACTTCAGCACTGAAATAGTTTCTATAAATAAAGCGGAAGGCATAAGTGGCGTGCAACATTTCAAATGCCGGGGCCGGTGGGATATGAGAGCCTTCCTGCAGACGAAGCTGCCTCAAAGTGCCAGGCTGCTATCAAAGTGTGTTAATGTGATGGATTGGATTTCTCCATTCATCCGCCGCATGCTAAATACTGGCCTGCAGCACTGAGCTGACGCTCTCGCTCTTAAATAGGAATGACAAATACAGCCTGAATTATTTCAGAGATTTGCTTCAACCACATGTTGGAATAATGCTGCATATGTTGCTTGCTGGCCTCAGAATAAAGGTTTTCTCCGTACTTGGAGGCCACTGAAGTACATTCCATGTCAGGTTTAAGAAGCCACTAAGAAAATGACCATTTTGCTCTCCCATTTCCAACTTCCTCTTTTGAAACAAATATCGAAAAAGAAAATCAAGTCCTTCTGCGTGTTGTGTCATTAAAAAAAAAAAATAAATCTAAACGTGTTGATTTTAAGCCCGTATCTCATTGAGTGGCAAAGGTTTTTTGTTTTTTGTTTTTGGTCAGGTTTCATTCAATGTTGCAAATATTTGCACACATGAAACTGTTTTAATGGTTGCAAACAGTTTTTCTGCTTGCCATCAAATTTGGAACCACAAATGGCCTTTGTGGCGCTGAACGAACCCTGATGAAAAAAAAAAAAAACACGTTCCTTAGGCGTGCACACATTTGCGTGTCACTCAGTGAGTTAGGTGCTTTATCGTCCTTACTTTCTGAGTTGCAAAATTGTTTATGACATCATTGTAACTAATTTCTTCATCCCTTGTCTATTGACTACCTGCGCTGCATTTATATATTCCGGCAATATTTCATGTATTATCAGTGGAAGGGGTGCAATTGCCGACAGGTGACCTCTTCCTCGACTTTTACTCAATTTGCTCTGGAGGGGCCCCCGACTGTGGGCTTGTGTCCTGCGGCTATCAATAATCCAAATGTTTCGATTTTATTTTGAAAGGAAATTAATCCAATCCAATACAATAAAACTTTATTGACAAATCGTGTTTCACAACAGCTGGTGCTGTTACAAGGTACTTTACACATGACATCAAATAATAATATAACAAAATTTTTTTTTTGAAAAAAGTCAATGAAAAACACAAATGAATGTACAGTCGGCTGCTTTTGTTAAATATAGCTTCTTTCATCTTTGGCAGTCGGCTATGGTAAAGCCCTTCCTTTCCAGCAGGATTTAGAAACAGAAATCCATTGCATTGTCACATCTCGGCTAGATGATTTGTTTTTGGAATCAGACAGTGCTCCCTCAAACATCTTCACTTGTTTCCAAATGCTGCTGCTCAGCTCTTCACTGGAGCTCGTAACAGGGAGCACATGACCCGGTTGACCTCTCTGAGCTCCTCCACCCCTGGGCACTTGCCCGATGCCTCAGGTCTGCCGACCAGGCACTATTGGAGGTGCCGAGGACTAAGCGGAGCCTCAGAGGAGATCGAGTCTTTTCTGTTGCCAGTCCTTCCCTCTGAAATGACTTTCCGTCAAATATTTGGCGAGCCCCATCCCTTTCCATTTTTAAAACTCATTTGAAGATACATCTTTTTTCTTTGGCTTTCGACCAAATATGAGACTGACACTGTTATACGGATTGAATTTGTTCAACCCCCACTTGTTATTAAGTGTGTTACACAGGAATGCACACATTTTGAGGCGTCCTGCTTGAAGGTACTCTCTGAATTCAACATCAAGTTGCTGAGTGAGAAATTGGCCATGTGGCTAGTAGGAGCCACAACAACGAGCAACGTATCATTGCTGCCTCACAACAAGGCTTGCCTGGAAATAATTTCTTAATCCATTAATTGGCGCGGAGCATCCAGTGGGGCAGGGCTTTTTGTGCACTATGTTATTCAGAGATGCATACTAATCATATAAAGTGATCCTTTGTACTCAGGTTGACAGCAGTGACGAGGGCTTTTAGACATATGCACTCATGCACACAGACAGAAAACGCACAGGCAGACACGCACACGCGCGGGCATCGTCTGCGAGCCATATTCTGTGAGCGCCGACAGCAGAATGAGTGTATTATTTTCCTTGAAGAGTGTTATTTTCCTGTCAGGGCCTGATGGCAACGTGCCACCACATTTGACAGTGAGCGTTCATTCCTTCATCAATTATCTGTGTGCGTGTGTGTGTGTGTGTGTGTGTGTGTGTGTGTGTGGTGTGTGGGTGATTGAGCAAGTCAGACAGTCACCAGCTGCATCTCCATGCTGGCATGTTCATACAAATGACCATATCAGATTCTTTAACACAGTAACGGCTAATTCAAAATAATTCTCCATATTTCCAGTGTCCATCTCTATGTGCTTCTCTCTAAAATGTGTGTCTACAAAGGGCCATGTATGGACCTCTTCCTGACAGCAGTATTTTACGTCAAAGTGCTATAGGTCAAATGCCACCTTGGTGTGGGTCCTGAATAATTTTTTTGCTGCTTTCATTGCCCACCTGCAGTGTTGGTATTTTATTGGCTTTACCAGACAATGCAGATGGGACAAAGGCACCTGGAAGTAAAACATCCACTCCTCCATCTTCATTGAATTCTCAGGCTGATAAAACCAAAGAGCAGGCAAAATAAGGCGCAGAAAACAAAAGGAGAGAAAGGAGAAGGTGTCATTAGCGTTTTTGTTTCTTGTGACCGCCCTCGTCAGGCGAGGAAGAGTATGAGATAGAAAGAGCCCTCTCTTCACACACCCCTGCCCGCCATGTGGGGAGAAAGCAGTTTAATTTAGATAATTATCTCACAAATTAACCACAAACCCAGTTTTTTTTAATTACCTGTCTTGGAGCAGCATCGCAACAAAACAAAAAGAAGAGCCGGCGAGGTCTTTGTTCGCATGGTCTTGTGGGGGAGGCGTAAATTGGTTCTGGCCATGCTGAAAGGCCAGATAACCCATTGAGGGAACAAGCACTAAAGCATTTGATAGGCTAATGGGGAATGCTGTTAGCACACTTGCTCGTAATTGGGTGTCATAAATCTGGAACAGGTGATGGGGGGGAACAAAAGACAGCTTTGGTGTACGTATGGAGACCAGTGGCGTGACTTGTAAATCCTCCCGCCCACTCAATGGCACGATGGGACGCTGCATGTACGGTGGCGACAGGAGATGCATGAATGTTGGAGATCCCTCATCGGCCCTTTGTCAGTGCTTGGGCACACAATCATATATTTATCCTTGGAGTGTGCATGCGTGTGTGCGTGTGTGTGTGTGCGCGCAAGGTCTTGTAGCTTGGATGTTATCTCGGCTGAAGGTGATGATGCCAGCAGGTATTTAACCTCGCTGTTATAATGGCAGCATGTCTGATTAGCGTCCACACTTAGAGCGCTGACATTTTCAATTCCACTCGAGTCTTCCTCAGGTTTTTGTCACAGTAAGAAGGCCCGTCTGTCGCAGACTAATAATTGTTATTACTAGAGTGTTGCTCTCTTTGCATTGTTTGTGGTCGAGTGAGGAGAAGCCAAGTAACTCACCTTATTCGCAATGTGTGTAGAAGATGCTGAGAAGATCAGATATACATTTAAGATTCATTTTAAAAAGGAGAGGAGGTAAAGAAGAGAACACAATAAGTGGTTAAGAGGTAGCATATAGTTTGTGGACTTTAAAAGGTGACACAGTGTGCAAAAATAAATAAATAAATAAATAGATGCAGTGACTAGATATGAGAGGGATGCTGGTTTGCTTTCTGACCACTGTCAAGGCGCCCTGGAGCAAGGCTTGAGCAATGTCCCCTCTGATCCTTGCTGAAAAAGTGCCGCGCGACTTACTTTTCACTCTAACATCGCTTCTCGCATGCCTGTATGTGTGTGAGCTGATTTTCCGAGTGGTGTGCAACACAAAAATATAGACAAATGAGGGCATGATGAATTTTCCCTCCTAGTAGAGCCTTTTTTAATTTAAGGAGGAGCCATCCGTTAGTTTTCGATGCTATTTTCCCTCATTTGGTGCCGGAGCCTATGCCGGCTGACTGATGATTTTGGCTAAGGGGCAGTGCACACACTCGACTGGTTGCCAGTTAATGGCAGGGCACATGTGGACAAACAAGCATTCACGTTCACAGTCTCTCCAACGGACTCTTTGGAGAAAACCCACACAAGCAGCGGGAGGAAGGCCGAAGTTGAGGTATGAATACCAAACCCAAATGTTCTTAGAAATGGTGAGGCAAAGATTCTAACAATGAAACAACCATGCAGTCAGGTGTTAGCCATACAGTTTATTTTCGTGCATGTTTGACGTCTCCTAAAAGTTTGAAAAAAATTGAATGGATTCATTCGGCCATTTTATTAATCATTCAGGGGTTGGATGACCATCCTGGACACAAGCAAGGGTTCCATCATTTTCCCCTGAATCTTAATTCTTCATCACTGGCTGTCGGGGAGTCCACGAAGATTTCTTTTCATGGGCCCAATATCCCTGGCAGTGCCATTGTAAAGAGGAACTGTCTGATATAGCTTGTGTACACAGACAGTTATGACAAGGATGTGTGTGTGTGTGTGTGTGTGTGTGTGTGTGTGTGTGTGTGTGTGTGTGTGTGTGAAGCTGGAATAGCTAAAATCGATGTCCCAACACTGAGTGGGAGGGAATAGCTACCCTCTTAAACATATAACTCATTGTGAGGAGAATATGCAAACACCCCGCTTGTTGCTGACACACTCTCCAAATCAGGTGTTTGATGCAGATTTCGAGCACACCCAAACACACGCACACACTCCTACTTGAGGAAAATGGGTCCCACGGCCCCACTGTGTTTGTTTAGCAGGCACCGCGTATTTGAGCGGGTGCTCGTCGCTGGTGTGAACGACTCTCATGCTGAGAAGGGTTCAATCAAGCACTACCCCGTCAACGAGCAAGAGCGCGTCGAGGTGACACGAAGGCCCAGTGTCGGGGGAGGCGAGGGCAGGGGAAGATCAATAATAGCCAGAGTGGAGTTTGGCTAATTACAGTTGTCAGCCGGCCAAGGAGTGCAGCGACAGTCGCTTCTCCCATGAGAGTCTCTTATCATTCTCTGGCCTCTCATTACAGCTTAAAAGGCCGCTGTCCTCGTCCTTTGCTCTCGGTTTTCCTTGATCCCTCCTCTCCTTGCCATCTACCGCGACACCCTCCTTGTCCAGTTGCCGTGTCCTCTGACAACTTGTTGCACGGTTGAACATTTGTGTCATCTTTCTGTATAATTCATCTACAGCCTCACCAGCTCTTCGCAATCATCTTCTATATGGTTGCTCCTCTTCTTCTTTTTCACCACTCTCTTCTAACTCCTCTCAACCGCTAATCTCTTTTCATATCCTCGCTTCTCTGCTCGCCAAGCCTCCTCGTCTTTCTTCTCCGCTTGCCGCTTGCGCACAAGCAGTTTACGTCAGGAGGAGGAGGAAATCATTCTGGAGGCGCAGACATTTGTCCGTACAGGTTGGGAGTGTCCAGCCAGACGCTGTTAAAATAGATCTCCGAGATGTGTTGAATACCCTTCTTTTCTCTCAACAAGCACACATGTGCAACCATGTTGATCTTGTCAGACACAAGCGGTATGTGAGAATGATGGTGTGGGGGATTAGGTGGCGCAGAAAAACAGAAGCGACTTCCCCGCAGGCTTCTTGTTGGGATCCAGATGGAGCTGGGATTATCTGAGGATGAGGAGATCACAGTACATTCCTTCTATTATACGGCATGGACGCTTGAGGCAAAGCTGTCAGCTACATGACCGACTTTCTTGCTCCATAGATGAGACAATATGCAGGAATACTTTGTCCGAAATTTGCACAGGTTGAATTTTTCCCTGAATTGATGGGTTCAAATTGTAATTAAACTACAACTCCATTATCACGAAACAGTAGTTTGGTTTACTACACTTCACCAAAACAATTGATCGGTGCCATATTGCTTTTTTGGCACTTGTCCGTTGAAGCCGTTCCAAATCTGCAAATCCATAAACTCAACTGTACCGCTTGATAGAAATGTGGCTGAATGGAAAGCTGCGATTCCTAGCTGTTCGGTATCTAAATAAAAAGAACAAAAAAAATCATCAATAAGACCGGAAGTGGGGAGGGGGGGGGGGGGGGATACTGCCTCAAACAGCTCGCTTATCTTTGCCTGTCCTCATGCATGTGCCAGTCATGACTCCCTCCAATTAAATAGCATCTTATTTATCATATTAATTAGCGAGTGCTGAGACAACAAAGAAGCATGCAGCTGCTGAGCATGAGAGGCGTGCAAATCATTTGTTGTCTTGCTCATGTGATACCTATTATAAAGGTTAGGTCACAAATGTGTCTAGATTGGTTGAGAAAAACTTCAATCATGTCTAATAAAACAAAACTCCAAATGGCGAAGGTAATTCTCAGCTAAATCCAAAATATTCTTCCATAATTATACAAAAATTATGATAAGAAAAGCACAGGAATTCAGCGTGATCAAATACATTGATTTAAAAACTTGTGGGGCTCTATTGTCAGGTAGCCCGAGTTGCAGTCCAACTCTGTGAAGCGGCAAGTGAGACCAAGATTTATGTTTTTCACCGACGCATGTAGCTTTGAGCAGTTTAAAAAGAGGTGTGTTGCGCCGGTGTGGGTGTAACACAACAATTATTGCATCATATCCTCTCATTCTTGGTACATGACTGGCACACAGTCCTTGACATGGCGGAAGAAGCAACTGCAATTGCTGAACTCCATATCGGAGGTTGAAGCACAAGTGCTGCAAGTAGACCTCCGCGGGTGGTTGAGGAAAAGTTGGCAAGGGAGATCACAGATCTGTTAAGGGGCCACCTGTGTCGAGTACTTGTGTCCAAAAGATCAGAAATTATGTTGAAAGTACTTTGCTGATGGTGTGACAGTCGCTGGCCATGGTGCTGAAGCTTCATCGCCCCAAGAAACAGAACTATGGTGAATTAAAAACACATGCGCACGCACATTAACTGGCTATATTGGGAAGAAACAGATCATCCATCCATTTTGGCTTTTATTTTTCATTAGACAGCATCCCCAAAGTTTTTGTGTAACATGGCGTGTGTGTTTGAGGGATTCTGTGTATTTAGCCAGCTCGTTCCCCGGGCATCGTTTCCTCTGTCATGTCCCAATATTTGCTGATCCATCGTTTATTGCAAGCCATCTTATGTGTATGTACTGCATGTTTGTGAGAGGGAATGTGTGTTTATTTAAGTTATTTTCGTGCCGAGTGTAAAATGCTGTTTAACTTTGTGCATCGGTAGAGTTTTCTTTCCTTTAGCATCATAGATGGACGCAGTTAGAAAGGGGCGATTGCACCTTTGTGGGACTGAAAACAGATTAATTAATTCCCAGCTAAATGAAGCCCCCCTCCCCCTCAATTCCCTTCTCTCAGCACGGGGGGCAGTCTACATGGTGGAAGCATCAGGAACACGCTGGAGTCTGTGCAGGAGATCGCCACATGAAAAGTACGTTTATAAGGAACTGTAAGAAGATCTCCGTTTGTGGGTGATATAAATTTGGTGGCTCCAAAGTGTGCACTTGGAAATGACCTTCAACACACACACACATGCACACACACACACACACACACACACACACACACGCACACACACACACACACACACACACACACACACACACACACACACACACACACACACTCTACCAAGGGAAAAGGGTGCTTTTTAAAAATATATGATAGATTATACTAATAATAATGCGCTAATTTGGGATTGAGAGGGCTTCATGCATGTCCACTGTTGTCATATTTATGCATGAAATACGATGAGCTCCACCAAGCACACCATCGGAGTGCAGAATCCGTCTGTCGGCGCCTGAATCAAAATCGTGTTGCATCACCTGCACCACCTGCCAATTCCCAAACACATTTACAACACAAATATGAAAATGTGCTAGTTTTTATGCCGAATGCTCAGGCGCCCGTCTATGAAAACTGGGCCCGACAAGTCAAAACATCTCACACTTAGTGACAAGCGTAACTCGGTGGGTCGACTTCATGAGTGTTTTCATGCTGCGTACTCCCCCATCCCCCACCCTGGACCGATCCATACACGCACAAATTCTGGTCGCTGCTGACATCAGTCAGGCCTCCCCCTTAAAAGAATCCCAGCAAGACAAGAAACAATGTGTATAAAGTGTTGTGTAAATCTTGATCCTCAGAGTATTTTGAAAAAAGCGCGTCATAGACATGTTGTTAAAACACCTTTTGAGAAACAAATGAAACCTGGGTGGAGGCACCATGGGTTCAGTTCCCACTGAGTGATGATGTGAACAGGAGTGTGAATGGTTGTTTGTCTATATGTGCCCTGTACTTGAAAGGTGACCAGTCCATTAGAAATGGAATCTCTCCTAACTTTTCAAAATAACTTCATGCTTTCATTTTTAATTTGATGGATAAATCATTCATTGCCCTCAAGTCATTTTGCATTTGTCTCCAAACACACATGATCCAAGCTTGCCCAATATAAGGGTCAACAACAACATACTGCCACTGTTCCCATCAGTCGAGCATTTTCATCACTTTCCTGATGGAATCTCCACTTCCTATTTTCTTGCGATTGGTTGTCATTCATCCCCGGACTCCCTCTTTGTCATTCCTCTGATCTTCTGCTACCATTTGAGCATCAAAGGTGTTGAAGAGGTTGGCCATCTTGGGATCCTTCCTCACAATTCCCTTCATCTTCTTCAAAAGGAGGATGGTGCAAAGGCCAACTGTGTGTCTTTCAAATCTCTTGACTGAAATACTCCTTACGCTTTGCAATGCTTGAAACCTTTGGAGCCTGTCGCACACACACACACACACACACACGCACACACACACATGGCATTAAAGGTCAAAAATTGTGTCGTGGGTGACGATTTCTTAATCTGTTTCCTGTCCTTATGCCAAAATGAAAGAATCACCGATCCCGGAGGATGATCATTTTGGAGAATGAAATCCACTTTATTCAAAATACCACCATTTTGGTTTGGCGAAACACTAAAAAAATAAAACCAAGAAAGAAAAAATTAGGCTAAAAAAATGATATACAGTACTGGTATATCATTTATAGCTCACGTCCTGTTCATTTTAGCTGATGGCAGCAATGAACTCTTTTGTGTGTCTTGTGGGGGCTACACATACCTCCCAATTTTTGTAGCTCTAGACCAAACCTACCAGGATTGGATATTGTTTTTCCAATGTAGGTGGCACGACAAAGTCTTCGGGCAGTATGCAGGGTACACCCTGAACTGGTTACCAGCCAATCGCAGGGCACGCACAGACGAACAAACATTAACGCTCACAATCACACCTCAGGACAATTTAGAGTGCTCCATGCAAGGGAGGGAGGAAACTGGAGTCACTATTTATTTATTTATGTTTTATTATTTGGGTGGTAAGAGGATGAGCCAACCTCTGTTTTTTGCGATAAACATTTTTGGGCAGTTTATCCCCATTTTTGGGTGGGTGGGGGAGTCGATTACTTCTTTTCAACGCCTTTATAACGGGTGTCATTTAATGTGTGGATTTTTGCTATTTGCAGCCCAACCTAGTCTCTATCCCCTGCAAGTAGTGGGGGTCCTCCATATACTGCAATATGTACAAATTCAGTCAATCAATCAAACTTTATTTTTATAGTACTTTTCATCCATAAAAATGCAACTCAAAGTGCTGTGCAGTTAAAAAAATTCTAAATTACAACATAAGAGGAGGACACACCCTGGCCACGACACACACAGATATACAGTATATCCTCACAAGAATGCCTATGCTTGCGCGCACACACACACACACACACACACACACACACACACACACACACACACACACACACACACACACACGCACGCACGCACACACACACACACACACACATTCTAACCTTTAACCTAAACCTATTCCTCATCTCTACAGAAGTGCGCTGAGTGAATAACCTCTATAAAGGCTTTTTAATAGACTGCATTGTGTGGGTACCCTGGTGTGGGGTGGTAATATTGTGGGCGGGGTGATTCCCGATGGGAAGCAAGTGAGAGATGGGAGCCCGGCACACACAAAACTCCAGCGGAGCCTCACTGCTCAAATTGCTGTGCCTGCGCTCCTGATCCTTACATATATGTAAATGCCTGTTTGCAATCCAAAATGAACAAGGCCATCTTGAGCAAGAACAACCCAGATACGATGAGCTTGGTCAGAGAAAAACGCTCCAACTCGGTGATGTACTGGCGTTGTCTCTCGGATGTGTGAATGAAGACGTTTATTACAACAGACTTGGAGGATTAGCCAAGGGCTTAGGCCATTCTCATGGTAATGTTCACAAGGCTGCGAGTGCACAGATAAACGCAAGCACTTACCTTATCGAAATACACAGAACTGTAGGAGTTTTGCTTCACTGCAGTGACAACTGAACATACGCTCACAATTTTGACTAAAGAATCGTGCGGCCATCACATGGCACCTGAATGCAGCATAGGCATCTGGGTTTTCTGGGTTCTGCTGCCTCACAGCAAGAGGGCTTTGCCTTTGAATCTCAGCTCAGATCTGCATGTTGAACTTCTCTCCAGGTACTTTGGCCTCATTACACAGTCCCAAAAAACAACCAAAACAAAAACAAACATTTAGCATATGTTAAACCTTGGTTTGTGTTACGGTCAAATTTGACCGTTTTAAAAGTTTTATCTCTGAAAGTGGGTCGCTGATGGTGGCACTGTGGGATTGGGTGCCACTCAGTGGTGGTGTGGATGTGGATGTGGAAGGTTGTTTGTCTCTGTTTGTAACCTGGCGCCCAGTTCAGGGTGTGGTCTGCCATCTGCCCAAAGTCAGCTGGGACAGGCTCCAGCAACTCAACCCTGTTCAGGATATGTGGTGTTGAAAATGCATGAATGGATTGGATCTATGAAATTTGTAGTTCATTTGTTCATATTGACCTAAGATTTCATGACTTTGTCCCATGACAATGAGTTGCGTTGAACTTTTGTTCACTTTTTGAGTTCCCACTCACAAATGACCGTTCATTACAAATGAATGGCGGAGACAACGATTCGTGTAATAACTGAGCTCAAGCACATCCTCATATGTCAAATAAGACACACACCTGCACAGAATACTCATACAAGCCATTCAATGCTTTATTCTACTTTTTATGCATGTTCTATTTATTGCATGTGATAAAGTGATGATGGCAGCCTGTCAGCTTTCACGTATTAATCAAAGCATTTCAAGACGAGGCAGGAGACGTTGTCAAGTTACATAAGGTGTGTTCACATGGCACACATTTGCATCGGTGCTGCACCGATGTATTCTGTTGCGATATATCTTACACCGGTGTCAATTTTGTGGAGCGTTCACACGTATAAAGCTGCTTACCAAAGAGAAGCGTGCGCTCACATGGCAGTTTCTGCGGCCGGGCAATACGATAATACGTAATAATACGGAAATAAAACATGCGTAAAGTGTACTTCCTTTTCCCCGCCTTGTTTGTGACATATCGAAAGACCATGGTTTATGCTTCTCCAGACAAATCATTTTATATCGGTGCTGCCCCACAAACTAGCGTTTACTCTGGAGTAAATTTTTAAACCACCTCCTGAGCAGAGTTGAATTTGCTCTGGTTTAAGCTGTTTTCAGGGTCTACACCGGTACAACTTTGTACGTGTGAACGCTCTACAGGGGGCACCGGTACACCGGAGTAAAAGTTGCCGTGTGAACACCCCTATAGTGTCTACTTGAGCTGCTTTTTACTCCTAACTTGGTCAGTTCAGGTGGGGGACGGGGGTGTTCAGGTCAAAGCTAGGCTAGAGGGTCTAGTTTTGACCTGATTACTGAAATCACTTTAGCTGCTTTTGTGTTAGGAATAGGATTCCCCCCCCCCCCCTCCACCCCCATTGAAAAATAAGATCCATTGGATTTAGTTAAATCAAGCATGTAAATGATTCTAATGTCACGTTTAACGGAATTTTAATCACGAGCAACCGAAAATCAAGTCCTTTTTTGTTCAGTGCATCAACTGCCAGACTTTCCCGCAGGGGAAGAAATGTAACGGTTGGATATACGGATGTCTCCCCTGCCACCTTCGATTAAGGCCACTGTGGGAGAAGCGCACCTGCACAGCTGATGGGAGACAATGCCAGCGCTTCCTCTGTGAGATTGATTTTCTCCATTAAAATGGCATCTTTGTCTACCAACCTTTGTTATGTTAAAGAGAAGATGGAAGATTTCCAATCCAATTTGGACTGAGTTGCAGGCCGGTCAGCAATATGGGCCTCCATTGTCCCGACCGAGTCCACTGGGATGGGCGCGTGTGTCTCCTGACCGCCAATTAAGGTGGACGGAGAGACAAACAAGGTGAATTGACAGGCAAGAGAAAGGTATCCATCGTCCTCTGCGTCTCATCGCTGAAAAAACAAAAATCAAAGCGCAAGCGAGGCGAAGTAGGATGAAGAGGAAAGGCGAAATAACCTGTAACTCACCGCGTTGGAGGCCCCAGCTCCAGTAATGACATTCAGCAATCTTATGTTAATATTTTTTGAATGCTGACATGTGTTATTGCATTTTTTTTCTTTCAGTTTATACAGTTGTTAGTTTTACACTTGCAATTTTAATCCACTTTAACACTTTCTAGTGTTGTCGTGTGCATAGGACTGATATTGGTAGCCTTGCCAAGAGGTTATTAAAAAAAAAAAAAAAAAAAGACAAGCACCTAACCTTACCATTTCTACAGGTGCTATTGGAAACTATTGTAGTCTCTGAGACTCCCTTTCAGATACAGTTGGAGCAGGATATGCCCATCCCTCTGATTGTCAACTGCAACTCGAATTCACTGGTGGCTGATTTGCAGCGTCAGGTAACTCTATTCTTTTATTAATGGAGTAATCTAAAAAAGTATTTTTCCCGTAGTTGAAACGCTGTTCCATCTCATTTTTAGGAGTGTCAAAATTAGCATGGTTAAAGCAAGCCCCTTATTTGGAAAGCTGAGTATTTTAAGAATTCTGGTCTCAACTCAGCAGACAATTCTTCTCGAGTAATGCATTGCACAGCAGCCAATATACACAATGTTTAAAGAAGAAATAGGAGGAGCCAATTGGACTGTGAGGTATCACCACCTCTTCCCAGCTTCAGCGGGATGCACCTGGTAGGCTGCTCTTTAGCAGTTTACCAAGCTAGGCTTCTAGAGCTCTCAAAGTGGTCTGCATGGGAACTCCCAGACTCCTTTGAGAGCCAAGAGCCAAGTGCATGTCCATCTTGTCACTTGTCACACCAAGTCATGACTGCAAGTCATGCAAAGGTTCATGGGGGAGAGGAATAAGGTGGATTTTATTTAGTAACTCCAGAAGTTGGCTTGTGCAACATCATCAATTTTATTTATGGTTCGTTTGATGGAAAGCTGCGTCACTAATGACAATGCGTATTTGTTTAAAACCTGAAATAAAGGCGTACAACACTGCGCAAAAGCTTCATCTATCTGTGTGGAGTTTGCATGTTCTCCCCATGCCTGCGTGGGTTTTCTCCGGGTATTCCGGTTTTCTCCCACATGAAAAAAAACATGATTGGCAGGTTAATTAGACACTCTATTTTGTCCATCGGTGTGATTATGAACATGTATGGTTGTTTGTCTATGTGTGCCCTGCGATTGGCTGCCAACCAGTTCAGGGTGTCCCCCGCCTATCGCCTCAAGTCAGCTGGGATAGGCTCCAGCACACCCGCGACCCTGGTCAGGATAATGGGTGAATGGGTGGCAGTTGGGAACAGGTTATTATTTGCAATGACTGCCTGCGGACAGCAGAGTAAAGCAAAGCAAAATCAAAGCAAAATAAACAAGAAGAATTGCAGACTGCTCAAATTCAATTGTATTTCTTTCGATTTCACTGAATGTTTCTTGCATGTCAGTGCTGACAACTTCCAATCAGTCCTCACACTTCACTTTTATTTTTCCTTGAATCATCATGTTATTGATGGAGCTTTTTTCAAATGTGCTCAAGCAGCAGTATGTTTCAGTGTTGGCTTGCAACACGTTGCACTCTGGCATGGCACTTGACAGACAAACGCATGTTGACGTGGACAGGCCTTGGTTGGAGACCTCTCAGTTAAAAGAAGTATCGTCTTCAAGCACTTTCAACACATTTCAACGTCACATTTTTTTTTCACTTTATAGCGCTGCGTTCTACACCACCAATCACAACTGCAACCCCCCATCCCTCCCGCTCCCTCTTAGCATGGCTGGTGACAGACGGCTTAATAGGATTTAATAAGGCCCATTTGCATGTCAGCCTTTTAGAGGTTTTGCAAGAAAGAAAGGCAATGGGAGGGATGCGGTGGAAGGAAGTAGCTGCTGTGAAAAGATAGAAAGTGTAGAAAAGGGGGGAACAAGGAAGGAAGGAAGGAAAGATGGATGAACGCATTGATTTAAGGACCCAGTTCTTGTTTCATTAATGCTTCGAGGCTGCTTAAATAGATGAGCAGCGACATCATAAACTTTAGGGTGCAAAATGTCATATGTTATGAGTTTTCAACATCTGTTTGGAAGACACAAAAACCACAGAATAGAATATACACCCCCAAAAAAAAAAAGATAAATGTGTGCAAAAAACAAACAAACTTCAACTAATTTAACCATAAGTAGACAAGATGAACTTCATAACGCTAGAATAGACAGCCTTTATTGTCACAACAAATTTGAGCTTTTGAAAACATCATAAAGAACCCATAATCAAATAATAAGAATGACAAGCATATGTTACTAACTGCATGGTAAATGTTCCCACGAATGTTCCCCGTGGCTTCTCTTGTGGCCGGCCGGGTGCCTCGCATGGGCGGCGCCGGAGAGGGAGAGAGAAAGAGCGCCAATTTGTAACTCGACGGGGGAGCCAAGCATTGAAAAACAAAGAGAAAGCTGGACAAACTACCTTCATTGATTCAATGATGCAATAGTTAAATCGTCTCGCCGAATGTATAAACTCTTTTGTAGAACTGGCTCACTGGTGAAAATTTTGAAATACAGTACACTTCCCTTTCTTCTGTTGTGAGCTAACCATTGTATCTCTATTGTCAAGCACAGAGGCTGGAGCTGCACACAATCCCGCCTCCGGAATTTGATCGATCAAAGTGCGAGAAAGGAATTTGGTTTCCAATACAATACGCTTACCAAAGGTATGTCCATCTTAAGAAAAATTGAACATGGCCGGATTAAGATTTGGTTTTGTATGCATTTAAAAAAAATGCTTTAATTCGATGGACTGCATTTTTATGTGCGTGGAAACATATTGACTATGCTCCAGTAGAGATGGGGGACCGATCCTTTTAGTGTTCCAAGAAGACTCCACCGCTCATTTTTCGTGACTGACACCCCCTCTTTGAATCCCCTCTCGCCATCTGTGATTCGACCACATTCCACCATCCTCCAATTCTGTCACTTTCACACAATGTCGAGCGCAGCGTGCTCGAATCAATGAATCTAAATATATACACAGCGAGTGTATTTTGTGTCGACAGTCGATGCGCCTGGTTTGAAGAGAGATTAGCGCTGGTAAATCCTCTCTTTTTTTGAAACACCCCTCAAGTCTTCATTCCCACAAATGCGGATGTTTCCCTTCCGTTTGAGCTGATGAGTGGCACATCGATGCTTGTGTCTGATATGGACACAAACGATGATGGGGTGGGCTCAATCTCCAGCTTGTCTCAAGGCCACGTTGAGCTCGGTGTCATGCGCAAAACTAAGGGAGCAACAGTATTTACTCCCTGACTGCACTCGCATTGATCCCTGGGCATGGAACATCCGGTGGACTTCTTGGAACCTGCTCCTCATGCTGTACGACGGAGAGCTACAGGAGCAAGATTCTTGGAACTGCTCACTGGTGCAACACGCTCAGCCAGACAACCATGTTAAAGACTAATTGACAAGCACTTAAAACAAGTCGTAATTAGTGCATGGCTGGTAATAATTGGGCAGGCAGTCTGAGCACTAATTAGCATTAGAAGAGAAAGAAAATAGCCTGCAGTGTACCTTAGTGTGTGGATAGATGATCCCCACGGGAGGGCACTGATGAAGTCGCTACTTTCAAGAAACACACTGGGGCTGGGGGAGAGTAGAGGCGAGCAAGGGGGGGGGCGAGCTTCGGGGCGGGGGTCTTTTGTCATGGTGCATGGTCTGCGGGTGGCCCTCTGCAGGGGGGTTTGGGGGCGACGGCAGGTGTATGTGTGTGTGTGTGTGTGTGTGTCTGAGCTGAACTTCTGCTTTCGAGAACTAATTGATTCTGCAGCCCCTTTTTTTTTATCCTTCAGACCCTCCCGCCCCCATTCATCCCAACCGCCAATTGTTTTTCAGTCAAACATTACTACGGTAATAGATTTCCCACCTGCTGTAGGGACACTCAAGTCACAAACTTGTGTCTTTTGGGGTTCCTTTCCACCCCTGCTTCCACAAAGATCGCCACTCATATCGTGTGCATTTCCTAACACGCTACAAACTAATGGTAGCAGTTTAAAACTACGCTGTATGCATGGAGAGAACTTTCCCACTGTGCATTCTCTAATTGTTGGTTAATTAAATGAAGTATCGGGCGGATTTGCTAAATTATGAGCAATTGTCCCCTAAGGAGATTTAACAAGGTCTTGATTGGTGTCTCCAGCCACATCCAGTGGCAGCAATGATCCTTCAATTAGTGCGGAAGAAGAGTCCCCGACGTGGATGAGGGAACCACAGGTTCTTGTAGGGAAGGAAAAAGGTTCAGGGGAAAAAAAGAAACACAGCTCTTAATTAATCATTGGTGGG
The DNA here is from genome assembly GCA_018466805.1 of Hippocampus abdominalis. Classification (NCBI taxonomy): domain Eukaryota; kingdom Metazoa; phylum Chordata; class Actinopteri; order Syngnathiformes; family Syngnathidae; genus Hippocampus; species Hippocampus abdominalis. The sequence goes on along the minus strand of CM031694.1, from coordinate 3,276,485 downwards.
ACTTTTGATGGAAAAGAATTGGATTTGTTCATCTCTTGAAGCCTTTGTTGGAAATGTCCCCCCTTCTTCTGCTCTAGCATGTCAGGGTCCATATAGACCGGGGGTCGGCAACACGGGGCTTTCGAGCCGCATGTGGCTCTTTAGCGCCCCCAGTGGCTATGATAATTAGCACACTGCGAAAGTGCGTCCCGTCCCTCGTCCATCTTTGCGGCTGTTATGGCTGTCGCTCATTACGGCATGCGTGTGTAAGTGTGTGCGTATGCGCGCGTGTGCGGTGAAGAGTCGATCGCAAGGAGGTTGGTGTTCGAAAACTAGATCTTCCGTCAATAAGGTTTGGGCACCCCTCCTCTACAGGATGAACTGCAGGGGAAGGGGGGGGGGACATTTTAATCATGAATGCTTGTTGTGTATTTGTAGCCAACTTAGTCATGCTGATAGCAGGCTAATATAGCTCATATAGATACATACAGCATGCGTTGCCTTCATTATAACACTTTTTATTTTTTGCAGCTCCAGAGATCTTTGTTTTTTGTTTATTGTGGTCCAATATGGCTCTTTCAACATTTTGGGTTGCCGACCCCCGATATAGGCGGGAGCGTTGGGTGTCGGAGAAATTGACCCGAACCTCATCAAATACCTTTGAGAAGTGTCATGCTACCCCCCCCCCCACCCCGCCCCCACCCCGCCTCCCCTCACCTCTGACACACCCACACATACACACACAATGTACAAAGCAGTATAGTAGTTCACCGATTCACGAGATAAATGTAAATAGGCACTGAATAGGGACCGAGCTTGCACCTCCTGCATTGATGTAAGCTATGTGAACCACTATGAGACCATTGGCTCTGGATGTATTCATCCATCCATCCATCCATTTCTAGGAAGATTTCCTCGGCCTATGTAGCCCTGTCGGACCGAAAACTGTCGCTCTCTCATTGTGAACACACGCATGCGTGCACACACGCAGGGGGAACAGAGATAGCAAGGTGGCTGACATTTGTGCAGTGTCGACCGTGGACATTTCTTGTGGCCAATCACCCAGACTGAAAGGGGAGCAGGAGATAAGGCCTTTTGTCTGACATGACAATGCCCTAGCGGGGCTGCCATGGGAGACCATTCAGTGTGTCCAATAGCCTTCACGTAAGTGTGTGTATGCGTGTCGGGCCTATCCTGGCCATCTATGACAGAGAAATCATTAAGATGGAGTCTTCACCTCATGACACGCTACGTCTTTTAGTTTCAACTTGATTTTCAGTTCAACCAATGTACATTTTATTTTTGACTGCCCCTGATGCGTAGCAGCACTTCACATGGAGTGCGGCCGGGCAATGCAACCTTACCGGATAATGTCGCCTGGCAGCCAGCGGAAATGAGAATCGCCAAATCTCTCAAATGACAGTTGCACTTTGAGCCCTTCAAACGAGAAACTTGTGCGAGGAGCATAATATGCAAGACCATCTTCATAATAGCTGCAGCGCCACTTAAGCTGGTGCGAGAGTAATTGGTGCTCCGAAAATCTTTATAGCATCATATATCCGCAATTGAGCTTTTAAGAGGGTATCTTGCCTTCCCCTGTATGCATGCCCACATGCACGCGCATACGGGAGCATGCGCCCACACCCACACACACACACACACACACACACACACACACACAAATGGGAAATGTGTTCGACGACTTCAAGCCTTCTTGAAATTCCCAAGCGTATTGGGACACCACATGCCATAATGATCGTCTATAAGTGGAAGGTGTGGACTGCTAACTTTGTAATGGTGCAGATTGGGACTAATGCACTGCCAGGTAATGGGGTTGCAGGTGGGGAGGACTGGAGGTAGATTACCCGTCTATTATACGCTGACACGATGACAGAACATAGCAAATCGGCAGGAGGTGAATGGGACGGGAAAGATGAGGAAGATGAACAGGATCAAAGTTGACAGTGCAGAAACTTTCTTTTAGTTCTACTGTTGCCACGGTGACAACATGTCACCGTGCCGGGATGTCATGTTTGTCCATGTGACCTATGGACGAAAAGTGTCTAATTACACGTGAATAAATGTCCACAAATGGCCAATAAATGTTCTGAATAAGGCAGGGCTGGACTGGCAAAATCAATCAAGCCATCAATCAAGCAATCAATCATCCCGGATTTTCTAACTTATACCGGCATATGCCCACAAGCCCACAAGTGTGCATAGGTACGCATTCAAATGCCTTTGCATGATTGGGACAACCACTGTAATGGAGAAGTCATTGTTTGACACACCATCCAAAGTCAGGGTTTCATGAAATAATAGGCACACATATCCAGGACTTTGCTCAACACATCCAGAACAACACACACATAACACAAACAGGGTGCAAGCTGAATTGAACAGAAACTGCGCAATATGTTAATGTGAATACTGTTTACCTCCCAATGTGGCAATACAGTATTAGTTGGTGTGCCCTTATTGTGTTTGTGCAGCCAAACACAATAAGCTTCATTTATGCTTCCTCGCTTGCTATTATGCAGAATAATGCTCTATTTGATGTCCGCATGTGTTTTATCTTCAAATGAGCCATTTAAATGTCATTACTGTGTATACGTGTGTGTTTTCATCTTCGCTACAAGGGAAGTTACCAACATTCTTATACAGATGCTGCAACCCTTTTTTTCTCATATACAGTAGAAAAAAATGTCACAATTGAAAACATCTGTCTCCCTGTTTGTGTCTTGTAACAAAAAAAAAAAAAAAATATTTTATTTTGATATCTCTACATGTATCCTGGCGGCCACCGGGCCGGGTCTACTGGTTAGCGTGTCGACCTCACAGTGCAGAGGTGCAGGGTTCGATCCCGGCCTTCCTGTTTGGAGGTGCATGTTCTCCCCGGGCCTGCATGGGTTTTCTCCGGGTACTCTGGTTTCCTCCCACATTCCAAGAACATGCATGGCAGGCTGATTGGACACTCAAAATTGTCCCTAGGTGTGAGTGTGAGTGTGAGCGCGGATGGTTGTTTGTCTGTGTGTGACCTGCGATTGGCTGGCAACCGGTTCAGGGTGTCCTCTGCCTACTGCCCGAAGACGGCTGGGAGAGGCTCTAGCACCCTGTGAGGATTAAGCGGCTCGGAAAATGGATGATGGATACATGTGTCCTTCATAGTAAAAACTTATTACGATTGAAAATAATTTATTTAGTATAGTTTATTTTATTTGTGTTTGCGAGTTGTACTCAACACGATTGTTTTTTTTTTTTTAACAGTGGCAAGAATATGTTTAACTCATTCAGTACCAGCCAATTCTAGACCAAGTCTGAAAAGACGTTTAAAAACGTCTTTGGGAGTGAATGAGTTAAAGAACTACTGTATGTTGCTAGAACACAGATGCCTGAGCTTGTTTAGGTGATGAATGAGGATGATTTGACGATGCATTTTTTAAATACAAAAAACATATGAGGTTCACGGCTACCTCTGCGGCGTTGTGAAGGAGAGCCATGGCAGGGCAACTCGTGGCTGCTTCCCCATGACAGCCCCGCCTGCTTTCAATGCCTTGAGCATCTGACAGATCCTGGCTGTTAAAATCATTGCCATGCTGGTGCAACCTCCCAACTCACTACGCTTCGTGTGATATTTTCCACTTTCCCAAACTCAAGATGATTATCGAGGTGACTTGTTTTGAAGACATGAACGACATCAAGATGGCCTCCTTAAAGGAGTGCACGTGGGACCAAAGGCTGGAAAAGTGTTAGAGTCCGGGAGGATTACTATGACGGAAAAAAACTAGTACAGTAATTTGAATTTGAAATACAGGGTGTCCATAAAGTCTGTGTAATTTTCTGACCAACTCACACACGCATGCACGCTCGCACACACACACACACACACACACACACACACACACACACACACACACACACACACACACACACACACACACACACACACACACACAGATATGTTTTTTTTCTTGTAACAGGTAAACAACAGCATATTTAGCAGTGGCCTTAAATTTGGTCATGCTTGACACCTCAGGCAAACGTCCCCATGCTCCTATTCCATGGCCTGCTTTTGAAACAGATTTCCTTCAAGTGCAGCGGTGTGACCTTGGTACTGAGAAAGCCGTGACAGTCTCTCTGCCGGAGTGGCAGGCGTGGTTGCGGGGCAGCCTGCCACGCACTCTACTGTATTTCAGGAAATCATTCTCGGCGGATGACAAGGACACTCTCTTTTTACCGACGCACTGTAATTTGCTTGTTTCGCAATCCACCATTGAGCTGACACACTGCCGGTTTGTTTCTCTCTCTCTTTCTCTCTCTCACTCTCTCTCCTCTGACTCTTTGCTTGCTCACTTGTTTGCTCCCTCCCATTGTTGTTGCTGTGTGTGTGGCCTGCTGGCGATATAGAACATCAGCATTCAACAAATAACCCTTATGACAAACTTTTTCTTGAAATTGACCATACTTTTAATTAAACATGACATAAATATAAATATTTTGGCAGCTAGAGGGTTGCTGATGGTGTTGTGGTTCACTTGCCTGACATATGTGCAGGCAGCATGAGATCGGTTCCCACTCAGTGGCAACGTGGATGTGCGTGTGAAAGGTTGTTTGTCTCTATATGTGCCCTGGGACTGACTAGTTCAGGATGTAATCTGCTTTCCGCCCGAAGTCAGCTGGGTGGAAGCAACTCCCCGCGACACTCTTCAGGATAAGCGGTGTTGAAAATGGATGAATGGATGGATGGGACGGCTGGGAAGCAGCATGGTGTCAAGTGGTTAGCACGTCTGCCTCACAGTTCGGAGGTTTAGGGTTTAAATCCACGACTCTAATGAGGATAAGCATTCTTGAAAATGGATGGGTGGGAAACTTTGCTGTTGACATGAAGTGAAAATGGGGGTGGGGGGGGTTCACTCGAAAACTATGCATTAAATATACATATTATTCCATCTAACAATCAACATCAAGTGAAATTCCTTCTTGCTATGACATATCTCTGTCTGCAAATTGTACATGAATGCAGACACACTTGCATGGGTGTTGTATTCGTGTGTGTGAAAAGAACTTGCCCTGTTCGCCATGGTGACGCCAAACCTCTGTGTTCTCCCGTCTCTACGGCAACTGGGGCCCTGAGTTCCCTCTTGCTGGAGGAGCCATTGAACTCCCCTCGCGAGAGACAATAGACAAGGACCTGGCGCTGGTAATTTCTTATCACCAAATCCCATTAGGCTCCGGCTTTTTTCATTAACGCACACAGAAGTAAAGTGGAAAACATCGCCGCTTGTGAGCTCGGTCCTGACTGTGTGCCTGGCTCATCCAATGCTATAGCATCATTGCACACTACAATTCATTAGCAAATAATATGAAAAACCTTGCTCCAAGTACAGCATTGACATAATGCCACTTGTACTGTCTCAGCCTGGTTTGGACAGTCAGCTAAACCCATCTAATTTCACTATGACTCGGAAGACGTTACGCTAGGTCCACAGGTTTAATGATGCAGAAAAAGGTGAAACTAGCATACAGCACGAGGCAAAATTACTTTCAATTCACACCATGCACAGATATTACAATAAAAAAACTGATTTCACAATGTATATGAATTGCACAACCAACTAAATAAGCTAACATTATCTCAACCGCTATAGTAACAAGAGATAGTTGTGCTCACGCAATTAGCGAGCGCTAGCATGAATCTTATCATGTTTCCGGTTACAAACTATGCTGGTCTTAGTGGAACTTAAAAGCATCATGTGAACTTAAATTTACTTTAAATTGGGAACAGAACAACACTGTTGGAATTTAACACGGACATTTTATTATTTAACTTGGATTCCCAATTTATAACTATTTCTATGTGTCTTAATAGAAGGTTTCTGACAGGATAGCGAATTACAGCATGCTGAACACCTAGTTAGGAAACATCCACGCTGACTGAAACGATTCAGTTTGTAAAAGCTTTTGATGGAACATCCAGGGCAGCCCTTCTCAAAATCTAGACCCAGAGCCAAATTAATCCATGTCATATTATTACGTTTCAATGGATAGCATACAAATACAGTAGTCGGGTCTTTGGAGGATGCAGAATTGGTTACATTTGTTCTAGCTTTGCACAACCGACCCACAGGAATGAATATCTCTTGCTCTGGAGGAAGTCTCCGTCTCCAGAACTCTCCAATAAGTACATCTAGCAGAACCTCAAATTCTGGATTTAATTGGTTTCACGAGTCCGCTTGTAACTTGAAACAGTCATAAATTGGGTAATGTTTCCCAGTGCAATGAACAGAAATAGAAATACTGTAATCAGTTCTCGCCCCCAACCCCAAGTTATACTTACCGTTTGTTATTTTGTATCGTTTTTTTTTAACCAGACATTGTCAAAGACACTTAGGAACTGTTTTAAATTGTGAAAAAACAGCTGCATATGTTTTCTTTAAGGTCAATGGCCATGTCTATGTCTATGTCAACATCCCACAGCATGAGCAGCAAAATGTATCCTAGTTGGTTCCTTGAGCCAATCTTCAAGCAGGAGGTTGGGTACACTCTGAAGTGGTTGCCAGCCAATCGCAGCGCACACAGACAAACAACCTTTCACACCGAGGGATAATTTTGTGTTCCATAAACCTACCAAGCATGCTTTTGGAATGTGGGAGGAAAGGGGAGTATGCGGAGAAAAACCATGCGGGCACGCAGAGAAGATGCAAACTCCACACAGGAAAGCCAGAGCCTGGAATCGACCCTGTACCTCTGTACTGTGAGGCGGACATGCTAACCACCGTGCCGCCAATAATAATAATAATAATAATAATAATTCTGATAATAAAATGAAGAACAATAATATTGCATCCAATTTATCTAGCGCTTTTCTGTCACACACTCAAATCAACATTAACTTAGCTGTGATTCCTTATTACAGCAGTGGCAAGAAGATTTGATGCCGTTGCTTATGAAACAATGTTCTTTAATAAAAAAAAAAAATTTTTTAAGTGAATAATTACAAAATGAAAGCCCACCGAGCGTGTGTGTCAATGCATGCACAGGACCTTCGTGTATTATTATTAGTGCGCTCTGACAGGAGGTGCTTTTGATGTGCACTTGCTAGTTGTTTTTGCGTAGACAGCCTAGTTGTGTGTGTACGCGTGTGCGTATTTGCACTTGCTTCTTGACTGACAGACAAAGGCCTAATAGCTCCTGCGCTAAGGCAACAAAACAGCTCGAAAGGAAGTATTGATCCAAAAAGCACCGTCATCCCCCTTCAGCTAATGCGGCAATTTCATGTAATACCTGCAATAACTCACGTTCGTCAGTCAAAGGAGCATCGAGCATCGGATTTTAATGGCAAGCTCTCTGAATAAAAGGGATCTGAATTATACCTGTAATAATACTGTGCAGATATACTTTTCTTACGAATGGTCAACCCCTTGGTTTGAAAGGTTTCATTTTAAGAATCCCAAAATTGACTTCATTCCGAGACTCTGATGCTTTTCCTTTTGGCTATCAACCTGCATGCCACAAGCGCCTTGTTTTCAAGAGAAACGGTGCGCATGAAGGAGCACGAGCTATTCCTTGTTTGCGTTGGGCTTCACATAGAAGCCACGGTAAAGAAATAGCTTTTGAAAACATCACATCGAAACCCACGTTAGATGAGAGTTGCTGTGAATGTTTTCCACCCTAAACACATCATTACTGCGTTGTGATATTACTGTAGATGTACAGTGTTGTGTTATTTGTGTGTTCAACGATGAGACTTGAATGTTGACGTTACTTTGACTGCTCCTGTTTTCACATCACAGCACCGCGGAGCTTCTGTGTATACTTAAGCTGGCCTAGGATAGCCTAGATTTTATATCACTTCGCTTAGGGTAGTAAACTAGTTTGTTCCATATCACAACATCCCCCCTGTTTGGCTTGAAACAATAACATTGTGGAATACATACCAAATATTGAATCTCTAATAATAAAGCAGTTTGCCACATACAAATCCCAATTCCACAGAATTCCTACCTTCCGAATATAAACAACCTTGCCATATCTAATTGCAGCAACTTTGTTGAACACGTTTGCATATCCAAAAACATGGGAACGGTTTCATTTAAAGGGTCAATATCATGCTAAACCCCACCTCTCTCCATCTTGCTGCCAAACCCATTTTGCAACATCTTAAAGTCGGTTGCTGCACGCAACCAATGCCCAATGTGTGTAGAGTGTATACTGTCTTGTCTTGTATGTAATTGTCCTAATTATGTTGTTTGTGTATGTGTATGTTTTTTGCTCAATGTATGTAGCAGCACAGAGGGACTGTCCTCCGAGACAAGTTTCTCCTATAGGAGCCCTAATGAAAAGTCAAATCAAATCACGCACCGCCCATGAAATAGTTAAGAAAAATGATGATGGAGAAACATATTGTTTAAGCCTTACGTCATCGATCCAAAGTCAAGAGGAAATTTTTATACAGCATGGATGTACTGTACTATTCATCCATGCACATGATAGTGTGTGTAACAAAAGTTTAGTTTTTATCCAACAAAACAGCCTGACTGCAACAGAAACACAAAAAAAAAAACTTTGACAGAAACAAAATGATCTGACAAAGACTGACAAAAACCAGGGAACCAAGTACAAACAAACTGACGAGACAAGGAACACAGACACAGACTGAACTGACTGATTTGATGATGAAGTGTATACAATATCATTCACATTCAAATGGTATCATTCAATATGTTTCAATACAGTAATGTGAAAATTATGTGAATGAGGATGCTTGTGGGCTTTGTCTTCACAAATTTTTATTTAGAAAAATAAGATGCTCCAGTGTTATGAATTTCAGTCTGTTGTGTTTTTTACACGCTATTTCCCCTGCTGTGGAGAACACACGCTCACATGGCACGGATGAGGCCGGCGAACAAAGAAACTTCTTTGCGAGGTGGGAGAGGTTTGGAAGAGAAGTTGGTCCTTCTAATACAACTGCGGGTCTTGATTGCGTGCCATATTCCCCTTTCATAGGTATCACTGGACCTCAGATATAGCAGCTGCTGTTGCACCTCTTCCCAGTCTCCCCACCTCATCATCCAGATGCTGCCACAGGTCATCTAAAAAAACAAAACCCAACAAAATTGGCATTTTGAATTGTTTCCAAAAACAAACTGATAATGATGAGTAAAATGCCAGATGTAGTTGCAGAGGAGCTTTTGTTGGGATATAATATTTCTGTATGGTAAATTCGACATTTCAGCTGCAATAAAATATGTGAATGTAAACTAAGAGTTACCTTGAAACGGATTTGAATTAGAATGGGACAAGACATGTCAATAATCTGAGAGGCACTTGGTGAGACAGGGAGATTTGAATAAATACCTTCTTCTCCAAAAGGAGATCAAAATGGTCCCACACGGAGGACAATTTGCGTTTCCCCGGGAGCTGCTCCATAATATGCACGTACTTTGACAAGTGAGCAAGGTGAGGTCTGGCTTGTTTTGGCAGGCGGCATCGCATCGCTCGACGTACTTCCTTGTAAACACAGCTTGGCGGGCTTTTGCGGCGTCGACGCCCCCTGGACTGAGCCGACGCAGTTCATGTATTGGTCACGTGATCGTCTTGAAGCAGTACGCACACCAACTCGGGGATTGCTCTGTGAGCTCGACGCGTGCGTCGACGCATCGGTGTTGCTGGACCCATGACTACTTCCCGCTATTTTGCTACCACAGACCGACTACCGGATGTCTGGATCTGAAATGCTTTAAATTTAAGTCAAATATAACAAATCAAGACCGCAATGGACCAAGTTAACACAATTGTGAAAAACCCACAAGATATTGCAAGCTGCCATTACAGTCCAGAAAGCTCTGCTTTGCTGTGCTCCAGGCTCCTCCGGCATGAAGTTGTATTTGTCTGTGAGTAAAATGGGTCCGCGTGGAAACAGCAGTTAATTAGACAAATCAAATCTTCTCACCTCGTCGCGTTTATCAATAATCTACCCGTCACAGAGCGGGGGTGCCAAGTCGGGTGACCGGGGAGTGAGCCAGCGGTAGCCGCGGCCACCATTGGCCACAACTAAAACTGATTTGGATACGCTCTCTTGAGGTCACTGCCATTCACCTTTTCCTTGTCTTCTTTGTCATCATGGATTTTCCTTTTTATAGTGTCCACGTGCAGGGTCACTAGATTTAGCAGTTCACTCGTGGGTAGTCCTACTACCGATGGCCCTGCTACAACCACAGCATAGAATTTGGTATTCATCCATCTGGAGTCTTTGAACTCGCGCACACAGTGTTTATGGTTCTGAGACGATGAATCATTTGGCCGCTGTAGGCAGCCAACTTCCTATCATTTTTCCTCAGTCTTTTAAGTTCTCCTGCTCCACTGCCGTACGTGTCTCGAAATGTCCTCAGCGATAAGGATGCTCCTGTACGTCCATAGCCTGCAGCAATCGGTGGTCTCACATTCGTTGCTGTATGCCTCCTCTCCAGGTGCTCTACGTTCAGTGCTGTACATACACTTGATGTCACTAATAGTGATGGAATGGAACTCATACTGTCATTGCTCTTCTGTGCCGTAACTGTCAAACACATCTATGCTGGACTTGTGTCCTTTCTTATATGTTTTTTCTGGTTTTTATGTGTTTTGGCTTGGGCATGTCTTCTTCTACATGTGGCAACCCACTTGCTTTTCTTGTTTTTTGTTTTTCTAACAGCAATGTGCCCAATGGCCTCTCCCACCACAAGCCTGGCAGATGTCATGGATGATGGCTTGTGTTACAGTTATGTGATTCCTCTGTATGGTATGCTCATTTTCTGAGTTTTCTGATTTAGACAATCCAAGGTGTGGTTAACTGTGCACTCCCTGCTGATAATTTTTTCTGTCTATTTCTGTCTTCCTTTCAATACTTCTGCCAAGGGATAGCCTTGGGGTATTCCATACAGGTACTTTTTCATTGCAATCTGTGGGGTACTGGCATTTAAGAGTTCAGTGAGGTGTCCTTTTGACTCTGTCTCAGTGAATTGACATTACAGCGCCAACATTCTAGCTCTATTCACAAAATCATCAATGCTGTCATCCAATTTTTGTCTGAATTGCATCAAGTGGAATCTATGAACCTCAAAGTTCACATTTATCTGAAATTGGTCTTCAAGAAAAAGTCCACATCTTGTGTGGGTTCTTCTTGTCCTCATCACAGAGGCCGCCAGCATTCGCTGTCATGTTATAGCGTCACTTAGATCCGCCTCGAACCAGTTGATCATTGCTATATGCGATTCCTTTGGGTTCACAGAATGTCACTTGATAAACCGCACCTCAGTTAACGTAGATTGCCTCCGTTAGCACTTAGCTTTGTATCTCTCACTACATTCGGCAACAGATGACGTATCCTGAGACAATTCCTTTCCTCAGCCCGTGTCAAGAGCAGACATTCACGTTACACAAGCAATCCATTCGTACTGCCACCATGTTGTGTTATTGGTTAGTTCAATGATGAGACTTGATTGAATGTCGATTGAACTTTTGCTACTTCTGTTTTCATAAACCACCAGAATAGAGCCACTGTGTATCCTTGCACTGTCCCAGTAGACGGTAATCTCAACATCCATGTTGTTTCTGCCGAGTTGGTCATGATTAAGATAAGATAAGATAAGATAAGATAACCTTTATTTGTCTCACACTGGGGAAATTTGCAGTCTACAGCAGCAAAATTGGGGGGGGGGGGGAAGTGTTACATTGCACAAAATAAATGTTTCAGAACAGAACTGTACACAGTTCAATGTGTGGAAGTTTCGTTAGTGGAAGATGTTTGTCCGCGCGTGTGTGTGTGTGTTTGTGTGTGTGTGTGTGTGTGTGTGTGTGTGTGTGTGTGTGTGTGTGTGTGTGTGTGTGTGTGTGTGTGTGTGCATGCGTGCGTGCATGTGAGACAGCTCTCATCAATCTGCATATCTGCATATTAGCACTGGACCATTCCTTTAATTTCCTATTGTGACCGATAAGCATCAATTCCTCTTGGCCCCTTTGTCGTCCTGTGTGTGTACGTGTGTGTTCGCAAGCGTTTATGTGTGTGTGCGTGCATGTGTGCGTGCATGTGTATGTGCATATGTGCGCGTGTGCTCTGTAAGTGTGTGTGCGTGTGCGTGTGTGTGTGTGTGTGTGTGTGTGAGTGTCAACCTGTCAATGACAAATGCGTGTTACATGAGGCTGATTGACAGCAAGGGGCTTTAAGACCTCTGTGAACCAATGTCTTCAAAGGCCAGTATATTGATCACTCACGAGTATGATTTGAATCGCCACCTGGAAGCTGATGGGCCCATCTGTGAGTGCAGGGCAACATGGTGATTAGCATTGTTTTCTTACCGTGAGAAGTTCAAGTTTTGGCAATCCCAAAGGGCACATTTTTGTAAAGGTGACTTAATAAGGTGCATCCAACAACCAAATAGATGAATAATAATCATTTTAGAATATGCATTTTATATATTTAAAATGTCATGCTGGGGCCCGGTGGTCCAGTGGTTAGCGCGCCGAACTTACAGTGCAGATGTACTGGGTTCAATTCCAGCTCCAGACTCCCTGTGTGGAGTTTGCATGTTCTCCCATGCGTGTGTGGGTTTTCTCCGGGTACTCTGGTTTCCTCTCACATTCCATAAACATGCATGGCAGGCTGATTGAACACTCTAAATTGTCCCTGGGTGTGAGTGTAAGCGCGGATTGTTGTTCGTCGCTGTGTGCCCTGCGATTGGCTGGCAACCGGTTCGGGGTGTCCCCTGCCTACTGCCCGAAGATGGCTGGGATTGGACCAGCACCCCCCGTGACCCTTGTGAGGATAAAGCGGATCGGAAAATGGATGGATGGAATACAAGAAGAAATATGGACATCTGAGGAACTACCTGTCTGCGGTAAATGAAATTAACCCCCATGCAGTAATTATCCCAAAATTGGACATTTCGGCCACTTTGGACGATTTTGGACTGTTGGGCAAATGGACACCACAGACAAAACAGTGAAAAATAACTCCACGAAGCTGAAATTTTGCATAGGATGTTTATCTATGTCTTGGCCAATTCCCACTGTACATTTTGAGGGGTTGAAAGTGAAAAAATATGAAAAGTGAAAAAAGTTGTTGCACATTGGAAGAGGGACATTTTTGGGACAATCCTCGAGGACGTAATACCCTTCATGCAGCCGCTTAAAAATACTGCATGAGGGTTAAATATGCTTCATGTTGAAAAATGACAGATTTATGAAAATTCCAATGACATATTTGAACAAATAGATTTTATTTAGCTGGTCGTCTTAACTCTGCAACGTTCGAAGCCGGCCAGCGGCAAAAGTCCCAGCCATGGTTCAATACGGTGGTTCGTGGCACGCCGAGGAGCCGAGCAAGGAGACACACAGAGAAAGACTGACACAATACTTCCGTCTGTTTCGACGATTGTATAAACTTTCTATCTCCTTTGTAGTACCCGCTCATTGGTGAATGCATTCAACTAAAAAAAACGGAACGTAATGGCTGGCACATGTCATGCCCTACAAATGGGGGAGCTGCTACAATTGGCTGGGAGCCGGCTACATTTAATCACACAATAGCGCCTGATGGCGTAAATGCCGCCTGGTGTCCATTTCGGCCAGTGCATCGTCGAGGAACATACCAGAAGAAAGTAAATTCCCCTCATCCGCACAGTTAGACTGCGCTGGGCAAGAAAAGAGGGGCCAAAGTGAATAATGAGACGTCAAACTGATGAATGCCGGTGTTTTGTTTGCAAATATTGTTTCATCTTGAATTTGATGCCTGCAAGTCATTCTCAAAATGCTGGGACAGGGGCAAGAGAAGACTGGAAAAGTTGAGGAATTCTAAAAAAAAAAAGGACCTTTTGGATTTACCCCGTTTTTTTGCGTTATTTCATTTTCATCTGAGTATTGTACTGTTCTCACTTATTTCCATACTTTGAACCCCTCAAGTTGAGCCATTTTGTCTTGACCACAGCGAGTTCAAATAACTGAAAAATGCTGTTTTGGTTTCAAATTCAATATGTCGAGATATCCTTAAACCGGCCAAAGAATAGCAAATGTGAAAGCACAGAATTTCTTCTGGTATGTTTCGGAGCACTGGCCGAAATGGACAGGCGGCATTACGCCATCGAGTGCGCTATTGTGTGATTAAATGTAGCCGACTCCCACAGCCAATTTAGCAGCTCCCCATTTTGAGGGCATGACATGTGAGCCAACTCCGTTTTTTTTAGTTGAATGCATTCACCAATGAGCGGGTACTACAAAGGAGATAGAAAGTTTATACAATCGTCGAAACAGACGGAAAACGTAAACGCACCGAGGATAGCAATACCAAGAACTAACATGAGATAACAAGAAAAACAAACCAGAAATATGACAGGAAACAGTTCAAAAAGTCGAGAGCGATGGAAGACTAGAAAATCAGCACTTGCGCATGAGACGGGAGCAGGGCGAATATTTCGACAACTGTTGACGGCTAGACACTCTCTTAAAACAGGTGATCAATAATGGCATGATAAGAGACAGGTGCGCAACGGGAGGATGAGCCCTCCACTGCCCCCTGCTGGAGACAAAATAAAACAGAACCATAACATCTATGAGTCACGCACTTTGTTTGGACAAGGGGCTAATAACTTGAAGAAAGCTTTGCTTTTGCCACTGGGAAACGAACACAAAAGCAAACCAAATCCATGTATGTATGTACCAGATGACGGCATGAAATCACAATTGTTGAAATTTGATCACACATTTTTCACCATAGGCCGGGATTGTATCGTGGTTACTGCACTGCGTTGCGGCCACAGCAATCCTTCGAATCCGGGTCACGTCATGTGCAAAGGGCATACTTGCCTTTTTCATTTTTTTGCAGTTGACTGGATAGGAATAATTACTTCGGGGCGGCTCCGCGGTCCAGTGGTTAGCGCGTCGACCTCACAGTGCGGAGGTTCAATTCCAGCTCCGGCCTCCCTGTGTGGTGTTTGCATGTTCTCCCCGTGCCTGCGTGGGTTATCTCCGGGTACTCCGGTTTCCTTCCAAAAACATGCATGGCGGTCTGATTGAACACTCTAAATTGTCCTTGTAGGTGTGAGCGTGAATGGTTGTTCTTCTCAGTGTGCCCTGCCATTGGCTGGCAACCGATTCAGGGTGTACTACTACTGCCCAAAGACGGCTGGGATAGGCTCCAGCAACCCCCCGCGACTTTTGTGAGGACAAGCGGATTGAAAAATGGATGGATGGATTTTTCACCATGAAAAATAATGGACATATTTATGATCCAGTCCAGTTCCAATCTGTCTCCATCATAAAACCTTGATTCAATGCACATGCAGAATTTCAAGTAACATTTTAACATCTAACTCTGACTACTCGCGAGAGCACAGGTGTCAAACTCAAGGCCAGATCCGGCCCACCAGGTCATTTTATGTGGCCTGCGAAAGCAAATGATGTCTCTCAACTTGCTATATTCTGTACCGAAATGTCAAATTGTAATGTGTCACAAATTACGTTGAGATTTTGCGCTCATTTTGTGACGCTGTTTACACTCACTTGAACAATAATTAAACAAACTATTATAATTGACTAATTTGAAAACTGGTAGTCAATTAAATTTGTCGTGTACAAGTAATAATTTTGTGTTTTCACTGTCATAAAGGCCCTGCAAGGGAAGATGTAACTCCAAATTGGCCCGTGACTAAAATGAGTTTGACACCCCTGCTCTAGAGTTTTCCTGCAGCGCAGGGAAAAGTACAAACATGCATGACAAACCCACAGTATCCCATGGAAGGTTTAGACTCTTTACTGCAGCTGCCTGCGCTTACTTCTTGAATCAAGTTGAATTTGGAGCCGGCACTGCATTCTTCCCACTGTCTCTTCTGCACTCCATGCCGCACTCGTGATCACGCCATTGTCGCCGTGTCACCGCTTTTATCTCGTCACCCGGAGCAACCTCTCCATCTTATTGTCCTGCCACCGCTATCTGTCTCTTTGTGGCTCTGATGAGGGTCACGAGGTCAGGCGGGGAGGGGGATTGTCATTAGCTGTGTGTGTGTGTGTGTGTGTGTGTGTGTGTGTGTGTGCGTGTGTGTGTGTGTGTGTGTGTGTGCACGCAGGTGAATTGTGTACATGTGTAGGCCACACAAGATAACAAGAGTCTTTAATGATCAGTGTGAGGAGATGGGTGCAAACGAGAAGCAACGCTGCTTATATACATACACAAAGTACCCCCCTGCCCTCACGCACCCACACACCCACCCACACACACACACCCACCCACACACACACCCAACACACACACACACACACACACACACGCACACACGCACACACACACACTTATATGCTGGCTGTGGTTCCGTACACGCCAGACGGTGCACTTGGCCAATAAGAAATACTAAATGTCACATTCACTGTATTAAACAGACTGCTGAACATCAGAAAATGAAATATATATGCCATACAATGCATATTATTGGCAATGTCATGAGGAAACACCAATACTGTATATCCTGTGTGAAGCTACGCACCATTCACCGCTTGCATAAGTATATGCTTGCCTGAAGAGCGATGACTCACGTGACTCTTGCAGCTGTTCTTCCCGTGCATTTTAACAGGAAATGTGCAAATATTAATGATAAAATCATTGACATTGTCAATGAAAAGCACAGACAATGATCAAACTAAAATCTAACGTAATTTTCTGCATTTCAAAACATTCTCTCTATCTGTCTATATGAACAACTGTTTGCAGTGGCGTTCCTAAAGTGCATGACAACAGTAACACACACACAGACATTTCCTGTGTGTTTTTTGCAGACACTCGTTGGGCTTTTTCTGCCTTCGTTTGCTTTCCATGCTGACTGGTGCTTCTCTCGCGGGTGCTGTCTCTCCCAATAGCAACAGCAAAAATGCTGACGCAGCTCAACTCGTAAACAAACACCATCCAGTGGCATCCCACCTGCCTGCCAGTTTTTCTCCTCTTCTGCTATTCACTCACAGTTGGTTACAAAACTCATCCATCCATCCCTTTTGGATAGCACTTGTCCTCATTAAGGCTGCGGAAGAGTTTGTGCCTATTCCCAGTGACTTTTAGCGAAAGGTGGGGTAAACTGTGGATGGATCATAAGCCAATTGTAAGGCGTTGCACACTGGTGGTAACAAGAGACCCAAGCCCAGTTCCGCCACCAGGCTAGTTGCCGGGCCTATTTGGTTTGGTGTTGGTGCCTTGAGCGTGTGCATTTACATCCATGTGTGGGCGTCATGTGCATGTGCCGATGCCACTATTTCTTCAGCTTTCTCAGGGTTGCCTCATCACAGTACATTTGTGTGAATGTGTTTGCCAGAAGGGAACAGAATCCGTAGCAAAATGTGTCCTCGCAGCTGGAGTGGGATGGATGAAAGGAATGACAGTCAGTACATCTACATGCATCCAATGATGGCATTAAATCAGGTGAAGGTAAACCTTTAAACTGCATGGAAACACCTTCTCACCTATCTTACTGAGAGCCAAAGGTTTGCAAAAGTGTCCCCACATAGCAAATGTTTTTTCCATCAGGCCAACAATTTGAAAGGTCTCAAACAGTTTTACTTGTCGCAGAGGGATTTTGTTCAAACATGTTCAAAATTTGATGGTGACAAGAAAAACTGTTTAAACAAAACATTCAAACAGTTTGGGAGTGTCTGGTGAATGTGTTGGCAACTGTTTGCAATTTTAAAAGAAGCCAGAAAAAAAAAAGTCATGGTTTTGATCTGTTTCTGTTTTATTTTCAGTTCCTGCTGGAGTGGAGGGCGTTCCCTCCAGCGGCGTACCTGTCATGAGTTAATGGACTATGTCAGGACATCCACGCCAACTACTTGCTGTCGGATTATTCGCCTTGCTCACAACTCTCGCACCAAGTGCTAAATCTCGAGACGCTCATGACCATGTTTTTTCCGCTCTCGTTCATGCCACAGTTTATTCCTTATGTACGTAGTGTTAAGTTACTAATTCATAGTGACTATTTTTGCTTTTAGTAATTAGGTTTCCTTGTCTTTTTATGACTAGCGATTTACACTATTTAGTCATCATTGCGATTTGCAAGCGCTTTTTGTTCATTATGTGATATCCTGGCTCTCTGTACCAGCGACTTAAATTATGCTTTGTCGGGCCTGTGCTTTCTTGTGAACAAACCTGTTTCGTTAAAACTTTCTGGAATTGACCCCTATCCTATCTGGATTTTATCCAGATCCTAACAGTGACCAGTTTAGGCTTTATTTCGTTCGAGACAGTTGGGATAGGCTCCAGCACAACTGCGAGCCTCGTATCGATAAGTTGGTCAGAGAATAGATGGATGGATGAAATTGTAGAAAAACATTGTACAAAAAAAATCATTGGCACCGCCCTACCCACGCTTGAGGACTTGCACACTTCAAGAATCAAAACAAGGGCACGGAAAATCCTACTGGATCCACCACACCCTGCCCACCACCTTTTCCAGCTACTCCCCTCAGGCAGGCGCTACCGATCCATGCGCACCAAATCCAGCAGACACTTACACAGCTTCTTCCCTCTAGCCATTAACTCCCTAAACAGTCACTGACTTATACTCCACCGCACCAGACACTTTTAAAGCGCTCAAGGACATCTGCATAATTGCACACTTCTTGTAAACAAATACTGCTACTGGTCACTTTAAAATGGTTCAATGATTTTTCTGCACCAACTGTTATAGTATTGTAATCTACCACTGAACATTTTAGCTCTGCTTGGTACTTTGCACTTTGTCTCACAGTTGTCGCTGGGTGGTACTACCGCACTACGGTACCCTTACATTCCATACTTATTTGTCATGTCCTTGTTTATGATGATACTAATGCAGCGTGTAATACCGGAGTCAAATTCCTTGTGTGTTCTACATACTTGGCCAATAAAGATGATTCTGATTCTGATTCTGATTCTTATTTAAGTAAATAAGGAATGCAAAAAAATGCTAAGGTAACCCCCCCCCCCAAAAAAAAACCCACGGTGTTTTCTTAAAAAAACAAAGTTGTGACTATTTCAAGTATATTTCAATTCAGCAAGTGTTGTGTACTGCACCTGCTGCAAGGTAGATCTTGCTAAGATGACAACAAGTTTCAAACATCGCTGGAAGATGGTTCCTTTTATCTTTTACTTTGAGCAAACGCCTAATTTCTTTACAGTATGAGGAGACTCGTGACCACTGTGACGGCGTGTTCGGAATTTAGTGTATGCAACATTGAAAGATTAATATTCATGGTAAAGTGAAGATTATTCTGCACAAACTGCCGAAAGATTCACAAACTCGCCACCACATGTACAAGACAGAGGGGCGGTGCTACACGCTGTTGTGATCACGTCGCACTTCTTCCATGCCTCGCTCTGTCTGAATAGGGAAGGCATAAAAGTCCTCTTCTCCACCCCGCCATGCCAGGCAACTCCCAGCGGCCTCTTTGTTGACACAGCCGCCACAATGGTAGCTAAAGGCCTCCCATTATGACACTAACCCCAGGCCCGGTCGCGGCCCTGCAGGGTGATCCAGTGCACAGCAGCCAGCGCTGCCCAAAACCCCCCTTCAATATCAGCTTGCGTGTATAAGACTAAACCCCCTGCCCCCAGCTGCATTGTTCTGCATTATTCTGCCTCGACAATAGGAAATCACACTTTGAAAGTCATTTTCAAAAAGAGGGAAGCCAATCAAAATTTATTGTTTCCCTTTGGCTGAGCGGCCTGCCCCTCCCCAAAGCCCGGGTTTCATTCACAGCCATTATACAGACAAATTAAATAAAAGCGAGTATGGGGTCGGAGGAGCGCCGAGAGTTTCGCTGACATTCGCCAGAGACATTCAGGCTCGGGAAGATCTCTTTGAAGCAACGGGAGAGGGATGAATTGAAAGATGCTGATGCAAACAACACGGCACGGCCCCTCTTACTGCAGCCCTGCACCACTTAAACTACAGATGTGAAGCAACAGATTGCAATTTGGTGGACTTCACGCTTAGTCCTTTACTTTTTTTTTTTCCTTCTCCAAAGCTCCAGCAGGTGATAACAGTATAATGGAGGCCTGTTGAGAAGTAAGGTACGTTGCTACCCCTAACACACAGAGGCTTCACGTGTGTGTGTGTGTGTGTGTGTGTGTGTGTGTGTGTGTGTGTGTGTGTGTGTGTGTGTGTGTGTTTGTGTGTGTGTGTGTGCTAGCGTGTGCGTGCGTGCGTGCGAGCGTGTGTGTGTCAGATATGGCTAAAACCTGTAATAATCATGGCTGTATTTAAATTTTGGTGCACTGTTGGCGCTGCCACTGCTTCTGCAAAGCACGCTCTCGCAAAAGGACTTTTCAACATTGGCTGAAAAGAAAATGTTGCACGGCTGCCAGGACGTTTCATGTGTCAGAATAGCCTGCTGTGTTTTTGGAGTTGAAGTCACTCCGTTAACGGGAGTTCATATGTTTTGCGCAATTGGCTGATTGCTTCTTCACTGATTTGCCTAAACACGACTTGTGCCTGGATTTGATTTTCCTCCTGCGTTGATCAAGCCAGTAATTGAATTTATTATCAAATAAGCAGTCCAGTGACATGTTCTATTGGTGTGACCAAGCACACGTGAGACTGAGTGAGTGAGGGAGCAGGGAAAAAAAAAAGGATGGGATGGAGAAAAGGGTAGTTGGAGGGGTGCCGTTCTTTGAAAGCGGGAGAGCTTGGATGAGAGCTTGACCCCATTTAGGATGAGCCAGAGAACTCTGGAGCAATTCAAGGAAGTGGGGGGTAGGGGCTCCTCAGACCTGCACTTAAAGGCCCTCTGCAGGAAGTCCTCATTCTTCCTCCTCTTCAGCAGCAGCGGCAGCAGCAGCAAAATGCCTAATTTAGCATGTGGGAGGATGGGAAGGAGGGCGCGAGGGAGGGGGAGTGAAGGGAGGACCCCCATCCTCCTTTAAGTGGTATAACATCAAAACTCGGAGGTAAATGTCAGCAAGAACACAAGAATTAGTGTATATTATCAGTTATTTGTGTGTGCCAACCTTGTTGACATTTGACAGAGGAAGCTCAGCGACCGTGTTTTGCCACGCAATGTTAGGGATGTAACAAACACCACGCCTCACATAATCTCCAAAACCTGAAATAATTACTCATGCTATGAAAGAACTACTGTTTGTTTGTTTGTTTGTTTATTTTACAAGCAGTGTTGATACAAAGACAGAGCGGTCTACATACAAAGAAAATGAACTATCCAAAACCATACTGGTATCTGTTGTCATAAGAGACGCCATATGTCTCGTTATAAGACGGAACTATTTGAGTTTGAAAGGTAGGGGAAATAATGAGAGCCTTAGAATTAAATTACAGAAAAAAAAGAGAAAACTATGTTGTACTGATAAATAACTATGAATACAACAATGCTTGACAGACATTTTAAATCTGCTGCTCTGAAAATCATGTCACTTTATTATGTAAAGATTTGTGAAAAAAAAAAGTTGCGAATAAAGGGTTCTTTAAAAACATCTCTGTATTCTGTTTGTTATTTATTTATTTTTCTAACAATCTGCTGGAACACTTAAATTTTCTGATTGGGTTTCAAGTAAAGGTTATCTTATTATTCCAATGCATTGAGAATGACTAAGGAATTTACAAAACATTTTTATGTCTTCTTGTGATGCATGAGAAGGGCCATTCCAACGATTGGGTGATATTTGCCGGTGGGAAGACATTCACACAAATGTACTGTGAAGAGGTAAACTTCAGTTTTTGCCCCCCCCCAATCTAAATCTAATAATAAACAGGTTGAAATACTCAAAATGTGTGTTGACCCATCTTAGGCAATTTTATTGTTTAACGTCATTGTTTTATTGGACTGAAGCTCCTCATTTCAGTATCACTGTTGACACTGAGCACATAACAGTCAGCAAAACATATACTGTGTATATTTTAAAAATAATCCGCAAACAAAAAAGGAAACATTAGGAAATAGGATTGTTCTGAATTTCATTGTGCCCTGCGACTGACTGGCGACCAGTTAAGGGTGTCGTTGACCTTTTGTCCAAAGTTAGCTGGAATAGGCCCAAGTACCCCCCCCCCCCGTGACCCTGATCAGGATAAATGATGTTGAACATGGATGCATGGATTAATTTCATTGCTATCACGATTGAGAGTTCCACATCTGTAAACGAGTCAATACACTTACCAGATATGCCGACTTCCTGGCTCCCCATTCTCCAAGCATGCTCCTTTTTCACTTGGTCTCGCTATTGGAAGCTGGTTTTGTTAGATACCTCTCGGTGCTCACAGACGGCAATCATATTGTCCTACATTGTTTTTATTTCACCACGCTGTGTGTGTCTGTTTGCGCTTGGGCTGATGGGCATTACATAGTAAGTACCGTAATTTCCTGACTACACAATGCACCTCCTGATTAAAAGATGCAATAGCTAAATCTAGCCATAAAAACAAATTTGTACATACATTAGCTGTTTTGTATCAATATCCACAGGTCTCTGTGTTATAAATGGGTTATTTGCAAAGGAAGAGGTCGCACAGAGGGATTTTTATTTACCTCAAACACCAATAAGAGCCTCCCCTACCTCCCATAATCAATACCGAAAACAGCTAGCTACACAGGAGCATCCGAGAACCTCTCATTCGCTCACGGTCACATTAGGCAAATTCTCCAACAAGCTTTACCACACAGCAGTGCAACCTTTGGAAAGCAGGTTGTTACGCGGTGGGTAGACACGGGGGATGTACGGACTTATATTTTTTTAACGTAACACGGCACATTACACTTTTTACTGCCATAGGAGTGGAAGATAGCCAACTTTTCCTTGTAATCCGCCGGATGTTGCTGCGCCGCGTTCGTCCTTGCCCGGTTGGATCGATGGTGCCATTTCATAAAACGAAACCACCAAGCACCATGGGTTAGTTACTTGTGAATTCTCTCGAGGTTGTTCGATTCCTATGGTCCTCCACGGAACTAGCTTGAAGTTCAAACCGCGCTTCATAAGCGTGTCTCTTCGTAGGTGCCATTTTCGAGATGTTGTTTTGCATAATGCATGTACTATATACTATATACACCAAGTAGGAGTGTCCTCTTCAACACCCGCCCTTCCCACTTTAACATCCGCATGCTGTCCTCTGTTACGTTAGTCTTTCTTTCCCATAAGTAGCGTGTCATCGCAACTTCAGTCAGACAAGCGGACCCCTCACCGAAGTCACTTAAGAGCCCTCACAGATTTTGGAACTTGGTGAATACACAAGGCGACCCGCATTATAAGACTTTTAAGTGTGCCTTTTGGTTGTGTAAATAATTCTCTGAGATCATGTCACTCCATAGCCAGACTTGCTGACGTGTCGTCTGTTTCCATCAATGATGGGAGTCAGTTGCCAAACAAACAGCAGACACAGGGGTCGCACTGCAAAGATGGCTGCATTTATGGCACTTGTTCCGTAGGCGGACAAACCATTTTTCGCCTCAAACTCTTCATCCGCGGAACCCAGCAAACATTTGCACTTGACTGTGAGAACAAATATTGAACATATAGTATTGGGAAACGCACCACCAGAAATGCTCAACTCACAATCGATCTGACTGTAACATAACACAAATATATAATTTATATTAGATCATACAGTGTAAAATATACACTTCTAAAAGATTTAAGGTATTATATTTCCTGTTAAAGACAACATTTTGGAAGCGGGAATGGGCAACAAATGCTATTTCTCCAATGTTCAAGGTAATTCAAATTATGACAGTATTTTAAATGGTTCAGTTATATATGCAGATTAATTTGCATGACACTTTGCTTCATAAAAAATGAATTTTACTGTTCATTTTCTAAAGCACTGCTTGTGTTTAGTTAGTGCGTGTGTGTGTGTGTGTGTGCGTGTGCGTGTGTGTATGTGTGTGCATGCAATGTCTGCAACTTTCTCAGGTCCCTCAAAGGGACTATCATCGTTGGTAATCCTTTTCTCGGTCGACTAATCTGTTTTCGCTGGGGTTACAAAACACCCGCCCATCAACCCGACAAAAAGCCCCCCGCCTCATCCTCATCACCTTCCCCTTGTGCAGACCCCCCTCCTTCGCTGCTTACCTCATTCCATCAAGGTTACATCTTCATCCTGCCTCTTCTCTTCTTTCAATAATCTTATTAGCGGCTTCATGTTTAACTCCTGGAGATGAGAGAATCTGACCAAATAAATACACCGAGTGTCGGGCTGTATGATATGGTCAAAATTTCCTCCTGTGATATTTTTGCCTGATGCCTTAGTCACCATGTTATATTGATAAGTGAAAATTAAGCTTTTTTAATTTTATTTTATTTTTTTTCACACAAAAAAAAACCCTAAATATCTATCCAAAAGGATGTGGAAAGTGTATTTTTTTTAAACTGACTGACAGCCATCAACATTAAAAAGTCAACAATAAATAAAAATCGAATTTAATTCACATTGTACTGCAACTGTGCTTTAATGATAAATCACAATTTTATACTACAACAAAAGCGTTTGTTGTGTGTGCATGTGTGCGTGTGTTATGCACCAATTTGTCCATGCATGGCTGTGGTCAGTATAAGCGGTGCAGAATGTGGAGGTGTTATGTGCCTTTAAAAAGAAAAGTTAACCATTACCACCCACATATGACTATGGTTGTGTATATGCATTGATGAATTACATGTTGATGTGATGTGTGGACTCCCAGCGATATCGACTATACCAGCCTGGATTGCGGGTTGAGGCTCCCCATATATTATGTCACATTGTATGACTTTTTATTAATCCACATACAGATGGTGGCAGTCAAAGATGACGTGTTGCGACAGAAATATGACGTGGTCGATAATCATGAGGAAAGTGTGGATATAATGAAAGGTGAGGCGCAGGCTGCCTGAACATTTTCACACCGGGTTTTGCAATTTTATCTGATGGTGATTCTGAAGTTAAAAATATGGTTATGTAATGTTCTAAAGCACAATATTTGTGAGAGCGAGCGAGGCTATTGAAACGATGCAATGTGAACACATTTCAACATGCACAAAAAGTCCACGCGTGACAGCTTAGTTTCAGACCGAATTTAGCAACATTCACATCCAGTACATGGACGAGAGAATCTCCAAGTATTTCCAAAGCATCGCCCTCTGGCAGGCAGACAAACAGCCATTAATGCGACTGCAAAGTGAGAGCTGACAATTCATTCAACATAAATTCGAGGACATGGTGTGCTGATTAAGTTTTGATGCTTAAAAACCCTCAGTGTATGTGGCTAGTTTAACATAACGCAGCACAAGATAGGTTAAAAAACACGGAGTCATTCAGATGTTCACATTGTAAAAAAAGTATTGAAACTGAATTCTTTGCTTCGGAACATTGTTGATTTCACACAGTTGACTTAGAAAGGGGAGATTCCCATTGCTTCTGAGAAGTCTTCCTCTTGGCTCATTGGAAAAGGGACACCCTTTCAGCTCTGCACTGACCTGAGGATGGGGGTTTTTTTAAACATTTTGTCCAGGAACCCGTTACAGGGGAGACATTTTTCCAAGGCTCCCTCATAAACCTAGCACCAAGTCAACAAAACGAAAATGACTTACAGTGACTTTTCCAACTGCTCTAGCGACTGATTTTAGCCAGTTTAATTCCCGCAAGGGTGGCTCGTTGGTGACTGGTTAGCACAGGGGTCGGCAACCCAAAATGTTGAAAGAGCCATATTGGACCAAAAAAATGAAAAACAAATGTGTCTGGAGCCGCAACAAATTAAAAGTCTTATAAAGAAGGAAACACATGCTGTATGAATCTATATGAGCTATATTTGCCTGCTATCAACATGACTAAGTTGGCTACAAATACACAATGAGCCTTCATGATTAAATGTGTTTTTTTTCGTCTGCAATCCATCCTGTAGTGAAGGGGTGCCCAACCTCTTTTGACCAAAGCTCTAATTTTCGATCAACCAGCCTCCCGCGATCGACCCGTGACCACACACGCCCGCAAACGCAGGCACTTACACACGCATGCCATAATGAGCAACAGCCATAACGGTGGCTAAAATGAACGAGGCACGGGATGCATTTTGTTAACTATCGTAGCTGACGTGTACCGTTTTAAAATGCTTCTCTCGGTCCTTCAGATTGCCATTCTTTGCCAGTTCCCTCAGTGAATTGGACATGTAACAGCCACCTGCCTGGCATCCCGCTCTGCTAATAGAAACGTGTGTCGCAGGCTATGACGCAAATCTTAAAATGTAATATTTATTCGACATATTTTTACAGCATTGGAAAATGTTAAGAATGTTTGTCCTCCAACAGAAATCATATTCAAACAAAAAATATAATTTCACTCCCCCATCTTTTCCATTGTAAAACATTTTAAAAAGAGCTGCATGCGGCTCCGCAGCCGCGTGTTGCCGACACCCGGGTTAGCACGTCCACCTCACAGTAGTACAGCGATCCCAACAGCTGGCTCTCCACGGCACAGTGGAGAGCCACGCAACAATCACGAGAAGATCATTTAATGAAATTCCAATTCCACAGCACTTTATTTTGGACTGACATTATGTTTATTGACACGGGGGCACCATACGGGACGCTGCTGTGACATAAATGACAAATGAGATGCTAGTGTAAAGAAATGCAGCATACTGCTATTTGAAATTGAAAAACGCCAAAAAAATGGTCTTTATCATTTGCTTTCATATTTGATCTCACTTGACCCTTGTCCGCCACGACCCTACGTTTTTTTTTTTTCAAATGATTAGAACACTCAGGATGTTAAAAGTGCCTTTTATGTTATACAGCCTACAGCATCTCCCATGTTAAAATGAGTGGATGAAGGACATTGAGGTCAGAGCTTGAACCTCGGTGTGTACGTGCGTGTGTATGCTCGATCAGTGCAGTTGAGCTCCACAAGTTGACAGTTTGCTATGACAGTGAGTCAAAAACCAACTGGCTGTGTCCTCTAATGCACAGCAGATATTCCTTTGAAGTGTGTGTATGTGGGATTATTATTAGTAACATCTGTTCGATCAGTCAACCCCTTCTCGGACTCAAAAAGCCGACTATCCCACCTCCGTTACACAGACCGTTGCCAGCACCAACTCATGCAGTGTTAATTAGGAAGTATACTACTTTTGTATTTTTGGTTATACCTGCGAGTGACTGGCAACCAGTTCAGGGTGTACCCCGCCTCTCGCCCATGGTCAGCTATGACAGGCTCCGTCCAGCACGCTCGCAACCCTAGTGAAGATAAGCAAACGGACATTTTTGGGCACTTCAGGTAAAAGTCAGACGTATATGTGATACACGAGGTGCATTGCTTTAGCAAACCACAAAAGCATCATGCTATACTGTATGTGAGGTCATTAAGTAGCACTGACGCGCCAAAAAGTCAACCAAAAAGTAGGTTTCAGTTTATGTTTTGCAAACGACAGCAGCGGGGGGAAATCAAAAAGCAATGAACTATGGAAACCAGAAACATGGATTACTTTTTGAAAATGTTGTACCATTTTTTTCTGTTCTCTGGCCGTAATTCACTTTTTGTTGTTGTTTTTACAGAAACGTACTTTTCCAGCCGCCACCCTTGCAACTCAGCCGTCCAAGAGTTGGGGAAATGTTGGAATGTAGATGGGCCGAGCAAAACACACAAGTGGAACCATTTTGATGCAACAGCACAAATTCACATCGACTTTGCAGTCCCCTGTTTACCTTCATGTGGCCTTCAGCAAAGTAATGAAACACCAAGAGAGTCAAGAAGAGTGCTGACGATTTTAAGGGCAGTGACTGAAGAGGGCCCTCGAAAATATCAAATCCGAGTGGGGCCCCTGACAAATGGAAACACACTCAGGACAACTGTCTTCTTCCACCGCGGATGTCTTTTCCGAAATAGAAACATGCTGACAGCATTGAGAAGAAGAAGAATAAAAATGACTCATTGCGTGTTGAACCTTTACATTTCCAATCTTATTGAAAGCTTCATGTTTGGTCGAAGCGCTTCTAATGAGACCGAAACACATCTGCTGCTGAGAAATACCAATGGTAATCATTTACAACAAATCAGGATCCGTTTTCAGGAAGGCAGAATCTCAAAGCTCATGCAGTGAAATCACCTTTGTCTAGCTCTTTGTCACAATGCCAATGACAAAAACAAACAAAAAGGGGGAAAAAATGCGATGAGCTGACAAGCAGTGCAGCTCCGACCCAGGCACTCAGCAGCCAGCAGGTGGGAGAGAGCGGAGGGAAAGGAAGCGCGAGCAAATGGCAACTGGCATGTTCGAACGGTGTTTCCCAACCTTTAGTGAGTCATGACACATATTTTACAAAATCTCACGGCATACCACTTAGCAAAACGATTTACAAAAAATGCATATACATGTCATCTAGTAGAAGAGCATTTGATTGTTAAGCTTGTTACTATAAGTGGTTGGCGTATGTAATTAAAACAGTTTTTATACAAAATATATGTTTTTTGTCAAAATAATTTACATGAAGTAATGTCTCGTGGCAATGTCACAGGGCCTTCAAAAGGCCTGCAACAGTTCACATGTATCATTAAATTTCTTTGAACTTTCTTGATATGTTGTTGGTCACTTTGATACATTTGAAACTCTAGATTTATTTTTCAGGTTCGCTGGATAATCATCATCATCATCATAATTGAATGTGCTTTGTTTTATATTTTGGGTATGATTAAAAAGCAGTCACATTGACCCATGAACATTGTTGGTAAGAAAGAAACACACCAAGGGGCTTTAAAAATCCACAGATATTCCCAACTTTTTATTCGGGTGTCCGTGTGTGTGTGCGTGCGTACAAGCGCATGTGCGTGTTAAATATCGTTCTTTCTTGTTCACCACAGAGCACTGGAAGGAAACAAAAGGGCGCATTGAAAGCCACGTGCACTGCGCCGTCACTCAACCGTCTCCTAGCAACAGAAAGCAGAAACGCACCTGTGGCTCTGGATGGAAGAGCAGAACACGGAGCCTGTCGGTTGTCAAAAGCGCAGAGAAATGTCAAACATTCAACTTTCAGCGGTTAATTATTGATTTAAAACAGAAGCCCTATAATTCGAACTGACAATTTGTGGCATCGAATCGGTCGAACTTTATTGTCTAGTAGAATTTAGCCATTAATGCTATTTTCTAATTGAAAGAAAACCAGTACTATTCATGAAAAGTCATTTGTTTTTGTGGAGACTAAATCGATATTCTGCACTTGTCTCGTCATAAATATGATCGAATAATGTTGATTTTTTTTTTCATTTACACGGTAAAGGAAATGAAATCCTTAAGAAGCCTGTTTGGGGTTCCGAATAACCGTGATATTCATGCTAAAGAAGTTCTAAAGTCTCAGGGTTTACTGTATATTTGATACCCACGCACGCACGCGCACACGGCCGCCGTGACGTGTACAGAAGCTCGGGCCCGCGCATGCAAATCACGTTCTCGCTCGAGCCTCTCCATTGGCCGCCCGCGCTCATTTAGCGGCTGTCAGCGCGCGGCCCGGGCAAGCTGCGCGAACTTTTGCCAGCACAGCTCGGAGCAAAGTGGCGCACGCACGCGGGGATCCGAGGCTGCCTTCTTCCAAGACGAATGACAGCAAAAATCGGCAACGTGGGGAAAGTGAGGAACAAGTTTGCCTCTGAGACCGCGACCGCTCTTGATCACTCTCAGCATCCTCAAGGGAGGGAGGGTGAGGCGGCCTGAATGTTTCTTCGTGTCTGAGTGATTCGGCCAAGACAAGGTGAATGTACAGCATCATGATGGAGACGGACTTGCACTCCCCCGCGGTGCAACAGACCAACCCGTCCAACCCCGGGGGGCACGGCGGCGGCGGCGGAGGCAAAGTCCCCCAGGAGCGAATCAAGAGACCCATGAACGCCTTCATGGTGTGGTCGCGTGGCCAGCGACGCAAGATGGCCCAGGAGAACCCCAAGATGCACAACTCGGAGATCAGCAAGCGGCTGGGGGCCGAGTGGAAGGTGATGACCGAGGCCGAGAAGCGGCCCTTCATCGACGAGGCCAAACGGCTGCGGGCCATGCACATGAAGGAGCACCCGGACTACAAGTACCGCCCGCGGAGGAAGACCAAGACGTTGCTCAAGAAGGACAAGTACTCGCTGGCCGGCGGGTTTCTCGGCAGCGCGGCGATGGGCGGCGGGCAGCGGCTGGAGAGCCCCGGTGGGGGGCCCCTGGGGTCCAGCGCGGGCGTGTACACGGCGCACGTCAACGGTTGGCCGAACGGCGCGTACTCCGCCGCGGCTGCGGCCGCTCACGCCATGATGCAGGAGGCGCAGCTCGCTTACACGCAACACCCGGGCGCCGGCGCACACCCGCACCACCACACGCACCAGCACCCGCATAACCCGCAGCCCGTGCACAGGTACGACGTGAGCGCCTTATCTTACAGCCCCATCTCGAACTCCCAGAGCTACATGAGCGCCTCTCCGCCCGTCTACGGGGGCATCACGGGCTACACGCATCACCAGCACCACGGCGCCGGCGTGTCACCCGTGCCGGGGGCGCTCGGGGGAACTCTGGGAACCCTGGTGAAATCGGAGCCGAGCGCGAGCCCTCCCGTGTCCACGGCGCGCCAGCCGTGCCCCTCGGGGGACCTGCGGGACATGATCAGCATGTACTTGCCCACCGGGGACGCGGCGGGTGACTCGTCCGTGCAGGGGCGCCTGCACGTGCTCCACACGCAGCACTACCAGGGAAGCAGCGCCCACGTGAACGGGACGGTTCCCCTGACGCACATTTAAATGCTATTTGACGTTTGACAAGCACCAAACCGTAACCAAATACTCCAAGCAGTGGTGGGCCACTGCCGCTCGCGTATAAATTAAGGCGTTTAAAGCCATAAAAATGCAATCACCTTGAACAAAGTTTGGCCCCATCCCCAAATGTTTTCTTTCTTTTGTCTGGCCAAGCTTGGCGGAACGCTCACGCTGATTTATTTGAGCTCGCGGTAACAGAGGTTGCCAAATTTTCACACGGTTTAAATTATAATCCTCCAAGTCTGGTGCATTATAAATTTGTATTTTTTTTTTTTTTTTTTACGTTTGTGTGGAATTTGGGGCGCTGGAAAATGTGCATTGGAAAAAGTTTCCAGACAGCAATATAAATTGATTTTAATTTGTAACCCATCCTGTAAACGCGTGAGTCGATCGGTGTAATTTGATTTTGTTGTTGTAAGTGTTGTTAACGGTGAATAAATATGCCAACTGAAAGCGCTTTATGCAACTGTATTGTCAAAAGGAGGAGGAACTCGCTTATCCCAGCTCAAGTAATTCCCCAAACATTTTCACAGCAACATTTTTTTTTTTTTGCTTGAAGTGGGCTGTCGCTGAAAGAAATTGAAAGAGCATTATGCCACGAATACAGAAAAAGTGGTTGCTTTGTATTACAAGTGCTCCCTCCTATGATGTCCTGCTATTTACGCTTTAAATGATTAGTTCTCAATTCGATTTTTCTGTCAGTTTCGTTTACCCGTAGAGGGAAGTAAATTGACAGATTAATTTTCAATTGGAACATAAATTATTGTTTTCTGTGACACCGCATTATCAGTGCAGTGCTTTAAAAAATTTAAGATTATTTTCTTTTTTTATATATGGAGAGAGATTTAAAATCTGTATTA
This sequence comes from Hippocampus abdominalis, assembly GCA_018466805.1. NCBI lineage: Eukaryota > Metazoa > Chordata > Actinopteri > Syngnathiformes > Syngnathidae > Hippocampus > Hippocampus abdominalis. Next base: position 3,244,915 of record CM031694.1, on the reverse strand, counting down.
TCATTTTAATCACATTGGCGGGTAATTCAGTTGTCACAGATTCGATGTCTTATTTATCCCTTCAAGCGATTAATTTCCAGCCGTTTATTTCCCCCCGTTAAAATCAAGTAACGTTGCGGAAGAAAAGACACGTGCAAGCCAACACGCATTCTCATAAAGCTTTGCTTCAAACGCACTTGATGTTGCTTTCTACTTCCTTCAACCAAACTGTTCGAATGTATTAATGGGTTCAGGAAGTGATTTATTTAAACGCAAAAATGATTGTTTTTCAAAGTGCAGTGTGAATGGCCTTAGGCCATGCAGCTCGTTGGTCTTTTATTTCGTTCACGTTAGTTCCCTCGCTGCCATCTCGATGATGACGTCAGTCATAGTCATCCCAATTCGGGAATGAATGCTGCGCGTGTATCCGTTGAACTCTGCTAGAAAACGCTGCCGTTGTCCAACTTGGAAGCCCCGTAGGACGGCGTGGCCTGCCCGCGTGTTGCTTCGTGAAACAGCGGAACAGGGTGAGGCCAAGTTGAGAAGTGTTTGGTTGCTAAAGGGGATTCGAGTGAGAGCGTTTCGGGCTTGGCGGAGCATGGCCTTGGGTGGTTGTTGGCAAGAAACTCCTTTATCCACTCCTACCCCAAGATTTGCAAACAACATCCCTGGGAGTGACCTACATTTCCTTGCCCCCCCCCCCAAAATCACTTTGCGATTGACCGTGTACTTTTATTTTTGTTTTTACCGAATTACATTACAAAAAATGAACATAAACAAATTTAATCAGGTGAGCACGTTGGAGAATATATATATATATATATATATATGAAAATCAATATGCCAAGAGACAAATGAATATTATTTCAGAAAATTAGGTCCAAGATATCAGAATCCATAAGAGTTCATTTGATTGATTTATCATTTATCTGTTCTGGTTGATAGCATATTTAAGAACCGATTACATTTTTATTGCATTTTAATGCTGCATGGTTGAGCTCTGTTAATAAATGTGACTGATTCTTTTCTCATTTTCTCATTATTCAAGGGAGACCTTGGTGTTTGTGCCGTACTTATTGACTGATTATTCCTTTTGAAATAAAAAAATTCATACCAAAACCCATGACTGATTGATCAATTGAAAACAATAAGGTAACTACAGAATTTACATTTAATGTGTCCAAAGAAATAAACGAAGATCAGTAAACATACCACAAGGCTAAAATAATGAAATCATTGATAATCATTTTTAAATTACTGTATAGGCTAATGTGATTGCTTAACTAAAGAGTGCCAGTGTTGGGCCATAAACTAAAAATCTCCCTTCAAAGGCACAGATGAAGAAGAAACTGAAGTGCACCGCCATCACCGAAATGGCTTGACTTGTGTTTTCTTATTTTATTGCCTGTGTTAAGACAGCGCCATTGTAATTAGCAATTAATACCCGTGGCACAAAATCTGCAGCGTTTCAACACAGCAAATCCTGACAATTAATTGACAACAGCAATCTAAGGAGAAAATAAGAAGCAGTAGCGCAAAATGCTGCCCCAGAAACTGAAATCGGTTGCTTAAGTGCCTACACAGGAAGACTTTTAAAATTGCAGAAGGTTTGTCAAAATCAGGCTATAAATGCAACATTTTGGCACCTAACGACCATCTTTTTCCGTGCTTGAGAAGAAAATAATTGGGCTTTCATCATTGCGTTTGGATATCTGGTGTACGCCTCAAGCCGCAGCTACTTTGCAGATGTTTTGCTCCCTGCTCTCTGCTCCTTTGCTGCGCACAATTGTCATCTCATTTTAGAGCGGTCTAATCGCTTTGGGTGTCATGGACTTCAGACATCGGCTCTTGCAAGTAAGTCAGGTGGTAGGGTTTGGTTTTTTTTTCCTTCTGCTTAAATGTCTTGAATAATGCACTTGTTTGTATGCAATCCACAGCCATTTTGCCTCGCGTATATAAGCTACTGTAGTCTGGTACCTTTCATACTATGTGGAAATCGACCACAAAAAGAAGCATCTGATTTAGTGACTGTTGCACTTCATTTAAAAGTTGCCCCTATTTAATAAGCTTTTCCTCTCAGTGTTCTGGCTTGATGAATTTGGCTGAGTCTTGAGAACTCAAATAACTGAAGTTGGTCAACTCTATTTATCGCCTGTTTAGTGATGAATTACAGTAGTTATCTCGTCTTTCCACATTATTGTGCTTGATTTAAACCAGTCAATAAAGGGTTAAACAACACCTACATGGCCACAACTCATCTCATAACAAACATGATTGTCAGTAATGAATACGTCCATCCATCCATTTTCTGATCCACTTATCCTCACTAGGGTCGCGGGGGGTGCTGGAGCCTATCCCAGCTGTCTTCGGGCAGGAGGCGGGGGACACCCTGAATTGGTTGCCAGCTAATCGCAGGGCACACAGAGACAAACAACCATCTACACCCACACTCACACCCAGGGACAATTTTAGAGTGTTCAATCAGCCTGACATGCATGTTTTTGGAATGTGGGAGGAAACCTGAGTACCCGGAGAAAACCCACGCAGGCCCGGGGAGAACATGCAAACTCCATACAGAAAGGCCGAAAGAGGTACATGCTGGAATTGTACCTCTGCACTGTCAGGTCGACACGCTAACCATTGGACCATCGGGCCACCGAATGAATATGTTGGAAATCAAATTTGGACCCCAAATTTCCCCCACAAACCAACATCCAGTGAGGAACTTCAAGGATCCTCTTAATGGGGCCAGAAGGGATGACAATGATGTCATAAAATCATGAGGTTTTTCTGCTGACGTCATGCATCCTACTCAGTGTGGGTCATATTAGGACTGTGCTCCTCTGGCATCCGCCCCACCCCTTCCAAATGCACTCAACACCCCCACCCCATTCCTGCATGTTCTTGGTGTCCTAAACATGGATAATTGTCGTCAGTTTATCACGCCTACACATATCCCCCCCAGCCCCCCACCCCTTCTCCTCCTACAAAAGCTTGCACCTCCGTCGTTGGACGCCGTCCTGTCACGGGAGATTACGGGGGGCCGATTGCACAAGACCGAATGTGGCGCGGTGAGATTAGCAGGGCCGCCATTGAAAATAGCAACGGGGCAGACAAATTCTTCACGAGGGGGCCTTATCATGCAATTACACGTTGACACGTTTTAACCATTTTCCAGCCTCCTAATCCGAGAGCCCCCCGCCCTCCCCGACCCCCCCCCCCCCACCCGCTTCTAAATGGAGAACTATTGGAACTACCGGCTGGTTGCCTCCCGCCGGATGCCTCACTTTCTTTTCTCACGAGCAGACCCCACAAACGCAATTGCTTCGCTCGCCGCTGCCCTTAAAAACTGCCTCAGCTAAATGAACGTTTTCAACATGAGGCCCTGATCTGTGTGATGGCAGAGAGGATAAATCAGGGAACATCTTGAATGCACCATCAAAATCACTTTTATCTCAATCTATCTCTAACCCGATAAATCAGTTCATTCTGTTTGGAGCCGCCACCTTGACGAGGTTGAACCAAGTCACTAAGCATCAAATGGAGTGCAATGCGTGTTGTTCCACCATGTCTTTCTATTCAATTAGAGCCTTCCATGACAATCAATTAGGGAGCCCCCCCTAAATCTCCCCAGGGGGCCAATAATCATCACACACCATCTGCTTACATGGGCACTGGGGAGCACCGCTCAGCAGTAACAAATACTGTTGGGCCAACACCATGATGAATCGCAAAAGAATTCTCATTGAGACTGAAAGTAAATGACAGAATGACAAATGAATGACTGAAACCAGTACTAATGGACAAGTGCACGATCCAGTGACTGATTGATTTATCTATTTATTTATTTTTAAAGGGACAGAGTATTTCAATCAACACTTTTTACAAAAAGTAAGCATACCCGAAATAGCTAAAAGCTAGTTTTTCTCTGTAGTGGTTAGCACCGACTTCACAGTGCAGAGGTACATCCCAGCTCCGGCCTCCCTGTGTGGAGTTTGCATATCCCTCCCACACGCATGGCAGGCTGATTGAACACTCCAGATTGTCCCTAGGTGTGAGTGTGAGAGCGAATGTTCGTTTCTGTGTGCCCTGCGATTGGCTGGCAACCGGTTCAGGGTGTCCCCCGCCTACTGCCCGAAGACAGCTGGGATAGGCTCCAGCACCCCCCGCGACCCTAGTGAGGATCAAGCGGTTCGGAAGATGAATGAATGACAACCCTTCAGACATGAATATACACGTCAATAACAATACACAAGGCACAGATCATGAGGCATCATAGAAACAGAAGAATGAATACAGTGAAAGGCAAAAATAACTACTGAATAAAAAAATAAAACATATGTACATATAGTAGTCCCCCACGTGTTTACATAGTTGGGGATCAACAAGCCAGTTCTCTATATTAAATGGATACATTAAATAAATATCCATTCATCCATTCTCTGAATTGCTTACCATATTGGTCCGAATATAAGACGGCCCTGATTATAAGACGACCCCCTGTTTTTCAAGACTCAAGTTTGAAAATAGACTTTTCGAACACCAAATTAATATTTATACAGAAAATAATTACAGTACATTTGAAACAAATGATTATAACGATATAGTTGAGAGAAAAAGCATGTTATTTTGCCTCATTCAAATCTTAATATCTGAACATTTAAATATGTCAACTAAAGTGCAATCACAGGGGTTCACTTTGGCCTGGGGAGTCAAGTTCAACATTCGCTTCAATGATATCTGGCGCTGTCTAGCGTCGTGAATGGGTATAATGTCTAGACCGCGAATATAAGACTACCCGCAATTTTTCAGTCTTATTTCAATGCAAAAAAAACACCGTCTTATATTCGGGCCAATACGGTAATATTCACAAGGGTTCTGGAGCCTATCCCAGCCGTCTCCGGGCAGTAGGCAGGGGACACGCCAGCTAATTGCAGATGAACAACCATCCACGCTCACACTCACACCTAGGGACAATTAAGTCAAGTCAAGTCAAGTCAATGTTGCACATACACCACAGATGAAATTTCCTCCCTCTCAGAGTGTTCAATCAGCCTGCCATGCATGTTTTTGGAATGTGGGAGGAAACCAGAGTACCGGCGAAAACCCACGCAGGCCCGGGGAAAACATGCAAACTCCACATAGGAAGGCCGGAGCCGGATCGAACCCTGCACCTCTGCATTGTGAGGTTGGCGCACTAACCAGTCAAACGCCACGCAACAAATCAAATAAACACTCAAATATAAATAAATAATCAAATAAGAAATAGATGAAATAAAGCAGGATACGATAGAACCTCTCTGATTGGTTGGTGCATTCTATTGGTGTGATGCTCTGAATGAGAATACTGTTTGACTAAATGCTGTTCATCAACAGTATTTTTTTAGCTGCACCTCTGGGAGCGGAGGAGTTGAAGTTTATGAAACTGCATCAGTTTATGTCTACCTCAGGGGGCGGCCATTCCTCCTGTTGCTGTCGACTGAAAATGTTTTTGAGTTTGGGCTCGTGACATTTACAAGTTGAGCTGTGACTGAGCCCTGAGCATTGTTCATTTTCAGTTGAAAGTAAGTGGCAAAACGTTAGTCCTCTGAGGTGGACAAAAACAAGTGGATTTTGGCAACTTCATCCATTTTTCATAAACAGAATGTTAATCAGAATACTGTGTTTAGACACGCGGTGCGGCATTGGGCATAGTATTATAAAGAAAAACTGAGGGTTGATTGGCCCTCTAAGAACAAGTGTACGAATGTATTCAACATCCATCCATTATTCCAACCGCTTATCCTCACGAGGTCGCGGGGGTTCTAGAGCCTATTCAAGCTGTCTTTGTGCAGAAATGTATTTGAAAATTTTAAAAAAGGGTTGATACACTTCATCCAATTAAAATGACATGTATCAAGGTTATGTATTTGAAATTTTAAAACCAATGCATTTCAAAATTTTTACCAGGTAAGATTTTTTGGGGGGGGCCATTTCACTTCTACCCACCTTACTGTATGTAGCTGATATTGGAGTAAAGACTCGTTTGATGGGAAACGCAGACACTTTGGCATACTTAAAGATAGAGCTCAATACATGATACCACACCGTACTCACAAAGTGTTTATTTTGGTGACCGAATGATCAGGAGAGTCATTAAACTGAACACCAAATTTACTTTCGGGATCACAAAATTATGCACAGGAAGTTGGTAAAACACTCACAACTACTATGACACAACAAGAAAACAGAAACAAGTCGGAAGATGAATCATGAAACATGTCATTAGCTATAAACAAAGTCATTAGAAGGCTGTAATTTTGATCATTGCGGCTAGGCATCCTGGGAAAGTCCTCCTCTTTTTGTTCATTTCAAATGCTGTTGCCAAACAGGTTGCATTTCTGTGAAACGAATGGAAAGCAAATTCAGAAACTTTAACGACATTAATTTGGGTCAGTCCACAGCCCGCCATGTTTAAATGATATTCATCCATTTAAACTGATTCTTTTTCAAAGTCAACACTGTGTTTCAGCCATATTTTGTGTTGTGTTGCACAGTGGCAGATGCTGACATTTCATCTGTGGTAAATTATTGGAGTAATTTTGAGAATATAGGCTACTTCTTTCAAGGTTTACATTTCTGATAGAGAAATCTATGAGCAAAATTGTATCATGTTTAAAGTTTCGGTCAATTTGGGCATGTCTGGACATACTCAGCGCAGAGGTGGCGGCCATTTGGGCGGAGGGCCTTTTTTGAGTAATCACGTCAAAGCAAGGTGGGCGAACAGATGGAAAAAGGCTTGACTCAATCACAAAGTGGGAGTAAACAAATTGGGAACAAAGAGTTGTTGAATACCAAACGACAGTTTGGGAACAGCTGTCGGGCCCAGGTGGACATTTGTCATCAGCAAAGTCTGTGACTTGTGTATTCGGGTAGATCAGATCACTACTGAGGGGCCGGACCGGGGGCGCGGTATGCAAATCCCGGGGGCAGTGTTTTTCTTGTATTTTGCATATGTTAACAATAAAAGTCCGACGGGAGGACAAGGGATTCTGAGTGTGATCACGGAGCAACGAAACCGTCGAGATCCACTTCCGCTGAAGAAAGACAATCTTCCCTGTGTATAGAGTCATTTGTTTAACTTTGTCGGAGTAAATAACCCTGACAATTTCTAGTGATTCAGTCAATCAGTTGGATGTCATTTCACTGTGCATGCGTCATGATCATCATGATTAATTTCTGTTGACCACCTTCAAATAACAAAAAGTGTTTACTGCCACATCATGAGCTCTGCCGGGTCAATTCAAAGCATGACGCTACCATACTTGGTTCCTTCCTTAAGAAAGGTTTAAAGAAACTACAGTACTAAATGAGGAAATTGGCTATAGTAAAGGTGCCAACAAGCCCTCTCTGAGAAAATGCAATATTATGGCGGGCGAGCTCAAAGTCACTTCTAAGTGCAGGAGCAATTACCTGCAACAACATTTCCCTGATGGCTTAAGACAGCTCCAAGCGAAGCGGGAGGGTAAAAGAGCTCCAGAGTAAAGAGAAACAGGAAACACTCACATAATTATCACAGCAACTCAGGCTCCGGCTAATCACTGGAGTTAAAAGGTCTCCTGCCAGCCCGGAGGCCAGTGAACCACCACAGTGGCGGGGAACTTGTGTCATTTACAACCTGCAGGTGACACCCGGTTCACGTCTTTGCGACCTCCCATCGCTGTGGCCGTCATAAACACAGTTCAATTACTGCCAATCACTGGCAGGTGTCGAAGAATTACTTGGTGTGTGTGTGTGTGTGTGTGTGTGTGTGTGAGAGTGTGTGTGTGTGTGTGCGTGCGTGCGTGTGTTACATGCTCTCCATTGAAAAGTACAACAACAAAACAACACAAGGAACTTGTAATTGAATGTCAATTAGTCGGCTGAGAACACCATCCAGCTAACTTTACATCAAACTGCTGCCCTATCTAACCACAAAAGAGAACTTCAAGTCTTAAAATATCCCGTGGTTTGGGGTCCAATCACAAAATTGTACTAACTCGTGTGTGTGTGTGTGTGTGTGTGTGTGTGTGTGTGTGTGTGTGTGTGTGTGTGTGTTTGTGTAACATGGCTAGCAGAGGCGATCCACTGTCAGTGTGTGTGAATGTCTAATGAAAATACACAAGTACCATATTTTCAAGCACTTATTAACTGTTTATCTTAAGTGGCAAAACAAAACATTTATCTCAAATATTGAGCTCCAAATATTACAATCTCCATTGCATATAAGGTAGGCAAAAACATCAAACAGTAAAAGCTCAATCTTGAAAAAGTACTGGCCCCACACGGGGTGTGTGTGTGTGTGTGTGTGTGTGTGTGCGTGTGTGCGTGTGTGTGTGAGGAAGTACGCGTTTGGGTAAAACAATATACTAATCTCTGGCATGAAGTAGAGGGATTTTGCTGTATCAAAAGGAGCGAGAGACAGGCATGCTTGTTAGTGATAGCTTGGCTAAAGATTCCCACACACACCCACCTCTGTGATCCACTTATGTACTGCCGGCTTGCGAGTCTGTGTGCCTGTTTGTGCGTGTGTGTATTAGTGTTTCCTTGAACAAAAAAATGCAACAAAAATATTTTTGTCAAGGCAGATTTTTCAACGCTTGCCTATATAGGAGACTAAAATGTCTATGAAACAACCTGGTTGAAAATAGATAGCCACATCTCCTGAATGCTTCCATACCTGTGCAGGTATGGACAACAAAAATCGAACATACACACTGCTGAAAGCTGGACAGCCAAGAGAATGGCTATGCAATGAAGAAAACGGACCGTTGAAAATAAATTCAGACATGTCAATTTCGATGGAGTTGTAAATGTATGTCACTGCTTCTGATAGTGTTGAGGCCGGCAACGAAGGCTTTGAAGGCCCTCACTACACCCCCCGCCCCTGTTGAATTGTAGGGGATGTTATTCATGACAACCACCTTGTCATCGCATCATGTATTTGACACAGCATCCAAAGTTTATTTATGCTCTGTTCACTTTTTGGCACTTGTCCTCACACATCTAACGAGACAGATACCGTATGTACCGATTATGGTCCTACACAGAAAACGACCATGACTTCAATTACTGGCCGAGATTATCCTCCAGATCTCAAACATCCAAACTGGTGAGAAAATACCGATCACGTGATCAAAATTAATCTATGACTGCATTCATGAGGTGACTTGACTTGGAGGGCATGATGTAGCAGGACTTGACTTGAAATAACCTGTGGGCAAACCGACCTGTGACATGCTTGAAAAATGAAGGTGACAAATTCTGATATACTTGTGAATTGTTATTATTTCTGGCTCTTACACACACCCAACTGGAACGGCCTCATATGTACTCAGATACATTATTAATACAGTAATAACAATAGTTATAAGAAGAACTTGATCTGATATAGCATCTTTCATAAAAACTAAAGACACTTTACATCAAAAGGTCAAAATTAAGAAACAAACAACAACAACACAAGAACAACCAAACCAAGTGCCAAAACACTTTGTCGTGTCATATCAGTCAAGATTCGAAACAGTCCAGTGTTGGTGCCTGCCAAATTTCAAAGGGAAGCGAGTTCAATAGGGTAGGAGCTGTGACGCTGAAGGCTCTTCTTACCCCAACTATTCATCTGATGGTGCGAGCGACAATAGGGAGGCTTAGATTGGTCGACCTCCGGTCCCGTGAGGGAATGTGATTGTCACGATTTGTGAATAGCACGGGAAATGGAGGACCCAAATGCAGGGAAGTGGGGAGGAATGCCAAAAACTATTTAAGAGAGAAACAAATCAAACAAGGCACATGGAAAAATTAATCCATCCATCCATCCATCCATCATCCATCCATCATTCGAACCACTTTACCCTCACAAGCGTTGTGGTGGGTGCTGGAGCCTATCCCAGCTGTCTTCAGGCAGCAGGCGGGGGACACCCTGAACTGGTTGATGGCCAATTGCAGCATGCAACAAATCAAAAGTATGATTCATTTGCACAAGAGCCCCGGTTGACGGCTGGAAAAGAAAACCTAAACGAGCAAGACATGAAAAAAGGCACACAAAGAAAACAAGACATAAAATGAAACAAAATTGCACGTAAAAAAGAATGCAGATCATGATAGTGATGATGGATGACATCAGAAAGGTATGAGTGGGCGTGTTGTGTTTTATGGGTGAGGAGAAGCCGGTTATATTTGATGCTGAATTTGAACTTTGCACTGTTCAGGCAGCCTGATGTTGCAATACAAACTTTTTAAGTAGGGAAGAAGGCGACGAATGATGCAGCACAGTAGGAAGAGGATCGCGGTGCCCAGACACAATGGAAGCATTCGTCCTTTAACTGCTAGGGTGTTATCATCCGACCACAGAGACGCTCCAAACGCTTTAAAAAGCACATTTGAAGATGTATTAGTGCATCCCAGAAACCACTTGCTGCCAATAGGGGGCTGCTTGCTGCGCTTTGTGCATGTCACTTTCGTGTGTGCGTGTGCGTGTGTGTGTGTGTGTGTGTGTGTGTGTGTGTGTGCGTGTGCGTGTGCGTGTGTGTGTGTGTGTGTGTGTGTGTGTGTGTGTGTGTGTGTGCGCGTGTGTGTGTGTGTGCGTGGCTCCCACCAAATTCTCTTAGTGAGCGTTGCTAAGGTGCTTTAGGCATGGGATTAGCTGGAGGCTCATCACACATTCCCGGACTGATAAAAAGGTACAAAGAGGAAGTGCAAGACAAACAGGAAGTTTGAATGAAAACATTTACAAAAAACAACAAAAAAACAGCAGAGGGCACCAATGCCATCGATAGGACAATGGGGAAAAATAGAAGACTGCAATGAGGACAAACAAGGAAATTAGGGGCAGAGGTGAGGACGGGGGCGAGGGGCTGAGGAAGAGGAGGTGGGCGAGAGGCAGAACACGATTGCAGATGGTTGCATCAGCGTGCTCACCGATGGCGAGATGGAGAGAATAAGCCACATAATCAAGCGTGGAGGCAGCCGCGAGAAAAGTGTCCAGGACGTCACCTTACCACTGTGAAGCTTGGAAAGCCTTCAGAGCTGCGCGTCCCAGTTTGTGCAAAATCCAATGACTCAACCGTACACATCCTTGACACCCCTGTTTATTTTTGTCGTCTGTCAATCAGCCTGACATATATGCAGATGAACTATTCTGAAAACATGACTCTGATGCGAAATAAAATGAGGAGCTTCTTGTTCACATGATACAGCTATGTGGACTTGCTGTGTGGAGTTTGAGTGCGATCTTGCTGTATCTGATGCTCAGATCCAACATCATGCTGGCAATTGTTTTCATTAAGGGTCACATGTAGGCGCCACTATTCACAAAATGCGACTTTAGAATGGGAGACTGAATGAGTCACAGGAACCATAGAAATGGATGTCCTGAGAAATGTTTAGATAGATTCATGGATGAAGCGCCTGTTGTGAATTTTGCTGTTCTGCTCCTAATTCTTCGATGACAGCAGTTTGAGCAACTAACTAGACTTGAATAGTTGGACATGTGCAATTAAGAGTTTAGAGAAGGTCAAACTTATCTTGAAAGATGATAATGGATGATAATAATGAAATTTCTTGTGCAGAGCGTGCCTATTAAGTGAAATTTCGTTGCACGAACGTGTAATGACAATAAAGCAATTCATTCATTCATTCATTCATTCATTCATTCATTTATTCATTCACCCAAAAGTTGAATATATTTTTGGGGAGGAAAGTATATTTAGATTAGCTGATATGAATTGAAAGCGAGAGGGGAGATATAACTGCATTTCAAATTGAAACGTAAACTCACTACCTCACTCGTGCAATCATGAGCTATATCTGAGCCGTTTCATTCCATGTGCAATATGAGTCCTGTGTGCGACATAAGCTTCAGTCCACACTATCACAACTGCTGCTGTTGTTGTGTCTTGTGTTTTGTATTTATCAAACCGTTATTTTATTCTTTTTTTTTTACGAAATGCACGAAGGAGTGGCACCCAAATTTCGTTGTAAGCTTATACAATGACAATAAAGGTGATTCTGATTCTGATAGGTTACTGGTTAATTTTAAGTCTCTCTTTATTTTTTAAATCTGTGATTAGTTGGGTTATTAATGCTTTCGACATTAAAAAAGGAAAATATGAAATGAATGGATGGATGAATGTTTCAACTCTATGATTGGATATCACTGCCGTTGATTAATTTTTGTATCAATCACAAGATGTCTTTTCTTCACATTTTCCTACAATGCAAAGCAAAAGCCATTTATCAAACACACCCACAAAAGCCGCCAACTTTTCTGGATCCGAGCTCATCTAAAATGGACTGATGCAAAGTGGAAAGAGTGTTCTGTGGTCTCATGAGTCCACATTTCAACATTACAATTGTTTTTGAAAATTGTGGATATTGTGTCAAAAATGCCCTCAAGGCATGCTGGGTATGCATTCAATTTATACACGCATAGCAGTTTTTATTTTGAGCCTCTTCAAAATACTAAGAATAGCAAAAAATTACTGATTTTTGAAAAAAAAAGTTTCTTCAATAACTGAACCAAAAAGGTTTGCTGGGCTGCAGCTGGGTAGTCAGGAGGATCAAGGTGAGATGCTGCAGAAGCCGGCGATCAATAACTTTAGCAATGGGCTTTGGCTGGCTATAACTGCCTGCGAACACACGTTTCAGTTTTGTGCTTCACCCGTTAATCAAAGCCTCTTGTGTCTTGCCTCCATGGCAGCAAATAAGATAGACTTCTTACAATTATCATTCTCAAGAAGGGATTACACGGACTAATTACCAGAGGGAAGGCCAGTAAACCATGCTAAATACTAAGCTAACGTAATGTCATCACGATAGAGTGCTTGGGTGACTGAGTACACTTTAGACAGGTCTCGCTGGAACCGTGTTAAAGCAAAGCGTATCCAACTTTGATCAGCAAAATAGCAGGCAATCTAATAAGTGTCTGCTGAGAAAATTAATACAAAACAATGTGACACACTCGGGCAAACCGGAAATGTTACAGCATCCCGTACGTTAACCGGCAGGAGTAGTCTACATCATTAAAAGTAATGTTGCACATACAGCACATTTGACATTAAAGTTGTACTTGACTTGATTTGAACTACTACCACAATGAAGGATGAATTTTCACAGACTTGGAAGCAAAACAGCTGCTGAAACCACCCTGCGCAGCACATTATGTCTTTTATGTAACATAGTTTCGGACCCAATGTTGACATGGAGATCGTCAATCACTTTCATGCGCACCAAAACAACGCCTAAACAGACTCTCTCCGTCTTACCTTGCATCAACTTGGCATTTTCAGCTCCGGGTAATCACAAGGCAAGATTCAGTCTATACATATTTAAAGTCCCACAAACGCTCGGAAATGATAGAACTCTTGAGAGCACATATCTGCAGGATCACTACAGTATTTTTTTTGACTTTCAAATTCATCATGTGGATGGTCGTCGATGGTGTAACCCACCCACCATTCACTCACAATCAATTTGGATAGGCCCCAGCTCACCTGCGAGTGCTATATAAGATGGATGGAAGATGCATCTGATAGAAATCATTTACCTGGCACTGGTTGTAATAGTTGGCTTCTCAAGGATTCATCTGTCACGATGTATTATGTGAATATAATACGCACTTTTGGCAATAGTAGCTTGTGGCATTGTTACCATGAATGGTGAAGTCCTACAGCCTCACATACACACAGACACACACACACACGTATATATATATATATATATTCATATATGCTTGTATCTATATCATATATTTATATTGCATTCTATACTGTGTACAGTTCTTTTTCTGAAACATTTATTTATTTTGTGCATGCAACACTTAGTTTTTTGTTTTCTACCCCCACCGCCCCAATTTTGCTGCTGTAGACTGCAAATTTCCCCAGTGTGGGACTAATAAATGTTATCTTATATGTATATAAAGAGAGAGAGAGAGAGAGAGAGAGATACTTTGAACCGCACACTTTGGTTCCTTGACCAGGACAAATGTGAGCAGTAGCGACTGATGCAGATCAATGTTGCGCAGCAATGGCAAAAAAAAAAAGGGACACGGAGGGCTGGTTATAATCGACTGAAGCTTTGACCTCTCAGACACCACCGCAGGTTACATTTTACAGTAACAATTGGCCCCCTACTCACGCACCCCTCTCCACTGTCCTCTCCACGCGGCCGCTCGGCCGATAGGTTCGAGGCAAACACTAAAAGCTCTCGCAGGGTGAATGACAATAGCAGGGCAGGAAAGTGCTCGCTCGCTTTCTTCCGTGCCCTCTCTCTTTCTCCACAGGAAGGCATGATGGAAGTCATTAGTGCGGGCCTCCAAGTCGCTGCAGAAGCATTAGGGGTGTTCACACGGCACCGATATAAAATGGGACGTGCGAACGCTACAGGAGTAGATTCGCTACGCGTGAGAAGAGTTGATTACATACGGGTACTGAATGAGTCAACGATCCGTTGACAATTCTATCCCACCAAACAGAACTGCATGTCTTCATCCATGTTGTTTTCTCGGCATTTGGTGACGCCATGGCGATGGCCATGAACGACACGATGTCGTTGATTTGTTGCCGAATGAATCGTAGAATGCGTTGCTTTCGTGCTCTGTTGTACTTCCGCCATCTTTCCTTTCTTTCTCTCTCATCCTTTTACGGTGTCTGATAGACCACAGCATTGATTTGTCTTGAGAAGTATAAACCACATTTTTTTGGATATGTCACAAACAAGGCGGGGAAAATGAAGTACACTTTACGCATGCGCATGTTTTATTTCCGTATTATGTTTTATTTCGTACTGCCATGTGAACGCAAGTGGGGCTGCACCGGGGTTAAGCTGCTTCTCTTTATTAAGCAGCTTTATACGTGTGAATGCCCCACATCATTTGTTGGTGTAAGATATATCGCAACAAAATACATCGGTGCAGCACCGAAGCAAATGTGTGCCGTGTGAACACCCCTATTGTCTTTAACCTGCTCAGACAGCATGCGTGAGCGTGCACGTGCCTCTGTGTGAATGTGTGAGTGTTTTTTATGTGTCATTCCTCTTCCTTGTTGAGTGTTAGTCGTCAAGTTATTGTACATATGCGCAGCTTGCCGAGATTCATTCATCCACAAAATATTTTATCTGGACTTTTTACAATGACCGCGCAACGTTTTTCTTTTGTCCCTATTTTCGTTTAACATTCAGTAATGTCACAGTCCATCAAGTTTCAGTCCTTACCAGGCACAGCGCCTGGGCGAAGAGGTGGCTTGACCAATATGTTGGGGCGCTTTTCTTTCTTTTTTTTTTTAATCACAAAGCGATACATTGCTGAGATGAACTGCAGGCTGACTAACTCTAACCTAAGGTGCATTCGGAAATTCACTCTGACGTCCGTGCACCACTCTGAGAGTGCATGAGTTCGAAGAGGTAGGGTGCGTAATAATTTATTTTAATGTAATTATATTGACAGTGAACGCATGGCATTAAGTGTACGTCATGAGCATTTATTTTGAAGAGGAATTTGGTGCCCCCTACAGCAGATGGCACCTGAGACTGGTTCACCTATGCTGGGGGCCAGTCCTGAGGCAGACTCTCAGTAACTCAGTACCAAAGCAGGCTAAATTTATCTTCTCCATGACCAGGGTTACAAGAGTTTCGGATATTATAGTGAAGACCTGCGAATAAGTGACAGAAAAAAAATGCAGACAGGTTAATTTGTGAAGCTCAATTTCTAGGCGGGGCTTCACCGTAGACCGATTGGTTACATATTCACACCTGTGGAGGTTACCCTCTGTTAAATCATTCGATTGTGGGGATGGGGGCAGGGAGGTCATCACGTTATGTAACATTATGTCAAGTTGAAAATATGTGTCCTTTATGTATGACTGTTTACTTAAATGCTGCTACCGCCTAGTGATGATACGTGTTCATTTATTTACATCTCCAATTTGAGTTCTTCTGCATGGGGGCTGTGTCATATGTTCCATGACTGTAAACCAGTGTTTCTCAAATAGTGGGGCCCCCGGGGGGGGGGCACGAGGCTCTGTCAGGGGGGGCGCGTTTGACCTCGGGGAACATGCTGTTTTATTTTTTTACTGTCCTAAAATAACGTGCAGTTGGACCTCCACTAAGTTAGGGGGCAGTGGCGCTCTCATTGGCAGAGTTTGCGCAGGGAGCATTCGAAGGGAGGAAATATGACGAGGCGTATGTAAAGCTTGGCTTCAATGTGACTGCGGTGGCACACGAGGAAAGATCGTTGTGCTTCCCGTGTCTAAAAATTTTGGTAGCGGACAGCATGAAGCCAAATTAATTAAGGCGTCACTTAAAGACATCCATCCATCTATCCATTTTCCGAACCGCTTGATCCTCACTAGGGTCGCGGGGGGTGCTGGAGCCTATCCCAGCTGTCTTCGGGCAGTAGGCGGGGGACACCCTGAATCAGTTGCCAGCCAATCGCAGGGCACACAGAGACGAACAACCATCCATGCCCACACTCACACCCAGGGACAATTTTAGAGTGTTCAATCAGCCTGACATGCATGTTTTTGGAATGTGGGAGGAAACCGGACCACCCGGAGAAAACCCACGCAGGCCCGGGGAGAACATGCAAACTCCACACAGGGAGGCCGGAGCTGGAATCGAACCTCTGCACTGTGAAGCCGCCGTGCTAACCACTGGACTACCGGGCCGACTTAAAGACATGACACCCCAATCAAGCTGATAAGCTGCTTGAGTTTTTTTCAGCGAAAACGTGCCGAATATTGCCAACAATTATGCCGCTTTGTGACTGCTACTTCAGTAAACTAAAATACACATTGAGCAAGAGCCGAGAGTTTCTATGCCCTGCTTCAAACCTCGCTTCGAAAAGCTGTGCATTGCAAAACGTGCTCATTGTAGCCATTAATCCAGACATCATCTTTGATTTAAAAAAAAAAAAAAGCACAAATTCTTTTATATATTTTTGTTTTTCTGGTTAAAGTTTTTTTAATATTGTGCTCCCGAGATAACGTTGGTGATTAGTTTGAATGCATTATTAGTTATTGATTTTATGTGAGTGGCGGCCCGGTAGTCCAGTGGTTAGCACGTCGGCTTCACAGTGCAGAGGTACCGGGTTCGATCCCAGCTCCGGCCTCCCTGTGTGGAGTTTGCATGTTCTCCCCGGGCTTGCGTGGGTTTTCTCCGGGTGCTCCGGTTTCCTCCCACATTCCAAAAACATGCATGGCAGGCTCGTTGGGCACTCTAAATTGTCCCTAGGTATGAGTGTGAGCGTGGATGGTTGTTCGTCTCTGTTTGCCCTGCGATTGGCTGGCAACCAATTCAGGGTGTCCCCTGCCTACTGCCCGAAGACTGCTGGGATAGGCTCCGGCACCCCCCGCGACCCTAGTGAGGATAAAGCGGTTCGGAATATGGATGGATGGATGGATTTTATGTGATTTTATTTTTCAGTATCGTATGGTTTGACATGATTAGTCAAAAAATATTTATTGTTAAATTAAGGATTTAAAGTTATTTTTGAATTTCAGATGCACTTTAAATCTTTTCTGTTCCAGTTACTAAAGCTATTCTTTGTTTTAAGTTGGTCCATAAAGTTGGTCCATATTTCTTTCTTTTTTTTATTCTCTTATACGGTAATAAGGATACAGTGTTATGCAAAGGTGTACTTATAACAATTTTATAGACGAATGATACTATTTATAGTCGTGCGGGGGGGGGGGGGGCGAGATGTTTTCCTCTTCCTTGGGGGGGCATGAAAGAAAATAATTGAGAACCACTGCTGTAAACACAGTCGATGGGATTTCCCTTGAAATATAACACAGAAAACCGGATACAGGCATTAAATTGGAATTGGGCACTTCGACCTGGAGTGTAAATGCAGCCTCAAATTGGTTCTTCATTGCTTGTTTCGTTGAAATGTGTTATATATTTTTTCATCTGGCCTATTACGGTTTTGCCATGCAAAAATGACTGATGTGAAAATCGACATGCCATTCACAAAGCTAAGGTTGGCCTAAAAATAATTGCACAGCACTAGATACACATGTTCAAGTACAAAAAAAGATTCATGATATTGTCCTATTCAACCGTCAATAACCTAGAACCAAGATGCACATACCGTACGATGGTGCTAATGCACCAGCCACAACGTGCGGTTGTTGGATTTATAGCATGAAAAGTGATTGCAAGTGAGGTATGCGGCTTGTTTGCCATGTTGGCAAAAAAGACGAGATCAACAACTGATTTCATTTATAGCGCTTGTGTCCTTGCCCCTCATGCAATTCTTCATGTTGATCTTTCATATGTCTTCACAAAGAAGTCAAGAAATTCCGCTCACATTCGCAGAGTCAAAATAGGAATTCTGACAAAGAAAAGAAACTATTGATCAACTTAGCCATTGTACAACACAAATGTTTCAGTCTTGACCTTTTTGCCTTTGACTCGACTCATTTGTGGCTTGATGAGAACGTGTTTGCAGCAAAGGAACGAAATGCATTATGATTGCCACTACACCAATCACTTCACGTGATCGACGCAAGGTTAACCTGTGATTATAGTCTAGCAAGAACCTCCAGACTTGCACAAAACTGTCTGAAAATATTCACAGCTTTTACACACCTTGATGATGCCAAAATACTGTACACTACTGTGTGTTTGGCATGAACCCAACTGAGGGTGCAGATGTCGAGTGGAGTTGGGAGGTCTTTGTTCTCAAAGCAGCATGGATGAACCTTCAGCAATTTTGTGGAGCTCCAAATCTAGGGGAAACAACATACTGTATCACAGTCACATGACATGAGGCAAGACGGTAATACTGTACAAGGTAAGGCGTGGTCAATGCTAAATACAGTAGTTCTAACACTAAAAATAATATTAATGTCTCGGAGCCTTTGATACCAATATCTTCTCGTTGTACTGTAATCAATTAAATATAGGTTGAACATGATTTACAAAAAAGGTATCAGCTTCACTGGAATTGGGTTTGTATATGTAATCTATTATACCTACACCCACATTACAATATGTAGATGTAACAAAGTGTTTCATCGTCTTCGGGCAGCGAATGCACTTTTTTTTTTCTGAATGCTGCACACATACTTTCTCTCTTGAACGAAATTGTTGTTTACATTTTCATATACACTGTAACATGGTTGAAACAATTGAGAGCAGGATGCAAAGCTGACTATCATCACTCATTCATTCTGAACGGAGAACTCACTCGGATTCATATGGCCGCCTCTCCAAATCAACGGCTTGTCGTCCTCACTCTGCGGCGTTGGAAGGTCTCTCCCGCTTCAATGGATGAAAGGAGACCTTTCATCCATTGAATGGGACCCGGCAAGCAAGCGGTGCATGCGCTCGATTGCGATTTTTTTTTTTTCAACCATCAATCATCCAAAAAAATATCCATTAGTACGGATGAAATTATAAATATGGTTCAGTGTTGTCAAAAACTATTGTGTTTATTGTATACTGTATTTGTATGACTTTGGCAATGGCACGGGGAATGGGCGTGTACGGCATCGCTGTCGGCCAATCAGATAACAGTGACAACTTGGCTCCACTCGGCCTTGGGGACGGCTGGCGCTTTCGAAGCACCACCACAGTTGGTTTTGAAAATCGATTCAATCAGAATTGCTTGGCCGGGTAAAAATCGAATTGAAAAGTGACCATCCGGGGGCCAAGTGAGGCCGTCACGGTGTGGAGCGGGGCCAATGGAAAGGGCCCTTTCGAGCGATGTTTAACACGATGGTTCGGCTCTTCAGAGGGCACCAAAAACGGCGCTAGGCACTCAGCCCTTTGCCTGGGGACACGGTGTGCCAGTGCTGGCTGGGTTTGGGAACTTATTTTTAAAGGCAAGTCCAAAATTTTGGAATGGGGTGTATTCATTGGATTCATTATTTTACAAATGTGGGACTAATTGCGAAAATGCCACAGTGCGTGACCTGCAGTTGTACCTGCGAGAAACGCTTTGAGCACATTTCATCGTGAAGAATGTGATTTAAAAATCCGGTTTAACTGTTCACCTCCTCGCCTACACCGATCACCTTCAGTTATACAAGACCGCACTCAACTCCAGCCGTTCCACCTACTACTCCAACCTTATCCACACCGACTCCAACAACCAAAAGGCTCTCTTCTCCACCGTCAACAAACTCCTCAAACCCAGCAACAATATTTCAACCTCTTTTACCGTTGACAAATGCAATTCATACCTATCCTACTTTCAATCCAAAATCGACATCCTCTACAGTTCACTCACCACCTCACCTGTCCCCCCCTCCCTTACTACCAGCATCCATCACTCCAACTACTTCACCTCTCTCTGAATTCACACCTGTCTCCGTAGCCGAACTCACCAATATCATCTCAACTATGAATTCCTCCACCTGCACACTGGATCCCATCCCATCTACCTTCGTCAAGCTCTGCTTTCCCACCATCTCCCACCTCGTCATGAACATTGTCATCTCCTCCCTCAATCTTGCCTATGTCCCCTCCTCACTCAAACTGGCTGCTGTAACCCGAATCATCAAAAAACCTGGACTCAACCCTGACATCATGAGCAACTTTCGACCCATCTCCAACCTCCCCTTTCTGTCCAAAGTCATAGAACGTGTCGTCGCATCTCAAATTAAAACCTACCTAGACAATAGCCAACTTTTCGAACAATTTCAATCTGGATTCCGCACGCAACACAGCACTGAAACAGCCCTCCTCAAAATCACCAAGGACCTCCTCCTCGCCTCTGACTCCGGCCTACTCTCCATCCTCATCCTTCTTGACCTTACAGCTGCCTTCGACACCATCAACCACTCCATCCTACTCTCCCGCCTGCAATCCCTAAACATCACCAACAAAGTCCTCACCTGGCTTCACTCATATCTCACAGACAGGAAACAATTCATACACATCAACAACTGCTCTTCCTACAGTGCCCCACTGTCCCAAGGTGTCCCCCAGGGTTCTGTGCTTGGTCCTCTTCTCTTCATTCTCTACCTTCTACCCATCGGCCAAATCATTTGTCATCCTGGTCTCCAGTTCCACTGCTACGCTGGTGACATCCAATTATACATATCCACCAAATCATTTACCCCAACAACCCACTCCACCCTGTCTAACTGTCTTTCAGACATCAAATCCTGGATGCAAACAAACTTTCTCACTCTTAACTGCACAAAATCTCAACTGCTAATAATCAGTCCTCGGTCCCTCACCCAAACAGCCTCCAACTTTAACCTCACTATTGACAACTGCACCCTGTTCCCCTCCTCTCACTGTCGCAACCTTGGAGTCCTTTTTGATAATAACCTCTCTTTCGACCAACACATCACCCAAAACTGCTTTCTTCCACCTCAAAAACATTCCTCGTCTACGCCCTTCACTTTCTTTCAACGCTGCTCAAACGCTCATCCACACCTTCATCACCTCCCGCCTTGACTACTGCAATAGCATCCTCTACGGTACAACCTTCAAACTCCTCAATAAACTAAAGTACATCCAGAATGCCGCTGCCCGCCTACTCACCCACACCCGCACTCGTGATCACATCACCCCGTCCTTAAAAGCCTCCACTGGCTCCCCGCACCCCAGCGTATTCAATTTAAACTCCTCCTACTCACCTATAAAGCCCTTCACAAGCAGGCCCCCTCCTACCTTTCCAATCTTCTTTACCAATACACTCCTTCCCGCAACCTCCGCTCCTCAAACACAAACCTCCTCGCCATCCCCGAGACCAAGCTCAAAACCTGGGGGGACCGAGCCTTCTCTGTCGCCGCCCACACCCTCTGGAACGCTCTACCACAACACATCCTTAACTGTACTGACCTCCAATCCTTCAAATCATCTCTTAAAACTCATCTGTTCCGCAATGCTTTTAACACCTTTTCATCTCTTTTACCCATTTTTGCCTTTTGTTCATCTAAATGTGTTTTTGTAAATTATGTATGCTTGTTTTTAAGTGCACATTTTTATCCTGTGTTTTAAGCTCTTGTAAAGTGTCTTTGAGTATGATGAAAAGCGCTTTCAAATAAAATGTATTATTATTATTATTATTTTAGAATTTCTCTCATGAGGTCTATTCCTGAATGCTACTCGAAGATTCGTTTGAATCATGTCGTCTGAGCCATCAACAGTGAAATGAAAGTAAAGCCCATCGGGACAAAATACGCTGTGAAAGGTCAAAATAACCTCTGTCAGTCACAATTCACGATCTTGCGATAATATACTCTGAACAGTCAATGCAAACAATGAAGTTTGTTCTTTGAGAGGCTTTGAAAGGCCATTTTTTAAGGTAAGTGAAATCCTTTCATTCAGCCAAACAACGGACAGAAGGGTGAAGGAGCCAATGTTGATTTATTGGGCAGCCGGATTCTTCATGAACAAAAAAAATAAATAAATCAAAGTAAGCCAAAAAATACAGGTTTCTTAATTATTAATACTACATCTGTGCTTCATTTATTGCCATGCATCAAGATATGAATGAATGTTTTTTTCAAAAAGCATGCTCTTCATGTTCTCAGAGTACACGGTCTATGAAATTATCTGCAGTGTGCGTGTGAGAATTCACTGACAGCGTTGGGAGAAAAAAAACGTACTGAAGATTGTTCACAATGGACAGCACCCTTAGTTCTCGGCTTCAAGACATGCTACAGACTCTGATTTTCTGGGATGGTATCTGAGTCTATTGTGTGTCAAGACAGTGATGCATGTTGAAGACATGACAATCTTGAACTGATGGAGGAAAAAAAAATGTTTCTGCACAATTTCCCTTGTTTGAGAGGAGCTGCCAAGGCTGAGGAATGCTGCCAAAGAATAAAGGAGACATTTTCTTCTTGTTGAAAAAAAATCTGAAAGGCAGACTTTCACAGGAATCAGACTGAAGTTTTTCTTTGCAATGCGTGCCGAATGCGTCTCAAGGCAAGTCTCAACACATCGTTTTCTCAGCAAGGTCATAAGGAAAGCGGCAAACAATCAGCCGGGCTGCAAAACAATTCTTGGAAAATAGCCACAATTTCACGGATTTCTTTTTTTTTTTTTAATAACACCATTGGCTGCCTCGGTTGGCCAAAAGGCATCATGTATAGGTGCACTGCATCTGAATATTATGTGCTCTTTACCGACCTCTGTTCCTTTCTATTCAGGTGTAGATGGCGCCGTTGTCATGCTATAGTCAACGTGTGTTCACCACTTCTTTTCAGGAATGTCACCCATAATATCAACAGTTTTTTGGGGGGGGGGGGGTTGTATGTGCATGCTCAGCATTAAGTCAGTATCGTTGTCAATGCCATGTCATTTTTTTGAAAGGTTACTGGGAATAAATGTCTTCGAGTCATCACCATTTCACTTCTGTAGGACGCAAGGCCCCGATCTCCATCTCTCAGTGCTGACCTTTGACCCCAGATCGACCTATTCCTCCATCCTGAGTGTTTGCACGACTCCCAGCAGGGAGGAGAGGAGCACAGAGGTGGGTTCTGATGATCCAATCAATCCAAGAAAGAAGTCCCTTTTTATGCTTGAGACTTTATTTCAGTGCATTTTAGTGGTGTTGTGCATAACTTGAAAACGTTCAAATCTGGAAGAGAAACTCTGGGTAAAAGCTTGTTTAACCAGTACTACTGTGCTGCACCCTAGCGGAGAATCGGTAAATTGCAGCATGAAAGCACAATAATTATCTTAGTAGGGTGAAAAGTTGCGCCATAGCATGCCAAATCCGACATGGCCCGTCCAAATAATTGTTGGATTGTTTTAACAACTGATAGGGAAGCATGGCGTGATAATTTGCTCATCACCTTATGTCAGCATCTTAACACTGTCAGTGGGAACAAAAGCTACGTATGCAGGTCCTTTGAAACCAAAGACAAATTTAAGTTTGCTTACTCAAGAACAGGAAAAGAACTTGCAATAATTACAGTTTGGACAGATGCCTTGATACATTTGTTGTTACAAATGCCACAACTATCTGCGGTCAACTTATGTTAAAATAAATGGCCCATACTTTATACTTTCAATGTTATCCTTTCAGAAATGGATTTTCTTAATTTACTACTTACCTAAATCATGATCAATGCAAAGGCATTCGTATAATAGCATGATGAAGCGAAGATAATTGAGTTTATTTTTTGGGTGACTAATGACACCTTAACAGTGTTGGACTGAAAGAACCCAACTTTAGCGGGCCAATTGTGTTTTTTATTTTTCAAAGGAAAGGTACTGTGTCTTTCTATAGCGACACACATGGTGGTCACGCACCCACAAGTAAATCTTGAGACGACTGTTAAAAGAGCCATACAAAATACCCCAAATTGGACATAAAAGACTTGTGTTTTGTGTATTGGAGTCAACATTTATTGATACTGTCTGCATTGAGCAACACGGGATGCTAATTCCACAATGTTTTAAAAGAAACACTTAATTTGGAAGCGGTCTGTTTTTGAGACTTTTGGTAGGTGAGGAGAGTCAGGACAGGTTCAACTGGTGCAAATTTGAATTCCAAACACACAAAAGGCTTTGGAATTTTTTTATATTTTTTTTCCACAAGGCAAATAAAAGACAAAGACAATTTTTCTGCAGTGTCTGTTAACCATTTTTCTGAACCTTTTAAAGGTATTCCACACAAATGGTCAAGTGCTTCATCCATCCCAATCCACTTTAATAGTGTCATATCTATACTGTCGTGCGATCATAAATCAGTTTTAAGTACCAGGCTCACTCTCCATACATGAGAATATTAGATTCAAAGGTAAACGAACTGCTTCTTTCATTAGCTAGCGGCAACACAATTTCAAATAGTGACGCTCGTGTAAGAAATACATGTACATCATTTAAAAATAAAGTCACAGTGTGTAACAATGGTCGACGGCATTTAAATAAGTCCTGCAGCATATAAAACATAAAAACAATACATACAAATAGTGAAATTATACGCAAGTTGTCCAACATTTTGTGCAGTTTGTTGTTTGATCGGTTTCCAGTGTTGTTCGGCGTGAGATACGTTTTTACATTCACCCGCACGTGCACTCTGCATCGCAGAGATATCAGCTACACAAGGCACCTAACAGGAAGCAGCTACAAAGATCCGAAGCAGTGACAAGGCTGCGGTTCAGAGACAACAGGTAGAGAGAAGCATTTCTTCTACTTCTTTCTATTCATGTAATGGAGTGGCGGCGACGCATGAAGATGAGGAGCGGGCAAAAGCGAAACTGGCGGTCACGTGGGATGGACCACATCGGCAGCGTCATTGCCACAGAGGCAATGACTGGAGGATAGTGTGAAGGACAAAGAGAAAGAAAGAAAACAGGAGAGGAGGAAGGGGGAATATTTTAAGAAAAAAAATACTCTTCTGTAACCAAGGTTTCACCATAACAGGCATATTGGTCGATTTACAGCACAATTAACCAGCTGTAGCCTCCATGATGTCACATTGTCATTCTGCACCTAGGGTAAATATGAGAGGTGCAGTATTCACTCCACAACATCGAAGGCAACGAGACAGCGAGCGCAGTCGCACAACTACCACTGCTAGCGGAATATTCTTTGGAAAAAGGGCCACGACGAAAGGTTGACTAGTCAACGGCTGGCAGGATACATGCTATTAGAATGTCTACCACACAAAGGCAAAACACAATACACGCTGAAATATATATAAGATGCTAGTTAGACTTGGGGACACGGCGAAGCCTACAAGTGTAAACACGCAGGCCTCTGCCCTTGAGACACCTTTCTTACAGCGTTGCAGTGTGTCCTATGAAGTGTTTCTGGACAATGTGTTTGCACGCAGGGAGGACCAGTTTGTCCTATAAAGACACAGAGCACACAGACAGTGAGAAAGAAGGAAGGAAGGAAGGAAGGAAGGAAGGAAGATGTTTGCTCATGTCATAGGGGCTAGAGGTGCTCTCATGGTCATCATCATCAAAATGTCAGTCTGCATAGAAGACAATGGCTGGTTAACCATCATAATACAAGAAAATAAAACCCCAACATATCCCAACAATCCAATTGCACTTCAGAATTAAAGGGCCAGTACGTATGATTCCAGTGCTAATGTTGAGCTGCAAAGCTGTGACACTGAGCCCTGAGCGGAATGTAGTCCTCTCCTTAGCCATCCCACAATGCTTTGTGTCATGCTTGACTGCTGACTTGGCAACAGTCAACCCCTTGCAGTGTGGTAACGCATACCCGCTATTAGCGACATGTTCTGTTACTCCAGTGTAGTGACATCGGGAAATCAGCTTAGCAAAGCTCGACTTGGAAGCCATTTGGTCCATTTGAAAGGCATTCAATTAGTTCTGCTCACAACACTGTTTTATGACAATTCATTCATTAGACCAAGGTCTCTGGTCCAGCCCCACTGAAGGTTTGGCCCTGCTTTGACGTGCGGTTGACATCGGTGAATCCCAGCAGGGGCGCAAAGGTGCAATAATCTGGGGGCCTCTGCCAGCGTGTCACCATGGCTTTCTTGGTAAAAGGTTCAGACCTTGTAGGGTTAGGCGTGTTCCTGTGGATGCCGGAACCTCGACGGCGGCTGCCAGCATTGGGAGCAGTGTGGATAGACGACAGGGGGGTGAACTCGGAAAGCTGACCCTCGTATACTTTATCAGCATTCTGTGTGGGGATCAGACCGGAAAAAAAAAAAAATCAATATAATCATGGAAGATGACAAGGAACTACTGTACACTAACATCCCAGTTGGGTTCAGAGTTTCAAAAGCGTGCCTCCGACTAAATCCCTCAATGAGCAGCACTTGATGTTTTTACTTTGATTGATCAACTGGGATATTGCGTGCACTTTTGTAGTGTCCTCATGAACAACGAACCATGCAAATAGAAACACAAGAGTGGTGAGCCCCGTGGGCGTTTCGGTCGGAAGGAAGCACTCAGTCACCAGAGGGCCCCAGAGATCCAAACATATCAAACCACCAAAACAGCCAACAGACATGCACAACCACCTGATAGTTAGGTTCAAACTGCATTCATGTAGAAAAAAAAAGCAACTTTCTTAGAACAAGGCACCCACACCCACACACACACACAATATAAGCTTTACCATGCTCAAGCCCTCTAGGCTTGTGTGACAGCTAGCCCACCTAGCAAGGAGTCAGAACTCAGGCAGGCTTCGGCCTCCTCATAAGCTCTACTATCCGTCACATGCTGCATACACGAACACACACGCACAGGTTTATATCAACATTTTTTTTCTCTTCATAGCTGAATCCAGACGTGACTTCTGTTTCATGCAAATGAGCAGAGCAAAAGGAACGTGGTCGGAAAGAGGAAGCGAAGGCGGGCTGAAAGGAAAGGCAGCGGACGGGTCACCTCAGGGCAGGATTAGAAACTGATTCTGCTGGAGGTCTGAGACAGCATAAAGATGGTGGAAGGCTGAGAGGCAAGGCACCGACGTTTCATCTGCCAGGGGAGCAGAATTGCAGGAGGGAGGAGGAGGAACCAGGAGGTCAGATAATGAGGGAAGGACAGAAAGTTCACAGCTCAGAAGATCACTCAGATCTATACATAGATGTACAGTATTTTAGTGATCAAGTCATTCAAACTGAAGGTAAAAGTGAGAGAAACATTTTAGGATCAATCAGGTTGAATATTAGCTCGCTTCAAGTCTCGGGAGATGAGAAGGTTTTGATCACAGATCGTATGGAAGAAGCTCACTGCCGCAGTGAGTCAGACGACATTTCTAGCTGGTCAATGAATGCACCGAGGCTGAAAGGATTGGACAAGATTAAGAAAACAATTTCAAAAGCAACACTTTCAGTTCCAAATGACAATCACACCGACAGTGTAAGTGAAAACACAAATTCTATTGCACTGGTCTGAAGTGAAGTCAAAGAGCACAGGCAAGCACGCAGAGAAGGCTGACTGACTGGCATCCGCGAGAGCAGGAACATAGCCGAGTCCTGCATATATCTGCTGAGCCACAGCCACCGATTCGACACAACATTGTCACAGTCCTACCAAACTTGAAATCGCACAATTCATGCTGGAAGCCAACCTGCTAAATTGGGCAAAAGGAAGGTGTTACCCGCTCGTGACTCACACAACCAGGGCAGAGCTTACCTGTATACGTTCAGTGGTAGTGGGCCAAAGAGACCTCCAGATGACCTTCTTCAGCACATCTGGCAGAAGACTGGCTGTAATCAACAGTACTATGCTCAGCCATGCAGGGCCACTGGACAACATCTGCATGAATACATAGTACATCCTTTGGTAGTTGAGGAAGGGCCTGCGGGACACAAGACGTGTCGGGACAACCGGTCAATCAGAGAGAGCAGCTCAACATTACAGAGCGAAATGGGAACGGGGGCAATTGTACAAAGCCTACCAGATGATTCCTCCCCACAGTAGAGAGAACACCACAAAGAAGATAAGCGAGCCCCATATTACAAAGTGGTTGATCCAGGTCCAGTAATGTGTATCGAGGGCCAACTGGAGGCAGACAAGACATGTCAATGTGTGTGAGTGCGAGTGTGCATTTGGGTGGATATGGGGTACCTTGAATGTAACTATGAAGACCAGCGCTGTAAAGACCAGCGTTCCAAAGGTCCAGTTTCCAAACATCTGCCGGGAGAAAAAAAACAAAACATTGTTGCTGCTTGCTATCTCAAATCATTTTAATTCTACAAAAACAAACGGTGAACAGTAAAACATATCAATGACGAATGTGTGCGTAAAATCAACACGAGTCAATCAATCAACAGATGGTGAACAGCGACATGAGGGAGGGACAACGGGGACTTGAGTATGCAGTTGTCATGTTGACGCAATGTTGGGTAATTAAATAAGCAACGACCAACAATAAATAAACCTGCTATATTTTTTTGCTTATTATTGTTTTGTTCTGAACAAAGTAAGAAAAGACATTTTGCAAGTCAAATCCATTTCAATTGTCTCATCATAAGCGCTAATGGCCATTAGTGGATGGAATAAAACATAAACAACATAAAGGTGCCAAGTGGGTTTTCAAACACTTCGCTTCCCTGTACTTCAACAACAGCGACAACAAAAATCCTCCCCCAGTCCTAACATCTTTTTGTTGAGAATGGATGCAGGCAAACAGCTTCTCATTGGCACATGTAAATACCTAATCATCTTACGTTCTGTCACACACATACACTGTCAGAAAAAAAAGTGCTACATTTATGATTCCTTTTAGGGTCCAATGGCTTGTCACTCGGGCAGTACCTTCTAGCATCCACTTAGGTTGTGTCTTTTAAACAAGGTCCGAATTGGGACCCTTACAATTTGTACCGTTTGTGGAAAATGTTTTATCATCGAGTACTGTATTTATTTATTTTTTTATCTTAGAGTACATCTATGTACTCGTTTTAGGCAAAACTGTAACTAAAGGTACAGTACATCACATTTGCCTGCAAAGGGCGCCGTCTGGATCGAGGATGGGCAACATGATAACAATGATTCCCCTACTACACCTGATCATTTTCAAGTTGTAATTATGTGCTTCATTCATATCCATTTGTGTAGCACGAGCACCTATTCACCTCTATTAAGAGAAGAATAGACGCTAGTGACAACCCTGTCAACATACAGAAGAAAGGAAAGCATCCACCTTGTATGTATCAAGAGGTTCACAATCACATGTACAGGTGTAGCACTAGATGCTGAGCGCATACGATGACATATGGGTAGTAAACACACTTAAGAGATAATGATTAATGACCTAAAGATTGGAAAAGTTCCGCATGGCGTACCACAAAGGATCCTGGGAACCAAAGATTGCTCAAAAAATACAAAAGTACACAGACAACAGATTTGTTTTCTTCTCAACCGTTGTCAGTTCAGTGAAGTTTCCCATCCCTGGTCTAGATGACTACTCTTACTGCTTTTTTTTAAAAGTGCATTCGATACAACAATGAGGTCTTTTGAAAGGCATCCGTCTAGGCCTTGCACTTGTTTGCACCCCTACATGCGACCATAAAGGTAAAGAAACGGTCCTTTCACCAATTTCAACAATTTGTTTACCGTTCGAACAATAAAAAGAAACTAATTGTCCCTTGGGCTTCAACCATGAACCCTACAGGGTACGTGACAAAAATTTGTACCTTGGAGAACAAAATGTGGACCACCTACAGTACCTGTTTTTCTGACAGTGTACACAAATTGTAAAAGGGAGGTTTGGAATAAGAGTTAACATGGGTGTGAGTGAATATGCACCTAGCCTACAGCTGTTGTGTGTACAGCAAGCACTGACAGAAGGGACATGAGATGAGAGGTGAGTGAGCAGGCAATGGTTGGTTCTGTATGAGGCAGTGTGACTGGGTCAGACTGGGACTCTTGGAGGGCCGACAGTGAGTCGTGGGCACGCTTACCATCTGTGTGTTGGTTGTCATTAGCTGGGAGGAGGAAAAGAGAAGCATAAAGAAAAGGCAACAGAAAGGTAAGAGGAGAGGAAAACGAAGGCCAGAAAAGAAAATCATAACAGCTAAACCACAGTTTGGCGGCTGGAGGAAAAAACAAAAAAAGAACCGATGCAAAGAAAAATAATTAAGAAGCTGTCAAAGTTTGAGGACGGTAACATTGGCCAAGGATGAAAGGTGGCAGACAGATGGTGGTGACATTTGAGCAGACAGTCTACTCTAAACGCTCTGACATCGAACACCCATCTGGCATGTCAGCAGATCTGCACCTGGACATTGAAACTAAGATTAAACTAGTCAAGACAACAGACTCAAATTGTTTGTGACTTATTGCCTGACATTGTACTACCTGCTATTATTCCATCCCCGTCCCGCTTTGTCTTATTACTATTATTATTATTGTTGTTTTGGTAACCTCAATGGTAACTTAAACTAGACAAAGCAAGAGTGTTGTTGTGGACACGCTGGTGCTACCTGTCCGTTGCTGGTAAAGGTGGTGTTGTCAAACAGGAAGTAAGCACCAAAGAACATCACAATGGCATCATATACACCTAAGAGAGTCCAATATATGAAGATGGGCCACCGCAGTAATGAATTCTTGGCAATGTCCCTGTGAAGGTAAGGATAAACCATGACCATGAGCAAAAACACATCTAGCGGTACTCATCAATACTTCATTGGCTCCTGATGGAGAAGCTCCAGATCAGGACGTGATGTGTTCATTTGAGAGAGTTACTTTTGATTCATCAAATACAGTTCATCCAGTCTACGGTATTCTTTGGAACAGTTACCGTTATGTCAGAAATGACTGGACAACGACAACGCTTTCAAACAAAGCATTTCAAATACCGGTACAGTAACTCAAGTGAAATTGAAGAGTAGATTTTCAGACCAAGAAAAATGTGATAGTCACAAATTACAGTCCATTTATGCACAGTATGTGGCTTAAAAGTGGTATTTCCGTTCCGTTCTATTTCATTATAGTGGTGTGTATATATAGGCAAAACAATCAAACTATTTTTCACTGTCATATCACTTCTGGAACTACAGATATTGTTAGCTTTTGCTGGTAGTGTGTGTGTGTGTGTGTGTGTGTGTGTAGTCACTCAGAAAACGCCCATGTCAGATGAGCACAGTCGGTAAGTCAATTATGGTGAGCTCCAACCTGTATAGGGACGGGTCCTTCTTCAGGATGTCCATGTTGATGTGCTGTTCGATGAGACTGTAGACCAGAATGGGCAGGGAAGTGAAGCTAATGTTGTACAGAGTCAAGTAGGCTGTATCATAGAGTGGCTGAAAATGAGGAAAGACGCAATGAGTGAGACACTTGATCATTTGTGGTGTCTTTCCGTGCTTCGCTGTGCTTGTGCGAGTGCATCTTTACCTGTTGTGAGAAACCACAGAAGAACTGGTATAGAAATTGCGGGAAGATGAAACAGACATTCTGCGGGAATAGAAGCATAAACTCGGTCGGTCTATCACGCACCTTGCATGAAAATAACAAGCAATCCACACTATAGGTACCCGTACCTTGTAAAAGAAGTACTGTACAAGTTCAGAGATGCGTATGTAGTAATAATGTCCATGGACAAGCAGAATCTTCTTCAGGTGTTTGAATTTGGGAATGGCATAGTCACTGTTCCTCGCTGCCTGACGTCCCTCTTTACCCATGATACCTGAGGGACAAGGCCAGTTATTTTGTCCCCTGAACTGATCCTCAATTTTAAATGCTTGAAAAAAACAAAAAAGTGTTAACCTATGCCAACATGAGCTTCGAGGATCATGCTGACATCATTGGCTCCGTCTCCAATGGCAAGTGTGATTGGATGCTCCTTGGAGGTCTTGATCAGCTTCACAATCTAGAAAGGTCAAAAATTAGAATAACGCCACCTTTACGTGTGCAAACCAGTGAACCTTGCTCTTCTATTTTAGAATATGAAATTGGTCAATTCAGATCTGCAGATCTGCACCTGGACATTGAAACTAAGATTAAACTAGTACCTGCGCTTTCTGAAGCGGCGCCATTCGACAGCAGAGGACGGCACTGCAGTTGCGGCAAATTTCTAGGAAAATCTCTTTGTAGTTTCCGGAGTTGGAGTCCTCCTGGCCCGGCTTCATTACCGTTGAGAGGGTTGCTCCGTCGATGATGAGGCCGTAGTCCATGTAGTCACCTGATAAACTGCACAGTCACAAGACCGCAAGATCACACTCTGTGTGCTACCTACGCGACTTCCGGCTGCAATTCTCCAAAAGCCATCGGCATCTTTCAAAACACACCCAGAAACGTCCCTGCTCATGCCGCCATGCTGCCTGAGGACGGTTCTGCTCAGATCAAACAGGACATCGTGAAGGCTCTGCTCCTCTGTGCGCTTGGTGGTCAGCTCCAGGATCTGCGTGTTGCGGTGGAAGAGCTTGCTGGCATAGCAAGTGGCGGCTGCCGTCTCCATCTTGTCACCGGTCAGCACCCACACCTTCATTCCAGCTTTGTGGAGGGACTCAATGGTGTCTGCCGCTTTTTCTTGGAGTCTGCAGAGGTCAAGTTTGAGGAAGGGTCAAGGAAGTAGCACATCAAGAGGGTTGACTATTTCATTTGTTGTGGCTACATTGAACAAAATTATAAGCGCAGAGATCGAAACGTTTTTCTACATGCCCAAAAGGCCATTTTCCTTAAATATTGTTCCCAAATCTGTCAAAATCTGTGTTGGTGAGCATTTCTCCTTTGTCGAGATAATCAGCTCGCAGGTGTGGCGTATCAAGATGCTGAGTAGACAGCCTAGGGTGGCCACACAAAAAAAAAAAAAGGCCACTCTGAAATGTGCAGTTTAGCACACTGACACAGATGTCGCAAGTTTGGAGGGAGCGTGCAATTGGCATTCGGACTGGAGGAATGCCCATCAGAGCTGTTGCCTATGAATTGAATATTCATTTCAAGCCTTCTCCTAAGGCATTTCAGAAGACAATTTGGCAGTACATCCAATGCAGGTCGTGTGTCACCGCAGCAGCCCAGGACCTCCACATTCAGCAAATTTACCTCCAACATCTTTGAGTTTACCTTGTGAAAAATGAGAGCATAAACGAAAAGGTGTTTGATTTATATTTTTGTGTAGTACACTAAACAAGAAATAGGTGAAGGGTGCAACGCAGGACAATTGTCTCTCTGTCTCACTCTGCAAAGTATAAGCCGCCCTGCGATGCCCTCCTAGCTAACAAAGTCTTTGCATGAACTACCAATCGCGTCCTTCAGAAAGTCGTTAAGGCAGGAGCATTCCTGAAATCAAGAACTGATTCTGTGGAATGATGGGAGAGAGAACTCCGAGACAAGAATACCATCCATTCATCTATTTTTTGCTGCTTATCCAGTTTAGGGTTATCCATGAGCTGAAGATTATTTCAGCTGACTTTCAGCAATAAGAGGGGCACACTCTGTACTGTTCGCCAGTCAATCGCAGGGCACATACAGACAAGACAGTCATTGACACTCAGGATGGGCTTGAATTGAACCTATAGCATGCATGCGTTCGGCTCAGGTGGAGAGAACATTCAAACGCCACACACAGAGTTCAGAGCCACAATTACCAATATTAAATCCCCAAAGACGAGCCCAAATTGAATGCTGTCATCTACCTGTCTTCCACAGCAGTGGCTCCTAGCAGGATGAGGTCTTTCTCAATAATGTCATAAGCCTCCGCCAGACGTTTATCCCTGTCCTGTAGTGCCAACTTGGCTCGACTCAAAAGTAAGCACACCTCCTGGTACTGCGCTGGACTGAGCGGCCGGTATGCCACACAGAGTGTCCGAAGACCCTCCTTGGAAGAAATTCAGTTGGCACATGATGAATGCAGAGGGGATATAGAGTGCAGTATGTCTTTTGAGTATGCGTGTCTGCTCTCACCACTGCATTGTGCTCCACCCGAGCTCTGACTTGATCCACCTTGCCTGATATAACCCTTGGGAAGATGGAGGAGTCTGCTCCTTTGCAGAAAAGGTACAGCTCACCTGGAGACATGGGCAAATAAACAAAGAAGAAGAAATATATAAATATATAAATCTGATGAGAAACCCAAACAGAATATCCGTATTACCGTTGTTGGCCCGGACAATGACACTCATCCTCCTCCTGACCGAGTCAAAGGTCAGAACTTCCAGGAGTTCAAACCTGATTTGGGGGTGGGGGGGAAACAACATTGCATCCAATTAGCCATTTCATAGATGCAGATTAATAATCCTCTGCATGCAGAGAGATTGACAGATTAAAAAAAAAAAAGTATCAAGGAGGCACACTAACCTCTCAATCTCCTCCTCTCGGTTCAAGATCTCCATGTGACTGTCTTTGAGTCTCAGATACGTGAAGCCAAGTCTTCAGCACAAGAAAAATATTGCAACACACAAATTGTAAAAGAAGAGTTTTTACGCAAGGTCACAGAATATTTTTGACCGAAGGATTCATGTGCGTGTAAGGCACCTCTTCATGCCCTCGACAAGCGCCACCTCATCCGGAGATGACGAGATGTAGGAGGAAGTGGATTTGCCACGGTGGATGCCCTGCTTGATGCCATCTACCGTCTCCTCCTCTTTCACTTGCACAGTGTGGCATAAGCACAGCGCACGGAAAAACAACTCCTCGCGCTGCTGTTGTTTTGAGAGGCAACACAAGTACTCTCACTTACTTAAAGACAAATACTGCAGACAAACAGTCGATATGTGTCCTTACTCACCCTGGCCTCAGGACCTGGTGATGTGTCAATCATGTCCATGCTATCTGCACCAGGCAAAACCTAAAGACATGAAATAATGAATGGAGGCAGTAAGGGATGCTGAAATTAATTTCATCAAAAATCATTTGATGAAAAAAGAAAACACAAGGGTTGTATTATCACCTGCCCATTACAGATAGCTTGGGCGACATAAACATGTCCATCCACACAGCACTCTATGAACTCCATGTTGTTCTCTGTCAGCGTCCCTGTCTTATCAGTAAACACATACTCCACCTGGAGAGAAGAATTCAAGGCTACATCGATCAACATGCCAACTGGAGAAATGTTTTCACAAAGGGCAAGACAATGGAGAACCTGTCCCAGCTCTTCATTCAGGTCTGATGTGTTGACCACTGCTCTCTCGCCAAGCTCCTGGTCAAACATCTCATCATCCCACATCATGAAATAGGAGCCCAGGAACTTCTGCATCTCCACAGTGACGTACATGGAAACGGGGATAATGTAGTTGAATAGGACCATGAAGGCCAGGAAGTCTGTGAAGGCTCTGATCACCTGTGGAGGCAAGAGGAGACCGTGAGAAGCGTAAAAAGGAATAAATAACCCTGAAAGATAAAGAAATAACCAGCAGTGTGACATGCTGCAATTAACAGACTCACAATGTTTCTCTGCCTCGCTGCCTCAGTTCTCTGATCGTACCAGGGCTCGTCTCTGATGGGGTCAGCCTGCCACGCATATTTTAGCACCGTGTTGACAAAGGCCTTGCTGATGAGAATGCATAGGTAGACCACCAAATAGGCGTTCATTGACCTGCCAATACAAAACCTGTTAAATCCCCATCCTAATCCTCTGCACAAAATGTGTTTGGATATTAAAGCCGATGTAAAGTTAACGGTGGATGAGGGGGTTAGCCGAACTGCCTCACAGTTCTGAGGTTTGTCGTTCAAATTCGGTCGCTGGCTTTCTTATGTGGTGAATGCATGTTTTCCCCGTGCTTGTGTAGGTTTCCTCTCATATTCAAAAACATGCCTCAAATGGTAAATTAAATATTCTTAATCATCCATGGGTGTGAATGCGAGTCTCAAGGGTTGTTTGTCAATATGTGGCCTGCCCTCGGCTGGTGACCAGTCCAGGGTGTATCCCGCCAGTGCAACCCCAGTGAGGCTAAGCACTATGGAAAATGGATGAATAGATGGAACATTCCACTAAAGGAGGTTGAAAAATGAAGGCTCCAGATTTCAGTCATTGCAGTTCCAGAAGTTGTGTGGATAGAAAGGGAAAGAAAAGCTTACTTTTCTACTGCAGAGCGTTTCTGAGACTTGGATTGGTAGTTAAGAGCCATCTTTGTTTCCATCCCAGTGTAGATGGCAACTGCTGAAATAAGGAAATGGCAGACATATTGGTTTGATGAGAACCTTCTCTTAAGGGAGTACCGACAAACAACATTAACAAATACGATGGTGAAATCTTCTGCTTTTTTGTTAAATTACCATAAATGTACTCTGTGTTCTTCAGCGTGGCTCCTCTGAGAAGCAGGTTCTCTGATCCCAATGGCCTGTGAACAGTAACAATTTTAAATATAGCATTTTCAGGAGCATGGGGACTTTACTATGCGCGAAAAACTTGCAATGTATATTTACTGTTGTAGCACAATGTTGATTATAAAGCACGCGAGACAGCAATATATCCTGTATGTGAAAGGTACACATGGTAATATTACCTTGCCACTGGCTCATTGTTCATGTAAATGTTGATGCGACCAACAAACCTATTCAGAAAAATAAATAAATAAGAAGAAATGTGTTTGGGAAAATGAATTCCTGGCTGGTGTATGCAGCAGCAGGTTTCACTGACTTGTACAGGTCTGGCTGTGGTTGTTCACATTCGATGGTAGCGTGAATTGAGTCCACCTCCTTCTCAGCTTTGTAAGCTTTGGTGTCCTGCACCGCATAGTATGTCTGGAAGTGGAGGAAATTCAAAACATTCTCGACACGGTCAAACACTTGACATGAGATAGGCAGGCCGTGTCAAGTAACCATCCAGCATGATATTAAATGCTCACGCACCTTGTGACTGCTCTCGCCATCCAGACTGGCTGTGGTGACATGGCAGGTTCCATCATCCCGGGATGAGGACAAGAGAATGAGATCGCAGGGGAATGATTCATCTTCCTTCACAAAAACTATGTCTCCCACCTGAGGTAAATCCAACCAAGAGGAATCTATTATCTCATCCATTTGCAATGTGTCTGAGTGCATTTGTGACGCAAAACCTAAGACACACATACAAGGGGGTGCAAAAGTAGGTACAGTATACACTTTTTATCATGAAAAAACAGGAGCTTTATCAATGGCCGAGTGAATATAATGGCCATTCATCGGGCCACCGTAACCTACACATCTGTGGGGTCGTTCCATTTAAGGTGAGATAAAGAAAGTAAAGAACTCGGTACAACTCTCACACCTTTGTACAGTACATACTTTTGCACCCCCTTTGTATATGTGTATGACTCAGAGGGCGAAACCTTGCTTTGGTATGAGGCAATAGAACATGCTGTTCGGCGTAAGAGTGACCGATTTGGACACGCATATGCACACAAACACACCCGCAGTTTGCGACTCTGCTTGCAGATCACTTTGCCATGTTGCAGCACGTGGACGGGACACTGGTTGACAGCGTTGTCCGCTTTGTGTCTCAGCCAGTCCTCGTAACCCTGAGAAATAGAGATGGCGGGTGGTGACAAAGGCCATGGCATGGCATGACATCAGGCTTTCAGGATTCCCACCTGCTTGATAGCTGTAACTGTGATGACAAAGAAGAGCGGCAGTCCACTGGTGACAGGACTGGTGGGTGTGTCAATGATCAACTAAAAAACACAATGGAAAGACGTTTCACAGCAATGGAAGGACGTTTCACAGCATGGAAATCGGCCGCAACATTGACATTAGCTCAATGACAACAAGCAGTGCCCTTTAGTTCCATTCCACGCAGTACAAATTTTCCTACAAAAATAACTGATCCAAATCAATATGACTTTAAAGAACAGTAATGATGTGCCAATCCCAATGGTATAGTGCCTCATGGACCAAAATGGTGGTGTGAGACAAACTGGAGGACTGGTTTGGTCAACAGAAATTCATCACTTCCATTTTATGATGGGAATGGAATGGCAAGAATGCAATAGGTACATTTTACGACACAAACTTGACTTTTTCTTGGAATAGCAGCAACAAAAATCTGAACTACAAAATAAGATGAAAATCAAAACAATTAGGAGATAAGGGAGATGCTTATGCACGATTACAATGTGTGCAAAGATGCATTGCGGCAAGGTGTGGATGCAGCAGAATGAACATGTAAGAGGCCTGAATTCCAAATGATATTTAGAAGATTATCTTGTTGTGTTCAAAGTGCAGGGATGAATGGGCATGAGTCAAGGATGATAGTTTTGCTAGTTGAATGAATAGTTTTTTAAAATCAATAAAGTATCATTTTCATTAACCAATAATTTCAATATCAATTAAAATAATCATCATTATCAGTATTACTTTTCCTATTTTTTTTCATAGCCTTACTTTGTAATACTCTTACAGACGCCTGGTGCCACACTAATATGATGTCATCCGATTTACACAGAGGATGCAGCTATGACCATCACGTCTATACAACCTGATGAGTGTTACTGTTATTCTTCCAAACTGTACCATGGTGAAAGACCTTTTCATGAAAATACAACCAAATAAATGTAATGTTACCTGAACCAGAAAGATGATGAGAAAGTAGAAGTTGGCAACTCTCCTGAACTGCTCAAACATATTCTTGGGGATGAAGTTCCAAAATGTGTACTGGGAACACAAAACAGTAGTCAGTTTAGGCATGTGGGACAATAAAGTAAAAGGCCAAACCGCTTAAATGCCGAGAGTTTTGCACCTGTTACCAACAGCATGGGCAATCCATTAGAATGAGTGAATATGCTATTTGGGATTTTAAGATTGAAATCTCTATTGTGTTGACCACAAAATCGGTTGATCCAAAAATGTATGCTTTGTAACCATTAATACTAATTAGTATTTTTATTATTTATTTGTTTGTTTTATTTATTTTTTGCCATGCTCGCAAACCAATGTTCTTGGTTGCCGCGTGCAGCAGGAAGCTTGAAGCTCTCTTCTGGCAACAGAAAGAGCTATCCAAGGATTATTAATGTTTTCATTCTTTAAACAGTCAAAATTAAAGTTTTATGTCATGACTGCAAAAGGAAGCTGGCGTCACGGGAACACATGTGACACACATGTAGGTGCAACAGGTTACCACTGCACTATGATTGGTAAGGTAGGATATATTTTATTTCATTCATTCATTCCTTTTTATTCATTCAGCTCGGTTCACAATGACGGAAAATTAGCCCAGAAAGACTCTCTACTTACTGTAATGGCTGAAAAAGATCATTTTAACAGATATTGCTACTGCGTGTGGTGTGTTCAGGCTGATCTGGAAGGACATTTGGGTCGCTCTGATCTCAAATTGGGGATATTCAACATGTTGGATTGTTTAGGCCTGACTTTACGCTGTGTGAGGTGTGCCTCGAGGACAAACAAGCAGCCATTCGGAAAGCGAGTTGACGAGGCGGCGAGGAAGCACGGTGAGAAATACAAAATCAAAACAAACATGGCTCCACAGAAAGTCTGTGCTTGTGCTGTCTCAACCCCTCCTTTTCTTTTTATGTTGCTTTTTTTGGGGCTAAAAAACTATCGCCACTGCTGCCTCTTTGTCCGCCATGCTTGTTTCCTCTGAAGTGACGTTTAATCTCGAGAAGCTTTGTGTAGGAATATCTGTGAATGCAATCGGTTCGTGTGTCGACATATTGTACAAATATTGTACCTAAAAACTGGTATACCCGTGATTTTTTTTGTGTGTGCGTGTGGTCAGGGTTACATGGGGCGATTCCTTGAGTGGTCAATGGAATAAAACAAAGGATAATTAATTCCAAACACATTTGTATGTGGGTAGTCTTATTTGCAATCTTCGGCGATCACGCACAACGCACACACCAACAGCGCACGACGGCTGTCTCTGTGAACACGCAATTTAGCGTCTCCCATTTGGTATCTTAATAAATCGGGTCCTGTGTGACTGGCCCTCATGTGCTTTCACTGACCTTAGAGGAGACTATCCTGTTGTCTGGGAATCTTTGTTGTATGAAGGCTTCTGTCCCTGGAGGAGGCTCCTTGTGTCCGATGTAGATTGTCCTACTGTCCACCCAGTTCTCCTCACCCACACACTGCAGGGGAGTTCATCATAAAATGTACAGAATTTACAGCGCATTCAAAGAAGCTTTATTGTTAAACTTATATTGAGCGGCCCAGTATTAAAGCCTCATTTCAACAGCAGCATGTCATGTGACGCCTCACACTTTTCTGTCAAATAATCAAGATGAAGGAGCTATTTGTCCTCAATGAACAGCAGCTTTTGTTTCCAGAGATACAGAGTCGAATGTGATCAGTTCTGGTATGTCGACGATGCGAACTCTCATTCCTGCAGTCACCCACAAACGCTAAAGTGTACAAATTGCAAACGAAACTGCTATTTCTCCCATTTTGCGCTCGTCTTTGTCTTTTCTTGAATGGAATCGTTCTCCGGTCCCATTAATAACTAGCACAATGCTTGCACAGCTTTTGTCTCATCAAGACCACAATGACATTGTTGTATGCACTAACAACTACAGGTGTGCTGGGTGCCGTATACTAACGCTGCTCTTCAACCTGAACTACAGAATCAGATGTTAACATGAAAATGGAAAAGTGTATTGACAGCAGCCTTTTATGACCGGCTGAATTTTGCTCAACTCAAAATGTGCAGTGTGAATACGGCGAAAATGCAAATAGAATTAATATAGTGGCAAGGATTGCTCCTGTTGCACACCAGTCGAAATAAAGCTGACGAATCGCTCTTTGACTTCAAATCAATCAATCTTGAACATAACAAATACTTGTGAATGCTTGCCAGTGTAGCAATATTGAGGGTTTTGTCAGGGCTGCAAAAGGTTTCTTGTTGCCAAGAAATACAGTTTGGGACAAGTAAAAACTGTCTGAACGCAAACATCTGACTCAACCGATCAAACCGTGACGAAAACCCTAAATTCTCAACGTTCACAATTATTCGCTACTCAGTGAGACACCGGCTTTAGATGAAGAGCAACCTGTGAGAGAGGCGAGAGAGAGAGAGAGAGAGAGAGAGAGAGAGACGACGCATAGACATGAAGAGGAAGTCATTGCAAAGTCGTCATTCATATTTCCTTCTCGCCTGTTCGCATCTGTTCCTTGCTTGATTTTGTGCTGTTCATTTGAATGCAAAAGAGGTTTGTTCAACGCGAACTTATGCATGCATGGCTTTTCATTTGCCGTCTTTTCGGGTAAGTGGTTAGCATGTCTCCCTCCTGGTTCAAAGATTTGGGGGTTGAATCTAAGTTCTGGCCTTCCTCGTGGACTATGCATCTTCTCTCCATGCTTCCATGCGTTTTCTGGCCGTACTGTGGCTTCCTCCCACATTCCCAAAACATGCATGGTAGGTTAATTGAAGACTCATAATTGTCCACAGTTGTGAAAGTGATTTTTTTTTTTCTGAAGCTGTCCTGTGACTGACTGCTGACCAGTCCAGACCTGAGTGCACCTAGCAGCATACTGGGATATGCTACTAGGTGCACCCACGACCCTGATAAGGAAAAGTGTTTTAGGAAATATATTTTCTTTCATCAAAATAAAATGACTGCAGTTTGTTCAGGGTCAAAGGTCTCCCCTTTTCTCTACTCAGCCGAAGCGCTTCACTTCATTTTTTACTTACTTGCGCATATGTCGTTAAGAAAGTTACGTCAAAAATAACATGACCAAACTCTGAACGTCTGCCTGTAGCGTCAAAAACTAGGCAGGGCGCCCGCTGCCGCACCATCATTGTTCCTCGTGGACTATGCATAAGATATTCTACAGCACTGGAAAGTAGTCACGACATAATTTGTTAATTTTGTCACAATTAGCAAGTAAAATGCTGTTTATATATCACGGTCTGTTTTATTAAACACTGCGTTTGTGGGTGACAGTGACACTTGGACTGATGTACCTTGCTGTGATTTTGATGATGAGTGATTGATTGTCCATTTCCACTGCCATCTTAGGGCTGCGTGTGCTTTCCATCATCGGCCTCTCTCTGGAAGGCTTCTAAGGTCATAGTCGCCCCGCTATCGATTGAGTTCAACTTCCACCGGCAGTCAAGCTTTTTGCAGAAAAGCCTGTCTGAGTTTAATCAAATCAGATGGCATCCTTACAAAATAAACCTCTTCTTATACTCTGAAAACTGCCAATGTGGGCTGTGATCTTGAGGCTTTGTGTGTAACTGGAGACATTAGGCTATTCTGAACCCTGGTAATCTCTTGTGTGGCGTTTCATGTTCCAGGACATGGTGGCTTTCAGAAGTGTATTTATAGTTTGAGGGGAAGCGTTTGTGGTCAGGATGGAGGGAAGATGGATGATGGGAGCTTGCAGACTTTATATCTGTCTGCCTCAATCAGTGCCACACATGGGGTTGCAAAAAAACATCCCTACCTAACGTTGCCTCACTAGTTAGCTATATTTAGATGAGGAAACAAGCTCCACCTCTCCTATTGTCTTCACAATTCAGTTTCCTCACATCTTGAATGGGTAGCACTGCAAGCAGGACATGGATCCACCCATTACAATGAGTACACACTTCCTAAAAACTAACTTGATTCTAGCAGCTCCAATGCTACCACCAACGTAATATCCACTGAAGCCTATATCTTCATTCTACAAAACAAAACAAAACTAAACAAATATATTTTTGGATAATTCTATGCTTTCAACATGGGAATAGTTTGGGGAACTTTTTGGGAAGGCCCCTTTTTGCTCCTCTGTGACTGCGGAAGCTGTTATGGGCATTTTTTGATGAGTTTGTTGTGCTTGAGCCTTGGCCTCAACCTCATAAAACAACTTTGTGATGAACTTGAACAGAGACGTTGAGCAAGAGCCTTTCTGCGGGCCAACACCAGTCACCGCTGAGCTCTCAAATGCTCGTCAGGGTGACTAAAAATCTGATGTAACATCTTCCCAAAAAGTCTAAGCAGAAGAGTGGAAGTGGTTCTCAGTGTAAAGGTGGGGGCCAACTGGTCACATATTTTCACTTGCTGTACATGTAATCGCCAGGTGCCCCAATATGTTGGTCCAAGTTTATCAACAATATACCCTAAGTCAGGGGTAGGGAACTCCGGTTCCTCGAGAGCCATATCCTGCCTATTTTAGATCCCTCCTTACTCCAACACACCTGATTCAATTGATCATGATCATTTCAGGCTTCTCCAGAGCTTGCCGATGAGCTGATCGTTTGAATCAGGTGCGTTGGAGTTGGGAGGGATCTAACGCGGGCAGGATATGGCTCTCCAGTAACTGGAGTTTCCCTTCCTCTGTGCTAAGTGGCGCACACATTAGGGCTGTGTGACACCTGGCGTGTAAAGATAACCCACAGGACACTTGAGTCACATAAACAGATGACCATTGTTTCGACAGCTTTTGAAGTTGAGTCATTGTCGTCACCGATAACCTCCATCTTTTATCTCTTTATCGCTCTTGCCAACAGACTGTGACAGAGACAAAGTCATCTTAGGTAAATGATGGTGGTCTGTTTTGTGTGATACGGCCACACACACACACA
Source organism: Hippocampus abdominalis (assembly GCA_018466805.1). NCBI lineage: Eukaryota > Metazoa > Chordata > Actinopteri > Syngnathiformes > Syngnathidae > Hippocampus > Hippocampus abdominalis. The sequence continues at coordinate 3,201,142 of CM031694.1, read as the reverse complement.
CACACACACACACACACACACACACACACACACACACACACACGAATGAATCAGACATGCCATCTGAGTCTGCTCCTTTGTTGTGCGTATTGGACAACAGAGCATGTGCACATGCACAGACACTTAACATCATATCACTCTCAAATAAAGCTGTCTTGGTAAACAAACTAATTTCTGACATTAGCATCGATCTATTCGTCTCTTTGAGATCCGGCAAAATGTAGATGAATATTTTAGCCTAAATGAATGCACTACCACCCTCTTATTAACTCTCGCACACTTGCAAAACTGTACAGGTAATAGGAGTTATCCAAAACCCAAATGTGGATGTCCACAATAAGATTGTCCCCTCATCATTTATTTATCATTAGTTGAAATTCTCTCAGCTAATCAATGGTGTGAGCCAATGTCACCATTACATGCTTGACCTTGTTCTGACATATGGCATTGTTCGAACATACTAATATACACTTTTTTATTTTTTGGTGCTTGGCAATATGGAAATAAATCTTCGACCACAATATGGGCTATTTTATATCCTGATAACTGTGCCACGTTTTGATTGATATAAACATACTATATTAACAACTATCAACCGGTTCAGGGTGTCCCCCGCCTACTGCCCGAAGACGGCTGGGATAGGCTCCAGCACCCCCCGCGACCCTAGTGAGGATAAAGCGGTTCGGAAAATGGATGGATGGATGGATTAACAACTATACAACATACTATGCACATTTACCTCTTCTCACTTTATTTTGAAGTGACATTTAGCAGACCCGTATTAAATGATGAATGCATCTAGTAGTGTTGCTACATAAAGAGAGGCTTAGCTTACAGTAGCTTACATATTTTTGCACAAATGAAGATAATCCAAATAGGAGTCATAAAAATAGTTGGACATTTTCAGTTATTCAATAAAAGCAAGGAACATTTTTTTTCCAAAGTGCAGTTTCAAGGTTCTGATATTTGAAGCGTTGTAGTGTAGCCAAAGGAGACGGTCAACAGTACCAATATTGCACAAAAGTGTCAGTGGTAAGCGATTGCTCTAAGACGCTCAGAAATGCTCAGCTACCTAAAAAAGCCCCACAAAAAAGTGCTGTGTGTACACTTAATTGACTAAATATGCGCTCAAACACCTTAACCTTTTGGTTCAGAATCAGCTTCTTATCACAGGTAACTGCCACAGCTTTCAACTCAGGCATCGCCGCAGCACCACGACACTTTTACACAGTCAGACACTGAGCATCTACTGCTTTGTAAAGAGGGTTTTTCCACTGTGCGAAACTGGATGGTCAATGGATAAATGCTGAGAGTTTTATCCTGCCAAACTTTAAAGGAGGTATGTAGTTGGGTAGCCTGAACTGCAATACAACGCTAGTGTGGAAAGTCCATATGTTTGTTATCATTTTCGATATTACTATCTTGAATGTTCATATCCCAATGGCAATACAATAACGATAAATCGCCCAGCAATAATAAGCGGTATGGAGAATGGATTGATGGATGATATGTATGGACGGACTGTAAATGTCTGTGCTTCTGATAATGTATTTTATTTATATTTTTATATATATATAATCCAACACATAACTGCAGGGTGTAAGATGCTGGCAGGGAAAGCCTACATGGAACGCCATAACCAGGTGGCTGGCATAGTCTACCGTAACATCTGTGCGGAGTATGGACTGGAAACCCCAAGGTCAAAATGGGAAACACCTCCGAAGGTGGTGGAGAATGACCGAGCGAAGATCCTGTGGGACTTCCAGATCCAGACTGACAAGATGGTAATGGCGAACCAACCAGATATCGTGATCATGGATAAAGGGCAGAGGAAAGCCGTTGTAGTGGATGTAGCGGTCCCAAGTGATGGAAACATCAGAAAGAAGGAACACGATAAACTCGAGAAATACCAAGGGCTCAGAGAGGAGATGGAGAGAGCCTGGAAGGTAAAGGTGACAGTCGTGCCTGTGGTGGTCGGAGCACTCGGGGCAGTGACCCCCAAACTAGATGAGTGGTTGCAACAGATCCCGGGAACAACATCGGACATCTCAGTCCAGAAAAGCGCAATGCTGGGAACAGCAAGGATACTGCGCAGAACTCTCAAGCTTCCTGGCCTCTGGTAGAGGACCCGAGCTGAATGGGGGATGGACACCACCCGAGGGGTGAGACGAGGATTTATTATTTTATTTTTATATATAATTTTTTGTAATTTAAAAGAGTTTCATGTGCAGAAGAAAAAAAAATATTACTGTGTTGACATAGACCTGCAAAAAAACAAGTGCCGTAAATAGGCAGGCCAGACCAATTGTTCGCTATGTCAGACTAATTAAATAAACAAAAAAGAAATATGTCTGGAGCCGCAAAAAATTAAAAGCCTGATAATGAAGGCAAGACATGCTGTATGTATCTATATGAGCTATATTAGCCTGCTATCAACATGACTAAGTTGGCTACATATAGCACATTGACCAAACCCTTCTTTAGTAAAAAAAAAAAAATATTTTTTTTTTTACAAATTCAAGACATTTAAAAAACACATTTATTAAACACAGAAAAAAGTAAATAAAATTACATGGCCAAAGTACAGGGTTTTTTAAATTGTATGACATACTATCATGACAGTCACAAGGTGACGACAGAGCGGACTTAATTTCCCGCAACACTGATTGGACAAGCAATGTAATTTGATCATCTGCAGCCAGTGATGGCCAAGCTGGCATGTCACAACTAATTGACACGTTGAGTTGAGTGTGTTTTAACCTCCATGGCAGAGGCTCCGTCGAATCCCTGAGACCGATTCACCGAACCCCTAATGTTCGACCGAACCCACATTAAGAACCACTGGACTAGTCCATCCATCCATTTTCCGAACCGCTTGATCCTCACTAGGGTCGCGGGGGGCGCTGGAGCCTATCCCAGCCGTCTCCGGGCAGTAGGCGGGGGACACCCTGAATTGGTTGCCAGCCAATCGCAGGGTACACAGAGACGAACAACCATCCACGCCCACACACACACCTCGGGACAATTTAGAGCATCCAATCAGCCTGCCATGCATGTTTTTGGAATGTGGGAGGAAACCGGAGCACCCGGAGAAAACCCACTCAGGCCCGGGGAGAACATGCAAACTCCACACAGGGAGGCCAGAGCTGGAATCGAACCCGGTACCTCTGCACTGTGAAGCCGACGTGCTAACCACTGGACTACCGGGCCGCCCACTGGACTAGTGTATGTGTTAAATACAGAAACAGCACCTGTAACTGACACTACGCCTTTTAATATGGTGCACCGTATGGTCAGGAAAATACGGTACTTCTGCTATGGGACGAAACACTTTTTGTGAATACCCTTAGTCGGCATACTTGTGACTTTAGAGTTGATATAAATAACTAATGCTCCTCCGCTGTGCACATTAACTCCACCTTAAAAGTGCATTTTGCTGCAGAAGCATTATCCGCACAAACACTGTCAATAACACTGTGTCCCACACACAGGCAGACCACCTCTGTATTCCCAAACACACATTTCAAATTTCTTCTTTTCAAGAAACCGTGCATTGTGCAAACAATGTCATTTCAACAAATGGCCCAAATTATTTATTTTTTTAAGCTTAGTTTTTAATCCATTTTGAAATCAGAAAATAAGAGGAACTACTATTTTGGCATTTCTTTAGTTTTCAGAAGGTAAACAAAAAAAAACATTGGCGATAGCGATTAAAAAAAAAGAAAAACAAAAAAGCTTTGTGAGGGGCAGGACAATTCGCTCCAGAGTATCTTGAAGACGTTTCATTGACCCTGCACAGATTCAATACACACGTGAGGACCACGAAAATAATGCAAGACCTAATATTCATCAGTTTTTCTTCATGATTACTTTGTCCGGTTAAAGTTATTGCAAAGACCATTTTAGTTGTTTTTTTTCTTGAACAGAGGGCGACCAATAATTTTGTCCATGAGTGTATTATCGCGCGCGCACACACACACACACACACACACACACACACATACGTGTTTTGGTGCATTTTCAGGACGTCCGTTTGTTCATCCAACATATGGGTACATGCCTTTCCCGTGGTCCTACTGGCTCCAAAAAAATATGGTAACCATGAAAAAAAATCAGGAAGACACCCATCTATTCAGATTTTGGCTAAGATGTAATTTTTTTTGGATTTATGACAAAACTACGACATATGAGGACATTGACAGGTTTTTGTGTATTATGGAGACAATCACCTCAAACACACTGCCTTTTCATGTTTTTGTGAATTTTGAGCCCCCTAGATACACATCATTTTCAAGTATATATGACTTATGAAGACCAGCTAAGTATAAAGTGTGTCTTTTTAGATTGACTCCTGTAACATACCAACAGTATATGTTAGAAACATGTGTCCAATTGTCATGCTCGGGCACGGGGAGAACTCTACAGAAGGAAGCCCACATTCGAACTACCAATTGCTGAACTGTGAGGCGAATGTGCCAAACAGTCGTTACACCCGTCATCCCTCAGATATTCACGTTGATAATACAAGACAGTAAAACTAAGCTGTGAAGAAAAAGAGACAGTTAAATATGTGGTCAGGTTACTTTTTTCTTTTTTAATTGCTGACGAATATGAACTTATGAACATAGAAAACATGCCACCTCCTCTCCATGACACAAGGCAGTGCAATAGATGAAGGTTGTTTGAACTGAAGAAGATTATGTCAAAATGTGAATACTGTGATGATTTCAATGTACTATATATTCATTTTCCTTTTTAATGTAGTTATCCTGTTGTGGATGTAGTTTTTGATGGACAGCCAGTCTCTGTCTTTCAGAGCTACTGGCTCTGCGTGGAGACAGGCGTCACAGCTCGTTTTACCTGGAACTTTATGGCTTGTTATGAAGTCAAACATATGTCGCTCAACAGCCTTCACTTCATCACCTGTCCACTTGCGTCTCTTATTCCCACCTGTAAAAGAAGGCATTATTGATTAAAAATGGCATTGCTAATGTTAAAAATGCAAAATAAGATATTCCAGGAAATAATGAGAATTTTGAACAATACTGCTTCTTGTTGTATTTGCTTTGTTTTGCCCCCTTTGGCAATGGTGTGACCTTGATAGCGCTGTTACTCTCTAATGCATTCCCCGATGAAGTGGCACTGCAACTTGTCACTGAAATCGAATGACTTGAAGCTATCGCTGAGGTGGTGATTTCCTCAATCTGTACTGCATCTTTTACTGGCATGTCCTCTTTTGGCGAAACAAGAGAATCTGTGATTCTGTGCTCTGTACTGCAAATACTTTCTTCTGATGAATTGCCACTTGTGTCTGGAACATAGTCCATGTCGTCATAATCCGAATATTCATCAGGAGACATCTGAATTAAAAGAAGAGAAAAAATGTATTTTATATTTATATATGGATAGAATATCACTTCACCACAATACCACAATGCTCACCGAATCAGTCATTCTTTCCATCGGTCTCAGCGTGATTTGCCTTTCTCTTTCGATAATCTCTTTCCTGGCCTGGTTTTGCAGTCGACAGCTGGCTCTTAACTGTCCATATCATGTATGAAATGTAAACAGTCTTCGTGTTACTTGAGATTCAACAATATTTCCTCAGACAGTAAATATGTCAAGTCAAAGAACATGCAATTCAAATGAAGCAGGAGAAAGCAGCTATCCTACCTGCTCAGCAGTAGCTGTCTGGTGAAAGGGGACTAATCCAATGATTTTGCTGGCCTTAAAAAATAACAATAATTTAAAAAAAATAAAAATACGCATTTTATATTTGTTCAGCATTATTAATCCTGACACAGGATGATCTGGGCCCAATGTACCACACAAAAAAATCTGAACGCTGTTCAGCTCTGTGAAGCAGCAATATGGAGACAATATAATATAAGTGTTTCAGACTAAAGAAATATGAGGACATGACGACTGAAATTCTGAAAAGTCCATTTTCCTGACTTCTAAACTATCTTAAGAGGGTTTGGGATTAATATACCACACTATAGAAAGTTAACACTGTTCAGCTCTGTGGAACAGCAATACGGGGACATTCGAACACAAGCTCTCCAGAGTTAGGTCCAGACAAAAATCATGTCACCTGAAACACACTCAGGTTTTTCAGGTCTAAAGAAATATGAGGACATGACGACTGAAATCATGGAGAGTCCATGTTTCTGATTTATAACTTCTCCTGTGTTTGTCAAAGAAAGCTGTAAACTCAAACCTAGTATATACTGATAAGACATAGTAACCTGTTGTAAGGATGAAGCGGATCTCTCACTCCCTTCTTGATCTTCAGAAGGTTTCGTCAGGATCCGAACACCTGGTGTCTGCAACATAGCAACAATGTAGCGTCAGAAATATTCTCATTTATTAATCCTGATTAGTTAATAAATGAATAAACATTATTTCTCATTGAACATCGCTCCCAGGAGGGTTTGGGATTAATATACCACACTATACAAAGTTAACACTGTTCAGCTATGTGGAAAAGCAATATGGGGACATTCGAACACAGGCTCTCCAGAGTTAGGTCCAGACAAAAATCATGTCACCTGAAACACACTCAGGTTTTTCAGGTCTAAAGAAATATGAGGACATGACGACTGAAATCATGGAGAGTCCATGTTTCTGATTTATAACTTCTCCTGTGTTTGTCAACGAAAGCTGTAAACGCAAACTTAGTATATACTGATAAGACGTAGTAACCTGCTGTAAGGATGAAGCGGATCTCTCACTCCCTTCTTGGTCTCCAGAAGGTTCAGTCGGGATCCCGTCACTTGGTGTCTACAACATAACAACATTACGGTGTCAAAATATTCTGCATTCTTCATTCTGACCAGTTAATAAATGAATAAACATTATTTCTCATTGAACATCGCTCACAGGAGGGTTTGGGATTAATGTACCACACTATAGAAAGTTAACACTGTTCAGCTCTGTGGAAGAGCAATACGGGGACATTCGAACACAAGCTCTCCAGAGTTAGGTTCAGACAAAAATCATGTCACCTGAAACACACTCAGGTTTTTCAGGTCTAAAGAAATATGAGGACATGACGACTGAAATCATGGAGAGTCCATGTTTCTGATTTATAACTTCTCCTGTGTTTGTCAAAGAAAGCTGTAAACTCAAACCTAGTATATACTGATAAGACATAGTAACCTGTTGTAAGGATGAAGCGGATCTCTCACTCCCTTCTTGATCTTCAGAAGGTTCAGTCAGGATCCCGTCACTTGGTGTCTACAACATAACAACATTACGGTGTCAAAATATTCTGCATTCTTCATTCTGACCAGTTAATAAATGAATAAACATTATTTCTCATTGAACATCGCTCACAGGAGGGTTTGGGATTAATGTACCACACTATAGAAAGTTAACACTGTTCAGCTCTGTGGAAGAGCAATACGGGGACATTCGAACACAAGCTCTCCAGAGTTAGGTTCAGACAAAAATCATGTCACCTGAAACACACTCAGGTTTTTCAGGTCTAAAGAAATATGAGGACATGACGACTGAAATCATGGAGAGTCCATGTTTCTGATTTATAACTTCTCCTGTGTTTGTCAACGAAAGCTGTAAACTCAAACCTAGTATATACTGATAAGACGTAGTAACCTGTTGTAAGGATGAAGCGGATCTCTCACTCCCTTCTTGGTCTCCAGAAGGTTCAGTCGGGATCCCGTCACTTGGTGTCTACAACATAACAACATTACGGTGTCAAAATATTCTGCATTCTTTATTCTGACCAGTTAATAAATGAATAAACATTTTTTCTCATTGAACATCGCTCACAGGAGGGTTTGGGATTAATATACCACACTATAGAAAGTTAACACTGTTCAGCTCTGTGGATCAGCAATACGGGGACATTCGAACACAAGCTCTCCAGAGTTAGGTCCAGACAAAAATCATGTCACCTGAAACACACTCAGGTTTTTCAGGTCTAAAGAAATATGAGGACATGACGACTGAAACCATGGAGAGTCCATGTTTCTGATTTATAACTTCTCCTGTGTTTGTCAAAGAAAGCTGTAAACTCAAACCTAGTATATACTGATAAGACATAGTAACCTGTTGTAAGGATGAAGCGGATCTCTCACTCCCTTCTTGATCTTCAGAAGGATCAGTCAGGATCCCGTCACTTGGTGTCTACAACATAACAACATTACGGTGTCAAAATATTCTGCATTCTTCATTCTGACCAGTTAATAAATGAATAAACATTATTTCTCATTGAACATCGCTCACAGGAGGGTTTGGGATTAATGTACCACACTATAGAAAGTTAACACTGTTCAGCTCTGTGGAAGAGCAATACGGGGACATTCGAACACAAGCTCTCCAGAGTTAGGTTCAGACAAAAATCATGTCACCTGAAACACACTCAGGTTTTTCAGGTCTAAAGAAATATGAGGACATGACGACTGAAATCATGGAGAGTCCATGTTTCTGATTTATAACTTCTCCTGTGTTTGTCAAAGAAAGCTGTAAACTCAAACCTAGTATATACTGATAAGACATAGTAACCTGTTGTAAGGATGAAGCGGATCTCTCACTCCCTTCTTGATCTTCAGAAGGATCAGTCAGGATCCCGTCACTTGGTGTCTACAACATAACAACATTACGGTGTCAAAATATTCTGCATTCTTCATTCTGACCAGTTAATAAATGAATAAACATTATTTCTCATTGAACATCGCTCACAGGAGGGTTTGGGATTAATGTACCACACTATAGAAAGTTAACACTGTTCAGCTCTGTGGAAGAGCAATACGGGGACATTCGAACACAAGCTCTCCAGAGTTAGGTTCAGACAAAAATCATGTCACCTGAAACACACTCAGGTTTTTCAGGTCTAAAGAAATATGAGGACATGACGACTGAAATCATGGAGAGTCCATGTTTCTGATTTATAACTTCTCCTGTGTTTGTCAAAGAAAGCTGTAAACTCAAACCTAGTATATACTGATAAGACATAGTAACCTGTTGTAAGGATGAAGCGGATCTCTCACTCCCTTCTTGATCTTCAGAAGGTTCAGTCAGGATCCCGTCACTTGGTGTCTACAACATAACAACATTACGGTGTCAAAATATTCTGCATTCTTCATTCTGACCAGTTAATAAATGAATAAACATTATTTCTCATTGAACATCGCTCACAGGAGGGTTTGGGATTAATGTACCACACTATAGAAAGTTAACACTGTTCAGCTCTGTGGAAGAGCAATACGGGGACATTCGAACACAAGCTCTCCAGAGTTAGGTTCAGACAAAAATCATGTCACCTGAAACACACTCAGGTTTTTCAGGTCTAAAGAAATATGAGGACATGACGACTGAAATCATGGAGAGTCCATGTTTCTGATTTATAACTTCTCCTGTGTTTGTCAACGAAAGCTGTAAACTCAAACCTAGTATATACTGATAAGACGTAGTAACCTGTTGTAAGGATGAAGCGGATCTCTCACTCCCTTCTTGGTCTCCAGAAGGTTCAGTCGGGATCCCGTCACTTGGTGTCTACAACATCACAACATTACGGTGTCAAAATATTCTGCATTCTTTATTCTGACCAGTTAATAAATGAATAAACATTTTTTCTCATTGAACATCGCTCACAGGAGGGTTTGGGATTAATATACCACACTATAGAAAGTTAACACTGTTCAGCTCTGTGGAACAGCAATACGGGGACATTCGAACACAAGCTCTCCAGAGTTAGGTCCAGACAAAAATCATGTCACCTGAAACACACTCAGGTTTTTCAGGTCTAAAGAAATATGAGGACATGACGACTGAAATCATGGAGAGTCCATGTTTCTGATTTATAACTTCTCCTGTGTTTGTCAAAGAAAGCTGTAAACTCAAACCTAGTATATACTGATAAGACATAGTAACCTGTTGTAAGGATGAAGCGGATCTCTCACTCCCTTCTTGATCTTCAGAAGGTTCAGTCAGGATCCCGTCACTTGGTGTCTACAACATAACAACATTACGGTGTCAAAATATTCTGCATTCTTCATTCTGACCAGTTAATAAATGAATAAACATTATTTCTCATTGAACATCGCTCACAGGAGGGTTTGGGATTAATGTACCACACTATAGAAAGTTAACACTGTTCAGCTCTGTGGAAGAGCAATACGGGGACATTCGAACACAAGCTCTCCAGAGTTAGGTTCAGACAAAAATCATGTCACCTGAAACACACTCAGGTTTTTCAGGTCTAAAGAAATATGAGGACATGACGACTGAAATCATGGAGAGTCCATGTTTCTGATTTATAACTTCTCCTGTGTTTGTCAAAGAAAGCTGTAAACTCAAACCTAGTATATACTGATAAGACGTAGTAACCTGTTGTAAGGATGAAGCGGATCTCTCACTCCCTTCTTGGTCTCCAGAAGGTTCAGTCGGGATCCCGTCACTTGGTGTCTACAACATAACAACATTACGGTGTCAAAATATTCTGCATTCTTTATTCTGACCAGTTAATAAATGAATAAACATTTTTTCTCATTGAACATCGCTCACAGGAGGGTTTGGGATTAATATACCACACTATAGAAAGTTAACACTGTTCAGCTCTGTGGAACAGCAATACGGGGACATTCGAACACAAGCTCTCCAGAGTTAGGTCCAGACAAAAATCATGTCACCTGAAACACACTCAGGTTTTTCAGGTCTAAAGAAATATGAGGACATGACGACTGAAATCATGGAGAGTCCATGTTTCTGATTTATAACTTCTCCTGTGTTTGTCAAAGAAAGCTGTAAACTCAAACCTAGTATATACTGATAAGACGTAGTAACCTGTTGTAAGGATGAAGCGGATCTCTCACTCCCTTCTTGGTCTCCAGAAGGTTCAGTCGGGATCCCGTCACTTGGTGTCTACAACATAACATTACGGTGTCAAAATATTCTGCATTCTTTATTCTGACCAGTTAATAAATGAATAAACGTTTTTTCTCATTGAACATCGCTCACAGGAGGGTTTGGGATTAATATACCACACTATAGAAAGTTAACACTGTTCAGCTCTGTGGAACAGCAATACGGGGACATTCGAACACAAGCTCTCCAGAGTTAGGTCCAGACAAAAATCATGTCACCTGAAACACACTCAGGTTTTTCAGGTCTAAAGAAATATGAGGACATGACGACTGAAATCATGGAGAGTCCATGTTTCTGATTTATAACTTCTCCTGTGTTTGTCAAAGAAAGCTGTAAACTCAAACCTAGTATATACTGATAAGACGTAGTAACCTGTTGTAAGGATGAAGCGGATCTCTCACTCCCTTCTTGGTCTCCAGAAGGTTCAGTCGGGATCCCGTCACTTGGTGTCTACAACATAACAACATTACGGTGTCAAAATATTCTGCATTCTTTATTCTGACCAGTTAATAAATGAATAAACATTTTTTCTCATTGAACATCGCTCACAGGAGGGTTTGGGATTAATATACCACACTATAGAAAGTTAACACTGTTCAGCTCTGTGGAACAGCAATACGGGGACATTCGAACACAAGCTCTCCAGAGTTAGGTCCAGACAAAAATCATGTCACCTGAAACACACTCAGGTTTTTCAGGTCTAAAGAAATATGAGGACATGACGACTGAAATCATGGAGAGTCCATGTTTCTGATTTATAACTTCTCCTGTGTTTGTCAAAGAAAGCTGTAAACTCAAACCTAGTATATACTGATAAGACATAGTAACCCTTTGTAAGGATGAAGCGGATCTCTCACTCCCTTCTTGATCTTCAGAAGGTTCAGTCAGGATCCCGTCACTTGGTGTCTACAACATAACAACATTACGGTGTCAAAATATTCTGCATTCTTCATTCTGACCAGTTAATAAATGAATAAACATTATTTCTCATTGAACATCGCTCACAGGAGGGTTTGGGATTAATGTACCACACTATAGAAAGTTAACACTGTTCAGCTCTGTGGAAGAGCAATACGGGGACATTCGAACACAAGCTCTACAGAGTTAGGTTCAGACAAAAATCATGTCACCTGAAACACACTCAGGTTTTTCAGGTCTAAAGAAATATGAGGACATGACGACTGAAATCATGGAGAGTCCATGTTTCTGATTTATAACTTCTCCTGTGTTTGTCAAAGAAAGCTGTAAACTCAAACCTAGTATATAATGATAAGACGTAGTAACCTGTTGTAAGGATGAAGTGGATCTCCCAATCCTTTCTTGGTCTCCAGAAGGTTTCGTCAGGATCCCAACACCTGGTGTCTGCAACATAGCAACATTACACTATCAGAAATATTCTAAAGTATTCTACAGTAACTGAAGAAGTATGAGGGCATGACTGAAAACATTAAAAGCAACATTATACCAACCATAGAGTGTCAGAAATATTTCATAGTTATATGACTTTTGAATAAATTAAAGTACTTTTTTCAGTGACCACATTCACAGCACAAGCTGGCTCTTCATGGTACTTACCACTGTACAGCTCTGATAGCTAACAATTTCAGGGCAACACACACGACTGAGTTCAAATAATAAAGACAACACCCGAAACATACTCTTTCAGACTAATAGAATGTAATGACTGAAAAATGTGGAGTCCATGTTCCTGACTTTGAATTTCTGTTGTTGTCAAATAATACTCTAAAACAGACACTCGTGTTAACTTTTAAAAGGTAATAAACTGTTGATGAAAATGATCTTTCACTCACCTATGAAATATAATGATTTACTTATTAGATCTGCTTGTCTATATTCAGGCATTACTTACCAGTGCTCTCCATGCCCACTGAGAATCTCCATAGTCATAGGTTATTTCATTCCCTGCTTGGATATTTTCAATTGCAAACAAGCAAAGATGAGGTTTATCCTGGATTGTCAGCTTTTTCATTCTACAGTTTGGGCCTTTGTGAGCATCATTGACCAGTCGACCCAATGAACCATCTTCATGGGAGGAATCAATGCTGAAATTGAACAATGAAACATGAATTGTTTTTCCAGCAAAACTACAATGTTGTACAGAACCACATGATGTTTTTCTAGATCTTGACTTGCCACCATGTGCTTCCTTTCCATTCAAAATCAAACAGGAAACAATTTTGCTTCTCTGTGTACTTTTTCTGTCTCTTGTCTCGTTCATAGCTTGAGATTAACTCTCCACGGTACTCAACCACAAAGGACCCCTTTCGATTGGTTCACTTGTAAATACACCACGTCCTAAGACACGAAAAGTTGACACTTAAATGTCGATGAATACAATCCAAATCAGGCTTACACAATGCAGTTAATCAGATATTAAAAAATACATGCAGACCAAAAATAAAAATTTAAAGAGAGGGGGAAAAAACATGTTTAGTGGTGCAACAACAAAATCATTCGATGTAAAACTAAAAACAATTATCAGAATCGCTGATAATTTTCTTTAGCAATTTGTATCAGCACAAAATAATAATGTGGCTCCTTACATCAGAGTTGTTTACATTCCTTGCCATTAATTGAACAGAATGTATGGAATAGCAAAGAAAAATACCAGAGGTTTGACCGACAAAGATGAATACTGCTATAATTTCATTGCAAACGTTTGTTTTTTCTTTGAAACGGTGAACATTAATCAACACAAGAATAAACAGTGTAAATACACCGGACTTAGCATAAATGCTAATAGTGCATGGCCCACTTTCATTAGGCTACCTGTACTAACTAATCTCAATTAACTGCAATGGAATAAAACAAATACTGCACTGAAATAAACATTTGGCACCAAAATCAACTTCCATAGACTGTGTTGTTAAAGATTTAGAAAAGTTTTCCAGAACCTTGCCTGCAGGACATGTCCACATTACTTTTATTGGAAGCTTATTAGCATGCTAACGATCGATCTAGCTAGCTAGCTAGCTGTCTAATTGAATGACATTACCTTTGGTGGGCACTGTTAAACATGTTATGTTACGGTAAGAAAAACGAAAAGGAATTGCTTACCAGGTGGTCAATCACGCGTGGTCGTGTTTGTTTAAGAGAGTTTAATAGATATCTGGCTGTAGGATTGTCTGGCTGCTTCACATGTTGGATTCTGTGTGACTGCTAATTGATGTGACTTACCAGGAAGAGGGCGGGGAAAGTGTGTGAGTAAGTCCGAAAAAGCTGACATTTGAGGTCCTGCACAATGACGTCACTGAAAGTGTGTTAAAAGTGTGTAAAAGTACAGAAGTTGGCCACTAGTTTTCCAAATGAAAAGTGAGTCGAAAGTTAAACACAATTAAACACACAATTTCTGACAAATGTGCTCTTTCAGGACATCACTTATTTTTGGTGTGGGAGTATCCTCGTGAGCTCTAGAGTAGTGTAGACTGCGTGGAAAAATGAGGACGCGAAAAATGTCCTCATTTTTCCACAGGTCCTCATTTTGAAGGTGTGTTATCATAAAATTGTCCTGATATGTCATGAATACAAACACACACACACGCACACACAGATTTGAGGACCCATATAATCCAAAAATCTACTGTAGTTCCCCCCCCCCCCCCCCCAAGAGCATGTGAGAAAGTGGTGTCTCCATTGGGTAACTGCTGCAGAAGGCCTTGACACATTTTTGTCTCCAAAGTGGACAATATCATGATCTGAAATTTCCTGAGAATAATGTTTTTTGCATGGCAGGGGAATCAACCAGACGGGGCTCATACTTAGGCTCATTTTGCTCGGCGAGCGGGAAGAACTGCTGAGAGTCACATGATCCACCCCCACAACTTAACTTTCTGAATTGATGTCACATGGGATTACATGTTTGGCGAGGAAGCATTCAGGAACAAAGCTGAAAAACAGCAACATCATTTTGGTCCCGGAAAGCAATCTATCACACATGTTTTATAATATTATGGAACAATCCTCATACAACTGGAACAAACCCAAAGCATGGATTGGTGTGATTGTCAGCATTTAATTAGGATGGCGTCTTTTGTTATAGTCAAGGATAGTGGTGCCATTAGCTTTTTCTACACTTAGTTATACATGCCTTTCAGTCACAACTTTCACTTCCTACTGTAACTCAATACCTTATACGTCTCTCACAGGATCCCACGAAAAAGAACCAAAATGGTTTTCTCTTTTCACTCCCACCAATGTGTGTGTGTTTTCCCACTTTACAGTGCCCTGCACATTAATGGAAGCGCTTCACACTCATCCCTAATGTTTGTCCCGTGGGGAGACTTGTGTGTGTGTGTAATGGTCTCTATCACATTGTATCGCCAGTAATCACCGGCGCACAATGCAAATACAAACCAAACAAAAAGTTATGGTCAAAACTGCATTTTTGTCAATGAAGTGACCACGAAACGTGGAAAAAGTCAATCCAAATTTTTGCTACCTCTGCTTATAAACACATGGGTAGAAAGTAAATAAAGCATCCACATTCAGAGAGTCGCCATTTAGGGTATTGCTACCTGATCTTAAAAAAAAAAAGGCCTTCGTGGCTCACTGATGACCTCCCTCCATCCTGGCTCATCACCATTCTATAGTTTTCTGTTTGCCACTCGTACGAGTTGTGGGTCATCATGAGCCACTCAATGCTGCTTCTCAGTTTTGGCTTTAAATACAATTGACCACATGATGATCAACTGAGGAGCTTTGGTCAAATCCTGAAGTCTTGCTTTCAGAAGTCATTCCCTCTTTGTTTCAGCTGAATGCTCCATTATCAAGCAGCTCCAAACTTTAATTTCTGTTGTATGTGGCACATACAGCACATTGATATGATTGTTTACTAGCCCTGACATATAATGCTCCAGTTTTGCTCTGGTTCGGCATCAAGGTCTCTCTCCTGTTATCATGTGGTATCCTCACTCTGCAACCACTGCAGCGAAACTGTACTTGCTTCTACAAATTCAGAGCCCACGGGTTTAATCCAGGCCACAATACGAATGTGAAATTGAAAAAAAAGAATATACTGGAGCAGCTCTGCAGCTTTCAGTTATTGGAGGAGTTACATCATTCCCAACACTTTGTGAGGCTGTAGATGTGTAGGAATAGGTTGCCTGCTCAAAGCAGACCAGGAGAACCTGATCCATGGCATTTATCTCTAGTAGACTAGAATACTGTAATGGTCATCTGAGTGGACTCCCTCAAAAGAGCATTAAATAACTGCAACTCCTTTCGAACTAAACATAATACTCTAGTCCTAAAGGCTTCACACTGGCTCTCCAGTCAGCTGTAGAATAGACTTAAGTTCTGCCTAAAAATCATGAAAAGGTTTCAGCCCCGAATACATGAAAAAAAAAACAGGGGTTTTCCTGTGTTCAAGATTGCGTAGCGGCCGCCTCCAGCTAATTTTGTGCCGCCCTCAATCGTACTGATTGATATCACTCTACAAAGCGTAAAGCTTCAGCTGTGCTAATTGAGGGATTGATGCAGGTATATAGAAATATTGCAGGTGTATTTTTTTGCATCCATCACATCGGGTTTATTAAAATAAAAGTTTCCTTTGTGTCAAAGTGACATTTATGATTTTTAGCGTTGCAGATACGGCAGGGAAAATCCGCCTTTTTTTTTTTTTTTAGCTAGCGAGAAGGAAAGCCGAATCCAGGTGAAACGAATCACAGAAATGAACATTACAGGGTGTTAAAAAGTAATAGTTCATGGTGGTGTCAAGATGTGGAAATTTCTTCTGAAACACTGGTGATAGCGAGGGTCGGAATGCAGGACAGGACAAGTCGAGGCTCCATAAATCTGTTTCCAATTAAAGGCATAACAACGCAAAGTCAGCGTGTATGTGATTGAAACATTTTTTAATCCGCTTTTCATATAGTCTTCAAAACACAAGAGCCAGTGGCTTTGACAAGCTGTGGCAAAATTAATTTACCTGGCTCAGGCATACTGATAAAGGCAAGCACTGTTCTGAGACAGCCATCAACCAGCTACAGGCTGGACAGATTAAAAAGACAAAAGGTAAGGTATTCACAGAGCCGAGAGAAGCTGTGCAGAGAGGCTGAAAAAACTTTTTTGCCAACGACTGCATCCGAGTGGGACATATATATGTAGTAAGTATTCAGCCTGTTTTACCATGATTTTATTTATTTATTTTTAATAGCTGTAAAAGCCAGCGTTACGGATGTAATGAGGCAGAGTTCAGTGAATTCAATTAACAAAATACGGACAACCCGTTAACATTTGTCAGCTCTGATATATTGCAAATAATAACTTTTGCAGTAGATTAAACTGACTTTTTTTTTTCCTCCAAGAAGTCATTATGCTTCAGTTACCAGTTTTGTCCATAACAGGTCAGAAAATACGGATTACTGTTGATTGTTTCCCAAAGTAAAAGCCGGTGTATAATTTTGATTAAACACAAAAAAATCTATCAAGTCTGCTTTCATGAAGAAAGGTTACAGAAATCAGAGGTTCAAATCAGATTTGGACAATTTTATTTGACATCAAATTGGGCTGCTGAACTTCAATGAGAGTGACATCAAAGAAAAACCAGAGGCCAAAGAGGGCAACGTTGTAGCTACAATTTGTCACATTCAATGAAACACCCTACATGCTGATGGCTAATACGAGTAGTACAGTATCATACAGTTAGCTTGAATCTTCAGTGTTGGACATTAGATGAGCTCTGTTAAAATTGCACTTCTATTGTGTTCATGATGCGACACCACAGCATGTCCATGAATCCTGCTGCCCTTCGGTGTCAGCATTGGAGACAAATTCACAAAAGAGAACATTACAGTGTGCTCAGGTTGTTCTTAATTACGCTCTTGACAACCACAGGATGAATACCGTCCATTTTCCTTCTCATGCATCTTATGTCGCTGTTAATTCCATATTTGCTTGAATGGTTTTTTTTCTCCACACTCCACTGTTGGAACTTGTATCATTGTAAAACGACTGGGAAAATCAAAGGAGAGCAATAACAGAATGATATCATGTGGTCGTCATGAGGCTAGACACATGACCTGGGCCGAGTTCCACAGTGGAGATGGATTTTACAATTCATGAGTTGCTCGTAAGAGCGTTCCAACACATCCAGCCATTAAGTTTAAAATAAACGGAGTACGAGAAGTGGCTACCGTCTCACACGGCCGCAGTACAAAATCACTTAGTAGCAAACAATAGTAGTCAGGGAATGACTAACAAAATGGGAGAAAAATATGATTGTTTGGATTTTTTTTGGTTTGTTCCACCAAAAGCAGGCATTTGGTTCCATCATGACAAAAACTGAACAGTGTAAAAAGTAGACGCCAAGTTCATGACACGTGAGGGGGGGGAGGGGAGATCAAATTCAGCAGTGGCTGCTTTCTATATAGAAATTACAATCAAACATTAATGCAGTGATTATTTATTCATGCTTAAATGCTTCATGTAGCGCTGTTAAACAATCATTTGGATTTACAGTTTGCAATGCTGCACTTAGTTTCAAAATTGATGCTGTCCTCTGTCATCATAGTATGTGTTTGTGGCCGATTTCCCACAACCTGTGTAGGTGAGTTTCCAGTGCCGCTAAGTGCAAAACTTATAGTTTAGGACCGAACAATTTCATTGCAATTTGTATGACAGAAATTGCGACTTTGATTCGATTCACAATTTTCCAACCCCCCTCCCAATAAAGCTATTGCTAAGGCACTATTCGCTATGTCCATTAACGTTTACAAATATAAGAATAAGAATAAGATAAGAAAACCTTTATTGTCCCGCACTGGGGAAATTTGCAGTCTTCAGCAGCAGAATTGGAGGGGGAAGGGGGGTGGGGTAAAAAGAAAAACAAAGTATTGCATGCACAAATAAATTTTCCAGAGCAAAATAGAGCTGTACACAGTACAGAATGCAAGATAAAAAATACAAAATACAAAATATAAGGTGGCTGTGCTATTTACAATGTATGGATGGGTTGAGTCCGTTTTTTTCTTTCATGTGTGTTTATTGAGCAGCCTGACAGCAGTCGGTAAGAATGAGCGGCGATATCGCTCCTTCTTGCAGCGCGGGTGTAGTAGTCTCTGGCTGAAGGAGCTGCTCAGTGCTGTCAGGGTGGGCTGGAGGGGGTGGGAGGGACTGTCCATCATAGCTTTTAGTTTTGATAGCATCCTCCTGCTGCCCACCTCCTCCACAGTGTCCAGGGAGCAGCCCAGGACAGAACTGGCCCTCCTGACCAGTCGCTCCAGTCTGTTTCTGTCCCGGGCCGAGATGCTGCCTGACCAGCAGACAATGCCATAGTGGATGGCCGAGGCCACCACAGAGTCATAGAAGGTCTTAAGGAGAGACCCCTGAACCCCAAAAGACCTTAGTTTCCTGAGTAGGAAGAGGCGGCTCTGTCCCTTCCTGATCAGGGCGTCTGAGTGGTTGACCAGTCAAGTTTATTGTTGAGATGAACACCCAGGTACTTGTAGGAGGTCACCCTCTCTATGTCCGTACCCTTGATGTTCATCGGTGCAGGTGATGACTGTTTCCTGCAGAAATCCACCACCAGCTCCTTAGTTTTTCCAGGATTGATCTGGAGGTGATTCTGCTGGCACCAGTCCACGAAGTCCCCCGTCAGTCTCTTGTACTCCCGATCATCTCCCTCTGTAATGAGGCCGACAATCGCAGAGTCGTCAGAGAACTTTTGAAGGTGGCAGGTTGAAGTGGTGTATCTGAAGTCCGAGGTGTAGAGGGGTGAACAGGAATGGAGCCAGGACAGTCCCCTGCGGCGCCCCAGTGCTGCAGAGAAGCCTGTCCGACTCACAGCCCTGTGCCCTCACATACTGTGGTCGGTTTGTGAGGTAATCCGTAATCCATGATGTGAGGTGGTGCTCCACTCCGGCGTGCTGCAGTTTATCCTCCAGTAGGTTGGGCTGGATGGTGTTGAAGGCACTGGAGAAATCAAAGAACATGATCCTCACAGTGCTCCCAGCATTCTCCAGGTGTAACAGCGCCGAGTGGAGGAGATAGATGATGGCGTCCTCCACACCGATGCCGGGCTGGTAGGCAAACTGCAGTGGGTCCAGTGATGAGCTCACCAGCGGTCGCAGGTAGTCGAGGACAAGTCTCTCCAGCGTCTTCATCAGGTGAGAGTCAGCGCCACCGGTCTGTAGCTGTTGAGCTCCTTCGGATGGGGGGTCTTGGGCACTGGGACCAGGCACGAAGTTTTCCACAGCTGTGGAACTCTGCCCAGCTTCAGGCTCAGGTTGAACATGAGCTGGACAATGTCACACAACTGGTCAGAGCAGGTCCTGAGGAGCCGGGAACTGATGTTGTCCGGACCTGCTGCCTTCCTCACCTTTATCCTCCTCAGTTGGTTCCTCACCTGCGCTGTCGTAAAAGACAGGCATGAACCAGGAGACAGACTTGGGTTTGGGGGTGTAGTGTCGGTTGAGAGGCCAGGTGATCGTTGTTGGAAGCTGGTCGTAGGAGGAGGGGAGGGAGGTGAAGTCCACAGTGGGAGTGGGTGCAGCTGCAGGGGGTGGTGGTGGGGGGGAGGGACAGACGTCTGGTCAAACCGGTTGAAAAACCGGTTTAGATCATCCGCCCAATCCTTGTCCCTCACAGTCTCTGTCCTTGGGCTTTTGTGGCCTGAGATGGTTTTCAGGCCCCTCCAGACACCAGTAACATTACTGGCCTGTAGCTGATCCTCCATTTTTAACCTGTAGGCCTTTTTCCCCTCCCTGATGCTTCTCCTCAGTTGGATCTGCACGGCCTTCAGCTCCTCTCTGTTTCTCGACACAAAAGCCCTCTTCTTCTCCTTCAGAAGGGCCTTTATGTCGGGAGTAATCCATGGTTTGTTGTTCGAAAAAACACCGTACAGTCCGGTTGGTACGGTGTTTTGCTCACAAAAGTTAATATAGTCCGTGATGGCGTCAGTAAGTGAATCAATATCTCCCCATGAATCTCACTGAAGAGCTCCCACCTGGTTGAGTCGAAGCAGTCCCTCAGAGCCTCTTCGGCCTCTGTGGACCATCTCCTGACCATGCGGGTCACAGCTGGCTGCCTGTGCACCAGGGGTTGTACACAGGCTGGAGATACACCATGTTGTGGTCCGCTCTTCCAAGAGGGGCAGGGGATAGGGTGTGTATGCCTCCTTGGTGTTGGCAAAAAACAAGTCCAAAATCTTATTGTCTCTGGTGGTGCAGGATACGTACTGAGTGAAGGTTGGTAGGGAGGACGACAGAGAGACATGGTTGAAGTCCCCAGAGATGATCAGCAGGCGTTGGGGGACTGTGTTTGCAGCCTGTTCACGACAGTCATCAGGGCATCACATGCTGCATCACCATTGGCCGACGGGGGGATGTACACCGTCACAGCTATGACGTGTGAAAATTCCCGTGGGAGATAGTAGGGCCTGAGGCTAATGGCTAGCAGCCAATGTCCCGACTGCAGAGTTTCTCTTTGATGGTGATGTGCCCAGGATTGCACCATTTGTCATTAACAAAAACAGCAAGTCCCCCTCCTTTCCTCTTACCACTCCCCGCGTTTCTATCCGCACGTACGAGTTGGAAGCCTTCCAACTCGGCGAGTGTGTCCGGAGTGATCGTGTTAGCCACGACTCCGTGAGTAGCAGCAGACTCGCCTCGCGGTACTCCCTTTGATGTCGCGCGCGCGCTAGCTCGTCCATCTTATTAGGGAGCGATCTTACATTCCCCATGATGACGGACGGGAGGACATGTCTGTATCTTCTCCTCCTTCTGCGGCGCTCCTTCCCGGCCCGACATCCTCGTTTCCTCCTCTTTAACTCGCGGGGGACGTCCGGTTTGTCGCCGGCCAGTAGCCCGCTGTTAGCCCGCAATGCTAAAAGCTGGTCCCTACTGTAAACAATGGATCGCGTGTGCGATCCCCGTTCACAGGATATGTGAAAAATACGAGAAAATAAGGGAGATGAGCAGAAATGAAGGTGCCCATCTCCCCGCCGTAGTTTTGGGGAACAAAACCACACAAACCAAAATGGGAAACGATAATAAATAAAATAACGAGACGAAAAGAAACTCAAACGGGGATATGCGCTGCTGGAGAGGCAGCCACTCGCGCGGCGCCATCGTAAAAAAAAAAAAAAAAAAAAAAAAAAAAAAAAAAAAAAAAAAAAAAAAAAAAAAACAAATATGACGGAAACTTATATCATACCATCAAAATGTTAAAAGCTATGACTCTAATTAATGTAAGGACACTAAATCAGGTGTCTAAAAAAATAAATACATACATACATAAATAAATTCACCCCCAGTTTGTGAGCAGCAGCTCTGAGCAGCTTTGCATGACCTGTCATGTATTGCATGCACATGACTGCATTGTCTTGAACCGTGATTTCATTTGAAAAACAAGAAATCGTATTCAAAGTCTAAGAAAATGGTGTCCAGTGAGGATGGCCATAATTTTTTAAAATGTATTTATTTACCCAAATAATTCAACAAAAGACATTGTAGAGCTCTGATTTTAACATATGATATGTGATATTCCTTGATATTTTTGCTCTGTCCGAATCTCAGATTAGCCCTCCCTTGTTATATCAGAGGTCAACAAGGATCACATCATGTCTTTATGATGGCTGCCAGCATGGCTCAATTTTATTTCACAACAATCAATGCTGATTTGCGCATACAGCTGCATGCATTCACGCAGCTACTCGAGCTATCCAAGGTCAGGATGATACGTCGTACGAAAGCTTTTAAGCAAACACATCTAAGAGAGTTAGTGTATGGGTCGGGTGCACAGTCAGCATTTGGGAAGATCGGCTGTATATTATCACTGGGCTTTTATTTACTGTCTGGAACTGGAACTGGGAATGCTTTGTTCCAGTGAGTTGCACCGCTATCACTCCCAATGCCAAGGAGAACATTAAGGTTGGAGAGAGCAACGATATTATGACAGGCCAAGTTCAAACATATCTCTCTCTTTAGAAAAAGGAGTCCACGTGTCATTAACCCTGGCCTATCTATCCTCTGTCTGCTTGTTCTAGGGGTTGCAGCATCTTTGAATGCAACTGCAGCGGTGCTTACACAAGCCCTGAACAGCGCACCAGCTCTGCACCATAACATGAAGTTGAAAGTCCTGACAGCAATGTGGTGCTTGATACAGTATATCCTGCAGGCGTCTTACCACTAAAACCAGGGATGCCAGCCTCAGTCGCACAGGGGGGCCCAAAACACAACTTGGGTTTGGGATGAACAGGATGAACATTTATTGAACAGACTCAAATGTAACTTTTTTTTATTTTTTATTTTTTTTACTTACAAGTCGATCAAAACCTACAGCATAGAACATTAATCCAAAATGAGTCAACGTAAATTTGAAATATTTTCCTCTGCATTTAAAGATCAAAATAATTTACAAACTCAAAAAAAAGAAAACTGAATGTGAAGAAAATGTTTGGTTTTTACAAAAAGGCTCAAATAGTTCAAAATTTCAAGTTCAAGAGTCTGCCATTTATCAAATGTTTTTGCAGATGTGTCTGCATACTGAGCCAGATGTGGCCGGGGGGCCCGGAGTTTGACGCATAGTGCGACATGCCCAGAACACCTCACCAGGGAGGCATTCAGAAGGCATCTAACCACATGCCCAAACCACCTCATCTGGCTCCGCTCACTGTGGAGGAGCAGCGGCTCGATTTTGAGCCCCTCCCGGGTGACCGAGCTTCTCACCTTATCGCTAAAGGACAGCCTGGACACCCTGTGGAGGGAAATCATTTTGGCCGCTTTGTATACGAAATCTCGTTCTTTCAGTCACAACCCATAGCTCGTGACCATAGGTGAGGGTAAAGCGACGGATTAATCGAGAGCTTCGGGTTTCGACTCAGCTCCTTTTACACCATGACAGACCGATACAAAATCTGCATCACAGCAGACGGCGCACCGGTCCACCTGTCAATCTCTAGCTCCCTCCTGCCCTCACTCATGAACAAGACCCAAGATACTTTAAACTCCTCCACTTGGGGCAAGATCTCCTCCCCGACCCGGAAAGGGCACTCCACCCTTTTCCGACTGAGGACTACGGTCTCTGATTTGGAGTTGATGATTTTCATCCCACCTGCTTCACACTCAGCTGTGAGTCGCTCCAGTGAGATCGCAGCCAACAGTATCACATCATCTGCAAAAAGCAGAGATGCAATAATGAGGACACCAAAACGGATGGCCTCATTGTCTCAGCTGCGGCTAGAAATTCTGTCCACAGAATCGGTGACAAAGGGCAGCCTTGACAGACTCCAACTCTCACTGGAAACAAATCCGATTTACTGCTGGCAATGCAAACCAAACTCTGACATCGGTAGTACAGGGTAGCAAGAACCAGGATCGAACACCTTCTGCAAGTGCACAAAACACATGTAGACTGGTCAGGCAACCTCTCAGGGACCCTCGAGGACCCTGCTGAGGGTGTATAGCCGGTCCACTGTTCCAGTGCTCTCCCTGAATCTGAGAGTCATATGCCGCAATATCTCACTTTGCTGATCCGATCAATGAGGTCATTGATAGATTGCGCAAATTATGACATTACAGTTGATCATTGATTTTGCAAGAAATGCAACATGTCGACCACTTTTGATCCACATGATCAAATCCGTGTAAATGGCACGTAGATAGGCTCAAACCTGGAAACCTTTGACTGAGATGACACTGCTAATCACTCTTAAACTGTGTTGATTCTGTAAGTGATGCTGGGGCCTACCAAAAAGTGCACTAAAAAGTAGTTCTGGGCAATTAATCGAAATTTCCGACGTACTTTTTATATATATGCAGAACAAAACAAGATTTACCACAAAGGGTCATATTGGGCACTTGGAGACGGCCTTCTACCCCCATTTGTGCATCTGTAAGTGACAACGCCTCCGGACACTCCTCCCCACCACCAGTAGTGTTGCCGCAGTCACAATGTGCTTTTAAAAATATATTTGTGCTCATAATAATATGAATAATAATAGTATTCATAATGATAATCATCATCATCATAATTGGCCGGTCCGGTGGTCGTCTGGTTAACACGCTGGCAGTGCAGAGGTGCCTGGTTTGATTCTGGCTGAGGCCTTCCTATGTGGGGTTTGCATGTTCTCCCGTTGCCTGTGTGGGTTTTCTCTGGGTACTCCGGTTTCCTCCCACATTTCAAAAACATGTGTGGCAGGTTAATGGAATACTCTGAATTGTCCTTAGGTGTGAGTGTGAGCGCGGATGGTTGTTGGTCTATGTGTGCCCTGCGATTGGTTGGCAACCGATTCAGGGAGTCCCCCGCCTATTGCCCAAAGACAGCTGTGATAGGCTCCAATACGCCCCGCCAACTTTGTCGTGACCTGCCTGCACCTCGGTCAACTCCACCTGTGCCACAATTTAGAACTGCTTTTAGCTTGTCTAAATTCTAATCCACTTTGTTACCAAATTGTCAGGGGCACCAGGGGTGTGTAATAGAAAACGCTCTCAGTCCACCGGAACGCCCAGCGAGGCACAACACACTCTGTCAAAAACCCAAACACAGTAAACTACACTTTCTCTGGCACAAAAATGAGTGTGCCGCTCTCCGCAAATAGGGCCCATCGTGGCTGCATTCACCTGCTCTTCATGTGACCCAATAGATAGGCTGAAGCACTTTAGTGTCTCCCAAAGCACCCCATAGTCCACCCCCTCCCACACACCGACACATTGACACACACACACACACACACACACACACACACACACACACACACACACACACACACACACACACACACACCATAAAAGATTAGGAGACTCCGCAAGTACTATCATCTTGTCTTCTTATGAATTATTGACAAGCAGACAGCGCCAAGGAGTGCATGTAAACCACTGGCCTCGAACCTCACCGAGCTACAACTCCATTCCCTTCCTCATGGAGTATGACGTCACTGAAACTGAGGGAGAAAGATATCCCTGTTACTGTAGCTGCTTTTCATGTTGAAAACTTTGTGCCAACTGCAAGGTGCAACAGGTGGAATACAAGCAGCAGAAGGCCAATGATAGGCTCAGATTCCTCTACCTGATTAAGTGTGTCAGGGTAGTGAACACCAGTAACCCTTTAATCCCAAGCAGAAGGAGGAGATTTAGCTTCCTGTCCAAGAATCGCGATTAGTCAGTGGCAGAGGAATGTTGCTTGGCTGCAGATGCACACACACCTCAACACAGAGGCGGGGCAGTCATGATATTTTACACACTGACGCCCACTCTTGTTGCAATCATGTATCATTCTTTGAGGGTAGTTCACTGAGAAACATTTTGAGTCAATGTACAGGATTCTAAAATTGTTCTATTCCTTTGGAGTCGTTACAAAATTAAGGGAGGATTATTAAATGTACAGGTGAACAAGGTCATCAGCAAGGCCTCAAAACTGTTGACTCTACATTTAAGACCTTCCCAAATAGGTCTTGTTAAGACCGTTGCAGTGGAAGATACTGTTGGATAAATGGGAGGAAGTGAGCCGGCGGCATGACTGGACCACAAGTGAGTTCATACTTGTCACATTTTATTGTCATTCTGCACCGACATAGAGATTACACTGTACATTACACTTGAGAAGTGATCTTACATAACCATCCTCTGCTCTTTCCATCTAATGAGAGATGGCGGCAATTGGAGTTACTGCTATGCTCTAACAGGGCAGTGAGTGAGCAAGATGTACTGTATTTGTAAATGAATTATAGTAAACACGCACACACACACACACACACAGGCACACTCACACTCACAAACTGCCCTGATTTAAAAAAAAAAAAATCTAACTTCTTTTCCAGATGACCTAATGAAGACGGTTTTTTTTTCATATATATGTGGTTCAGGGGATAATTCTTCATTAGCTTGCCCTCTCCCATGTGTTGACTTATATTTTGTGAGAGTACACTGCTGACAAAGAAATAAAAGTTCCTGAACCAAAATAAAATATTCAAATTTCATAGTACTGTACATGCACTGGCATTACAATCAATTTAGCCTAAAGCCACTTTGTCTTGAGCTGTTATCCAGATCAATTACACCAGCAGACCTCATCAGCATCCCACAACCAATCAGTCACAGTCGTCTCAGCCTGCATCCTACTACGCAGCTCCATTTCAGATACCATGCAGCAGGGATTTCATTTTATTGCCCATTAGCAACAGTTGGGAGGCCAGACCTAAGCCTCAGCTGAGCAAGGAGCTCTCTGACTCATATGAGCAGAGCTCGTTCGCGCAACACATTAGAGTGGGGCGTAATGCAAGAGCCATACAGGATGGTGGCTCCATTGCAGCCCATCGATTTGACTAGCAGGGGCAAAACAAGTGGATTACATAATTCATGTGACTGTTCCATTTGTAGTTCTTCTCAAATGGGAGATGTCACAAAATAGCTGAGACTGGTTTGCATACACTCACTTTTCTGAAAAATAAGAATTTGTTTTGTAATCTACTATATATCAAGACAATGTACAGTACATTTTCAAAAAAAGTGGATTCATGCTCTAAGAAATTTGATTATTATGGGACTTTATAACTAGAGTATGTCTTGCTTGAGCATGATAACCTGCACTTTGTGACTAGTTGGATGCTTCTCTGAGCAAGTTGTAACTTGTCTAAATATACCAGTTTCTACAAAGGGTGCATCAATGCACTTGCTAACTTCTGAAGTGATTATTTCACACAAATGGGAGCTTTATGCTTTAAGTGACACACATTTGACATGGATGTGTTTACAATGCATGCATCTAGACCCCCCCCCCCCCGCCCGCCCCAAGAAAAAAAAAACAGTCATTTATTTGCAATTGGGCGCATAGATCGGAAGAGTTTGTTGAACATCTAATTAAATACCTTTTTACGAATTTAACTTCCGCCAGACTGCAATTCCACTAAACCGAAAACGAATACTGTATTTTCAAGTGACAGTATTAAAAAATTTAGTAGAAAACAAGTCCAGTTTGAGTCGACGACAAAGTTTGCTCCCAGAGCAGTTTCCATTATAGGTTTTTGTGTCTTCCTTTCTCGAGTGAAACTTAATCCGAAATGAGTGGTAGAAAGTATCAGTGTTGCTCTGTATATGTTCAAGTGTGGTTTAGTTAGTGTGTTGAAATAAACGGCAATACACTGACGGCTTACATATCTGCTGATGAGGTTCCGTAGAGTGCTGAGATCCAGCCCCATCCTGTCCCTCTGTCCAGCCCGTCAAATTCTTTTTCTCTTCTTCTTCTCGTCTCGCTCTCCGCTCGGACGGCGCTAGCTTGTTCTTAATTCTCCACCCGGGTCCATTACTTTTCTCTTTTCTCTTCGTCTCGGACTGGGAAAAAACGGCTGAGCGGCGCTCACCTGGAAGGGGGATAAAAGGTGGCTAAAAGTTGAACTGTATGGCTGGACGGAGCCAAACGACGCTGTAACATCCACCTCTCTGTTGCTTGCGGACGTCTACTGTACTTTTCTAATCTTCTTTCCTCGCGCGTTCCACAAAGGAGCTTTCCTCTCTTGGGCGTCACGAGCAGCCAGGTGTTGGCGCATGCGCTCTCGCGTGCTGTTGGTGCGGAATTAGGTTCCATCAAATGACAAAAGTGAACAAATTAAAATAAAATTAAGTACTAAACGAGTGAACAACAAAGAAGCTCAATAGTAGTTTTCTTTCCTCAATCGGGTGTTTTCAATTATGTTTTTGAACGGGTGAAATAACTTTTGCTCTCTCTGTGCCTCTCTCTTGTCACGCCCTCCCCTCCTTCTCCCCTGCCTGAGCAAGAGGGAGGGTGGCTGGGGCTTTTCGTTGGGGCTGGTGCCACCTCTGTCAACTGCTAGGACCTGTCAGGTGCCACTGAAGATTATTGACATGTCAGGGCGTCGCACGTCTTGAAAACTGTTCATTATGCTTCTTTGGCGCCTATATAAAAAAAAACTGTTATTTGTCTATTAGCACCCTCTACTGGTTTAAAGTTTATACAACTGCTGTTCAAAAATTACTTGCGCATGTCAACTAGCTGACAAGTATGATAAACTTGACATCAGCAGCGCTCGATTTGAAATGTTAACTAATAAATGCTGCAGCCATCATACATCCAAATAAACTGGGCAACTGTAATGGCAGAGCAGAATTGTGCCTTATAGTAACACTAGTGATTCAATGTGAAGGAAATGGCACAACAGAAGATATTAAAAAAATATGTTGCAATTGGATTAGCATTTCACCTCAAATAATTGAACAATTTCAAAACTTGTTTCATGAAAACATAGGATCTCAGATTTTGACAAAAATGTTGAATACAATTCACAAACATACTACTGTATGGAAATATAAAATGCACTCATTTGTGAATTAAGGAATGCCAGTCTGAGTACAGTATAAAACAGATGTCTGACTGAACAACTCACCCCCACCCCACCTCATCAATTGTTATTTATTTATTTATGAAGTGTGAGTAACTGTGAGCACAGTCACAGTTACCTAATTAAATTAACTGCGTGCAAATTTAATCCAATTTAAAAATGGATGTTGACTGTTGATATTCATGTTCACAAGTTGTTTTTTGCGGACACCGTGAGACAGCCTTCGCCACTTCAAGGGGGGGAAAGTGGAGCTCCGCCTCTGCATCTCTCGATGTCTTTCAACTCCTTGCCTGCCCAATTTTGCAGTCATTCACCTTCTACAATGACTGACTTCTTTTCATGCTGTCGGGGGTTCGGTGAGACAGTATTGTACGAAACACTATATTGAACTACTAATTATAACGTAAATTATTTAAATAAATAATCAACAATAATTTCAATAATTTCGAAGAGGCTACATGGGTAAACATATTATTCCGCGTGAATGTGAATTTAATGTTTCGAGACGGAAATGCTTTCCCCAGTTCGTCCGATCGCGTTTCCTGGAGACGCTTTTCGGCGGGTTATGTTGAATAGCAAAGCGTTAAAGTAACTGTCAAGTAAATCAATATCCGGTTAGGCATTTCAATATAATATTTCTGCAAACTCTGTAAACGTGACTGTTATGATTGAACCTGGTTGGGAATTTTCTGAACATTAGTTTTATATATTTTTATAGTGTTCTGTATGTTTAATGTTTAATTGAAAAATAACTATCTGTGGAAAGTACATACTAGTATATCTTACTTTGAAGCTCTCGCTCCAGTGGTCGATTTGTTTTCGTTTTTTTACGTCTTAACGCGAGCTTGATTTACTTTGGCAAAATGGCGTTGCTAGTAATGGGCGATTGAATGCATTTCTACGTTACAAACAGTGACATATATTTTCATTTTACACTACACGAAACGTGAGACTCGGATAGAATGGCTACCATAGATCAGAAATCACCCAACGTGCTTCTCCAGAGCCTCTGCTGCAGAATTACAGGGAAAAGTGAAGGTACATTAGCACAACTCTGAATCTGAACCTCATTCAAATTTATGACTATGTCACGGCATAACCAAGATTTTCACTAATTCTGAATGTTTGGTTGTGATTTTTGTCAACATTCGGCACATTCATTTTATCGCTTCTCTGTCAGACGACACACTTTCTGGCAACATTCTAGTCATTTCCTACTGCATACGTTGGGTGTCCCGTTGCCCTAATGATGAAATGCGCCAGAATATGACGATCCCTTATTATTAGTAGTAGTTGTAGTAGTAGCATTCGTATTATTTATATGCTATATGTCTGAAGATGTCTGCTCGCATTGTAGCTTTTCTTAAAAGGGAAACCCTTAAATTTAGCCGGTTCCATGCCACGACATCATGGCTTGCATGCAGGAAAGTGGAACATTGGCATTATTAGAGCAGATCGGCAACTATAAATGTCAATGACATGTAAACACAAACAGGCAAACTATTCCGACGTTATATTTTCAGGAGCGAACAGTGTGACTTTTCGTTAAACGTTTTTTTTTTGTGTGACTAATTCGTCACTCTATTTATCTGGTCAGCTGAAGTTGCCCAACAGTTCCAGTATGCAGTGCGAGTCATTGGCAGTAACTACGCTCCCACTATTGAACGGGATGAATTCTTGGTGACGGAGAAGATCAAGAAAGAATGTAAGTCGAGGTTTCCCCAAAACTATCTGCAAATAGCAACACAGCAGTGTTACTCATTTTAGCTTCAATGTCTAGTCTCTAACGTTGTCAAGTGCTTTTTGAGACGTACTAAAGCTTTTTATGTTGCACTCTACAGAAAATGCTGAAACACTATCAGAGTAAATTCCCAGCCGTCCCATCAAAGTTGCCTGCGTTGTACCATTAGTTGGAAAACAATCAATCACAGCTCTCATGTAAAAATAGCACTCCATTTACAGTATGACATGTTTATTGAGCACAGATTGTCTGGCAGGCTTCGAGGTGATGTTGTATTGCATGTCGTCACTGGCACTTTCTAAAATTACGCAGCGTTTCAGCAGATTTGTAAATGAAGAACAAAGTGAAACAGCCAGTTTGCAGCCATGTTTATCGCTTCAGTTATTAACTTGTTTTCTTACTCTCGACAGTGCTGAAGCAGCGGCGAGAGGCAGATGCTGCTCTTTTCTCAGAGCTGCATAGAAAACTGCAGACACAGGTTCGTACTGTCTACTGGCACATTCACGTATACTGTACAGTAGGGCTGCGACAAGCGATTATTTGGATAGTCACTGATAGTGGTCAGTATTAATCGACTAATTAGAGCAGGCTTGCCCAACCTTTTTTGACCGAAGATATACCGTATTGGCCCAAATATAAGATGGGCCTGATTATAAGACGACCCCCTCCTTTTCAAGACTCAAGTTTGAAAAAAGACTTTTTGAACACCAAATTAATTTTTGTACAGAAAATAATTACAGTCAAACCTCGTACAATTCGGTTTTCGAACAAAAATGTCCAGAGTTTTTTTATGCCTCGGATGACGAACAAATTTGCGTCGCTTCACTCCTCTCGGCTTCGCTTCCTCGTAGCGTCTATTGTGAGCAGACGTTTTTGTATTATAATAATAATAATACATTTTTTTATAAGTGCCTTTCAAAATACCCAAGGACACTTTACAATCAGGAACAAGAACAATAAAACACAGTGCGGCTGAGCAGCGGCAGCCAAACGCGTCGGCGTTCACTCAACCCAGAAGTCAGAAAGAAACCACAAGGGAGGGAGAGGGGGAGAAAATTGTTCAATCAAGATTTTGAAAAGAAGCAGATGTGTTTGGTGAAACGCTTCCTCGTGTAGTGCCCATTGTGATCAGACCAGTTTGTATTGTTCAATAAAAAAAAGCAGACGTGTTTGGTGAGACGCTTCTTTTAGGGAGAGTGAAACCCCCCTCTTTTCAGAATGGTTTGCCCCAGCAGCACGGGGGATGTCGTGCGTGCGTTTGTTTACGGCCAGCAGTTTTCAATACAGCGGCACATAATCAACACTTTGGTGTCCTGTAGCGTTCCTTATGAGCAGGCGAGTTTGTAGTGTTCAATAAAAAAAAGCAGACGTGTTTGGTGAGACGCTTCTGTTAGGAGGAGTGAAACCCACCTCTTTTCAGAATGGTTTGCCCCAGCAGCACGGGCGAAGTGTGTGCGTGCGTTTGTTTACGGCCGGCAATTTTCAATACAGCGGCACATAATCAACACTCTGGTGTCCGGTGTCTCATTATTATGCAATAATCATACAGAAACAGCTTCCTCGTGTAGCATCCATTGTGAGCAGACGAGTTTGTATTGTTCAATAAAGATTATTTTTTTAAAAAGCAGATGTGTTTGGTGAGAACTACGTAATATCGGACTGTTATTTTTGCATCGTGTATCAGCCCCTAATCATGGCACCAAAGAAAGCAAGTGGAAGTGGTAAACCTGGTGAAGAAAAGAGGAAAATAGTGCGCAAAACTAGAATTTTAAGAAAGATTTGATCGCGACATATGAGTCAGGTGTGGTGTCTCTGTGTTGGCGAAGGAGTTCGGGATTCCGAAATGCCCCGCCTACTGCCTGATGACAGCTGTGATAGGCGCACGCCCCACGACAGATAGAGAGAGAGAGATGTTCCTTCAATCTTTATGTTACTATGTTAATGTTAAAATTGGTGAAAATAAAACATATTGCAGTTTGTTTGTACAGTATTTTACATATTACCTGCTCTCCTATTACATGTGTACAGTTTATGGTGTGAAATTATAAAAAAAAGTGGTTGAAAAAGTTGTTTTCTTGACTTGGAACGGATTAAAAAAATTTACATTGATTCCAATGGGAAAGATGGTTTCGGTTTTCGAACAATTGGGTTTTCGAACAGTCTTCTGGAACGGATTAAGTACAAAAACCGAGGTTTGACTGTACAGTAATCTGAAACAAATGATTATAACAATATGTTTGAGATTATTTTGCCTCATTCAAATCTTAATATCTGAACATTTAAATATGTAAACTAAAGTGCAATCACATTCGTAAATGAATGGCTTCTGGTTTTTGACATTTAAATTACTGTACATCATAACTTCTCCTCAGCTGCCGGTTAACCTGGCCGATCTTCGACCCACTTTTCTCCAGATTGTCACTACGTTTCTCCATTTTCTGTTATCTCTTCTATTATTTTCTTTGTTGCCGCTATTTTTTATTTTTCTTATTCGTGCTATGGCTATTTTTATTTTTATTCTTCGCGACAGGGGTTAGCTTTGGCCTGGGGAGTCAAGTTCAGCATTCGCTTCAATGTTATCTGGCGTCATCTAGCGTCGTGAATGGGTATAATGTCTAGACCCCGAATATAAGACGACCCCCACTTTTTCAGGTTTATTCCAATGCAAAAAACACCGTCTTATATTCGGGTCAAGATGGTACTTTTCGATCAACCAACCTCCCGCGATCGACCTGTTACCTACCGCACACGTGCGCATACACTCGCACTTACATATACATGCCATAATGAGCATCAGCCATAACGGTCCCTAAGATGAATTAAACAGAAAATAAAGTAGACACAAGAGTTTGTGGGTTTGTTAAAAGGAAATCATTGCCAACCTTGGTCAATACCTGACGCGGAGGCATGAGACGGACTTTTGCAGCGTGTTAACTATCGTAGCTTACGTGTACCATTTTCAAATGCTTCTCTCGGCCCTCCTGATTCCCATTCTTTGCCAGTACCCTCTATGAATTGTACACGAAACAAACTCTGAATGCGAATAATAACAACAATAAAAGAGAGAGCGCAACAGCTCTGATCGCAAGCTGCAATTGTAGACTGCTGACCACTAACAACTTGCGGTGATGCAGGTCATGGACCACCGTAGGTTAAAGGTGACTTTTAATTTAATTTTATTTTGAAAATACTTTTTGGGAAAGTGAGACTGATAGGATGCTCAGGGTGCAGTGTGCACTATCACAAAACTATATCATATTAATAACATGCACACAGACACACAAACGTTTTGGGTTGTTGTTTTTTTGTTTTTCCCCTCTACATCCCTCGCGATCGACTTGGGACCAGTCTGCGAGCTACCGGTCGATCATGATCGACATTTTGGGCACCCCTGGATTAGAGCATAGGCGTCAACTCAGGTCCTGGGGGCAGTGTTCAGACTTGTAGGGGTGCCTACTAGTCTGAACACGGCATTCTGATTAATATTGCGTATGTAGAAAATGAGTTAAGCCGAAAAATCCACTTATTTTCATCCATAATATGGCACAAAATATGATTCCCAAGGTCCCAGGTTAAGAACACAGTTGTGGGTGATTTGGAAAAAGTCTTCAATCACAGTACAGGCCATTTTATATCACCACATACCATGATGTGTTTTCAGTTATGCCGTGAAACTTGCTATCGCTAGCTGCGGTGACGGTGTCCCGCCTCAACCTACCGACTACCCAGCTGCAAGTGACATAAGCAGCCCAATGAAGCTTGTTGAGACGGTCTCATGATTCTTAGTTTTGCTATTCTTTGTGTTTTGGCGAGGCTCAAAGCAAAAACTGCAATGGTTGTATCATTTGAATGCATACCCAGCAAGGGTGCAGGGCATTTTTTTTTTTTGTAAATAGTTAATAATTACGGGGTTTTTTTTTGTTGGTTTATTCCTTCCCAATCCAGTAGAAATTATTTGCATTCACCTTGTTATTTTATTATATTATACCTTGTTATATTATTTATTGATTTTCAATGACTCTTCAATTTAATTTTGCATTGTAGGTTTATGTATGGTGAACTGTGTACAAGGGCGACCTAAAAAAGCAGGGATTTTTAACAATCCAATAAAACCAAGAGTGATGGAAGAAAAATATTTTAATCATAGTAATTAAAACCTTATGCCAATTAAGAAACAATGATGTTTTTTTTTTTTAAATTAGTACGTCCTTTAGATTTCGCCCTCCTGTATAAATACATTATTGAATTCTGTTGTTGAGCTTCCTCATTGACCTCATTGTAATTTGAAATCTGATTTTCTTAGGCCGTCATCCAGTTTTCAAAATTGTTGGTGTATTGTACTCAAGTTCAATTGTCCATTCCAACCGGGCTCGGCATTTTGAACCACATTAGGTGGTGCCCAAAACATTTTCACGATGAGAACTTCAGCCAGTGGTCCCCAAACTGACAACATTTGTCATTTGTCGAGATTGTCCAGTTTTGTCTAATTCAACCGATTGAAGTCTGGCATGACATCGTAACTGTTCGTTTGTTCATGCTTTTGAATATTTGTCTGTTATGTTTGACAGGGTGTACTGAAGCATCGCTGGTCTGTTCTCTACTTGCTACTTAGCCTCTCTGAAGATCCCCGCAAGCCCTCCAGCAGGGTGTGACCTTTTTTTCTGACTATTCTGCACTTGATGTTTCCACTGTAATAGTCAAATAATAACAATACTGTCTCTCCTTCCAGGTTGGAAACTATGGGGCTCTTTTTGCCCAGGCTCTCCCGAGAGATGCCCATTCCACTCCGTTCTACTGCGCCCGGCCCCAGAGTCTGGCCCTTGGCTACGGGGAGAGGAGCAGCGGCTTGTCAGCCAGCATGGCCACCAGTGGGATCTCAAGTCTAGGAGTGTACACACTCAACGGACCCACGCCAACGCCGCAGTCACTTTTGGCCGGGTGAGACTTGTGCAGACATTTTTTTTTTTTTCCATACACACAAAGATTAAAAGTCTTTTGTCATTGCACACTCAGATCTCATTGTTTTTACACTGGTCAACTTGAGTACAGTGCCGTGTTAAGTTATTTGCCCCCCTCTCAAATTATTTTTGCACATTTTT
Source organism: Hippocampus abdominalis (assembly GCA_018466805.1). Classification (NCBI taxonomy): domain Eukaryota; kingdom Metazoa; phylum Chordata; class Actinopteri; order Syngnathiformes; family Syngnathidae; genus Hippocampus; species Hippocampus abdominalis. The sequence continues at coordinate 3,165,102 of CM031694.1, read as the reverse complement.
CCGTCTTTAACGTTTGAGGAACATCAAACAAATGCAATGATTAGACCGGGAGTCGGCAACCTGCGGTTCTGGAGCCGCATGTGGCTCTTTAGTGCCGCCCTAGTGGCTCTTGGAGCTTTTTCAAAAATGTTTGAAAATGGAAAAAGATGGGGGAGGGAAGTATATTTTTTGTTTTAATATGGTTTCTGTAGGAGGACAAATATGACACAGACATCCTTAACGTTTTCTAATGCTGTAAAAATGTGTAGAATAAATATTAAATTTCAACATTTCTGTCAATGAAGATTTGGATCACAGCCTGCGACATACAACAAGTATAAAAAAAAAAAAAACACGCTCTTTTATACTGCATGTCACACTTTTGTGAGATCAGAAGACCATTCATGGTATTCATCCAAAGTAACAATGCAACAGTTACTGGTTGCTTTTAGCAAGCATTGCCTGTACTTTCCAAGTCTGCAATTGAATCCAAATTAATGGCAACTCTGATATCTGGGCGTTTCAGTCATCCTCCCCAGTCTGCGGTGGGAGTGGCTCCCCCTCTGGGGTCTCGACTGGCCTGGGCTCTTCCTGCAAGCTCTTCCCCCTCCTCAGCTCTGGGCCCCGCCATCATTCGGCCACCCCTTGGACCGTCGCATCCCAACACCAGAGCAGTCCGCCCTCGGCAGGATGGTGATGCAGCTGGTGGGTTCACATATGGGACAATTTGGATTAATTTCAGTGGACTCTTTGGGATTGTTTTGTGCAGACCGTTTGATTAAAAGAAACCCGGTAGCCAAAATGAGGTTTGACGTCTCAAGATGGCACAGTGAACCGCAACGCAAATGTAAATCCTCTGTGCTTATTGTTTTTTATTTGGTCATCCTTTGTCTGCTGTAGGCGAGGTGAGCGAGGCGGCACTGGTGCGGGACATCCTCTATGTATTCCAGGGGATCGATGGCAAGTTCATCAAGATGAGCACCCAAGATAATTGTTACAGAATAGACAGCAAGGTACCGTAAGTAAGATGAACACACCACCACGAATCCAAGTGTAGCGTGTCACTGTGGCTGTCCCCACTAAAGTTTTCAACGATTGAAATTCATTTGAGCAGATTTTGGGGTGTTGACAATCTGCAACGCTTAAAAGTCCATCCAGTACATGATTTGAGATGCAGACAATCTGGGTTGATCGTAAAGCAGCAACAGATCAATAGGAAGCTCTTTGGCAAAGAGCCACATTGACCTTGGCCCGTCAGTCTCTCCTCTGTGCTCATAGTGTTCATGTACAAACCCAATTCCAATCAATTTGGGGCGTTGTGTAAAACATACATAAAAACAGAACGCAATGATTTGGAAATCATGTTCAACCTTGATTTAATTGAATGCACTACAAAGACAAGATATGTCATGTTCAAACTGATAAATGTGATTGTTTTTAGCAAGTAATCGTTCACGTCGAATTTTATTGCCGAAACGAGGTCCAAAAAAAGCTTGGGCAGGTGGAAAAAAAAGTTGAGGAATGCTCAACCTGTTTGGCACATCTCACAAGTGAACAAAGGCTCACAGGTAGGTGCCATGATTGGGTATAAAGGGAGCTTCCCTTAATTGCTCACTCACTCACAAGCAAAGATGGGGCGAGGTTCAGCTCTTTGTGAGCATTGGCGTAAGAAAATAGTAAAACAGTTATAGGACAATGTTCCTCGACGTGCAATTTCAAGGAATTTAGAGATTTCAACATCAATGTCCATAATAACATCAAAAGATTTGGAAAATCTGGAGGAATCACGCCATGGAAGCAACAAGGTCAAAAAGCAACATTGAATGCCGGTGAACTTCAATCCCTCAGGCAGCACTGCATCATAAACTAACATCAACGTGGAAAGAATATTGCCACATAGGCTGATGAAGACTTCAGAAAACCAATACGCTAAATACAGTTCGGCGCAACATCCGTAAGTGCAACTTCAAACTCTACAATGCAAACAAAAGCCATTTATCGACAACATGCAGAGGAGCTTCCATCTTCTCTGTGCCCGAGCTCATCTAACATGGACTGATGCACAGTGGAAAAGTGTTGTGTGGTCCCACGAGCCCACATTTGAAAAAATGTGTTATCCTCCAGGCGAAAGGGAAAAGAAACATCCGCGCTCTTATGGACGCAAAGTTCAAAAGCCAGCATCTGAGATGGTATGGGGCTGTATTAGTACCACCGGTTTGGGAAACTTACACCACTGTCAAAGTACCATAAATGCCGACTTTGTTGTAAAAGAGTGCGGGTACTTGACTGGCCTGCCTGCAGTCCAGACATGTCTCCCATCGAAAATGTGTGGCGCATTATGAAGCGTAGAAAATATGGCAACGGAGATCCTGGACTGTTGAACAGCTGAGGCTGTAAATCAAACAAGAATGGGAAAGAATTGCACCTCCAAAGTTTCAACAATTGGTGTCCTCACTTCCCAAACATTTCTTGAATATTGTTGAAAGAAGAGGTGATGTGGAACAATGGAAAACATGACCTCGTCGTTCCAGCTTTTTTTGGAACGTGTTGCAGCCGTCAAAAAAAAAAAGGAATGATTATTTGCTAAAAACATTTACGTTTATCCATTTGAACATTCAATATCTTGTTTTTTTTTCGCGTGTACAATAAAATATAGGTTGAAAATGATTTGCAAAGTGTTGTATTCTGTTTTAATGTTGAACACAACGTGCCACCTTCATTAAAATTGGGTTTGTAAAAGTATAAGATGTGAGCTAGCCATTTTGCGTCATTGTTTTCTGTGTCTCGTGTCATGCCCTTGCGCCTCACCAGGTGATGGTGAGCAAATCCCTGAGGGACACCAGCAGTAGACTTTCTGAGCTTGGCTGGCTCCACAATAAAGTCCGCAAGTACACAGACGCCAGGAGCCTCGACCGGGCTTTTGGACTAGTTGGCCAGGTGTGTTTTTGTCATGCTAATCCTTCACTTGCAGTTGACCTCCACACAAACCAAAGCAATTTGTCCAACATCTTTCCTCCTCCTACGGCCCAGAGCTTCTGTGCATCACTCCACCAGGAGCTGAAGGAATACTACAGACTGCTGTCTGTCCTCCACTCTCAGGTGTGAAAGCTGATTCTGACGCATATTTACTGAACACTGTTAGCTGACACGTTGCTGTTTGCTGACCTGCATGTACATTTTAGATGCAGGTAGAGGATGACCAGGGAGTCAACATTTGTACAGAGAACAATCTGTCCCTCAGAAGGCTCCTGGTCTGGATGTATGACCCCAAAGTCCGGCTCCAAACACTTGCCGCCCTCGTCGACTTCTGTCAAGGTAGCGTTGGCGTGTGGATTGTGCTGTGACTCAGTCCGATTTGGGTCTTTTTTAGTATGTCAGTTGGCATTGTGTTGGTGTCAGGCCGGAAAGGTGGGGAGCTGGCTTCAGCTGTGCACGCCTATGGGAAAACGGGAGATCCACAGATGAGGGCGCTGGTGCAACACAGCCTCAGCCTGGTGTCGCACCCCATCCTCAACTTCTTGTATCGGTGGATCTATGACGGAGAGCTTGAAGACACTTACCATGAGGTGCCATGCAAACACAACTGGAAAAGCAGACTGGGTTGTGCATGAACTAACTGTGCTTTTGTCTGCATCCATGTTTGTAGTTCTTTGTGGCATCCGATCCAAATGTGAAAACCGATCGCTTGTGGCACGACAAGTACTCTCTCAGGAAGTCAATGATCCCCTCGTTCATCACCATGGACCAGGCTCGTAAGGTATACCCACCCGTGAGTTTTCATCCCCAGGCAGTTGTGTTGTCATCAGCCGCTTTGTCATTGACTCCCCCTGCAGGTTCTGCTAATTGGTAAATCCATCAACTTCCTGCACCAGGTTTGTCATGACAGAACGCCACCAGGCAAAATCACACCAGCGTCCAAATCTACAGATACACCCAAAGATGGTAGGAGTTGTTCGGGGATCTTGATATTTCTGTCTCGATACATTCCGGTGGGTGTAAACGATATGCTCTTACGGCTCAACGTCCTTGCCTTCCCTACCAATGAGGCACACTCGGCTCGTGACCCCATCCTTGCGATTTGCAGCTTTTACTGTCTGTGTTGGAGGTTGTAACGTGTGCCTCATTAGTATTGCAGAACTTTGCCAAGACAAAACTGCTAACCAAAGAAGGGTTAAAACACATAGCACACTTTTATCTGCTGCTCACGGGTTCTTCTGTTGCCTGTGGCCATCTCACCGCAACCACATCAGTGGAGACGATCATGTTCACTTTGGGTTTTTGAAGGAAAAGGTACCACTGTACTGATTATTTTGGCTGTATTCATTCCGACGGGTGTTTCCATTTTATTTGAGAAATATAATTTTTGTATTGGAAAATATGACCAGGTGCATTTTATATCATTGACTACTCAAACAATAAATATCGCCACATGAGTAAGACGGCAACCTGAGCACCGGAAGTGCGGAGATAGAGCAAAATTGTGCTCTGTGCCAAGCACCATTTCAAATGAAATTTACTAACACATCTGTTGATACGTTAACATAAAACAAGAGGGGAAATTACATTTAGAGAGAGCAGAAGCATGTGAACCACATCAGGGGGTTGCCACATTTTTCTCTTGTGTGCCCTTGCTGGAAGGCGGGGGACTCGTGATCACTCTCTTCATTCTATTGGAATCACATGACCATGGTTCCACAAAATGTTTCTAACGCTAAATATCTCAGTTGGCGCAATTGCAACGTATCAATGGAGTCCTCACTTTTGAGAAGACATTCAACACTGCGGACTGTCTTGGTAGTGAAAGAGTGTGCATTGCAGCACAAGCAGCCCCGTAACTGTGAATGCACACACATAAAGGCGTATCATGAGACAACCCAGTGGTGAGACTACTACTACTTTGACAGTGTCAATCAACACTGAGCAATATTCTCCTATTTTGGAGGTCTATCTAATCAGTGACTGCCGAGTGAATGTGTGCAACGGTTTGCACATGTGTTTGAGGCACTTAAAACAACAACCCAGCCTTCTCTCTTGTAGCAGCAGAACTGCTGTCAGACCTGGAGGGGGCATTTCAGGAGAAGATTGACACCGCCTACTTTGACACCAGTAAATACCTGCTGGATGTCCTCAACCGGAACTACCTGCTGCTGGAGCACCTGCAAGCTATGAGGAGATACTTGCTGTTGGGCCAGGGGGACTTTATCAGACATCTCATGGATTTGCTCAAGTAAGTAGCGCTTGCTTTTTTTCCCCTGCTTCTTCTGAATAATAAAGGAGCCATTAAGTGGGATGAATTTGGACAACTGAATTTTTTCAAGTTCTTGCATTATCCCCCCCCCACCTCCAGACCAGAGCTGGCGAGACCCGCCACCACTTTGTACCAGCACAACCTGACTGGTATCTTAGAGACTGCCGTCAGAGCGACCAACGCCCAGTATGACAACGTGGAGATCCTCAAGCGGCTGGATGTGCGATTGCTGGAGGTGTCTCCTGGCGATACTGGCTGGGATGTATTCAGTCTAGACTACCATGTTGATGGACCAATTGCTACGGTAAACACCTTCACACGGTTGTTAACAGTTAGTTGGTTGTGTGTCTGGCTTTTGTGTTCATAAAGCTGTGCACAACAGGTGTTTACTAGGGAATGTATGGGCCACTACCTGCGTGTGTTTAACTTCCTGTGGAGGGCCAAGAGAATGGAGTACATATTAACCGACATCTGGAAAGGACAGATGTGCAACGCCAAGCTGCTCAAAACTATGCCTGGTTTGTAAACACCACAAAAGCGGTTGAATGCTCGTATCATTTACGAGGTTGATCTATGGCACTTGCTTCCCTTCCAGAGCTGTCGGGCGTGCTGCATCAGTGCCACATCCTGGCGTCCGAGATGGTCCACTTCATCCATCAGATGCAGTACTACATCACCTTTGAGGTCAGGCCATTCATTAGTGAGGCTTTGCAGTCATGTCATTAAAAGGGCATTTTAAATCAAGATGAGTCCATCAACTAGGGACCCCTGTAGACTGTACTGAGCTGTGACCGTTATTAATAGGGCGGAGGCTTTCCATTGCCATCTTGTCCTCGTAGGTGCTGGAGTGTTCCTGGGATGAATTATGGAATAAAGTACAGCAAGCACAGGACCTCGATCACATTATTGCTGCGCATGAAGTCTTCCTCGACACCATCATCTCTCGGTGCTTGCTGGACAATAACAGCAGGGTAATATATATATATATATATATATATATATATATATATATATATATATAATACCGTAGTACTGTATATGGAATGTGTGACGTTGCTAAAATTAGTCACCCTTGATTTCCGCCCATCTCTTGAAGTCTCTTCTGAACCAACTGAGGGCCATCTTTGACCAAATTATCGAGTTCCAGAATGCTCAGGACTCCCTCTACCGCTCTGCGCTGGAGGAACTAGCCCTCCAGTTGCAGTTCGAGGAGAAGAAGCAGCAGAACGAGGAGGAGGTGAGACAGCCAAGAGAGAGAAACCACCGAAAAGCTGCACCGCGCGCTGACCAGGAACCTTGGTGTGTTTTTCAGGGTCTGTGGAGGGTGACGGCCGAACAGGAAGCAGAGGAGAAGAAGAGGATTCGAGAGTTTCAGGAAACTATACCAAAGATGTGCTCCCAACTCCGGATCCTCACACACTTTTACCAGGTTGCAGGCTTTCCCACATATTGCTCCCAACTGCTTGTCCGTTCCCTTCGTCATTTTCTCTGTGCCTTCTGCTCTTCTCAGAGTATTGTCCAGCAGTTCCTGGTGCTGCTGACCACCAGCTCAGATGAGAGTCTTCGTTTCCTCAGCTTCAGACTTGACTTCAATGAACACTACAGGTACGGCTGAGCCCAGAACTGGACGCAGCACTTGCTCAGACTGAGGAATCAACAACACGCGCCTCCCATTTTTGTACTCAGGGCCAGAGAACCAAGGCTGCGAGCATCAATCGGAGCCACAAGGGGGCGACGGATGTCCAACGTCTGACCTCCAGTTACTGGAACATTTTGTATGACATGGCCCACCAGACAACCAGCACGTCATTCCAAGATAATGTCATGCCTTGGTGGAGCTCTCTTGCGCTGCACTCAACCATTTGGCTTTAAGTCGAAGCCAACTGATGACAACTGAGTGCAAGTCAGCTCCCGGAATCTCAAACAGCCTTACTGATGAGAACATTTCTTATGCCCCAACACCCGTGTACTGTGTATATATATATATGCATGTATGTTACATGTACGCCTTATTGTTTCTCAATTTAGTTATCAGAGCGGTTTTGAAGACAAATGTATCAAATCATTTTTGTTACAGTTGTGCATTTCGACAAACCGGGTTGTCGCTGTGGTGACAAGTAGCAGCTAGTTGGTCAGACCTTCCAGTGTTTGGCAACACTTCAATCCATACTGGAGCTACAGGAGTCACACTAAGACATTGTGGGGGTCATCAAGACAGACTCCAAACGCCAATGCAATCAGTAACCGCAGATGTGCTCAGATTGAATATGAAGAGATGATCTTCTAGTTCCACCTCGTATGTGCAAACGTGGAGGGAAAATATTGACGAGCTCATGTTTGTATGGAATTTTTAAAATTTAGGTTTATTCCACAATGAATGAAAAGACTACTTTGAGTGCGAGTGTCCTCTGTGGCAATATTACCGGTAAGTTAAAGGTCAGCTAATAATTAACTTTACCTCAGATCAGAAAATTCTCATGATTTGCCATCAAGTTCTGCTTGATTGGTGATCTTATTTTTTTATTTTAATGCGTAAACTCTGGTATTTGTCATCTTAAAACTGATTGGTGCCGGGTGTGAAAATAAGTGGTGTGGCACTGAAGTTGGCTGTGCTTTGTCTCTGTCCTTTACATTGCACATCCTGTCATGTGAACTGAAAACAGAATAGAACTGAAGCAACGCACTGTGCGTTCAATAAAATAATGTTTTTTAAGGATTCGTTGGGCTCGATTCATCGTTCCTGCCACCTCACTTGGTACGAAATTGAACATCAGCTAAGGCCGAATCATTAATGGTGATATTTTTGTGCATCAGAACAACTGATGTAAAATCGCTAGCATGGATGAAATCTCATGCTTTCCATGATGTGCCCATTAATGTACGGTGTTCTTCGAGCAACAGTTGCGCATTTTACCCAACGTCAAGTGCTGCACTCAAAACGCCACCAGAGGGAGTTGTGGTTTCTCCTAACCGCCTCACGCATGCTCGGCAATAAAAATGAAAACCTGTTGGCCTACTTCTGGCATTCCGAGGTGGACTTGAGAGGACACGCACCTGTTGGTGCAGTAACTTATGACGTGTAAAGAATCCCAGCAACATATATTTTGAATAGTTCCGTGGTTGGGTGTATAAATTGGTATTTTCTTTAGCTTGGACCAACATTTTTAGCAACCCCTGAAAATAACGGTGCCGTCAAGTCGACAGCTGACATTTAATGGCATTTCCTGTAGCAGACGTTTTTCTGAGAATCTTATCAAACAGGCGTAATGCTCTTTTTGGATGAGCTGACTCGGGCACAGCAGTCTCATACAGTTTCATACTTTGGAGACACTTTGGAGAAAATTAAAATAATTCTACGGATACATGTTCAAACCGCCACATTTTTGTGAGATGCGAGAATTAACACGACATCAAGAGAAGTCCTTTCAAAACATTTCCAACATCAATGTCACCAATAACCTGTACATGTATTCAGAAGTAGTAATCCATACTTTTCTGATCTTTGTCCTCACAAGGGTTGCTGCGGAGCGTGCTGGAGCTGATCCCAGCTGTCTTCGGACACCCTAAAGTGGTTATCAGCCAATCGCGGCAAAAGTAATCATTTTTCATTAAATCACCTGTGCCACAATTATTAGCAACCCTGATATCAATACTTTGTGCTACCCCCTTATGTTGACAAAATGGCACCTAGTATTTTACACAAGAAGGGATAATACAAAAAGAGGTAACTTCAAGCATTCCTCTTTGTCCATTTTTTTTCACCAATCTCTGAATCATCCAGTGACCTAGGTCCTCTCCTCAGCAGTCTTCTTTTAAGCCAACTCCGCAGCTTTTCAATAAGGTTGAGGTCTGGGGACTGAGATGGCCATGGGAGGAACTTGATTTTCTATATCCCCTGGCAGAAATTACATCCGCCATGCCTGGGTATGACACAGAGGACATTTGTGTTGTGCTCTTTCTTTCTGGCACTCTCAATTGAAATCAAGCCCTCCATTTAGACAAGTGTGGATGCGACAGGTTTGGCTTCAAAGAGGATCTCAGGGACAGATCGATGCGCACTGTTAATTGGACATTTGTGGGGGTTTTCACTGAGGGTAATTCGGTATGTAGACTGAACAGGAGTCAAAAAGCAAAAGTGATAACTGCCTCAGTGTGACATTATGACAATATGGCACAGAAAAACCTGGCAATGGTTTCAACAAACAAGAGGTACAGTACAGTGAACAGAGGACATTGTTGTGTTCTTTCTGATTTCTTTTTTTTTTTTAATTTATTATCCACACTGTTGCTGTTTATTACACTAAAAAGAAGACATAGTCCAAATGTATGAGTTTCTACAGGTACTCTCTCTGGCACGGAGCAAAAACATGCATTTTAGCTTCAGTGACGACTTTTGTTATACGTAGGTGAGAATGAGAGTGGCTTTCACTTTCTACTGCAAGTCAAGGAAGGCATTTGGCTTTTCCCGGACAAATCTGCTGAGGACATGACAATTTTTGAGGCTGATTTTGGTTGTACGTTAACAAAAATGCGAATGGCCATTTAGCATTCAAGGCTTCATAGCTCAGTGGTTAGAGCACTGGTCTTGTAAACCAGGGCTTGTGAGTTTGATTCTCACTGGGGCCTTATTACGTGTAACTGAGTTTCTGTCATCTGTGTCCAGCAAAACTGTGGGCTTGTCAATGTCCTTCAAACGTGGAGAACATCACTCTGTCTTTATTTTTCTGCTGCAAGTCAAGCAATGGACTTGGCTTTTCCCGGACAAATCTGCTGAGGACCCGACAATTTTAGAGGCTCTGATTTTGGTTGGAGGCGGCCCGGTAGTCCAGTGGTTAGCACGTCGGCTTCACAGTGCAGAGGTACCGGGTTCAATTCTAGCTCCGGCCTCCCTGTGTGGAGTTTGCATGTTCTCCCCGGGCCTGTGTGGATTTTCTCCGGGTGCTCCGGTTTCCTCCCACATTCCAAAAACATGCATGGCAGGCTGATTGGGCACTCTAAATTGTCACTAGGTATGAGTGTGAGCGTGGATGGTTGTTCGTCTCTGTGTGCCCTGCGATAGGCTGGCAACCAATCCAGGATGTCCCCTGCCTATTGCCCGAAGACGGCTGGGATAGGCTCTGGAACCCCCCGCGACCCTAGTGAGGATAAAGCGGTTTGGAAAATGGATGGATGGATGGATGATTTTGGTTGCATGTAAACAAAAATGTTAACAATTCTCACTGAGGCCTCATTGCATGTAACTGAGTTCCTGTGTACTTGTCGGTATCTTAAAAAATGGGGAGAACATCACTTACCTTTATTTTTCGGCTGCAATGGACTCGGTTTTTCCCGGACAAATCCGCTGAGGACCCGACTCTTTTGAGGCTCCGATTTTGATAGCACGTTAACAAAAATGCTAGAGGCCACCTAGCATGCAAGGCCTCATAGCTCAGTTGTTAGAGCACTGGTCTAGTAAACCAGGGTTCGTGAGGTCAATTCTTAATGAGGTCTTATCGTGTGTCACTGAGTTCCTGACATCTATGTCTAGCATATCTAAGTACTTGTCAGTATCTTTCTAACGTGAATAACATCACTTTCTACTGCAAGTCAAGCAATGGACTTGGCTTTTCCCAGACAAATCTGCTGAGAACCCAACCTATTTGAAAGCTGTGATCTTGGTAGCACGTTAACAAAAATGGTAACGGCCCCCTAGCATGCAAGGCCTCATAGCTCAGTGGTTAGAGCATTGGTCTAGCAAACCAGGGGTCGTGAGTTCAATTCTCACTGAGGCCTCATCACATCTAACTGAGTTCCTGTCACCTGTGTCAAGCAGATCTGTGTACTTGTCAGAGTCCTTTCGAACGTGCATCACATTCTACTGCAAGTCAAGGAATGGTTTTGGCTTTTCCTGGTAGAGTCTGCGGCGACTGTACTGTGATTTTGGTAGCACATTAACAAAAATGGTAACGGCCACCTGGAATGACAGGCCTCATAGCTCAGTGGTAAGAGCACTGGTCTTGTAAACCATGGGTCGTGAGTTCAATTCTCACTGAGGCCTCATCACATCAAACTGAGTTCCTGTCATCTGTGTCAAGCAGGTCTGTGTACTTGTCAGTGTCCTTCGAACGTGTATCACTTTCTACTGCTAGTCAAGGAATGAATTTGGCTTTTCCTGGAAAAGTCTGCGGAGTCCTGACTCTGAGGCTCTGATTTTGGTACCACATTCACAAAAACGGACAATGATCCAGCAGGGCCTTCTAGCTCAGTGGTTAGAGCACTGTGAAACAAACTAGCGGTCGTGAGTTCAATTCTCTCTGAGGCCTAATCAAGTGACACTGAGTTCCTGTTTTCTGTGTATTTATCAGTGTCTTTCAAATGTGGAGAACACCGCTTAGCTTTATTTTTCGACTGCAATGGACTTGGCTTTTCCCGGACAAATCTGCTGAGGACCCGACTGTTTTGGGGCTGATTTTGGTTGCACGTTAACAAAAATGCTGACGGACACGTAGCATGCAAGGCCTCATAGCTCAGTGGTTAGAGCATTGGTCTAGTAAACCAGGGGTCGTGAGTTCAATTCTCACTGAGGCCTCATCACATCTAACTGAGTTCCTGTCATTTGTGTCAAGCAGATCTGTGTCCTTCGAACGTGCATCACTTTCTACTGCATGTCAAGGAATGGTTTTGGCTTTTCCTGGTAGAGTCTGCGGCGACTGTACTGTGATTTTGGTAGCACATTAACAAAAATGGTAACGGCCACCTGGAATGACAGGCCTCATAGCTCAGTGGTTAGAGCACTGGTCTTGTAAACCAGGGGTCGTGAGTTCAATTCTCACTGAGGCCTCATCACATCAAACTGAGTTCCTGTCATCTGTGTCAAGCAGATCTGTGTACTTGTCAGTGTCCTTCGAACGTGTATCACTTTCTACTGCTAGTCAAGGAATGGTTTTGGCTTTTCCTGGGAGAGTCTGCGGCGACTGTAGTGATTTTGGCATTAACAAAAATGGTTAGAATGCCAGGCATCATAGCTCAGTGGTTAAGCACTGGTCTTGTAAACCAGGGGTCGTGAGTTCAAATCTCACTGAGGTCTCATCGCATATAAATGAGTTCCTGTAATCTGTGTCAAGCAGATCTGTGTACTTGTCAGTATCCTTCAAACGTGAATAACATCGCTTTCTACTGCAAGTCAAGCAATTTGGCTACAAATCTGCTGAGAACCCAACCTATTTGAAGCTGTGATTTGGTAGCACGTTAACAAACGGCCACTCACCATGCAAGGCCTCATAGCTCAGTGGTTAGAGCACTGGTCTAGTAAACCAGGGGTCGTGAGTTCAATTCTCACTGAGGCCTCAGCACATCCAACTGAGTTCCTGTCATTTGTGTCAAGCAGATCTGTGTACTTGTCAGTGTCCTTCGAACGTGTATCACTTTCTACTGCTAGTCAAGGAATGGATTTGGCTTTTCCTGGAAAAGTCTGCAGAGTCCTGACTCTGAGGCTCTGATTTTGGTACCACATTCACAAAAACGGACAATTATCCAGCAGGGCCTCCTAGCTCAGTGGTTAGAGCACTGTGTAACAAACTAGCGGTCGTGAGTTCAATTCTCTCTGAGGCCTAATCAAATGACACTGAGTTCCTGTTTTCTGTGTATTTTATCAGTGTCTTTAAAATGTGGAGGACATCGCTTATCTTTATTTTTCGACTGCAATGGACTTGGCTTTTCCCGGACAAATCTGCTGAGGACCCGACTGTTTTGGGGCTGATTTTGGTTGCACGTTAACAAAAATGCTGACGGACAAGTAGCATGCAAGGCCTCATAGCTCAGTGGTTAGAGCATTGGTCTAGTAAACCAGGGGTCGTGAGTTCAATTCTCACTGAGGCCTCATCACATCTAACTGAGTTCCTGTCATTTGTGTCAAGCAGATCTGTGTACTTGTCAGTGTCCTTCGAACGTGCATCACTTTCTACTGCATGTCAAGGAATGGTTTTGGCTGTTCCTGGAAGAGTCTGCGGGGACTGTACTGTGATTTTGGTAGCACGTTAACAAAAATGGTAACGGCCACCTGGAATGCCAGGCCTCATAGCTCAGTGGTTAGAGCACTCGTCTTGTAAACCAGGGGTCGTGAGTTCAATTCTCACTGAGGCCTCATCACATCTAACTGAGTTCCTGTCATTTGTGTCAAGCAGATCTGTGTATTGGTCAGTGTCCTTCAAACGTGCATCACTTGCTGCATGTCAAGGAATGGTTTTGGCTGTTCCTGGAAGAGTCTGCGGAGACTGTAGTGATTTTGGCACCACGCTAACAAAAATGGTAACGGCCACCTAGAATGCCAGGCCTCATAGCTCAGTGGTTAGAGCACTGGTCTTGTAAACCAGGGGTCGTGAGTTCAATTCTCACTGAGGCCTCATCGTATGTAAATGAGTTCCTGTCATCTGTGTCAAGCAAATCTGTGTACTTGTCAGTATCCTTCAAACGTGAATAACATCACTTTCTACTGCAAGTCAAGCAATGGACTTGGCTTTTCCCAGACAAATCTGCTGAGAACCCAACCTATTTGAAGCTGTGATCTTGGTAGCACGTTAACAAAAATGGTAACGGCCCCCTAACATGCAAGGCCTCATAGCTCAGTGGTTAGAGCATTGGTCTAGTAAACCAGGGGTCGTGAGTTCAATTCTCACTGAGGCCTCATCACATCTAACTGAGTTCCTGTCATTTGTGTCAAGCAGATCTTTGTACTTGTCAGTGTCCTTCGAGCGTGCATCACTTTCTACTGCATGTCAAGGAATGGTTTTGGCTGTTCCTGGAAGAGTTCTGCGGAGACTGTACTGTGAATTTGGTAGCACGTTAACAAAAATGGTAACGGCCACCTGGAATGCCAGGCCTCATTGCTCAGTGGTTAGAGCACTGGTCTTGTAAACCAGGGGTCCTAAGTTCAATTCTCACTGAGGCCTCATCGCATGTAAATGAGTTCCTTCAAACGTGAATAACATCACTTTCTACTGCAAGTCAAGCAATGGACTTGGCTTTTCCCAGACAAATCTGCTGAGAACCCAACCTATTTGAAGCTGTGATCTTGGTAGCACGTTAACAAAAATGGTAACGGCCCCTTAACATGCAAGGCCTCATAGCTCAGTGGTTAGAGCATTGGTCTAGTAAACCAGGGGTCACGAGTTCAATTCTCACTGAGGCCTCATCACATCTAACTGAGTTCCTGTGATCTGTGTCAAGCAGATCTGTGTACTTGTCAGAGTCCTTTCGAAAGTGCATCACTTTCTACTGCATGTCAAGGAATGGTTTCGGCCTTTCCTGGTAGAGTCTGCGGAGACTGGAGTGTGATTTTGGTAGCACGTTAACAAAAATGGTAACGGCCCCTAACGTGCAAGGCCTCATAGCTCAGTGGTTAGAGCATTGGTCTAGTAAACCAGGGGTCGTGAGTTCAATTCTCACTGAGGCCTCATCACATCTAACTGAGTTCCTGTCATTTGTGTCAAGCAGATCTGTGTACTTGTCAGTGTCCTTCGAACGTGCATCACTTTCTACTGCATGTCAAGGAATGGTTTTGGCTGTTCCTGGAAGAGTCTGCGGAGACTGTACTGTGAATTTGGTCGCACGTTAACAAAAATGGTAACGGCCACCTGGAATGCCAGGCCTCATTGCTCAGTGGTTAGAGCACTGGTCTTGTAAACCAGTGGTCGTAAGTTCAATTCTCACTGAGGCCTCATCGCATGTAAATGAGTTCCTGTCATCTGTGTCAAGCAGATCTGTGTACTTGTCAGTATCCTTCAAACGTGCATCACTTTCTACTGCATGTCAAGGAATGGTTTTGGCTGTTCCTGGAAGAGTCTGCGGAGACTGTAGTGTGATTTTGGTAGCACGTTAACAAAAATGGTAACGGCCACCTGGAATGCCAGGCCTCATAGCTCAGTGGTTAGAGCACTGGTCTTGTAAACCAGGGGTCGTGAGTTCAATTCTCACTGAGGCCTCATCACATCAAACTGAGTTCCTGTCATTTGTGTCAAGCAGATCTTTGTACTTGTCAGTATCCTTCAAACGTGAATAACATCACTTTCTACTGCAAGTCAAGCAATGGACTTGGCTTTTCCCAGACAAATCTGCTGAGAACCCAACCTATTTGAAGCTGTGATCTTGGTAGCACGTTAACAAAAATGGTAACGGCCCCCTAACATGCAAGGCCTCATAGCTCAATGGTTAGAGCATTGGTCTAGTAAACCAGGGGTCGTGAGTTCAATTCTCACTGAGGCCTCATCACATCTAACTGAGTTCCTGTCACCTGTGTCAAGCAGATCTGTGTACTTGTCAGAGTCCTTTCGAACGTGCATCACATTCTACTGCAAGTCAAGGAATGGTTTTGGCTTTTCCTGGTAGAGTCTGCGGCGACTGTAGTGATTTTGGTAGAACATTAACAAAAATGGTAACGGCCACCTAGAATGCCAGGCATCATAGCTCAGTGGTTACAGCACTGGTCTTGTAAACCAGGGGTCGTGAGTTCAAATCTCACTGAGGTCTCATCGCATATAAATGATTTCCTGTAATCTGTGTCAAGCAGATCTGTGTACTTGTCAGTATCCTTCAAACGTGAATAACATCACTTTCTACTGCAAGTCAAGCAATGGACTTGGCTTTTCCCAGACAAATCTGCTGAGAACCCAACCTATTTGAAGCTGTGATCTTGGTAGCACGTTAACAAAAATGGTAACGGCCCCTTAACATGCAAGGCCTCATAGCTCAGTGGTTAGAGCATTGGTCTAGTAAACCAGGGGTCACGAGTTCAATTCTCACTGAGGCCTCATCACATCTAACTGAGTTCCTGTGATCTGTGTCAAGCAGATCTGTGTACTTGTCAGAGTCCTTTCGAAAGTGCATCACTTTCTACTGCATGTCAAGGAATGGTTTCGGCCTTTCCTGGTAGAGTCTGCGGAGACTGGAGTGTGATTTTGGTAGCACGTTAACAAAAATGGTAACGGCCCCTAAATGCCAGGCCTCATAGCTCAGTGGTTAGAGCATTGGTCTAGTAAACCAGGGGTCGTGAGTTCAATTCTCACTGAGGCCTCATTGCACATGTAACTGAGTTCCTGTCATCTGTGTCAAGCAGATCTGTGTACTTGTCAGTATCCTTCGAAACGTGAATAACATCACTTTCTACTGCATGTCAAGCAATGTTTTGGCTGTTCCCAGAGAGTCTGCGGAGACCCAACCTATTTGTAAGCTGTGATTTTGGTAGCACGTTAACAAAAATGGTAACGGCCACCTGAAATGCCAGGCCTCATAGCTCAGTGGTTAGAGCACTGGTCTAGTAAACCAGGGGTCGTGAGTTCAATTCTCACTGAGGCCTCATCACATCTAACTGAGTTCCTGTCATTTGTGTCAAGCAGATCTGTGTACTTGTCAGTGTCCTTCGAACGTGCATCACTTTCTACTGCATGTCAAGGAATGGTTTTGGCTGTTCCTGGAAGAGTCTGCGGAGACTGTACTGTGATTTTGGTAGCACGTTAACAAAAATGGTAACGGCCACCTGAAATGCCAGGCCTCATAGCTCAGTGGTTAGAGCACTGGTCTTGTAAACCAGGGGTCGTGAGTTCAATTCTCACTGAGGCCTCATTGCATGTAAATGAGTTCCTGTCATCTGTGTCAAGCAGATCTGTGTACTTGTCAGTATCCTTCAAAGGTAAATAACATCACTTTCTACTGCAAGTCAAGCAATGGACTTGGCTTATCCCAGACAAATCTGCTGAGAACCCAACCTATTTGAAGCGGTGATCTTGGTAGCACGTTAACAAAAATGGTAACGGCCCCCTAACATTCAAGGCCTCATAGCTCAGTGGTTAGAGCATTGGTCTAGTAAACCAGGGGTCGCGAGTTCAATTCTCACTGAGGCCTCATCACATCTAACTTCCATCTTTCCAACGTGGAGAACATTACTTATCTCTCTCTTTTTCAACTGCAAGTCAAGCAATGGACTTGGCTTTTCCCAGACAAATCAGCTGAGGACCCAACTCATTTGAGCTGTGATTTTGGTAGCACCTTAACATAAATGTTAACGGGATGCGAAGCGTTAAGGCCTCATAGTTTCAGTGGTTAGAGCACTGGTCTTGTAAACCAGGGGTCGTGAGTTCGATTCTCACTGGGGCCTTATTACGTGTAACTGAGGTCCTGTCATCTGTGTCCAGCAAAACTTTGTCAGTGTCCTTCAAACATGGAGATCTCTTTCTACTGCAAGTCAAGGAATGCATTTGGCTTTTCCCGGACAAATCTGCTGAGGACCCGACAATTTTTGAGGCTCTTATTTTGGTAGCACATTCACAAAAATGTTAACGGCCAATGGGCCAGCAGGGCCTCATAGCTCAGTGGTTCGAGTGCTAGTCTTGTAAACCAAGGGGCGTGAGTTCAATTCTCTTCTACGTCTTGCCTGACAACCGTTTCACGGCCTACCCCACCTCTCACACAAAGTGGAGGGGCACTGAATTACACAAGTGGTAGGTACAAAATGGATGGAACATGGCAGACACTTGCTGTTTGATACAGCTGGTCGAGGTAGATAGCCACCTGTTTTTCAGTTCCGTTTGTGATTTCTTCCTAAACTGGGGTGCACACTTAGCTAATACCCCAACAGATGTGTGCAATATTGGAGACCTGCCACATGATGAGGAAAATGTCTCCATGAGCGAGTACTCAAGATTGCCAACATTCACCCACAATCGTCTGTCTACTTCCACAGACCAGTTGTTATAGTACAAACCACAAGAAATTTCCAAGAAGAATAGAAGAAGTAGTTGTCACAGTAGTAGTCGAGCTGCATTGAAGCTTCCACTTGAATGTCCCTTTTCCCTAATAAATAATCGATGAAAGTGCAATGTGAGGGGTTAAGCATCCCACCATCCATCCCGCCGCTCTTCCTGTTCAGCTCGTAGCTCACACACACACACACACACACACACACACACACACACACACACACACACACACACACACACACACACACACATTCACTCCTCCACAAGAAGGCTGAAGCTGGGATTCAACCCCACAACCTCAGAACAGTGAGGTGGATGTGCTGACCACCCCTTTCCCACATCGCTGGGGATAAATATGCCGGTTCCCGTTTCCCTCAGCCTCTTGCGTGTGACACACACGCCAAACAAATGTTTGGTCCCACTGCCAGTTTCCAAGGTCACCAAGCCCCAAAAAACCTTGGGGTTTTTATTTGAGTATTGGGTATTGATCTCTTTGTCTGGCTGCTTTCCTTCAGTCCATTTCCTCCTTCCTTGCCTGAAGTATGGGCACATAGAAACAAAGCAACCAGTTTTCGGGGCAGTGGGAGGTGTGTGTGTGGGGGGGGGGGGGGTGTATTCGGAATTAAGGTCTCTCCCGTTCCTTCCTAGCACAGTGGCTTAAGACACTTCAAACAGAGTGGGAGGAAACAGCTCGATATTGCATTTTTATGAAAGAAGCAACAGGCGGCGCCGCTCTCCTGATCTGGTCCTTTTTTGCGGGGCTGAAAAGAAAGAAAATATCAGGTGAATCTCCATATTGACGTATTTACACTTCATTAATATCTGGTAGATTTCATGCTTTCACAACAGCAATAGGCTGGAATGCATCATATCATAAAGGCGGGGTATGCAATAGAAAGTCCATCCACCCAAAGGAATACACTGTCTGTGTGTGTGTGTGTGTGTGTGTGTGTGTGTGTGTGTGTGTGTGGTCGTGTGTGTAGTATGAATATATATATATATATATATATATATATATATATATACCTCTGCACTGTGAAGCCGACGTGCTATGAGAGAGAGAGAGAGAGAGAGAGAGAGAGAGAGAGAGAGAGATGGATAGATAGATAGATAGATAGATAGATAGATAGATATATCACCACCTATCCAAGGCTCAACGTTCACTTCAGCAGGCATTCCAAGTATGTTGAGTGACTTCATCTGAGCAGTGGCCAATAGCAGCTCCAGAATGAAATCAATGTGCATTCCCACCTGGTTTTTACAACTGAAAAGGATTTTGATCATTTATTCTTCTTTCGTGTCATTTCTTGTGAGGGTGAATTTGACGTTTTAATTAGCTGTAAACTCTCATCAAGCATATATAAGAAAGAAAATAGGCTTGCTCTGTCGTGAATCTACAATCAGTAGGCATTTCTGTGAATAATGTTTTTTGCAGTGTGAGATGCACCTTTATGAGGACTGGCTAAACCTTTTCTCATCAGCTTTGCACTTTCCCTGTGTGTAAGTTCATGTGTAAAACTGCATTTTGCTCAGCAGTGATTTTTACAATTGCAACTCCAGAGATGACAATTTTCAGCTTGCTGGAGACTGATCGTTGCAGAAGTTATTTTCCTTAGTCGATGCGCACATCCATCCTTAGTGAGAGACTTGGCTGAGGCTTTTGCGGTTGCCATGGTACCAAACAAGCATCTCTGGTGCCGGGCAGAAGCAGGCCCTGATTGGTTCATCAGCATTCAGACTGTGTGTTTGCTGGAAGGTACATGACTGAACGTGTGTGTGTGTGTGTGTGTGTGTGTGTGTGTGTGTGTGTGTGTGTGTGTGTGTGTGTGTGTGTGCGTGTGTGTGTGTGCCTGCACATAAACTAAATGTCACTTATCACCTGAGAGATAAATGATTGCTGTCTCAACTCCCATCTTCACATTTGTTTTTCTTCATAAGCTTTCCATTCTGAAGGAGAGGAGAGGTGATAGATGGGGGAAGGAGGTGAGTGATTGGAGAAGGAGGAGCTGGTGATGGAATATGGAAAAGTTAATGGACAGATAAAAGGGGGAAGAACATGGACCGGCACGGAAAGAGCATGTTAAAGATACCAAAGAGGAGCTCTCTCTTTCTCTCTCTCTCTCTCTCTATCTCTCTTTAAATATATATATATATATATATATATATATATATATATATATATATATATATATATGTGTGTGTGTGTGTGTGTGTGTGTGTGTGTGTGTGTATAAAATGACATATCCTGATATGAATTGACTTCCAATTGGCTGCCGTCAACATCAAGCCGTATCAACAGAGTTCATAAAGTGAATGTATACCATGCATTATAAGAATACTTAACTACACAGTGCATTTTGTATGTACCAGTGGATGACGATGCAAAGCATGGAGATTCTCTTGTCATGGAAATGCACGAGTACATTGTTTAAATGCTGTCGACTAATCTTTGTCTTCTAATAATGCGAGAGCAGCCAGGTC
Organism: Hippocampus abdominalis; assembly: GCA_018466805.1. NCBI lineage: Eukaryota > Metazoa > Chordata > Actinopteri > Syngnathiformes > Syngnathidae > Hippocampus > Hippocampus abdominalis. Next base: position 3,144,666 of record CM031694.1, on the reverse strand, counting down.
AACCATTTCTTCCTTGAAAATCGCATCATGTTTGCCTTCATTAATCCTGTTTTTTCTCCCCGTGACGTGAACTGATCTGCGGAGCGCTCGAATAAATAGACTGAGCAGCTGGTCGGACAGTCCGCGTCGCACTATCCCCCTTCCCACTCATCCGCCCCCTCATTACATGTTATGTCTTGCGACTTGTTGTAACTGTCATACGCTTGTTTACGTGCTGGGTCTTTTTTTTTCCTAGACTCAAATTGTCCTCAGATGAGGATAGTTCGAGCGTGTTTTTTTTCCTCCCCCTCTCCCTCTCTTGTGGTTTCTTTCTGACTTCCGGGTTGAATGAACGCTGGCGCGTTTGGCTGCCGCTGCTCACCCGCATTGTGTTTTATTGTTCTTGTTCCTGATTGTAAAGTGTCCTTGGGTGTTATAAATAAAATGTATTATTATTATTATTATTATAGTTCAATCAAAAACAAGCCACAAAACATTGTTTTTCAAGAAGAACACCGGGCGTTGCAGTGAGGTGATTTACATGTGTGAGGCCTTCAAACAATCCTGCTGGCTGTACAGAAACCCATTTTTGTCCTTCCACATTTAGATACTGTATTTGTGTATAGATGATGCAATTTGGTCTGTGGTGACAAACGTCTCCCCAACATTGGCCAGAGTGACCCTTGAAAGACACAATTGGATCTGTAACTCTTTATGGTTCCATATGGCAAGGGACATGACAGCTGTGACCCTGAAAGGCAGTGGTTTTTAACGTGGGTTTGATTGAACCCCAGGGGTTCGGTGAATCAGTTTCAGGGGTTCGACGGAGCCTCTGCCATGGAGGTTAAGACATACTCGACTCAACATGTCATTTAGTTATGACACACCCGCATGGCCATCACTGGCCATTTCCATTGCTTGTCCAATCAGTGCTGCGGGAAATTTAGTTCGCTCAGTAGTCAACGGGAGACTTTGGTGATAGTATTCCCTGCGATTTAAAAAAAAATGTTTTGACACATGCTCTGTCGAGCAAAAAAAAAAAAAAAAAAAAAAAGTGGTCGGACAAATGTGTACAACATGGATTCACATGCATCACGGAACGTGGGACTCAATGTCCTATCTGCATGATTTGTCATGCCAAATGGAGCAACTCTTGTCTCGCATCAGCAAAACTGAAGGAACACTTTTTTTTTTTTTTCACTAAGGTCAACTGCATATGAACCGGTTGGGTTCGGTACCTCTAACAAGGTTAAGAACCACTGGTGAAAGGGCATGCCTGTGTGTATGTACATGAGTGTGTGTGTTTGACATACATGGAAGTGTGCCTGTTTTCTTTGAAGATAATAATGAAGCAGACAGACTCACCAAGCTCACAACGCCACCTGAAATTCAGAAATTGTGTGTGTGTGGTGGATGAAAGAACAACCTGTTTGAATAAAATAAACCACAAAAATGGTGATAACACAATGTCATTGTGGCCAGCATGTTAAGGGGGAAAAAATGCTATACACTAGACCACGAGAATAGTTGTGAATGACTTAACCCTCATGCAGTATTTTTAAGCGGCTGCATGAAGGGTATTATGTCCCAAAAATGTCCCTCTTCCAATGTGCGACAACTTTTTTCACTTTTAATTTTTTTTCACTTTCAACCCCTCAAAATGTTCAGTGGGAATTGGCCAAGACATAGATATACATCCTATGCAAAATGTCAGCTTCGTGGAGTTATTTATCACTGTTTTGTCTGTGGTGTCCATTTGTCCAACAGTCCAAAATCGTCCAACGTGTCCGAAATGTCCAATTTTGGGATTATTACTGCATGGGGGTTAAAACTGTGACTTGTCCAGTGAGAAGCAGGTATGTTGCAGCACCGTTCAATTCAAAGTCCAGATGAAGAGCCTATGTAGATTTGGAAACAGTCTTGTGATGCTCCGTTTTTCCACAGATGGCAGGAGAAGGAAACTCACAGTGTTGATCTTGGTGTAGCAAAACACCATATAGGCACAGGGGCAGAGAGACAGTGCACAGGGATACATCTTGGTCGGGAACAAAAGGCGATGAGGTGATTACCGAGAGAACAACGAGGTAGGGGCGGCAGAGGCGGCAACGGATGATCAAGCCACTAAATATTGCTGCAGTGTTGCATGGGAGCATAGAGAACAATTTGCAGCTATGCTTTTCAAACGAAGAGAGATGAGGCCTTTGACGACATCTTTTTTGTTCTTCTCTGCAAAAACAAATTAACCAGATGACATGAGTGACCGGTGAGCCCAATTCATTTGCCCATGTGTGTTGAAACTCCCAAGTGATCTGAATGCTTGCAAATGTGTATTTTTTATTTTTTTTACCTGCTGTGATTTGCTGTATGAGCACATTCGTGTATTGGCAGGAAATAAAAAAAATAACTTCAAGCAAGTCATGCTTTCTTTCTATAAATCTTTTATTGAATATTGTTCTGATCTGTGTGTATACAATAAGTTGGACACAAACTGTACAATATTTGCATATTATGAATGTTAAAGAGAAACTTAACCTTACTTGAAAGACAATCAGCACTTGCCACATTTTGCTACCAACTCACTGTAACTGTACAGGATTAACACTGGTGCGCTGCTGGAAATCAGCTTGCTTTATTTACTGGTGCTGTTAATCTTTACCTGAACCTAAAACAAAAAGACATTCAAGACAACAAGTAAATACAAAACAAACAAACAAACAAACAAAAAGACATCTGGACCGGTGCAAATCAGTAGCAGAAATGGACTATATCAGCTGTGTGTGCTCTGGGGTCACATACAGTACAGTATGACTTTTTAAAATGGACAGATGAGATTAAAAAAAAAAAAGTTGATGTGTATTTGAAATATTGCATTTTAATAATAGGGCGGCCCGGTAGTCCAATACTGCTGAACCGGGTTCAAATAATGATGTTCCAGGTTTTCAACTGATTATTTCTCCAACCATTTTCTATGCCCGAAGACCGCTTGTCCAGAAAATGGATGGATGGATGGATGGATTTAATAATAAAATACTAAATAATGACCAGGTTTTCAACTGATTATTTCTCCAACCATTTTCTATACCGCTTGTCCTCATGAGGGTTGCCGGTGTGCTGGAGACAACACAAGCTGGCTTTGGACAAGAAGCGTGGTACGCCGTTTTTAATTAATCAAACAAGCATGTTGTTTGGAATGTGGGAGAAATGTGGGAGAAAACCCAAGTGATACCCACAATAAATATAATGAACCAATTATTTAATAAGAGATGTCAATTCAAAAGTGCATAAATATGAATAAATATTACTTGAACTAGGGGGGATATGAGCTAAATTAATGCAATACATTTGACAAGAATCCCGATGATGTAAATGCTTCGAAGGCTGGATTAAAAACTGGATTTTAGCCACCCCTTGGCTGTACGCTGCTTTATATTCATTACGTATTTCTGAACAAATGCGTTAGCACCAACCGCCCCATGTCACTGGGCCTTCGTTACAAAACGTACGAGTGGAAAGTCCAAGCAGTGAGAGGAGGTGGGGACAAGCGCTCCGGCTAACCTCTTTACAGCCAACACAAAAGTGGAGCAAAGGATTAATTGTATGCATGTAGTAAGGCGGTCTTCTGTTCAATGAACAGAGTGAACCTGAAGGAGACAGGCAACATCATGCGCACAGTTCTACCCGTCACATGCCCTTATGTCACTAAAAACGTGCCGGCATTGCTGACATGTAGTCTGACATGTAGTCAGTGCTCGTAATCGTAGCTTTGATGCTAGGCAGGCTAACGATTCTCAAATTAGGATGTGTGGTTAGCAACCCTGTTATATCGGCTTCTTTGGTCCGCGGACCGGGGAATTATTCTTGAATACGCGTGAGAGCTCCTCAAAAGCAGCAATCTCTCAAGTGCTAACGCAATAAAATGAGGATTGATAATTCAGTGCCGAATTGCACCGCGAAGAACATTCCTTCCCAATGAAAAAAGCGAGTACTGCATGATGACCACGATGTATCCTGCCAGGCATACTTCAATCGAACGTGATACTTTATATGTACCATATGTGTCAGACAAGAAGGGTTTCAATGATAAGGTCAGCTCAAATGAAGATGTGACCTAAACTCCATTAATTTTTTTAAAAAAGAAGCACATTTTGGGCCTACAGGTATGTTGAGAACTCCGGAACTGTATCATGTCAAGAAGAACACACACAATGTGTTTGATCTCTGTGGTGGAGGATGGACAGCCTTCAATCCACTATATCTCTCAAATTCCCTTGCTCGGATAACATGTCGATAGACAAGATTGTCAGGGCTTGTTTTCTGATCATTTCCTAGCAACCGTTATAGCGCGACACGAGTGCTACAATACACAGAAAAGATCGACAGTTCATCTACAAGAGACAAGCACATCACTGGCCAACAAACTCATCAAGGGATGGCTCTCGCAGTAGAACATCACTTTGAGAATGTTGAGAGCACTAGACCCGAGAGGCATGAGAACATTTGGTCGACAGTGGAACCTCTCAGACGCAGGTCGAATTTAGAGATAATTGTGACGCCGCTCATGTATTTAATGTGCAAATAATGCAAAATACTTTGGATGATTTTTAGCATCGTAAACATTGCTGGGGTAACATGTTTCATAACATAAAATGCAAAGTAAAAAGCAGCACTTAGAATTGACAGTCATTGTGCTCTTTGTGTGACATGAATGGATGTGCCATCAATTTCGGTATGCAAGATAGTGATCACGCTGATTGGCTGTTACCAAGCAAAATGCAAAGCGGGAGACACGTCCTTACAAATGAATGGACGAACAATGTCACTTATACTCGCAGTCGGGAGAAGCCAACGACGGCCATCTTACGTTGCCACTGGCTCAGCCCCACCTAATTTGAATACATTGATTTCTGTGTGGCCTTTTCACATTTTCTGTGTCTACGGCGAAACCGCCACCGTGCATGCCATACGGTTGTACCAATAAATCTCGGAGAAGCGCAGCATACATATTTAATCGGTAAAAATATTATTTAAAATGTGCTTCTACAGGTGCTACTCAAAGAGTGATATGCATCACATTGCCCCAACCAACAACAACGAACCGAAAACAAAGCGAAGCGGGACAAATTTGCTGCGAAATGTAAACCTAGCATTCTGTCAGTCATGATTCACGAGAGTGAGATACAGTAATTCAGTATACACTGAATGGTCGATGCAAACAGTGAAGTTGGTTCTTTGAAAGGCTCTCATTAATCCATACTCCTAGTGTAAAACATGCACTGGTAAGTGTTTTCAGCCAATACATTTTAAAAAATAGAATAAAATAATATAAAATAACAGAAGTTGTAAGTACCAGAGGCAACGTACGATGACTGCCCTCTGGCTTCAGTCGCGAGGGTTTTATTTATAGTCCATTCATTTATAAATCCAAGGCGAAAGACATGTGCGGACACACGACGTCACGATACGGCAAGCCCAATTCGACAAACTAAATTACACACCAGTAAGTAAGAGCCTGCCGTGCTTGTTTATTACTTCCATTTTTTTTGTTCGATTCACCTATCTGGATATACCTTCTAAAAACTTGACAGTATACTACAAAAATACTGTAAATCTGCACTTGCTTCACAGAACAATTATGACTAGGCAGCGTTTCTGAACAACAGCTCTTGTTTGTATTTTCAATTGCTTCGTACATCTGCAAAACATTGCACGGCAATTTATGCAGCCATATTTGACAAATACGAAAGTGAGATTAGGTCCGAGGTATTTGGGTGTTTTCACTGATTTCTGTGAATATTTATGTCACTTAAATGTCTCCTATTCCTCCATACTGACAGGTAGAATCACATTTTGAGCTGCAGTAAGTACTGGACTACCACTGCCAGCTACTACAGCAATTAAGAGTGAATTTTTTAAAAAAATGTTTGCTATATGGTGATTCGTGCCACATACGTCACCCTGAATATTTATTTATTTATTCAACACTGACGGAAAGAGGAATATAACGGCCGTTGCTGCATACACATTTGAAGTAACACAAATTTTCTGAAAATGTTCCTGCACATACTTCACATGGCCGCTAATGTGGTCGCGATGCAAAGAATGAGCGTGTAGGAATTGAATGTTATCCGAATGTTAAACATCCTTGTTTGTGACGTCGCATAATCCTTCAAATGGTTCATGGGTGAACAGAAGTGTCAGCAAATTGACCATAATTTTTCGGCACATTTTTCAATGTTATTTATGAGTTCCAGGTAAGGGACATGGACTTACATCTTCCTTTTAAATTACTCACTGAGACAAGACACGCCTTCATCTTTGAAACAAAAGTTTGAAACACGTGAGCTACCCGCTGATTGGCAGAATGAAGACCTGGCACGTTCTGTTCCTTTGCAGCCACCGCACACTGATTCACCGAGTGAGTGTACCGTATTGTGTAATGCAGTTCAGAGAATTACAACTAACTGAACTTTGAATCTATCTATGTATCTATCGATCTATCGATCGATCTATCTAGTGAGACCAATTATAAACAGTAAATTATAAATGACCGGTGTACTTCATCTATTACAGTACTCTCATTTGTTAACACAATGATTGTGTATACTTCAATGCATTAAAAAAACATCCATTGTGTCATTGACAATAGGAATGTGTATTGGCAATATAAACTTAATCTTCCCATGAGTGGAATTTAATTTGAGTTTGTTTATAATTTTATTTATGGCATACAGTCTGGGTTTATTTATTTACCAGACCAAATATCAGTTCCACTATGTGTACTTAAAAAAAATAGATTTTACTGATACAAATATTAATCGAAGGCAGTGATCTCCCACCATAGAATCAAAAGATTTAACATCACTATATAGTTCAAGATCCCCCTGTTGTGAATTTCGCATTTTCGTTTTAAAATGTTTAAATCCCGATGAAATAAATGAATCCCTAATTAAAAAGTATCTTACATTTAGAGTAACTTGTTATTCTACACTGACGGTAATATTGTCCCAAAATATACTACTTTCAAATGGAAGTAACTATAATCTGAAATGTATTACATTTTTAAAGTAAGATCAGTCTGATCTGAAAAGATTTTTGAAAACAGACCACGACGAGGAAAACAATTTGCACATATGTTGGTACTGCTCTTGGAATGTGTGGTGAACTCATGGGACCGCCTGAGCATACCACACATGCAACCATATCGCCAGCTATCAAATCGTGAGTCTTCTCCCCCGATCCAGATGTCCGGCCGAGTACCAATATTGACGAGAGAGGCAATCTGGTGCCACTTGGGCTCCAGATTGATGAAAAATCAAAAGAAGAGTGGTTAAAAGCAAAAAAAGAGCCCGGCAGAACTCTGTGCTTTTATGCAATTGTAAATATTGAACCTCTCTAATTGGTGGCATTCCAAGCAGAATGGGGGGGGGAAAATACAGAACACTCCCCACAACACGGGATAACCACCATCCGATAATCAGGGATAGCGGGATCCAAATCGGCCCGAATATCGCTATTAAGTCCATGATTTCAGGTGGACACTATCTTCACTTTTCGTGTTCTATTTCTTTTAAAAACTCATATTGAGGCCGTTGCTGCTTTTGTAATGAGTGCTTGTGTAATGAAAGCACAGTTATTCCCTTGACGCTCTCTTAATTACGATCTTGTGTTGAGCAACTACAGACATAGTTGCCTTTTTTTTTTTTTCTTCTTTAAAGCATGGTGTGCAAACGCAAATAGTACAACCGCGTTCAGGGGTGTTTGACTTGAGAGGTTCCACTGTATAAACCAAACGGAATCAGATCAGAAAATTGACAACAACTTCTCATTGGGACGACAGCAGAAATACACTTGACACTTTGCAAGATGACACTTTTGTGATAAGAATTCAAAGCTCGCAGTGATTTGGTAATGCGGTTGCCATTGGCGCGCAAACAATTGAACAACATGTTGCAGTACGAGAAATGAGGGAACGGCACACCGCATTGTCCGCTCAGGTATTTCTGCCACTGTGAAGTAAAGCCTCGGGTGTCGCGACTTTGGCCCGTGCTACTGACGACCTTTTGCCCGAGGCCATGTAACTAGTTATACAGCGCTTGTTTCTGTCTTTGTGGCTATCTTCACAGAGTGCTTGTTCCAGTCTGGAGGGAAGAACCACTCCTGGAATCTGTCCCACAAATTCCGGGGCGGGCAAACTTCAGTGCTCAAGGGTCACATTTTGATTTTGAATGGCTAAGACCGTTGCGGAGGAGCTAAAAAACGACCACCCCTTTTATTCACACATGCGCCGTGGTCTTGCTGTGACTGATCTTCCTTCCTCTTCTCTCCACTGGATACATCCGGCTCTCTCGGTTCTTTTACGCCTGCTCCCTACGCTCACCATAGATCACGATGTCAAAGATCATAGTTTACACAGAGTCTGACCTCCTCAGTCAAACTCTCCATCACCAAAGCAAACAGGCGGACAAGAGGTGAGTTCTGCTCGCACTTCTGCCACTCTAGCAGCACACCTCACCACTGTTTTACTCTTTTCATGTTCTGGATTTGTCTAACCTACCTCTATATTTTTTTCCCCGCTTCTTCATTTCGCCACAGCGCCCCTCTTGGCGCCGTATCACATGCGAGCCCTGGAATCCGCCATATATGGCTGCTTTGAACCACAATGACTGACCCTGAGACATTTTTATGGGTCCTCTTATGATAGACGTGCTCATATGAATTGATCATGCTGATCGGTGAGAACTGGTGTGCCCACCCCCTGCTCTAATGCTCTACCACCGTCCTGAGCCACAACGACGTGCACATCTTTTTCACTGGCACAAACACGACAAGTAGTATCACAGTATTTTTACCTTCTACAAGGGATCGTTTATAAACAACGACCAGTTTAGTTCCCTGGCGTCTGAACAAAAGGCCCGGTTCTTGAGCAAGGCTTCAAGTCCTGAACAGATTGGAGCCATGTTGATGGTCACAGTGAGGAATCTATTTGGTTTGCTTTCATTGAGCGGACGGTTCCCCGCACAAGCTGGTTAATGCGATATTCTGATTGAGGCTATATTTGCGGTCAAACCCTCGCTGACTATTTCGAGCCACCATGTTCAAAAGCATTATCGCATCAAACAACCGGCATGTCACACATCCGCTTCACATCAGTGACATAGTGCGGCTTTAACCGTGATTTACCCTGTTCACGTTCACCCTCCCACCTTGAAATTCAAGTTAATGGAAAAGGAGCAGAATGTAATCCACCGTCAGAAATGGAAGTCATTTCTGTTCCTCACGGTACAATCGCAACGCGTGGTGCACAAGACTTTTTGGGATGTTTGATCCTGTTTGGGGTGCAAGCATCGAGGGTACAAGCCCTCTGTGTACGCTGAAAAAAAGAAGATCCTTTGGGTTTACTTCATTCAAACGTGTAGCGGTTGCACATGTTGAAAATTCCTGATCCTCTGTGTGGGGCTACGCGCGTTGACCTTCAGCTACACTTTACGTGTCCTCTGCTATTCCACGTAAATAATAACCGGGCTTCATTTGTTTTGGGCTCCAAAGATGTGAAACCTCTTCGGTTCTTGCTACGTGACGATGTGAGCAAGGCCTGGCTAGAATTCTAGAATGGCCACACAGGGAAGAGGTGGGTAGCATTCATTAGGTGCTTGGCAGGGAGGTAGCGAGTGAAATCTAGTCTGTCTCTGCACAACCAGCAGTGTTTTTGCGTCCTTAAAACCAACTAGCAACAAAGAAATAAAGAAACATGCCTGACTGTCAAATAAGAACCGAACTGGTGGTGTGTAGCGTGTCTGATTGGATGCAGCTTCAACGCTCCATCATATTTCTTCGGATCCACCGCGTGGAGCTTGTGCGCGTGCGTGTGTGTGTCTTAAACAAGCGTACCTGGCAACCGAGCAAGATCGGAGAAGGATAAGCAGGCCTCTTACAGGAAAACACCAGCGGAGATGGCACATTTGTATCATAGTGTGTTTGTTTCATTTTCAGAACATCCTTTCTGCCAAGGGGAGCTCACGCTCCTGCCACTTCATTTTCTTTCTGTTTGGCCCTCGGCCGCCGACAAGACCAGACGACAAGCAGAGAGGTGCTCCCTCGCTGCTGACCAGTCTCAGCTTGACTTTGAGTCTCTTTTGTCACCTTTGTCGCAGAATGGCGGACTTTTCCTGGCCTCTGGTTGCTTGCGGATGGAAAGGGGAAGTGGGGGGCGGGGGGGGGGGGGGGGGGGACGGTGGGCTATGTCTCCTCCTTGTCAGGTTTGCTGACGGGCTTCCCGCCGTTCATGACCACTGGTTCGCTGGTTGTGCTTTTGGAAGGCGGGCCCCCGGCGATCTTAGGCGCCGCCTCCCCTACGTCATGCAGTGAAGGCTCTCGGTACATTGCAACTAGAGAGGTGGGTCGGGAAATGGGCGGGGGGGGGGGTGAGGAGAGGATGGATGACAGATGCGTGACATCAGGGCAAAAGTGAGAGTTAGAGCGAATGATGAAAGGAAAAATGGCATTTCATTCAAATCTTCTAAAATGCTGCTGCTTCATTTGACATCAAAACGCATGTCAAACCATCTGTTAACATTCAGTAACATGGATACACACACACACATTATTATGATTATGATTATGACTAAAGACACATTTGTAGCAAAATATGAAGATGAGTGGGAGTTACCTTCTATAGGTTTAGGTAAGAAATGTGCAGCTGGTTTGGTCTTCTTGACTCTGTTGCCCTTCATGGCCTGCCCTTCCTTGTTGAGGCCAAGGAACCAGGCCCGGCCAGACTCCTTCTGCCTGTACAGCATGGAGCTGTAGATCACATAGTAGTTCTCGAACACAGACTCCTTAAATTTGCACTCCGGGGTGAACATTTCCTGAGGACACAGGCATGAAAAGACTTTGAACAATCATATGATGGAAGCACTGTTGTTACTCTTTCCATAATCTCATGAATCCTCGCACAAGATGAGGAGGGAGAAGAAATGTCACATCGTTTCAAAGAGGAATGAACGGGCGCTTGACAAAGAGCGCCTCTCATGAACACGTTCCGCTGTTGCTTGTTTTGACGAGCCGCAGTATTTAATCCGCCGGTCAATAAAGTGTCCACCTTGATTCTTTTATCCCGAACACAAAGAAGTCATCGGGCTGCCATGAGGAGAACAAAATATGTACAATTTGGATTCATGTTGAAAAGTTATTACAGTCAAACCTCGGTTTTCGAACGTCTCGGTTCTCAACCAAAAATGTTGATTTTTTTATGCCTCGGATGACGAACAAATTTCAGTTCTCGAACAAACTGAGCGCACTTGAATGCACCATTTGACTCCTCTCGCCTTCCTTACAAGAGGAAGTGACGCTTCCTCGGGTAGACGAGGAAGTGACGCTTCCTCGTGTTGCTTTCCGTTGTGAGCAGACGTGTTCAGTCAACATTTTTATTTTAAAAAGAGCATGGTTTTGGTTTTCAAACAATTTTGGTGTTCGAACAGCCTTCTGGAACAGATTATGGACGAAAACCGAGGTTTGACTATGTAAAATTTGGATTAGTGTTCAAACATTATTATTTGAGACAAAGTTTGACTTTCCTCTTTGTGTCCTTCTCTGTACCTCAAGTGACAAAGTTGCTCAGTCGGCCAAAAGCTTTGTTGCATGCCTTGCCTAGCTCCACCCGCTTCACGGTAATGAAAGCTGGACTTGTCCTTTGCCGCCGAAAGAGCCGCTTTCCCCCAAAACCGCTATTACATTGTATGAAGACACCTGGGAAAACTCTTTCATCAAACGCCTTTGATCAATGCGTAACTTTCACCTATTCATGTACCCTGTAACCTGATAAACTGTCCACTGTAGTAACCGCCGTCCCCGAAAAGGTTAATTGACTCCATCGTGCCCCATCCCACACATCCACATAGTTTTCAGCGAGTCATTCCTTACGATCACCCTGCTCACAAACAACTAAAAATGGCACCGAGTGTGGAGGGATAACATTCTGGTCCACTTTTCCATGAATGAACTGTCTGCGCGGATTAACATACGAGGGGAATCAAGTAGCCCTCACATGAGGCCCACATAATCCCCGTTGGCTATGTTTGTCTGGGCCTCCTCTTATTGGCTGTTGTGGGCCTCTTGTCAGAGCCACAGACACATTGTCATTCAGCTCAGGTCTGTCGGTCCGAGTCTCATAGCAACATGAGGAAGAGAGGCGACAATGTAGCCGTGGCAACCAACCAGCGCTTGAGAGGGAGGGCTCAATGTGTGTGCATGGAGTGCTTGGTGGGCTGCAAGCGTGAGACGTCAAGAAATGGACACGACGACCACTCGCTCATTTAAACATATCATAATTCTGTCTCATAAAAGATTGTTCTTCCAAAGCACTGCCGTGGGAAGTCGTCACTAGGGCGGCAGTAAGCAGCTGTGAGTACATCATACTGTATGTACGCACACGTGCGCGAATCGCGCACACACACACACACACACACACACACTCACACACTTGTGGCTCCAGGGGATGAATGGAGGGACGTTCAGGAGCATTTGCTCGGCTATGAAATGTGACAAAATAATTGGTTGGTGACAAAACGAGGCAGGTGATGAAGATCGATCGCTCTATTTATGACACTAGCATGCCGCCACCAATCACGCGTGGGTGACTGCTCGCATTCGAAAACCGTCGCAGGATATTTGGGGCAGCACTGGGTAGGTTGTAATACATATTTAGTCTCGACCTTGGGCCAAGATTCATTATTCATTTGTTGAAGAAGACGATCTTTTGTGATGCGCGCAGTGCCCGGCTCATGTTTGCGCTGGTCAGGGAGGCCATGCATCATTCAAAGCTGCTTTTAGAATAAAAGCTGTTTGATGCTCAAGCTGAAGCCAGGTGAGTCACTTTGGCGGTGCTCGGCTGTGTGGTCCTGTCAACATTTTTAAGTAGCAGAAGGGGCGAAAAGAATAAATGAAAGAGCACAGAGCAGAGTGAAAGTGGGACATGAAGGAAAACGGGGAGAATAAATCACAAAGGCAACAACTGCCTCCCGCTCAGAAAAACAGCAGGAGATTCTCATTCTCTTCTTATCGCGCATTCGTTATCTTGCATTTTTTTTTTTTCCCCATCACGCTCTTATTTTCCCTCACAGGGCACATCGACGTGCTCTCTGCTATCTTTTGACGTGGACGTGCTCAGTACTTTGCATGCAAGGCTGAGTCCCAGCTGTTCCCGTACATGATCAAACACAAAAAGGGCCATGGATATGACAAGCGTCATGCTTCTTTGGTGCACCCTTTTTGCAGACAGCACCTTTATCTACAGACCTGGACAGAATTGTTGTTTTTCCTTCGGTTCAAAAAAGACCCATGTAAAAATTGAAGAAAAAAAAAAGGATAACATCAATGAAACATACTGGAAATTAACAAAGGAATGTCAGGACTTGTTTTATTCTCGGGGGACAACAGATATATTGATAATAAAAAGAATTAAACCGGCCAGAAAAAAAAGAAGGTTCTTTTAACGGATATTTTGCTGCACGGCCTTTTCAGGCAATCAGTCCCTGTGAGCAAACTGCTCCGGCCGACTCAGGTATGAAGGGTACCTCTCCAGACTGCTTGTTTCAGCACCTATGTCAAATGTTCATTAGAAATTAGATCAGGACTCTCCAGAACAGTCAAATATTTTGTTCTGAGTCATTGGAAGTATTTTTCACAGCATTGGAAATATCTGTTGAATATGCTCAGTTTTATTTTGTCAAATGTCTGCACACATCATTATCATCATGGGGTTTTTTTTTTTCAATATGTGTTTAGTCGACCTAACAAGTGTATCTGGATCCAGATGGTTGTATGTCGTGCAACCACTTGATGAAATACAACTGAATAAATTCAGCACACCATTTTTTTTTCAGTGCGTGCGTGTTTTGCAATTTCAATTTGAATTTGAATGAGTGTTCAGCCCTACTAAAAACAGAGCACAGTTGAATGGCACAAAGAAACGTATACTTCCACCAAGGCCAAACAATCCTAATTAGATTACTCTTCTCCTTCATAGAGAGAGAGGCGTTAATCACTGTTAACGGCCCTTGTCCCACATGAACCAAATGTTATGTGTGACATGGTTTGATATTTGTTCTGTGAAAAGCAGTGATGGAAACGAGCATGAACTGTTTTTTGCTTCTAGCAGCAAGAATGAGTGGAATCCACCAACAAACTGTTAAAAGCAGCAAGCTGACGTTCGTGGCGACGTTAACCCGGGCAGCCTTTGAATGACAGAAAGGTCACGAGTTGTCCTTTTCCTGAGAGATGCGACTGTGAGGGTGGAGAGGCTGAAACCAAAGCGGCTGATTCACTGCCTGTGGCCAGATTCGTGCTCCACCACCAGGCTGCACAGTCGGCTTGAAAAAATTTGCTTTATGCTTTCAAGCAGAGCGGGAGACGAGATTCAAGATGCTGCTTTCTCCTTTTTCGGGCGCATGCCCAGGGAACTCGCATTGGAGACAATTGAGCAGGCAAAACGAGCTTTAAGCATTTTCTGATTGCGACGCCCCCCGCCCCCACCCCCACCCTCAAATCTTGCAATTACAATTATTTTTTTGAAGGTCTTAGGCATTTTTTTGGACATACACAAACAATAAATTATCCTGAATTCCCTTTTTAGTGTTCACAATGACAGTTTCACATAATCTGATGACAACAACCTGTGGCTTTATCATTGCACTTGTCGCTGCCCCGACCTTCTGGAACTCTCGACCACAACACATCCACAACTGTACAGACGTCCAATCCTTCAAATCATTTCTTAAAACTCACCTGTTCCGCAATGCGTTTAACACCTCTTCTAAATGTGTTTGTTTTCAATCATGTATGCTTGGCTTTAAAGTGTACATTTTTATCCCTTGTTTTAAACTCTTATAAAGTGTCTTTGAGTACGAATGAAAAGCGCTTTCAAAATAAATGTATCATTATTATTATTATTATTATGCGTCATGAAGCATTGATATGTAGACGTGGACTGCACTTCTTAAGCAATCAATTTACCAGACGCTATAGAAATGAATAAAATATACACAAATAGTCAAACAAATCAAGTCTATCAACCAGTCAAAATATTTTTTTTCTTTGTTTTTTTGTTTCAATTGCCCCGTGTGTGCATTCTAGTATATTGCGGCATCAAACTTGAATTCAATTGTTCAGCCCTGCTAAAAAGAACACACACACACACACACACACACACGCACACTCGTACGTACGCACGCACGCACACACACACACACACATATACACACGGACACACACACATTAACCTGCCATCAATGTTTTTTTCAGTGTATGCAATGTCAATTTGGAAAAAAAAAATTGTTCAGACGTACAATCGAGCTATCAAAACCGCTTTGGCACAAGGAGTCTGAAGACTCGGCTTTCAAAGACAAGCCTTTGGAGTATTTTGAAAGGAAACAAGATTACCCCCAAGATGGGACCAGCTTGTTGAAGAGAAAAAAACTGGAGACCTCTGACATGGGCTGTTTTTGAAGGCAAAGCAACTGACAATAATCATGAAAACTCCAGACTTATTTTGAATTACAATTATAGTATATTGGTTCATGATTTTAAAAATGCATTATCGTTCAGACCCTTGTGTTTAAAAATGTGGCTTGCACTCTTTTCAGTTACTGGGAATTGTTTTTCACCCCAATGTGTGGGCAAACGCACGCATTTGTGTATGAGCGTGCACTGCTCAGTTTGTGGGTGTGTTTGTTTCCAGTTATTATCACAGCACTAATTACCCAGGGGGATTGTGGGTAAACAAATTGTTCCACAGAAAAAAGAGTCAGTGAGGAGGCAAGACAAAAGGAGTGAAGAGGGCTGTTGGAGACAGTTTTTGTGTAATTCTACTAACAAATAAACTGGCTGTAAGCGTAGCCTCCTTCGTGGAGGTAAGAACAGACCACATTTTGTGAGTAATTGACTGAATTAGTTTCTGTGAAAACATGCAGTCTTGCTAAAATTGAGACGACAGGCCGCTGATTTGAGATTGGTCAGAGTGGGTATTTCGTAAGATGACATCATAAGTTGATGACATTTCGGAACACACAGAAAAAAAAAATCACGTTTCAGTCACTATAAGTGTGACACTATAAGTGCCCTTCTCTCTCTCACCTCGCCGGATACTAAAATCACAGTTTTTGCCCGTCTGAGTGCTGCAATAGCAGTGCTCTGAATGGAGACACCAATGCTCAGGTTCCGTGTTTACACAAACCTGACAAAAATATTCCTATACAGTACTCAACAGGAAGTGCATAATTATTTTTGAAATAAAATTAAGAGGTTTCTCCGGGTACTCCGGTTTCCTCCCACATTCCAAAAACATGCATGGCAGGCTGATTGAACACTCTAAAAAATTGATTCTCGTGATTTCACTTCAGGGCGGCCCGGTAGTCCAGTGGTTAGCACGTCGGCTTCACAGTGCTGAGGTACCGGGTTCAAATCCAGCTCCGGCCTCCCTGTGTGGAGTTTGCATGTTCTCCCCTGCGTGGGTTTTCTCCGGGTGCTCTGGTTTTCTCCCACCTTCCAAAAACATGATTGTGCACTCTAAATTGTCCCTAGGTGTGAGTGTGAGCGTGAATGGTTGTTCGTCTCTGTGTGCCCTGTGATTGGCTGGCAACCGATTCGGGGTGTCCCCCGCCTACTGCCCGAAGACGGCTGGGATAGGCTCCAGCACCCCCCGCGACCCTAGTGAGGATAAAGCGGTTCGGAAGATGAATGAATGAATGAATAAAAGGCCTAAGCACTATGTCTGTTTAATGTAACTAAAATCAGGCCAAAAAGAGATCCACAGGCTCTTTACAATACCAGTAGTGATGTTTTAAATATGCTGAAAAAAAATGGTGTGTTGAAATGAGTCAATTTTACTTCGTCAAGTGGTTGTAAAAAATAAATTGATGTGGATCCAGATATAATTTAGCCCTAGATGACTCTATTGTCGAGGTAAGATCTGAAACTCGAGCCCGACCTGAATGAATAGTTTTGGCCACGAGAGACCGTGGTTCGCAAAGAAACAGAAGTCGCCTCATCACAACACGTACTGTACTAAAACAATTCAAAGAACTCCTTCCTGTCTCTAATATCCACCCGTCAATGTTCTTTGTATCTCCGCTTCTCTCTCTTTTAGTGGCGCGCAAGATTCTTAAGGACGTACTGCTGCTGTGGTTTATGGCCCAATTTTCAACCCGTCAAAATGACGGATGGCCTTAAATTTTTCCCGTCAACTCTTAACAAAATCCGTCAATGATGGAAAATTGTCGGTTAATGTACCCTCTGCAGAAACAGAAATATAAAAGATGTAAATGTTGATACGGTCTTGTTTAACTTAGATTTCGTTACAAAAGACAGGCTTTAATTTGTTATCATAAATCACCCCTCCTCCTGCCAAGTCCTCACAAATAAAATATGAAATTTCGGGTTGGCTTCTGGCTCGGGCCTGCAAATCAACAGACTTGGCTTTTCCCGGACAAATCTGCTGAGGACCTGAGGCTCTGATTTTGGTAGCACGTTAACAAAAATGCTAACAAGCTGATATCATGCAAGGCCTCATAAGTAGTAGTAAACCAGAGTTCGTGAGTTCAATTCTCACTGAGGCCTCATCACACCAAACTGAGTTCCTGTCATCTGTGTCAAGCAGATCTGTGTACTTGTCAGTGTCCTTCGAACGTGCATCACTTTCTACTGCATGTCAAGGAATGGTTTTGGCTTTTCCTGGAAGAGTCTGCGAATACCGTACTGCGATTTTGGTAGCACGTTAACAAAAATACTAACGGCCGCTTAGCATGCAAGGCTTCATAGCTCAGTGTTTAGATCACTGGTCTAGTATACCAGGGGTCCTGAGTTCAATTCTCACTGAGGCCTCATTGCATGTAACTGAGTTCCTGTCATCTGTATACTTGTCAGTATCCTTTAAATGTGGAGAACATCACTTTCTAGTGCAAGTCAAGAAATCGATTTGGCTCTTCCTGGAAAAGTCTGCTGAGACTTGACTCTGAGGCTCTGATTTTGGTAGCACATTAACAAAAATGTTAACGGCTAATGAGCCAGCAAGGCCTCATAGCTCAGTGGTTAGAGCACTGGTCTTGTAAACCAGGGGTCGTGAGTTCAATTCTCACTAAGGCCTCATCATGTGTTTCTGAATTCCTAATGAGTGAGTCTGTGGACTTGTCAGTATCCTACGAAGGTGAAGAACATCACATTCTTGATTTTTCGACTGCAATGGACTTGGCTTTTCCCGGACAAATCCGCTGAGGACCCGACAATTTGAGGCTGTGATTTTGGTAGCACGTTAACAAAAATACTAACGGCCGCTAGCATGCAAGGCTTCATAGCTCAGTGGTTAGAGCACTGGTCTAGTAAACCAGGGGTTGTGAGTTCAATTCTCACTGAGGCCTCATCGCATGTAACTGAGTTCCTGTCATCTGTGTACTTGTCAGTATCCTATAAATGTGGAGAGCATCACTTTCTACTGCAAGTCAAGGAATCGATTTGGCTTTTCCAGGAAAAATCTGATGAGGACCAGACTATTTTTGAGGCTCTGATTTTGGTAGCACATTCACAAAAATGTTAACGGCTGATGAGCCAGCAAGGCCTCATAGCCCAGTGGTTAGAGCACTGGTCTTGTAAACCAGGGGTCGTGAGTTCAATTCTCACTGAGGACTCATCATGAACTTCTGAATTCCTAAAGAGTAAGTCCGTGGACTTGCCAGTATCCTTCGACTGTGAACAACATCACTTCTCTTGATTTAACGACTGCAATGGACTTGGCTTTTCCCGGAAAAATCCGCTGAGGACCCGACAATTTTGAGGCTGTGATTTTGGTAGCACGTTAACAAAAATACTAACGGCCGCTTAGCATGCAAGGCTTCATAGCTCAGTGGTTAGAGCACTGGTCTAGTTAACCAGGGGTTGTGAGTTCAAGTCTCACTGAGGCCTCATTGCGTGTAACTGAACTTGTGACATGTGTGTCAAGCAAGTCTGCGTACTTGTCAGTCTCCATTAGACGCAATGTCATCACTTTCTACTGCAACTCAAGCGATGGACTTGGCTTTTCCCGGACAAATCTGCTGAGTACCTGAGGCGCTGATTTTGGTAGCACGTTAACAAAAATGCTAACGGCCTGCTAGTATCCAAGACCTTATAGCTCAGTGGTTAGAGCACCAGTGTAGTAAACCAGGGGTCGTGAGTTCAATTCTCACCGAGAACTCCTCACATGTAACTGAGTTACTGTCATGTGTGTCCAGCAAGTCTGTAGACTTGTCAGTATCCTTCGGATGTGCAGAACATCACTCGGTCTTTATTTTTCTACTGCAAGTCGAGCAATAGACTTGACTTTTCCAGGAAAAATCTGCTGAGGACCCGACTATTTTTGAGGCTCTGATTTTGGTTGCACGTTAACAAAAATGCTAATGGCCATCTAGCATGCAAGGCCTCATAGCTCAGTGGTTAAAGCACTGGTCTCGTAAACTAGGGGTCGTGAGTTCAATTCTCACTGAGGCCTCATCACTTGTAACTGAGTTTCTGTTTACTTGTCAGTATCCTTCAAATGTGGAGAGCATCACTTTTCTTTCTCTTTCAACTGCAAGTCAAGCAATGGACTTGGATTTTCCCAGACAAATCCGCTGAGGACCCGACTCTTTTGAGGCTGTGATGTTGGTAGCACGTTAACAAAAATGGTAACAGTCAGCATCTGACCAAGGCCTCATAGCTCAGTGGTTAGAGCACTGGTCTAGTAAACCAGGGGTCGTGAGTTCAATTCTCACTGAGGCCTCATCACGAATTACTAAATTCCTAAAGAATGTGTCAAGCAAGTCTGTGGACTTGTCAGTATGAGACGAACATCATTTTGTTTTTCTACTGCAAGTCAAGCGACGGACTTGGCTTTTCCCGGACAAATCTGCTGAGACCCGATTATTTTGAGGCTGTGATTTTGGTTGCAGGTTAACAAAGTTGCTAGCCGCCAACAAGCTTGCAAGGCCTCATACCTCAGTGGTTAGAGCACTGGTTTTGTAAACCAGGGGTTGTGAGTTCTGTTTTCACTGAGGGTGTCACTGAATTCCAAGTCTGTCAGGCAAGTCTATGGACTTGTCAGTATCCTTTGAATGTGAAGAACATTTCTTTATCTTTCTCCTGCAAGTCTAGCAATGGACTTGGCTTTTCCTGGAAAAATCTGCTGAGAACCTTGTGATTTTGAGCCTGTGATTTTGGTAGTGTACCTTGGTTTTGGTGGTTTGTGTTTCTTACACACACACACACACACACACACACACACACACACACACACACACACACACACACACACACACACACACACACACACACACACACACACACACACACATCCATGCTTTAGACTAGGGTTGTCCAACTCCTGTCCTTGAGAACTCATCAGCAAGCTCTGAGAAGCCTGATTTGAATCAGGTGTGTTGGAGGAGGGAGACCTCTAAAACATGCTGGACAGGGGCTCTCGTGGACTGGAGTTGGACAGCCCTGCTCTATACTGCCTACCCTCACATGGATCACGGGTGTGCTGTGGAGCCTATCCCAGCAGTCGTTAGGCGCGAAGCAGCAAATGGGCAACTGGGCACAAATTGATAAATAACACGAATTCACACCTAGGGAGAATTTAGAGTCTTCAATAAAAGCACCGTGCAGGTTTCCGAATGTGAAAGGGGAAAGCCCCAGGTATGACATTACTGAGATAAAACGTAGCAGGATCAGCGCCAAGTTGGAATGGATGGATGAAAGTCAGTCACAAAATGATGGTGTCTGGTCAGGCCTACTGAGCCCAGCATGACGGAATACACTTCCTTTTGATACATTGTGATTAAAAACAACAACACAATATGCACGCGGAACGCCAGCATGTACTTGACACCCATGCACAGCACACACTCCTTTCTACTCCTTGTCTTGCTCACAAGCTAAACTCATCCCCACTTTACGACATGGTCCATAATTATCAGGCTGCAGCTCATTGCACACTGAGCCATCTGTTGGTCACACCCTCAAACACACACACACACACACACACACACACACACACACACACACACACACACACACACACACACACAAAACCAGATGCTTAGAATTTGGGATTCATGGGACAGTGCGGCCATGTATAACTAAGTTTGCAGCACATCATTAACAAATTACAAGAAGAGGCTCAAGAATCTCTTGGAGAAACAATAATTGGGGAATGAAGAGTCAAAGAGTGACTCCAGTGCAATACGGGATGCAGACTCATTCTAGCTATTGATGAAACTTACCCTGACACAAGATAATACAAAAAACACCAGTACAATATTTAATGGCTAAAGGGGACATGGTATTGAAAATTAAGGGTTTCATTTATCCCTTGCATGCAAATAGTTAGAGTGTATCAAAAGAAAAAAAAAAACCAAGTAAATCTTTCACGGGACTTTTTCTAAAAAAAATATATATATATATCTGAGCAAGCTATTCAAAATGACAGATAATAATTCATCATCTTAATGTTGGAGTGTTGCCTCAACAAGCACAAATGTAATCAAATTTGTATGGGTGCTCCCATCATGGGGGCCAGTTGGGGTGATATGGCCGGATTAGTCATTGGTAGCGCCGCACAAGTGTAATTCACTAGCAGCCTGGGTGCAGGGGGGGGGGGGGTTGAACATCTCATGATATGGAGAGAGTCGCAGTCTTGAGGACTCACCAAATAACATTTTTGCTCATCACTTCCCAAAAGGGATCCGAAAAGCAGCTCCAGTCAATATAGCAAGGAACTTAATAAGTGGATACAGTGAAGAAACACTTGCTTTGCCGCATACCCTCGCTCCGCCCCGATCGTCATGGTGACAAAAGCCATACTCAGCATTTGCATGAAACAGCAGTGCCACCGCTCCTGAAAGTAACTGATTTCAAGTGTGGGGAGAGTGTGTTAATTGTGCTATAATTCTTCATCCTTTGGGGATTTTTAACAGAATGTCAAGGAACTTTTATAAGGACACCTGGGAATTATTCCCATTTGTAAAAAACATACATATTTACAATAAGGAAACATTTCCACCAAGCAGTGCGCTTAGGTTTAGCTGCCTTGCTGACAGCATAGCTACACAATCCAAAGGAAGGCTGACAAAAAGTTTGCTTTACCATGCAAACTTTGCAAATGAACCACCGCTGCTGGTCCCTTTCGAATTTGTGGGAAATACCGCCACAAAAGTGAATCAAACAGAACCCCCAGGCAAAGTGAGACCATGTGAAGTTTAACTAGCATCTCTTCAGCTGCGCATGACAACCTGCCAATTTGCAGCGGACAATTAAATGTCAAGCAGTGATGACCTCATCAATCGGAGGCTGGATTTCAGCTGCGCACACACACACCGGCGTTCTAAAATTCAACTTGTGTGTGTAAGGAGAGGGGGACTCCGCTTCAGTTATTTAAAGGAAGCCCCTATGGGAGCGAGAGATGGTGTGATGCTGCTGAAGAATCAAAATGTCCAAAAATGTGTATGCAGCTCAAGCGTTTCTTCTTACCGAGGAAAACTTGTCTTTTGTGATGACGGTGTTTTGATACGTGTCTATATACTGTATGTTTATATGTATTGTGTGTCAGCGCGCATCGAGGCACACTTACCGAAGAGTAGAGGTGACCCTCTCCGTTCATGGCGATGTAGAGACCGGACTTTACTGATTGGATGGCCACAACTCGAAGTCCCACTGGAATTAAGTTGAACAGAGCTGCAGAAAAAGATGAGACACAGAGGTCGTATGTGCCCACGGAGTTTTGAACAGTTAGTTGCCACAAGTAACATGAGGCAATAGTCATTGAATAAGTCTTGGAAGATCAATTCCTGAATCTTGTCTTGGTTTGCATTACCTCTCGGTACGTGCCTTTCGGACAATTCAATGCTTTGCGGAAAGAGCTCTTTTGTGTTCCAGCATGTTTGAGTTCAAAAAGGCAAGCCTGACGGAAGAAGTTGAGAGCCCTGACCTCAACCCCATCAAACACCATGGACGTAGAATTGCCCACATCAGTGACCTGGCAATTCTTTTGCGCGATGATTACGCTTTAAAATCTTGCAGAAGAGTGGGAGCTGCTGTCGCTACAAGGGAACTCCATTTTCTTCCGTGTTCGCTTGCCATTAGTCTTCATGCTTTTGTCTTCAGAGTGTATCATTCATGGAGGTGGCTCTCGGTTATGCTGCAAACGGTATGTGTGCATATCATCACAATCACAGCCTACGAAGAAAGGCATGACAGCAGCTCTGCCTTTTTTTTGCCGTGCGTCTTCCCTCCAATCGAGGCTTGATTACGCGAGGGAAGGCAGAGTCCTCATTAATCAAGACTGCTTCCAAGTGCTTTTCGAATCACTCTCGCAGCCAACACACACAACATTACGCGCTGAGGACAAGAAATTTATGAAATGTGCAAAGGTGATCATCCGTAGCAAAAATGCTTCCAGCTGATTAGAAGAGAAATTTCAAGCTGCAAGTGATCAACGTGCCCTCACACCTCATTTTCCAGGAAATTCTCAACATGAGCACCAAAATTTGATGCAATGCTACAACCAAATTAGATGGTGTAGGCAAAGAATGGGCTTGGCAATTTTTACGTCGGGCATTTAGCGAGGATACCCACTTCCGTTTGAGGCTCATTTTAATTGGACTGATCCTCAAAGAGTTGAGTTAAGGAATTCACCCAAACGATAGCTGGGCACCTGATTTTATGTCTATTAGTAAGACTGGTGTCTGATTTTTTTCCTTACTTTTCAAGGGATGCAACTAAGACAGCTTTATGTTGCGGACGCCTAAAAATACACATCACTGGGATATGCATCCTTTCAAAAGTTGGTGTGTTAAAACACACCAAATTGAAAATGTCAAGGGTCCCAAAAAGCAAAATGATTTATCGCAAGAATAAGAAACAGCCTTTTTCAGGGGACCTCCATACCGCCTGGTGCTCGGCGCTAATGACATTCCGATGAGTGTCCAAAGCATCACAGTTCTCTCTGCCTGCCGACAGACCGACAAAGGCTGAAAGTGAAAGGTGCCTCGCATCCTCTTAATCGACTTGCCGAGCCATACTGTATGTGTCCAAATGAATGGGAGGCCTGCAAAAAGTCAACGCAGGTGGACATTTATATCGGGCTGTACAAGGTTACCAATGCAACAACACGACACGTTAAAAAAATGACAACAAACGAAAACACTGGAACCAGCTTCGTAATTCAACTGGAAGCTTTGTCAGGTCCATTCAAGGAGGCTCCACAAGGCTCCGCAAAAACCTGACACTTGTTGCATCAGCGCATGTGCATGATGAGTTTTGTTTCTACTTACAAGAGTTGGTGCTGTCATCTTTGGTCCCATCCAGACTTCCATCCTGGCCCATCTGGAGATAGAAGCCTTGCCTGCAGAACAACCTGGTCACTATGCCCTTCAGCTGCGGTTCTAGGGGAAACAACAAGGAGGCAGGTTGGGGAAAAAAAAAATAAGGATGTGTGCAGGGTAAATGCTGGAGAGAAATGAACACCTGTGTTGATCCAATAGAGGAGCTACATCAAAAGTAATATATTTTCAAAAAGGCTCAGTTTTGATGGACCCTTGAATTACTTGAAAAATGTGTGAGTTTCACAAGTGGGCTGGATCGCATCCTTAGCAAGAGCCGGGATACCCTTGGATTGTGTGCCAGCCGATCACTGCAGAAAACACCCTAAATTATGCAAACTCCACACAGCAAACTCAAACTTATAAATGCTTAATTTGCATATTGCATCTCTTTGCGCACCTCTAAATCTGAAACAATGGTGCTCAGTCGGAAAAGGGTGGAATGCCCTTTTGTCAGGGATGAGTTCTCGCCTCAAGTGGAGGAGTTTAAGTATCTTAGGGTCTTGTTCACGAGTGAGGGCAGGAGGGAGCGAGAGATTGACAGGCGGATCGCTGAAGAGTCTGCTGTGATGCGGACTTTGTATCGGTCTGTCATGGTGAAGAAGGAGCTGAGCCAAAAGGCCAAGCTCTCAATATACCGGTCAATCTACGTTCCTACTCCCACCTATGGTCATGAGCTATGGGTCATGACCGATAGAACGAGATCCCACAAGCGGCTCTCCCTTTGAGATAAGATGAGAAGCTACGTCATCCAGGAGGGGCTCAGAGTGGAGCCGCCCCTCCTCCACGTCGAAAGGAGCCGGATGAGGTGGCTCGGGCAGCTGATTAGGATGCCTCCTGGATGCCACCCTGGTGAGTGTGTTCCAGGATACGCTGGAGGGACTATGTCTCCCAGCTGGCCTGGGAATGCCTCAGGATCCCCCGGGAAGAGCTGGAACAAGTGAGAGGGAAGTCTGGGCTTCCCCTGCTAAAGCTGTTGCCCCCGCGACCCGATCAGCGCTAGAAAATGGATGGATGGGTCTTTGTGTTAGTTGGAATTTTTGGTACAGTACTCACGAGACCGTAACGCTGGACTATATGTTCAGTCAGGAAAGAATGACTTGAAGTTATGAAACATTTCTGACCAGTTTTAACATTTTGTTGAAGGGCCATTTGAGACATAGCCTGAGCACAGCGGCAGCCTCAACACCCTATCCTGAGGGACGTCCTGCAGAGAGGAGCAGTCAAGCACATCAAATCCATCGCAGGACTCTCGTACTAATCCTTTCCTGACTGGTCATTGCTCCACTTGGAAAACTTTGATAAGGTTTTTGGATCAAAGGGAGCCAATGTTTCAAATCACACACTCAAAACGGGTATGGACAAACGCCTACGGCCACATCCACTGTTCCAAAGCATGCTGGGAATCCCCTTTGAGAGTGTGCCAGAGAGGCAGAGCGTAAAGGAAGAGTAGAGGTGATGCACAGAGACAAAACCCAGGCTGACCCACTTATAGGAAGAGGGCCTGGGGGGGTTACTGAGGGGGGGGGGGGGGGGCTCCATCATTGTGAGGTGTGAAGCTTTGCAACAAAGTGTAAGGTGATGTTGCGACACGTTACCAGTGCTGCATGGAGCACCGTCACAAATGAAGATCCATCCATCCATTTTCCGAACCGCTTCATCCTCACTAGGGTTGCGGGGGGTGCTGGAGCCTATCCCAGCCGTCTTCGGGCAGTAGGCGGGGGACACCCTGAATTGGTTGCCAGCCAATCGCAGGGCACACAGAGACGAACAACCATCCACTCTCACACTCACACCTAGGGACAATTTAGAGTGCCCAATCAGCCTGCCATGCATGTTTTTGGAATGTGGGAGGAAACCGGAGCACCCGGAGAAAACCCACGCAGGCCCGGGGATAACATGCAAACTCCACACAGGGAGGCCGGAGCTGGAATTGAACCCGGTACCACTGCACTGTGAAGCCGACGTGCTAACCACTGGACTACCGGACCGCCCACAAATGAAGATGTACATTAAAAAAAAAAAAAAAAACCACACAAAATGGTCCGGCATCTTATTTCATTGCTTTGATTGTGATGACAGCATCTGTCTACAAGGTTTTGGGAGCGATTAGATTCCCTGTAATGCTGTGAAAAAACAGAACAGCAAGATCGTGGGCACAAAAAAAAAAAAATGGGGCAGTTCAGGTGGTGTCATTGAAATAGGTTTCCAATTTTGAAGACAACATGCAACCTTGCACTGCTGTCAAGGTCATGCTTTGAACACAGCTTCAGTTTTTGATGTTTCACTGAACATGCTCAGGTCTGACCGTCAGGCGAAAACAAGCCCTCCCCAGGCTACAACACAGACTTGTGTAGTCATTTTAGATGAAAGGTATAGGGGGAGAGTTCGAGGTAAATGGGCTATTCATAAACTCAGTTTAGATTGTCATCATTATTACAGATTGCCCACGGATTGGTAACGCTTGCTTTCTAAATGAAAAAGAGTCAATGACGGTCCACAGGGGAACAGCACCTAATCATCTGTTGTCCATTCAATTGTGCAACGTCCACTAAAAAGGCTTCATGCTGCAATTCTTTCCACATTCGCCAAGGTGATATTCCCTTTTCTTCCCAGCATCTTGTCTGTTACTAGGGAAATTCCCATCTTTGCGTTTCCATGACAACAGTCTCGTGATGCCACCATGTTCCAGTAGAGAGGTATTCCCCCATCCATACACCACACACACACACACACACACACACACACACACACACGCACACACATAAAATGTGGTGCGTCAATCCGTTAAACTCTTGTCATAGTCTGACACGTCACTGTCATTTGAGCCTTGATGCAGGGTTTTACAGACACACACACACACACACATACACACGCACGTATACGCATTCCATTTTGTATGTGACACGTGATAATCAAACCACTTGAGTGCCATTCCACCATCACAAATGAGACCACCACAGATGTCGTGCTGAAAAAAATGCACCAACATCACCTCCGATATGGCCCCAGTGACGCACTCTGTGACTGTCAAATGAGAAACGCCAGAATCATCTTTGACTCCGAGTCTTGCATGCACACTTGACAATGACGCAACGGGGTGGAGAGCGCTTCAGTCTGCCATCGACTTTCCATACCTGCACGCATTGATTTCAAGTCAGGGGAATGGTGGACAGAAAGCCCGCTCAGGACATTTGGATAAGTCAAGGTGATGGAGCTGGCCTGCGATAAATAATAGCACAATATCCATTTTCTAATTTTGCTTTATTTTGCAGGTAAATAAACATGGACTACAGAGAGAGAGAGAGAAGCCGGGCAACCCCTGGCTTTTACTGTTATTGAAATGATCTAACATCAACATTCAAATGAAGATACACAAACTACATTTGAGAGCGGTGGTCTCGCCCTTCTCATAACAAGCCAAGTGTGAGTCCATATCTGTTTGAATGTCTCCTTCCGAAAACCCCTGGAAGGCTGCAGGGGATGTTGGCAAGCTTTGTGAGTGTGCTGGGGGTGTTGGCTGGAGGGAGTGATGGAGAGATCTGAGGCAAAGCGGGAGGATTAGCGTGATACCAAATGGAGGCAGGAGGTGGGGATGTAAAGATCTAAGCACGAGAAGGGAGGTTTGAATTAAACGCATGTGGAATCATTGGGAGAATTCGAATGTTCGTAACATGCGGTGAGAGAGGGGCCAGAAAAAAAATCTGAAGCTCTGACGAGGATTGAAGAGCTGAGAGAAAACAGATCCCTTGTGAGACCCTAATTGTTGCTTTTCTCAAGTCCAAGCAGAACATGATACGTCATCTCACCCTCCCCACCCACTGCCCAGGTCGCCTTCCCACGAGCTCACCCGCTGACTTTCCACACAATTGGTCGAGTACGAGCACAAATCACTTAAACGTCAGTATTCAGTCTTTGAGCTCTGCGTGAACAAAAACTAAGGCAAATACATTCAAACCAGGTTTTAATTTGCACATGCACGCATGCTCGGAGTCAGACATTGAAAGAGAGAGACGAGACAGACCAATCTGTGGCTTCAATAATGGATGTACTCGGAAACTAGTGAACCATAGGGCGCTACAAGACATGACAGTGCATGTGCGCGCGTTTTTGTGTCCACGACAGAGAGGAAAGGGTCGAAGCTTTCGGTCTGGCTTCAAGCAAAAACTAAAGTGTGCGAGATCGTGTCTCCCGATGCGTGCACGTATGCCAGGCGAAGCGCGTAAAGGTACATTTGCGCGCCTCTGTCTGCCCAGCCGCGTGTGCGTGTGATACGCGTACGTGTCTGTGTGCATATATGTGTGTCCGCGCACACCTTGTCTCCGTAGCCTCCTCTTCTTCAAGCCAAATATTCGGACTTTAGAGAAGATGTCGACCAGGTTCCCGTTGCACAGCCCCTGCTTCTTGCTGGGGCTCTTCCGCCGCCGGTGAGTGGTCGGCCGGTGGGCGTGTTGCTCCCTCGCCTGCCGCTTCTGGCGGATCAAACCGCTGGCGATGGCCGCTGCCATGTCCCCGCCGAGACAGCCTACACAAAAGCAGAGGCGTCTCCGCCCGCGTCTCCGGTCTCGTCACTCGCCTTCTCCGGAACGGGGGCTCGGATCCCAGACGATGCCGCACCCCACAGTCGCGGCGGCTCTGCCGGCTACAACGGCCCCATCACTTCAGAGTCCGAGCGATTCACGCCCCTGCACGTCACGGCCACGGGCCATTGGCTTCAAACGCACAGCGGTTTACCTGTCCGTCACGTCCCGCCGCCCCGCCTGTCAGCAGCGCTCTATGAATGGCACCTGCATGCGCCTCATCGAGGTGCCTTGCCGGTGCTCCTCCCCATGGCCGACACCCGAGACGAACGCGACCCTCTGAAGGACACAATCGGGAGAGCACTTGCGCGACAAAGCGTCCGTTTCTGTTGCGCTGCGAGGGGCGCGAGGCGCGCGTGCAGCTGCGAGCCGTTCCAGGTGTGTAAAACCAACGTGAGGCACATACAGTCTCGCCGGAAATCAGGCGCTTGGACTTTCAAAGTTAAACAAATATCAGCTCGGCAAGTGGATGAGCTTGCGTCTCCGCTCAACCACACGGGGCTTTACTTGCAGGGTACGGGTATACTTTCATATGAAAACGTTCTGTTAGCCACGTTAAATTCGTCTTTTCCCAGCTGTTGCTTCTAGCCAGTAATTTGATTCCTGATGTTTTTGTAACAACAGCAGTTAGTGTTAGAATACTCCTTGCATCATGGTGAACGTTGTGGTTGGCACATCCGCCTCACAGTTGGGGGTTCGAGGGCAGCCTCTGGGTTGAATTGAATTGAATTGAATTGAATACACCTTTATTGTGACATAAAGGCCTTCAACGGTAGAAATTGCATGTTCTGTCTACACTTGTGACGGCGAATACTTTGTGGCTTCCTCCCACATTCCAAAAACATGCTTCTTAGAAACCGTGAAAACTCAAAATGTTCCTTTGGTGAGAATATGATATATGTGAATATGAGAATGAGA
Organism: Hippocampus abdominalis; assembly: GCA_018466805.1. Taxonomy (NCBI): domain Eukaryota; kingdom Metazoa; phylum Chordata; class Actinopteri; order Syngnathiformes; family Syngnathidae; genus Hippocampus; species Hippocampus abdominalis. The sequence continues at coordinate 3,114,809 of CM031694.1, read as the reverse complement.
ATTTGTGAATGGTTGATCCAATTGTCTATTTGTGCCCAGGTTGTGATTAGCTGGCGACCAGTCCAGGGTGTGCTCTCGTCCAAAATCAGCAGGGAAAGGCTCCAACCCTCCCACGACCCTCAATTGAGGATAAGCAGAATATAAAAATGGATATATTTTACACAAGAGCAGCATGGATTTACCATGAACACACCATGCTTCCTTGAAAATGCAAGACAGGGAAGCTGCCAAACGTTTATTTTGAAAGCAATGAAAAGGATGCCATAGTGATTGTCCAGAACCTGCTTGGACATTGCTTGGCCATCTGTGGAGTCTCACAGCGTTGCTGAAGCCATGCGCCCAGCTAGCCTGAAAACAGATCTTCATCGTGGGTGATGTCATCAGAAAACAAAATCCAAATATAAATATTTTATTGATAGTATAAGTGATTGAGAAAGTTCATGAATATGCATTATTTGTGTGGATATTTTTACCATTTGTACAAAAAATGCATTTGCACCTCGATTATGGCGTTTGTTCAAATGTTTTCTTCATGTTATTTCCTATAGTCCTCCTACTACTAAAGCTAAAAGTATTATGGTCTTCTTGTCTGTAGTAACAATGAGCAGAGCATCACTCACCAATTGATTCTGAAACTGAGGCCCATTACCCCTTCTGATCAAAATCAACAAAGTCACAAATATTGGATGTTTTAGGAAGATGACCATGTGGGGTGGGGTGTGTTGTCTCTGGAACCTGTTTGGAAAATGGTTGAGGCCAACAATCATAACTGTTAAACCTATTCAATACATACTATGGCCAATCTGATGCTGTGATTGATGTGAAATGGAATAATGGCCAATCGGGAAGTGAGCTAATACTCCTACTGTTGCCAGACACAAATAGAGAAACAATTATTCGTATTTAATGTTTGTGTAACGTGTCTCACAAAATGACAAGAAGAAGAGTTTGGCACTTTAATGTCATCATGAGAAGACAGGTTAAGTAGCTTCTTCTCTTTCTTCTTCTGATGCTATGAGGCACCATGCTGCCTCCCACAGGTCAGCTTGGTACTATGACATACATCGATTTAAGAGAAGACTTGTGATTATAGAGATATGGGTGTCATTTAATTACCGTAGTCAAATTGTAGCTTTTCAGGCCCTCACACCCCTGTTTACACCTCCTGCCAGAAATTCCATCAAGGAGGAGGGAGACTGACAAAGGAGCGAGGCAAGAGGAGTGAGAATTATTTTGGGGTCATGTGATGATCATTCCGCAATGTCCTCATTTCATGGAGACTACTAAAGATGATGTCACATCATTTATGTGTGTCAAAAATGCAATGTCTGCATATCAGAAGTATGACTATAACCACAAAAGCCCACTTTATGCATTAGATTGAATGTGAAAAAAGGAAAGCACCATCAACACGTTTTAAATTATCTTTACGAGGACAAATGCGTCTAAGAAATAGCATCCTAATTACTGCAGACCTTAGAAACGGGTTTGGGTCAGTGGAGTCACCATGAGCCAGTGTAATCAAGTCTTTTTGGTATCAAGTACACGCCCAAAATAGAACACTCGATTTAAACTACCCCCTGGAAGCTCCTCGATGCTCAATTCTTGCACCTCAATGAGCGTTTGAGATGCTACTTAAAACGGGAGCATGAGAACAACTTCCAGGTCCCATTCAATCTTTTGAGGAGCTTGTAACGTTGCCATTAAGAGACATGAGATGTGTGGGATCGCGCACTTTAAAAAATGGTTTAAGATGTTAAAAATCGTGTGCATCACGCTTAATTCCCAAGCTAAAAACTATATTCATAACTGAAAATGCATGGTCGTAGGTGACCACAATCTATCCCACATGTTTGCTCAATTATTTTCAACTCAAGCTCCTCGTTCACTTTTTCGCCTGTTACCAAATGCGCCTAGTGACAGCTGCTTGAAAGAAGTTTAAAAATGCAGGGCAAGAGCTGCCGCTATACCCCTTCAAACATACTACCGACGTAATATCATGTGACAGTCACGGTCTAGGCCATAAGTACCTCTCATTAATTATCTCAACTGGTCGAAGTTTTTCCGCTTCTTGCTGTCTGATCTGAAGAGTGCATGTCGTAGAACAAACGCTTCAGCGCCGTGGACAGCGAGGAACACAAACACAATTTACTTTGAAGGCCACTTGAGAGCGCCAGAGTACATGTAAGCGCGGTGCCAGGCAACGGGGGTTGACAGCTGGACTGCAAGCCTTTTTCTACTTGCTTGCATGACTGAATAAATCAGTGTCGTTTTGGCTGGAAATGTCTCACGGATATATGCTGATTTGCCTGATACCATTCTATCCTGCAATCGAAGTTTCTTTTTTGTTGCTGATACTTTGCTTATTATATCAGAATAGTGGAATGTACGTGTGTGCTTCATCCATGTCACACTCAAAGTGAAATCGTTGCAAACAAACCAAAGCTTTACGTACACTGAATTGCATGCTTATTGCTACTTTTTACAGCAAGCCGATTAACGCCAAAAGACTAATTCTGCTCTCGGATTCGTCTTTCATCCGCAGACATGTCTCATGCAATATTCTCTTGCGCACACCGAAAGCAGACTACAAAGGTGCTCACAAATGAGACACACTCAGTTTTCAATCGTGATAAGCGGCTCCAGTTTTCGAATACACTCAACACACGTGTCTTGTGATCTTCTTCTGCGGCGTCACAGGTAGAATAGCGTCCCCTATCGACCATTATTCAGAATGGTTTATTTTTGTCATACATCTATCAAGATCAGATGGTTATACACTTTCTGACGTGTCCTTTTTGTTGTTGTTGTTTGTTTTTGAACTGTTGTAATATATCATAAAAACTAAGGTAGGCTAATCTGATTGAGGTTGAATTTATTGTAACAATGCAATAAATCATATCCAGTTGGAAAGCCTGTTTAGGAGCCTCCTGTTTGGAGGTGGTGCTTGGACTGACTACAGTGAAAGCCAAAACATGGTTTTGAGGAACGCAACTTTGTTTCATCCTACAGGATGAAACAAAGACATATTTGTTTTTTGTTTCTGTTTGGCAATAGAAGCAGAGATTTAGAAAAATGTTCTTGTGCACAACGCACAAACTTCTGCTGCTCCCCCCTCCCCCCCCCACTCCCAAAATCTGCCAATCATTTGGTCCGGGGGTTGCAACACGGGGCTGAGCCACCTCTTTAGGCATCTAGGCTCCAGCTTTATAAAAATGTTTGAAAAGGAAAAAGATTTGGATAGTAGGCAATATAGCCTGAAGGAGCCTCCAAAAAAGGAGAGCTGTGGTGTTGGTTTTTGAAAACGTACACTTCAGCATTTAACAGTCCCGATAAACTCATAAGTGCTTTCATGATCACTGAACCAAGAAAAGCGAAAATAATGCACCAAAACAAAAAACCAAGCGAGGAAATGTGCGTTTGTGAACACACAACAAAGGATTGACAAACAATTCTGAGACCCTATAGAAACATTTTTTTTGCGGCGAAAGGGGAACACAGGCCTGGTCCAACACCTGAAGGAGCCCCAGCTGCATCTCATAAGTGCTGATGCAGGCATACAGGCATACAAGTGGGACATTTCTGTTACATTGAACCCCCTTATGTGCACCCTCATAAAGGGGTACAAAGACATAATCAAATACAGTGGTTGGACGATAGGATCCAAATCTATTCCTTGGGGCAAATTTGTATTACATTGAATACATGTCTACCACACACCACGAGTGTGTATTATACTTTTATTCAACAAAAAAAAAGAAGAACGTGAAGCGAAATCACGAGGACCAATTTTTTATCTCAGCCCTGCCACAACTCAGTCAAAACCTACAAACAGAAAGAAACATTCAGAGAAAAATTCCTGGCAAAAATGACTGACTCTCATCCATCCATCCATTTTTCTGACCCGCTTATCTTCACAAGGTGTGCTGGAACCTATCCCAGTTGTCTTTGGGCAGTAGGCGGGGTCCACCCTGAACTGGTTGCCAGCCAATCGCAGGGCACACATAGACAACAACCATCAACGTTCACACTCACACCTAGAGGCAATTTAGAGCATTCCGTTAACCTTCCGACACATGTTTTTGTAATGTGGGAAATGACAACTCTTCGCAGGAAGGCCGCAGCCGAAATTGAACCCTCTGCACTTGAGGCCAACCAGTTGACCACCATGCCGCCTTTATAATGTATAGCGCTTTAAGTATCTTGCCCAAGGACATTTCAGCATTATTGTCAAAGGGATTTTTTTTTTTTTTTGTCTGATGACAAAGCCTCCTCAATTCTCTTTGTGAGCTCTGAAACGAACCTGTAAAAACTGAATCCGTTGCAAGCATTTTCCTCTTTGTGATCATGGAAGGCATTGCGACACCCCCTAATACAGCAATGGTTCACCATTATTTGATTTGGCCAGATATATATGACCATAACTCAGAGGGAATACCATGACAGAGCATCTCTTTGAATTGAATTGAATTGAATACACTTTATTGTCTCTTGAGTTGTAAACAATAGTTCAGAAGCCTCCAAAATGTCACATCGGGCAAAGATGACGACACAATGCACATTACAAATTTCAGGCCGCCTTGGTCTAATATGGAATAATGAGGAGGAATAACACATTTGCGGCCCTCCATCTCATGCACCATGGGCCTCTCTATCTTAAATTCCTGAGCTGAGTTTGGGTGTCCCTGTATGTACCACTTACTGTATAGTCATGAGGATCACAGTTGTGCTTGAGCCTATGCCGGCTGCCTTTGGGTAATGATAAGATTGTAACAACAAAATAAATAATGTTTTCTAATTAAGGTAGATAAGTAGGAAGGTAGGTAGTTCAACCCTAAAACATCCATCCATCCATTCATTTTCTAATCCGCTTATCCTCACAACGGTCGCAGGCATGCTAGAGACTATCCCAGCTGTAGACGAACAACCCCACACCTAGGGACAATTTAGATCTGGGTGTCAAACACACTTTTGTCATGGGTCACTTTGGAGTTGCTTCTTCCCCCGAAGGGCTGTTACAACAGTGAAGCCGAATACATGTTTAATCATCTCATCGTATTATTATACATGAGAAATAGATGCATTACTAGTTGAAATCACTCAAGTCAACAAGTCTACTATATTAGTTTTTGCTCAATTATTGTTCACGTGAGTGTATTAAAGGGGAACAAAATTATTGAAAATGTCAATGTAACTTCTTACACATGACAATTTGACATTTCAGTACATATTTTAACAAGGATCATGGAAGTTGACACACATGATTTGCTTTCGCGGGCCACATAAAATGACGTGGCGGGTCGGATCTGCTCCCCCCCCCCGGGTCTTGAGTTTGACACCTGTGATTTAGAGTGTTCCATTAACCTGCCATGCATATTTGGGGAATGTGAGGAAACCGAAGTACTTGGAGAAAATCCATGTAGGCATGGGGAGAACATGCAAACTCCACCCAGGAAGGCTAGAGCACGGACTCAAACGCCCCCAAAACAGTTGAGTCAAAAATAACCCAAAACGATTCAAAAAAGTGATTGACCAAAGTTTGAGTTATTCATTTGACCCAAAAAGTGTATAAATGTACTCTATTTGATTAATTATCAAAGTACATGACAATTGATCACTTTAATTGCTTAATCAATTAATGCTGACCCCCGCACCCCCAAAAAAATCAGATGACCCTCATGGAAAGAAATTGGCATGGGCTGGTCTGTGCTTTACATGAATTTTCTTTTAGCCAATACTGTAGTGTAAATGATTTCACCATTAAAAGTATTAAAATAGAATTAGAGGACAGTCAAACCTCGGTTTTCGAACGTCTCGGTTCTCGTCCAATTTGGTTTTCGACCAAAAATTTCGAGTATTTTATGCCTCGGATGATGAACAAATTTCGGTTCTCCAACAAACTGAGCGCACTTGAATGCACCATTTGACTCCTCTCGCCTTCCTTACACGAGGAAGTGATGCTTCCTCGTGTTGCTTTCCATTGTGAGCAGACGCGTTCAGTAAACATTTTTATTTTAAAAAGAGCGTGGTTTCGGTTTTCAAAACAATTTCGGTTTTCGAACAGCCTTCTGTAACGGATTATGGACGAAAACCGAGGTTTGACTGTATTTCCTGTTCAGATACGCAGGCGAGAAGGGAATGGCGTCATCGCACTCTTCTTGCCTCAAGAGACTACGCACACATTTGTTGTCGGCGCAGGCAGTCGGCACGTTCCCTCACACAACGGGCATTGATGTTTGTCTTAATAACAATACAAGCTCCATGTTTTTTTTCCCCCACACATGCTACCGAGAAACGTTTTTCTTTTTTTTATTGACAAAATATTCGAGTTTACATTTCAATAACATTTCCATTGTCAATACAACAATGAATGAGAACAAAACCAAAATACATACACAATCAGATTTTCCAGTTACATAAATGGATTAAAAAAACATTGACAGACTGTGGTGCAATGTGGCATTGGCGGATGGAGTGAGACATTATGTCCCAGATGTGCTCAATTGGATTCAAGTCTGGGGAACGCACGACCAGTCCATAGAATCAATGCCTTCGTCTTGCAGGAATTGCTGAGACACTCCAACCACATGCGGTCTAGCATTGTCTTATATCAGGAGGAACTCAGTGCCAACCACACCAGAATATGGCCTTACTAGGGTCTGAGGATCTCATCTCAGTACCTGATGCCAATGAAATGCACCCCACACCATTGGTGAGCCACTGCCAAACGGGTCATGCTGGATGGAGTATGCTGCAGGCAGCAAAACGTTCTCCACGGCATCTCCAGACTCTGTCACGTCTGTTGCATGTGCTCAGTGCGAACGTTACAAGCCTCAGCTAGTTGAGGACATGTCACATGCAGAACTAGCCCCCATCTTGAACAGGGAGCCCCCCGGCGAGCTTTTCCTTTCACCATGATTGAGGTAACTGTATTTGGCTCCAATGAATTCATCAAAGCTGGTCGAATTCTTGACCGATTTTGACACGGATTGATTTGGTCGAAACATCAGGCATGAAGTTATGATACCAGACACATGGATAGTTTTATAACCTTCATAAATATAAAAGGGAAGACCAAATGTTTTTTTAATTTGAAAAAGCGTATCAGATCAGCAGACAAATAAATATAACAGCAACCACAATGAACTTCACCTTGCATTAAATATTATGTTGTTGCTGTTGTTACTGCAAGTACATCACTGAAGAGTTAAATTGATTGAAGTACGACAAGTTTTTTGTGGAATTGACAAAGTTAAAATGATTCAATTCAGGTCAAAACTGAAATACGGGCTATTCTTCTAGATAGATGGATCGATAATTTGATCCCAAGGGAAATTACACATAGGTCTGTTGCTTACACTTGCACAAAAAATGTCACATTAAAACAGTTTTAATCTATTTTGGATTCATATTTTTACATCCATCTCCAGAGGAGTCAGTACCTCCCCAGGCATGAACCTCAACACACGTCAGTGGTAGTTTGATAAATGTGACAAAAGTGAGTAACAACCCCCACCCCCCACCTCGCTCGCTGTGCTGCAGCCAGAGGGGTGTGATTTTCAAAATTAATAAAGTTGACAAAAAGAACAATGCATTACATTGATTGATTTGTACAGTCGGGGGTTCGATGCACAATGGTGCCATATTTATGAATGAACTATGATGACATCCACCACACACGCCGGCATAGCTCAGAATCTGTCCGCCTCCATCTTGATCAAATCCACCAAAATCGTATTGCACCACCTGCACCACAACTCAGACCTGCTTAAGCAGGTCTAAAATTTCGTCTACTTTCAGGCCGTGTATAAGAAAATACCCTTGGTCTGCTGGAACGCCCAACATGGCGCAGTACAGGTCTGCCAAATTCTCAAACATGCTCATTGAAAATCAAGATGTGCCAGATTTTACACCCGAGTGCACATGCGTTCCCTATGAAAATAGAGCCCCGAGTTATCATAATGTGTATTGAATATAACTAAGTCAAAAAATCTATTTTGATGTTATACTTTTCCTACATGTTAAATCAGTCCTCTTACTTTGACCAGTTTACCAGTCTTAACTCTGTCAGAGAGCTTGGTGCTGAAATCAAGCGAGGAAGGGGGAGTTCAGACAAGGAGGAGACACCTTTGCATGGGTGTTCCCCACATTGGAGGAGTGTGAGGATAGCCACTGTGAAATGAGCAGGATGAGTCATAATTCACACTCAGACACCCGCCCACACGCTTCGCACAGGCATGGGGAAGTCCACTGTTACCACGGTAACCAGTGACAAGTGACGCAGGTGGATCTCTGAGTGAGGAAAGACAGCATTTGCTGAATGCAGAGAAGATGCGCGCACACACGCAAAACGAATACGTCACACGCCATCTCAATTCACTAAATAGTCTGTTTTTGCCGCCGCATCTCTCCTCTCTGCAGTGTTTCAGCTCCTTTGTTTCCTTTCCTTCTGTCCTGGTGTCATCTCCTTTCCTTGTTTTCCCATCCTGCTCTCTTGCCTCCTTTCACCTCACAACATCACCAGCCCACTAAAGGGAAGTAGAAAGAGAACAGTCAGACTAAATTATTCATCCCATGGTTTTTTCTCTCCTCTATCTGTGTCTGTGTCGTGTTCTGTCTTCTCCCTTATTCTTTCTGCTTATATATGCATGCTTTTCTCACGAATCCCAGATAAAAACTTTACTGCCAAGCAGAGATGGGATCAAATCTCATATGCGCAAGTTTCAAAACGAATCCCAAGTCATTCTGTATTGGGCAGGTCTAAGTCACGGGTTATCTTAATGGCTTTCTCAAACGACACAACCTTTGTCGTTCAAGATGGTTGCGCTGTCACACTACCAGATAAATATAGTTTGTCTTGACCGGGTTAGACATCACACTATAGACCCCGTCTGACCAATGCGTGCTTCCGTCAAGAGTTGGTCCATCAGTGCGGGTCCGTCGGGGAGGCGAGACAAAAAGTCATGTCAACAGAGGCATTATTTGTGCGTTGGGGGGGGAATGGACATAGTGGGCGGGGGCAGGGGCTATGGACTGTCTATTCTCCAAAAAGAACTTGAGGGTACAAAAGTGTTTTCTTTAAACAACACGACATTTGCTAATCTGCCACTAGCTTTGCAGTTAGCAAATGTAGCATATGTCACATTTGGACAAACCGAATCAAGTTTTGGGATCCCCAAAAATGTAGACGCCAAACAAGTCTCCGTAGCAAAAACGAACGTTTTAATGTGCACAAATCGCACCGACAAAGTAGTAACATAAAGCGCTGGTCACAACAGGGACCAGAGAGTACAAAAACGAATAACAAAAAGCACTTGCACAAAAGGCAAGGGGTGAAAACAAGAACCGAGAACGCAAACGAAAAACAATGTATCAAAATAAACGCAAGCAAAAGCTGAATCACAAAAATAAAATACTTACAAAACCAATGGTACCGAGAGTACAAAAAACGAAAAAACAAGGTCTATGAGCAAGGACGCAACAAGGCATAAACAATACTCCGGCAACCAGCAGACTGAAGATGAGTCCTTAAGTACAGAGTCCCTTGATAGATTGATTGGCAGCAGGTGTGCAGTCAGAAAGTCCATTCAGGCTGCCACCTGCTGGCCAGGCCAAAAACAGAAACGTGACAGCATGGATGATATGGATACTTTCCAATATTTCCCCTTTTGTCCAAGCCACTTTTTAAATACCGTATTTTCCGCACTAAAAGGCACACCTAAAAACCTTGTTTTCTTAAAAGCTCACAGTGTGGCTTAAAATCCGATGCGCCTTGTGTATGATCATTACGGTAATATTTCAACCCCCAAAATGCTAGAGACATGCTTACAACGCAGAGTTCAAATTTAAGGCCATCGGTTTCGCAGTTGAACACGGAAATAGAGCAGCGACGAGTTCAAAGTTAATGAGTCAATGTTATAACTTGCTGTTGGTTAAGTGAACTGTGTCGCTTCTTTATTAAATAGGTTTTCCTGACATCTGATCGTTCCTTGAGTGTAGCTCCATCTAGTGGATGCATTGTAGATTGCGTCTTATAATGCGTGTCCAATTTATAATTGTGTCCAATTTATGAAAAAAATTATAAAATATTATAAAATAGGCCATTCATTGAACGTGCGCCTCATAATCCAGTGCGCCTTTTAGTGTGGAAAATACGGTACTGAACACCAAATTGTGATCTTGTGGACCACGTCCAGTCTCTCGTCGTAAGTAGGAAGACACTGTCTGCGTGACTAACATGGTTTAAGACCTCCGGACACCTTGTGTCGAAGAGACAAAAACTTAGACGAGCTACATGCGGCTACAATCCTGCAGCTGCAGCTGGTCAGAATCTAGTGAGTTAAAAAAAAAATGAATGAAGACAACATTTGGGCAACTAAAAGTTTAACTGTAACTATATCTGGTTATATAGTCAACTTTTCCACCATTTTTCGTGATGCCATTTTCGTGTGATCACGTTGCGCAGGCAGGGATAAGATTTTTCCGCTTTTTGGCGGAATTCCGCTTTTTTTCCCAGTCAAAATGGACCTATTTTGTTTATTTATTTTTTTTTTATTTGTATTTTATTTTATTTACCTATTTTATTGTTCCATATCCGTAAAACAATTCTGGGTGGGGGGGTCCGGACTTGTCTTCGGCAGATTCGGAGCTCGTAATGTTTACAAGTAACGTTTGCAAGCATCCATTTTGAATCCCGTTTTTTATCACGACGTTTTGTCGTTACTTCTGATATGGGCTAAAACCAATGTCTTACTTGTTGTGATTGGTCACCATATCGGCAAATGCAAATCACAAACAATCGGTGTTCGCCTTCCGAAACCCGTTTCTTGCGAATGCCGAATGTTATCGAGACTCGCGACGAAGCTAAAGTGCGTCAGATAGATGCGGATCTGAAAAACACGTTTCGATGGGACTGGTTGGATAGAAATCTGACGGTGCCCCCAGTAGGAAACAGTAAAGAGGAACCATTGAGCTTATGTCGGATTTCGTGAAAAAGCTCGACGTCGCCGGTAAAGCTCTGTGTACAGTGTGTGACGATGTCATTCTATACGGATCGAGAGGATGGAAAGCTTTACAGAGTCACGCAAAAGTAACTACTTAATCTCAAGCGCTTTTCGACAGCCTGGAGCATGTGTAAAAACAAGAGGAATTGGCTAAAAAGAGAGTGGAAAAAGACGGAGAGGACCAATAAGCTTTTAGCGCTTGCTAAAAAGCTTAAAATGAAGAGAAAATAAAGTATTCTACCTCATGAAACTGTATATTGTTGTATATACTGTAAATAGACATCCATTTGATATAATAAAATACATTCATAACCCATATATTGTAAACAGTGTGGGACTTCAATATCACTGTACGAGGTAAGAATCAACAGCTTTTTATCACATTTACACAACACTTTATGAATACAAGTAATGAACAAATATTAAATATGGCAGGGAATGTGTTTCCTTTTTTAGTTTTGATTTTGAGCAGCAAATTTGAAGTTACATGTTGGTGCTCACCAGGAATGCATAAGCAAAATTGCACAAATTTTCACTTGAAAGAAAAGTGAACAATCTTTTTTCTGTTAAAGTTTCCAATAGTGTGTAAATTGAATACACTTCATCTTCAGCATGTTTAGTGCCACTCTTGTAAGTGGCCCCGCCACCCGTCCCGGCCACGCCCCGTCCCGGCCACGCCCCCGTCCCGGCCCCGCCCCCTTCGGCTTTTTTCATCACTAGCCACTCTCATCCCTGCGCAGGTCTGTTTTGCACTCCTCTCAGAAAAATTACCTCTGACTTGTTACAAATGCTTTCCACGTCTATTTTTAGATATAATGTGCAGTGGAATCTCCTCTGTCACATTATTTCGGATTGAATCAGTTTCATGCAGTATTTCTACGTTTATTGCACGCACGACGGGATAACTCATCTTCGTCCACCCAAAAAGTGTTGGAAGCTAGCTGCAATATTTATGTCTGCCTACACAACATAATTTTGAGGTATTTGGGAATGGAGTTTCATCAAATATGTACACTGCGAAGAAAAGTTGTGTCATCTAAGCGTGAATGACTTGAAAGACATGAGAAGCAGAGCAAATGTCCACCGGGATAAGCTTACGTACATTGTCAGAGATGGTGTGGGAATTTCGGGTAGCCAAACAAACAACAGGCAGACGGGAGGGTCACTGCAGAAATGGCTTTTATGGCACACATCGTCGTTCCCTATGTTATCTGGGCTCAAAATGCTTCTCTTTGCTCTGACTTGTCCCGAAACAGTCGCACGATGCTTTGCACAGACACTCAGTCACAGGCCATTCCATTGTAACAATGGAAAAAGTTACTGACTGTTTGACGCCTTTAAAATATCATTACTTCCTTAATTCTTGAGTTATGATCATAAGCTATTCTTGTTTGATGTAAAAAAAAAAAAAGGTCAATTTCACTCGATCGAAAGCTTTTTGGGTGTCCAAACGAAGCAAAATATAAGGTTAAGCTTTATATTGTGTACTTAATGTTCATTAATGTTGTTCGCTCCCTGTCTACAAGAGGTAAGATCTGAAGCCCACGCCGGAGCCCAACCGACCCGATCCGAATTTCGGGTCGGGCCTAAAATGCCAATCATTGCTTCGGGTCGGGTCGGGCTTCTCTCTCGCTGACTTTTTTTGTTCTTCTTTGTCTCTCTGCTTTTATCTTTAAGTGCCACGCTAGATTCTTAAGGACGTGCTGCTGCTGTGATTTATGGCCCAATTTTCAACCCGTCAAAATGACGGTTGCCCTTAAATGTTTCTGGTTAACTCTTAAAAAAAATCCGTCAATGTTGGAAAATTGTCGGTTAATGTACCCTCTGCAGAAACAGAAATATAAAAGATGTAAATGTGTATACAGTCTTGTTTAACTTAGATTTTGTTACAAAAGACAGGCTTTAATTTGTTAACATAAATCACCCCTCCTCCTCCCAAGTCCTCACAAATAAAATATGACATTTCCGGTTTGCTTCAGGCTCGGGTATGCAAATCAAGTTAATTGGTCGGGCTCGGGCCAAGTCGCACTGGATTTTTTAGGCCCTATCTTACCTCTAGTTGTGATTGGGATTTCAATTCTCACTGAGGCCTTATCACATGTAACTGAGTTCCTATCATCTGTGTCAAGTAAATCTGTGGACTTGTCAGTATCCTTCGAAAGTGAAGAACATCACTTTCTCTTTAAACTTCTACTGCAAGTAGAGCAACGGACTTTGCTTTTCCCGGAAAAATCTGCTGAAGACCCGACTAGTTTGAGGGCTGTGATTTTGGTCGCACATTAACAAAAATGGTGACAACCAATGAGCCTGAAGGGACTCATAGCTTAGTGATTAGAGCACTGAATATGTAAACTAGTGGTTGTGAGTTCGATTCTCACTGAGGCCTCATCACATGTAACTGAAGTTCTCTAGACTGTGTACTTGTCAGTATCCTTCAAATGTGGAGAACATAACTTTTTTTTATTTTTCCATTGCAAGTCAAGCAACGGACTTGGCTTTTCCCGGACAGATCTGCTGAAGGCCTGACTCTTTTGAGGCTCTGCTTTTGGTAGCACGTGAAAGATGTTAACGGCCAGTGATCCTGCAAGGCGTCATAGCTCAGTGATTACAGCACTGGTCTAGTAAACCATGGGTTGTGAGTTCAAGTCTTCACTGAAGCCTCATTGCATATAAGTGAGTAACTGTCACGTATGTCCAGCTAGTCTGTGGACTTGTCAGCATCCTTCTAATGTGGAGAACATCATTTTTTCACTACAAGTCAAGCAACGGACTTGGCTTTTCCCGAACAAATCTGCTGAGTGTCTCACAATTTTTGAGGCTCTGATTTTGAGGCACTGCATGTTAACGGCCTTAACGGCCAATGACCCTGCAAGGCCTCATAGCTCAGTGGTTAGAGCATTGATCTCGTAAACCAGGGGTCGTGAGTTCAATTCTCACTGAGGCCTTATTACGTGTAACTGAGTTCCTGTCATCTGTGTACTTGTCAGTATTCCTCAAACGTGAACATCACTTTCTACTGCAAGTCAAGCAACAGACTTGGCTTTCCCGGACTAACCTGCTGAGGACCCACCTCTTTTGAGGCTGTGATTTTGGTAGCACCCGAACAAAAATGTTAACGGCCAGTGAGCCTGAAAGGCCTCATAGCTCAGTGGTTAGCGCACTAGTCTTGTAAACCAGGAGTCGTGAGTTCAATTCTCACTGAGGCCTCATCTCTCATAACTGTGTTCCTGTCATCTGTGTCAAGCAGATCTGTGGACTTGTCAGTATCCTTGAAATGTGGAGACCATTACTTCTCTTTCTTTTTCAACTGCAAGTCAAGCAATGGACTTGGCTTTTCCCAGACAAATCTGCTGAGAACCCGACTGTTTTGAGGCTGTGATCTTGGTAGCACGTTAACAAAAATGCTAACGGCCATCCGGCATGCAAGGACTCATAGCTCAGTGGTTAAAGCACTGGTCTAGTAAACCAGGGGTCGTGAGTTCAATTCTCACTGAGTCCTCGTTAGTGTAACTGAATTACTTTCATCCTGGTCAAACAAATGTCTGTGCTTGTCAATATCCTTCAAATGGGAATAACATCACTTTGTCTTTATTTTTCTACTGCAAGTCAAGCAATGGACTTGGCTTTTCCCGGACAAATCTGCTGAGGACCGGACTATTTTTGAGGCTCTGATTTTGGTAGCACCTGAACAAAAATGTTAACGGCCAGTGAGTGTGCAAGGCCTCATAGCTCAGTGGTTAGAGCATTGGTCTCGTAAACCAGGGGTCGTGAGTTCAATTCTCACTGAGGCCTTATCACGTGTAACTGAGTTCCTGTCATCTGTGTACTTGTCAGTATCCTTAAATTGTGGAGAACATTGCTTACTCTTTAAATTTCTACTGCAAGTCAAAAAATGGACTTGGCTTTTCCCGGACAAATCTGCTGAGGACCCAACCTATTTGAAGCTGTGATCTTGGTAGCACGTGAACAAAAATGGTAACGGCCACTCACCATGCAAGGCCTCATAGCTCAGTGGTTAGAGCACTGGTCTAGTAAACCAGGGGTCGTGAGTTCAATTCTCACTGAGGCCTCATCACATCCAACTGAGTTCCTGTTGTCTGTGTACTTGTCAGTATCCTTCAAATGTGGAAAACATCACTTCTCTCTCTTTTTTTAACTGCAAGTCAAGCAATGGACTTGGCTTTTCCCAGACAAATCCTCTGAGGACCCGACTCTTTTGAGGCTCTGATTTTAGTAGCACGTGAACAAAAATGCTAAGGGCCAGGTAGCTTGCAAGGTCTCATAGCTCAGTGGTTAGAGCACCACGCAGAGACAACGGCAGAAACGGCGGCCGATCCGCGGACCACAGCGTGTTGGCCGGCCTGGCTGGGTCGGCTAGTGCTCCTCGTGACGGCGATGTTGAAGACGTCAACTATTTAAAATCGTATATTCAGTTTAAATTCATCTCTCCTTTTATTATTCATTATTTTATCTGTGGTTTTATTGTTCTTGTTTTGATTGTAAAGTGTCCTTGAGTGTTTTGAAAGGCGCTTATAAATGAAATGTATTATTATTATATATTATGAAATGCCTGTGTCCTTCCTTCCATTATGCTTGAAAGCATCGTTTATGCAGGACTGATGTGATGGCTTCCAACCATGATTTGGGTGTTTCTCCACTAGATGACATAGATAAATAAATTGTGTAGTACAGGTGTTAGTTCTTCCTTCAAGTTTTTATTGAACACCCATGGGAACACTTCCGTTTCACGGGACTTCGAAATGTTCAAGGTTTTTATTGTATCCGGTATTTTCTGTTTCAAAATGGCACGAATATTTTCTGATACGTCATCTTTCAATAGAGGTGGTGTATGTAGTTTTTGAAGAAGTCTTGTGCTGAGCTACTATCTTGATCAGTATTCGAGTCACTGTACACATTTTTCTAAAAAAACACTTCTGCAATACTTTTGAGTTTTGCGACGATGTGTTGCCTGTGAAGTCTGATTCATCGAAATAGTCACTTGCCTTACAAAGGCTAAATGAATTCTTGAAATAAGCGTTAGATACCATTCTAGATCAGACGATTTAATCCAGTGTTGTTACCATGGAATTTAACCGGAGGATTTTGAAGAGCCAAAGCCCACTTTGACATCTTTCATTCATTTAACAAACCAAACCAATCCACCAGTTCAGGTAAAACTATGCAAAGCTTTATTTTAAGCGACATATGCTCGCATTCACGCTATAGCCACTTTTTTATGCGCCTGGCTTGCGCACTTTTGAGGTGTGCTGATACTCCCATCCAGACTTCTGACACACCTAATATGCGGAAACTGGAAAATTTGTGCCCGACCACCAAAGAGGTGTGATTAGTCTGAGAGTAGCCCTCATTTCCAGATCATGGAGTTTTCATGAGAATGAAAATGTGAATTCCATGTGAATTGGAACATGTGAATTGCACAGAGATCCATTTGGAAAATATGCTCAACTTCATTCACTCATTTTCCGAACCGCTTGATCCTCACTAGGGTCGCGGGGGGTGCTGGAGCCTATCCCAGCTGTCTTCGGGCAGTAGGCGGGGGACACCCTGAATCAGTTGCCAGCCAATCGCAGGGCACACAGAGACGAACAACCATCCACGCTCACACTCACACCCAGGGACGATTGAGAGTGTCCAATCAGCCTGCCATGCATGTTTTTGGAATGTGGGAGGAAACCGGAGCACCCGGAGAAAACCCACGCAGGCCCGGGGAGAACATGCAAACTCCACACAGGGAGGCCGGAGCTGGAATCGAACCCGGTACCTCAGCACTGTGAAGCCGACGTGCTAACCACTGGACTACCGGGCCGCCCTATGCTCAACTTTAAATGTGAAATTCACTTGTGTAGTGGACCCAGAAATGTTAGTGATAATCTCCAGTGACGTTGAAGGAGCACGGGTATTAGCATTCAGCACTTCTGCGCTGTGAGGACGACGCGCTAACCAGTGGACCACCGGGCCGCCTTTAACAATCTCATACTTTTTAAATTAACCTTTTATTTATTTTTCAAGATGTTATAAAAGAAAAGCGTTTTTTTACAAAGTCCATTTTTAAATTTCATAATGTCCTTTTCCACAATGGCCTTTTTGTTTCATGATGCGTTTTTTAAGCACAATGACTTGGTCTGTCAATCAAATCACATGCGACAAAGCCAGTTAAGCGATTGGCTGTTCCTTTACATAGACATGAGCGGCAGCGATTGCGATATCAATTCAAGCGTGGAGACTTAAGAAAAAATGGCCGCGGGAGAGATGTCTGTTTCAGAGTTACTCCGAGAAGTTGTAATCACGTGAGGCCTTAACCTCAGTCTCGGAGAGGATTGCAGCAGCGGGGTGTTTTTGTTGAAGTTGTGGCGAAAAACAGCATTATGAAATTAAAAAATGGACTTTGTGAAAAGTTTTTTTATGTTGTTTTTTTTTATTAAAGTCTTCAATAAATAACTTTTTCATTTAAAAATTATGACAGTTGAAATAATCATAATCACACATTTAATAATAATACAATTATAATAAGTAGCTATAATTTTCTGCTGGCTCGCAGTGAAGGCAGATGCTTTTCTGCTCTGCTCCTGTACCCCCCCCCCCCCTTACTACTCTGCTTGCCGACTCTGTCAAATTTGCTGTCCTCTGTCTTGATATAGCCTCCAGCCGTATTTGTCCTTATGAAAAGTACATGATGGAATTAGTCAGCTGGACTCTCATCACCATGGATACATTTTGTTTCAAAGAAAAGAACAGGCGGTGGGGAGCCTACTTGCCCCTATCGGACATTTGCTGGATCCACCCTAGATCCTTGGCGGAAATGGAGACCAGTTTGCCTGACAATATTGCCCGGAGACAATGTGGAATACATCTACATTGTTGTAATGTTGGCAGTTTATTGATCTATTGCAAAATTCATTCATTGGTAGAGAATAAGCTGACGGCCTACTCGGAGAGTGTGGAGTGGGTGATCAACACTCAAACTCTCGCGTTGACTGAATTCAATCACAAAGTAATGTCAACATCTTCGCTGGATTCCTATTCCACTCTGATCTCGCACACAGCTGGATGAAATTGAGCCCATCTCGTGTGCAGCCCGTCTCACTTGCTTGTGAAAAATAGGAAGAACGTACAGTATTTCCTAATAATATTATCTTGTCTTACAAGTTAATTGCCAGATTGTATATTTTTCTGTCATGTAACAAAATTGTATTATTTCAAAATGCTGTTTTTATTGAGTTAATTCTGACCCTTTTGGACTTCTATAGAAAATGTTTAAGGCTATGTCCGAATTCAGAGGCCACATTTTTGGCCACATGACGTCACTTTCAGCGCGACTGGATTAAACCTGTCGCCACAGTTTAAGCGGTCCACGGAGGCTACACGAGGAGGTCAATTTGAAGGCAGTGAAGGATCCAGCCTGCAAATCGACTTTCTAGAATTTGCAAAGCGAGTGCGATCGAGTTGCGCCCGAAGTGACGCCATGCGGCCGAAAACGCGGATGCAACCTGTGAATTTGGACACTGCCTCAGTTTCCAAGACAATGTGCGCCCTGCAAGATTTGACAGGGAACGCCCTGATTTCAGGGTCGCACAACTCAGAGTGTGCAAACATTTCTGAAAGGTGACATACTTGTCCACCTCGGCTAATAGCTGCCCTTATAAATGATTACGATTCCCCTTACAAAGCAACAAAAATCCGTACAACGGCTTACCGCGCATGCGCACATCATGCTTTATCAATCCGACCGTACGCAGCGATGAAGAAAATATACGATTGAGGATGACTTTGGCTGGTTTGCCGTGACAATAGTAGCGATCGACAACGGCATTGTCGTTAGCTACTAGCAGATGAGACAATCTGAATTTGAGCCAAAATGGTCTTTGTGAGATCTGTTCACAATTGTTTTTGTTTTTGTTTTGTTTTTTTCCCCGTACAAAAGTTGTAATACGTCGTACATGATTTGAAATGATAAAAAAACGTATAAAATACAGGGAAAACGTACAAGTTGACAGGTATCAGGTGAATAGGTGACACACTTAAATTGATGAGAAGTTGGAGCCACAAACGGCATGATAAAGCAATGAGTCAATGATTTTTCAAGATGGTGGGGTGGCCAGTGGTCTTGTATCCCACTTCATTGGGTCCGCCCTTGCAACGAGCAGCAGCAAAATCACTTCACCACATTTAGCACCATAATGGGAGCAGTCTGTACTCCACTGACCTGGGCGTCAAATCTTAGTGAATGATGTATAATTGCCCAGCATATAAGTAAGTACGGTACGATGGTACAATGCAGGCGAACAACAAAAATGGACTAAAAATAGATGACCATAATAAGACACCCCTGATTTGAACCATGCGAACTTTTTTTACTCTGCCCCCTAAAATAACGCTAACCAAGAATCTTTTGGAACTGGAATCAATATGAAGGATCAGGAGACAGGGATCGTTCAAATTCAATCAAAGCCCACTCCTATTCTTTGTTCAACGTGGATTCTGAATACCGGTAATTGTAGTTACGAACAAAATGCCTGGAAAGTGTTACTTTTCAGTCGTAGAAATTAACTCAAATGTTTCGGAAAAGTCATTCAAAAGTTACGAAAAACTATTGGTAAAAAATAAAAATAAAAAAAAGAGTATGAACCGCGATAAGATTAAATAGCGCTATTACTGGACAGTTTACCTATTTGGTATGTGTTTGTATGTACAGTATAACATCTCAAGATATTGCAGTCCAATTCAACACTATTTCATGCGACAATTCAATAGTACTCATGTAGGTTAATGTATGAATGTCAATCAAAACACTCCCAATAACTTTACCTTGTCTTCCCCACCGAAAAACCGACAGCAAGACTATATCTGTCTACTTGAAGTATATTTTCAATAAATCATTTCCTTTTAAGAAGTTTGTACATTTGCTAAATATGAGATTTGAAAGGGTCTGCGTTGAGTCGATATGGCCTCACAATGTTTCCATCTTGGCTGAGGACCCTTTCAACTGGACTGGCACTGCAGCACTTGCATTGCAACTCATTGCACATTTTTGTATGAATGCTGAAATGTACTTTGAATATATTTATTTCAGTCATTCATTTTTTTTTTTTTTAATCATTTTCATGCTGTGTAATATTTTGAAAATAAAGGTACAGAAATTACATTTATTAACCGAAATTATTTTTGAAAATAACTTAACTCTATCCTATTTTAAAACCATTAGTTTTCTTTTCCTCAACTTGAACTCCCTTATTCAATTTACATGTGGCTTGAGACTAAATGGCTGAATGCCATTAACCCCCGAACTCTGCATCATATCAAGCCCACGTTGGTTGACTGACGTGGGCTTGCTCAGGTTTAGAAATTCACATATACGGTTTCAATTAAACACATAAAAAGACTAACAATGAATTTAGTCAAGTCACTACCACTGGATTCAAGTGAAGTCATGAGTTTTTATTTCCCAAAGCACGTTTCAATTCATCAAAACTGTGACTCGAGTCAGCTCGAGTTACCCTCTCTGCTACCAAGAGATCTCTGATTCAGGTTTTCTAGAGTCCTCAACTATAAAGCCATTGCTACTGAATCCAGACCCCATTAGCATGCCATGTTAAATTCCATCAAATTCTGTATTGTGCACACCAGAATAGAGGCTGCACCTACTTAATTAAAAAGAAAACATGCAAAACTGAAAAATAATTTCCACAGAGTAAGGCGAATATGTCGGTGACTACAGTTTGATGTTTCATTTTTTGGGTTCCGGCCATTTCCATTGGCCTATCTATGGCGTTTCCCACTGTATACTAACATTAGGCTTGCCACGTAAAAGGATTTCAGAAATTAACAGAAACTGTTTTTCCGGTCCGTTGGATTAACCAGTGGTAATTATTACCCACAGTAACTAATTTGGGGTTCAGTAAACGTTTATCATGGGAACCCATCTTTCTGTTTGAGTGATATTCATAATCAAGAATTCTGATACTCAAAAGTATAATATTTCAAGGGTAAATGTTTGAAAACTATCATTAACAATGACCATCAGCGGCTTTGTGCTCCAGGTTTATTCCATCAAACAAAATGGATCAAAATGTGTTGTTTAACACTTTTATTGTACTCATATGGCATCATGAATACTGTACAGCATACCACAAAATGAGAGTCTTTTTTCCAGTCTCACACTGCAAAGACTAACTTACTGGTAAACATTAATATATTAATTACTAGGAAATACTATGGCCGGTATATCGGTAACACATATGTGTACACAATACTTCGGTCCTGGCTATATACCATGGGCCACAAGTAAACATGACACTTTTAGCATGATTATGTGTACTGTATGTACTATTTATGTAAATAAACATAATATCAATGGTTACTCGCCCCTTTATTAATACAAAAGCATGTAATACGAATTGAATGATTACAATCATGTGATGAATCTTTTTTAAAATGACCGTATTACTCGATATAGACTTATAGTAATGATATGGCTTGACGTCCTCTTTGCAACCTGTTGGGTGAAAGTGGCCATCTTTCCTTCGCATGTTCGTTGAGTTTCGGATGGTGAGGATGTTGGTTATCCAAATACAGGCTGGAGTCGAACAGTTTCTTCAAAGCTTTTAATCACAATATATTTCGGGCATTGGTGAGTTACAGACAAATGGCTGCATATCACGAGTGCAAAGAAGCAAGAGATTCACATCATATTTATATCATCAGAAAGGCAGAACTCATGGCGTGGCATCAGGACTTTCGTTTCTCCTAAACCAATTCTTAGCTTGTATCAACTGGCACATGCCTACGGCTACCTGATGAGGTAGTGTGCTTCAAGGACACATCTGGCTACAAAACAGAGTTTCACTGCGACCATGAGAACGTTAATCCTTGCAAGACTAAATATGGGCAGAATATAGACACTTCAAACCCCAAGACGATGCACTGTGTAAAAGACTATCAATTTGACCAAAGAATCTACCTCACATTATCATTAGACCGACCGACAGTTCACATTAGTATTACTACACCTTGTGACGAATGTTTTATTCATAAAGTTACGATGTCTACATCTAGTAAATTCTAGAATAACTAAGACTGTCTCATAATACTTTTTATTGCAATTTGCCTTTAGATCTAATGTCGTATTTCTCTTTCGTGTTTTGTGCATATATCACACGTCAGCTTGGTAATACGCCCTTCTTCGGATGATTCGAAGGAAAAATCCGACTGGCATTCCCATTTCTTAAATGTAGTAACTAATATACCTTTCGGTGGGTTTTTTCGCCGTCATCTCAATTCATCATCCAGATGCTTTCTCGGCATGTGGACTAAAATAGCAACCCGCATGCGCACATAATGTTTCCTGTTCCGACCCACCCCAAGCAAAACGAAAGTCGAATAGAAGAAAACCACTAACAATCATGACAGTGATGATGATGTGCTGAAAGTACTTTGAATGAACATTTATTACAAACAAACAGCTTGAAAAAAACTCATTTGGAAAATTGCTGACTATCTGCCAGACTCAACACTGCACATTCAAAGAGTAGAGAATCCATATAAATTCAAGAAAATAAAACGGCTAGCCTTACTGCAGGAATTAACAAGTGAAAAGTGCAAAAAGTAACAGATGGGAAAATACTGCGAGCGCCACATTAAAATAGGCTTAATAAAACAAGTTTATGGTATGTTAAGGGTGTGGTACGGATTTGATTAAAAAAGGTCAACATACAGTAGTACATTGGTGATGCACAAATCTTTCGGGAGGGGGAAATTCAATGATGTCCCATACAAGTTCTAATGAGAAACATGCAGAATCGGGCTTCTGCATTACAATCAGCACATAAGTACTCCAGATCTTTCTCAGAAAACGGGGAACTTGAGCGGCAAGGGAGAACAGGTGAGTGGGGCGGATCCCAGTACGCTACAGGCTACCGTATTTCCACGACCATAAGGTGCACTTAAAAGTCTTTTCTTTTCCAAAGTGGACAGTTCCAAAATCTGCGAATGTTGTTGTGTCACTGTTAGAATAGAAAATACAATGTTGTCATGTTTTAAAGTTTCATCTTGTTACATGCTTGATTGTGTTCAGAACATTTGGCACACATTAGAAGCACAGAGAATCAGGGGTCAATTCGAGGCCAAGGGACCCGAGCGCATGGTACCAGACCAGGCGCTCCCTTATCCCAAAGAGAAAGATTTAAGCCTCACTAGCGGACGCACTGGCGCCGGTAAACTGACAATTTGGAAAGGAAGATTTAACCCTGGACGGAAGGGAGTGCTCTGTGCGCTCCATCGCGAGAAAGGGTCACGAGCCAGGTTACCACATATCAATTCAGAGGGTCACCGATCGTTAAAATGTCGACGTGTCTGTTAGTTCATGGACGCTGGTGCTGAATCCATGGGAATGCTTTGTCTTTGGGGCGGCCCAATTTGGACCGCCCAGGGGTGCGACATGTTAATGAAGATGGGAGTGTTTTTCTGATATATTCCTTGTCATTTGCATGTACAATCAATAAAAAGGCCGGCAGAGGTTGCAGAGGTCGGGTGTCAGGTGGGAAGCTCACGGTGAGTGACTTCCTTGAAACTGCACCTCCTGCCGGCAGAGAAAGACAATCTGTTCCTGTGTTCGAGCCTTTGTTGACCGTCCGAGCGAACATCTCTGACAGTCACTTTGATGAGCGCGACTGATAATGAAAATGGCACCTACGAAGAGACACGCTCACGAAGCACAGTTAAAACTGCACGCTATCAGTTAGGCGGAGGAACATGGGAATCCAGCAGTCGCGAGAGATTTCAAGATCATCGAATCCATGGTGCTCGGCGGTTTCGTTTAATGAATCGTCGCCATCTACCCATCTGGGCAAGGCCTATCGTGGCGCAGCAACATCCAGCGGATTACAAGGAAAAGCTGGCCATCTTCCGCTCCTACTGCAGTAAAAAAAGATTGCCAACAAACACGTCCAGCCCAACCACATCACCAACATGGCTGAGGTGCTGCTAATTTTCGACATCCATGTGAACCAGGTTGTAGAGAAGAAGGGGAGCAGCACTGTAGCAATACGCACAATGGGGGGGGCGAAAAGTCGGCTTTTACAGTTGAGTTTAGTTGCCATGGTAATGAATGGAAACTGGCACTGGCTGGGAGAAACCAAGCATATGAACTCGGACCTTGCCATCATTCTGGGAGGCTTGACAAAGGAATTCCGACCGCTGGTAAAGAGGGCATTCAAAGCGAAGTTGCGAGCGGCGTGTGAACCATGACGAACACAGCTAATGCTTGCTCTGTTGTTCGAGCTTTCACAAAACCCAGCATCATTTCTGAGGAGCCGCACGGCAACGAGACTGACTGACAGTGACGCGAACTTGGCGTGAGTACATTGTTAAATAGTTCAAAAAGGAAACTCAGTTTGGCTCCCGCTGCCTTTCTAAATTGGCTGAACTTGCTAAAAAATATATAGTCATCAAGCCAGTCTTCTGTTCAGTGAGACTCATCATTAAAACTTATCAAAGGAGGGTACACTTCAAAGGTACTAAAACATCTCCACATACACAGAACAGAATTGAGTGTCCCATCTTCGACATTCCTGTGCTGCCTCAAACTCCGACTCCGACCGTCATTCTCGTGTCACATCACCCGCACCAAAGGAATAACCGGGCAAGTGCAAATGCGAACATTATGAACCCTTTCAGGGACAGCGGTTACTACAGTGGACAGCGTATCATGTTATCAGGTTACAGTGTGTATGAAAGCGTTAAACAAGGTAGGTTGGAACTACAACAGTGGCTCAACACACTAATGCAAATGCCCAGTTAATAATGACCTTTTAATACACAGCTACATGCGCGTAGACAGCAAATGTGGACGTAGACTGCTAAGATTGATATTTTCTTTCTGTGCCTCTCAAATGAAGCTTTTGTGTTTTTTCTTTCACACTCTGTTAACTGACCTTCAGAAGCATGCTTGAAGTACCTGCTGCATTTGTCACGTTTGCGAGGTGGTGGTGGACCCCAAAAGCAGGCAGGAGGGAAGAGCAGGGTGAACTTGACGAATTGTATTTAATCAAACAGAGAAAACTGAATCCTAAACAGACAAAGTGCTAACAACCAAAACAAATCCAAAGTATCAAACAAAACCATGACTGAAGCAAAAACTATCACTAAACGAAACAAACATGACAAACAAACCCGACAGCTGCTAACAAGCAAACAATGACCCGACAATGAGTGCTCGGGCTGGGAGTCCTTTTAAAGTCCTAATTGCCTAACGACCAACAGGTGTGCAGCTGCTGGCAAAATCCCCACAGTGCCACCTGTTGGTCACAAACCGAAACATGACAGTAGTGGCACTAATTACACAATGACCAACAGGTGTGCAGCTCCAGGCAAAATCCCCACAGTGCCACCTGTTGGTCACAAACCGAAACATGACAGTACCCCTCCCTCAAGGGACAGATCCCAGATGTCCCAAAGTTGTCCAAAAGGCTTGCCTCGCCAGGGAACGGGAACTAAAAGCGACAGCGACCTTCGCCTCGCCGGAGAACAGGAACAAAAGCGACGGCGACCTTCGCCTCGCCAGGGAACAGGAACAAAAGCGACGGCGACCTTCGCCTCGCCGGAGAACAGGAACCAGAAGCGACGGCAACCCTTTGGCTGGGCTTGGCCTGACGTGGACGGAGCTCGACATAGCGGGGGACATGGGACAGCCGGACGTGAACAGGGGCTCGGCCTGACGTGGGCGTGGACGTGGCATAGCTCGTCGTCGACGTGAATGTGACTCAGCTCGAACAGACACGTGACGAGCCTCGGCTCAACGTGGACGCGGACGGGGCTCGGCCCACCGTTGACGCGGCTTGACGAGACGAAAACAGGACAGCTGCATCACCAGCGCTGCCTGAAGGGGAAAAGGGTGTCGGCCGCAGACGTGCTCCGCCAGGCACATGGTGGAATAGGGACCAGTCCTTTGTACCTGCGGGGTCCAGGTGGTCGGGTCATTCTGTCACGTTTGCGTGGTGGTGGTGGACCCCAAAAAGCAGGCAGGAGGGAGGAGCAGGGTGAACTTGACGAATTGTATTTAATAAAACAGAGAAAACTGAATCCTAAACAGACAAAGTGCTAACAACCAAAACAAATCCAAAGTATCAAACAAAACCATGACTGAAGCAAAAACTATCACTAAACGAAACATGACCGGAACAAACATGACAAACAAACCTGACAGCCGCTAACAAGCAAACGGTGACCTGACACTGAGTGGTCGGGCATCAAGTCTTTTAAAGTGGCACTAATTACACAATGACCAACAGGTGTGCAGCTGCAGGCGGAGCCTCACAGTGCCACCTGTTGGTCACAAACAGATCCATGACAGCATTATTGTATTGTTTTCAGGTTCTCAAACAGAACACTTTCTTGTGGGGAATTCAAGTTCATAGGTTTGATATTAACGTAGTGGTTAAAAATGTCCCTTTGAGAGACGCGCAGTTAAGTTTTCCCCCAAAATCCTGAAACTAAAACACATAAGGACTAGTACGCTTTCATCTCCAAAATAAGTCTCGTTAGCTCCCTTTTGTTTTGGTTTTTACTTTTTAAGAATCTGAATTGAGATCCTTTTGATCCCGGAATCAAGAATGAGCCGGAATGGGAACACTAGTGACAGCCTTTTGAGTGAGCTGCTCAGATTTTTGAAGAATTGTGACAATCCTTCACTTAAGTGTACAAAGCATTCCAATGTTTTCATCATGGGCAGTATTTCGCTCTTATCCCCAGGTTCCTATCATATTTGGAGTCATCATGATTTTCAAAGTAATACGCAATTTGTCCAACAACAGGTCAATGATAATTCACAGTTGGACAAGTTTGGAAAAAAGTGCACACCCCCGAACACAAATAACAGACACAAACACACACATTTTGTGCGGCTTGAGTTTTCACCTGTTGATATCATCAAGCAAGAGTGTTCTGTTTTGGCGATTCCGTCATCAGATAGACAAAGCCCCCCCACCCCACATTAAAAAGAGTCCCTTACCTGGTTCCGTTTGATTTAAAGCAGCCCGTATGCGCCTCTCTGCAACTTTTAGGATGAACTCAAAGTCCATGACTGACACGCACAAGGCAACTGACAGCATCATTCTCTTAAAAGCTCTTCAAGTCCCGATCAGGGCCTCCCACAAACACGCGGTGAGGTCACACATGGCTGTCATCGGGCAAAAGGTGAACGAAGCCTGAGTTCAAGTGTGAGTGATTGACACCCCGGACAGCCCAGGCCGCCTCCCCACACCTTGACGACATCATCAACCCAACACTTTTCTCCCAGCCAGTCGGCAAGAGACTTGCGAAGTCCTGCATAATAAATAACAATATGGTGTGTTTCATTTAGGGGCCAAAAGCTTCCCATGGTGGCGAGGCATGCAGAGGAGACGGTGATCTGAATGGAGGAGGTGGAGGATCTGAAAGCGTGGGCACGTTTCCCAGCTTCTTATCACCATGTCAGTGAAAACACCTACTTGTGGAGCCTTTGATGGCTCGCCGCTCTTTCAGAGCCCTTGGAAAACTATCACTCAGCACTCTCTCCTGCTCGGACAGAAACCTTCTCACACACACGTATGCGGACTACCTTGAAAATGACAGCATCGCCTTGCTTTCATTTACTGCCAACGTATTCGGAAAATCCCTTGAGATGAATACTGTTCTTAAAAATTTCTCTCGCAAGGCACAACTGGTGCCAAGACAAAGAAACAGGATCCGTGCACATGAACTTTAGATCATTATAAACTTAGAGCTTGTACCTTTGGTGGTTTAATTACGTACATTAGATGCCCTGGCCTCCGTGTGTGTGTGTGTGTGTGTGTGTGTGTGTGTGTGTGTGTGTGTGTGTGTGTGTGTGAGATATATCAGCGCAAGTACATACCAGCAAAGTCATGCTGTGTTTTTCTGCAGAGTCAGGCTGCTCGGACAAACTAATGAGCTCACTGACACAGACACACACTGACGCACGCACACACGCTCCGGCTAACACACATGCACGCCATCTCTTTGGGATTGGAATAGAGGACACACATCACTATGGTTGTCAGTAGCTTGTCAGCTCAGCACAGCAGCAGCAGCAGCAGCAGCAGCAGCTCCAGCGAAGCTGCAGGGAAACGTTGCCATCTAATCCGATATTTGTCCGCATGCAAAGCAAACATGAAGGGAGCGGACTTGGTGAGCTTTCTGGCTGCAAGAGTCAGAGCTGGCACAAACGCCATTGCTTAACGAGTGAGCGTTTGAATAAAATATGAAGTGCGTCGCCTTGATGGCAACTCTCCAGAGAAGGCAAGCGAGCATGTGCACATATACGGCAGTGGGCTATAAAAGGGCGAGTCTCCAATCTAGGTCACACCACGTGGGACGCATGACACCAACTTAGACGGGATCTTTCACAATGAATGGCGCCATCACCGGTTGGCCGGGATGACACCAAGTCTTCAAAGTGTGTAGCGCTGCTTCCTCAAACGCACGCCTTTTGTAACCTGAATGTTCTGGCTGGATCATTGACACCGTGTCTAAGTACTTTTTTAATGATCACTTGGCACACAAAAAGCAGTCATCCCATTATCTGTAGCACTTATCATCTTCAGGATCACGGCCAGGGATGGAGCCGAGGCCCAGTTGCCTGAGGATGGAAAGCACCTTTGACATCACACCGGGTGCCAGTCGTACAGTGATTGCAACTGGGGAATTGAGAAGGAATCTATCCAATGCCAAGTTGGCCATAAACCACGTGTCTTTACTAGAGAATACCATTCATCCTGATTTATACAGCGCTTTCAGAAGAGCTGCAGCTGTAACAAAGCGCTTAACATAAAGTAAAAAAATAAACACAACACACTTTCCTATATACACTTTGTTGTTTGAAACAGTTATAGATGAAAGAGGAGCGAATCAATCAAAGTGTCCTTTCACCAGTAGATCAAAGATGTCATGCTGAAAATGTGCACACGTCGGCTACAAGCTCATTTTCAAAGTAAACAAGAAGCTGTAGCGTCCATTGACAAAAAAGAGATTGGCCCTCATCTCCTGTCCCATGTAAATCCGCTTCAATTCCAAGCTGCGACTCAGAGTTCCACAGACGCATCTGCACTCTGCGCTGATGCTCCTTTCTTTTCATCGTCGGCTCCACAAGCCATCCATCCATCCAGCCGCAGACTGTCCAACAGCGCGGACATCTCCACTGAACAAAACAAAGCTCTGAAAAATGCTGCCCATTACAGGCGCAAAAAACATAAGCGCCCCGGGGCCAGCCACGACAGTCAAATGGCGCTGACATTCCTCCCAATCAAAATCAGTGCTAGTTATACGTGTGCTGCAGAGAACACGCAACCGCCTAGCACAGATTCTTCTCCTGTGACGAATGTCGTGGCCAAAAAACGCTGAAAACAATCCACATCATGTCCACACGACATAACATTCAAACAAAACAAAACACCAAAACAACATAAAACAACAAAACAAACGAGGCTCTTGAAGAGCACTTGCCGACAGCTGCCACTCGGGCGCTATCTTTGGCGGGAAGCGTTGCTCGCCAACGCTTAAACAACAACTCACTTGCCTTTCAACTCATGGAATAGTTCCAAATTTTCATCCAGTCATGAGCACTGTACTCTGATTGAATCAGTACCCCATTAGATGAGTCGCGCAAATCACCGGGGACAATCAGTACATACCATCTGCGCTCACACTCACAACTAAGGACAATTTAGAGTGAGTTCAATCAGCCTGCCACGCATGTTTTTGGAATATGGGAGGAAACCGGAGTACCCGGAAAAAACCCACGCAGGCCCAGGGAGGACATGGGAGAACATGCAGAATTGAACAGAATTGAACCCGGTACCTCTGCACTGTGAGGTCGACGCGCTAACCACTGGCCCACCGGGCCGCCAATGTAGAGCTCACTCACCATTATTGTCTTAATTATATCCTAAATCTGTGGGTTTCTCACTTTCTATGGATGCCCCTTGCCAATTTTAGTAACCACTTGTAACTCTCTCTCTCTAAAAACAGTTTCATAACTAAACACAGTTACTTAGCTCGTGCCTAACAGCAGAACATCAGAGTATGGGCCTAAAGGGTTTCAGTATTTTACTTCAAACATTTAGGCACATGTGTACCAAAGTGTCATCTCTGTGAGCTCTTGAAGTATTTTGGTGCAAACCGTTATTGTGTTGTGAGCCAAAGTCATGTGATTAGCCAATGTGCATGGCGTCACAACAGAGTAAGAGACCGATTTGCCACCCAGAAAAAACGACGACATTCTTTGATCTTCCACCCACCAAGTAGATGGCGATTGCAGCCATTCATTGCATTTTGATTCAATGGTCAACTCCTAGAAGGTAAATTCTCTGTCATTTTTTTAATTGTTGTTGTTAATTGCAAATGTTGGGCTGGGCTTACCCTGTGACAAAAGTGACCCTTTTGGCAAACACTGGAACAATGTTTGTATAATGTATATATTTTCATTTTTTTGGTCATTAACACTGCATATTTTCTGTGTGTGTGTGTGTGTGTGTGTGTGTGTGTGTGTGTGTGTGTGTGTGTACTGTATTGAAAGCATACCGATATAACCCAACAAATCTCATCTGTTGACTTGAAACTTTTACCCAGCATTATTGGTCATTGTTAGCTGTTTGTGCTCGTGCCCTGGACTCGTTCACATCCTGTACATTTCCCGGGTGTAAAGCCCCCACTGTCCATAAACCCTAATAACTCCCCTCTTTCGCAGTGGCCAAAACGTGGCCTCCATATACACTTATTAACAGCATTGGTCAGTGCAGTTTAAGCCACACCGAAACACAACATTGGAGTTCTACTGCCGCAGTAGACCTTCACACAATTGTGCAGGTCAACAAATGCTGAGGAAGCAATATTATCATGAGAGCACACCAGATCTCGCTTTGTCAGTTCAGGTGATGTTGAGTGTTTGGCAGTGATTTGGAATCACTGGAAAAGTGTGTATTTGGCATTTGGATGCAGCCAGACATGGACACAGCACGAACGTCGAAATAAAAATAGTGTGGATGTCATACAGTAAAATGTCCCACTTAGCTTTCTCTCTCTCCAAAGAATTACTGAAGGGATGTTGCAGTAGAGGTGGCACGATGAGCGACTGGTTAGCACATCCGCCTCACAGTTCAGAGGCGCAGGGTTGGTTTTCTCTGGGTACTCTGGTTTCCTCCCACATTCCAAAAACATGCATGACAGGTTAATGGAACACTCTAAATTGTTCCGAGGTGTGATTGTTGTTTGTCTATGTGTGCCCGGCGATTGGCTGACAATCAGTTCAGGGTGTCCCCCACCTCTTGCCCAAAGACATCTGGGATCAGCTCCAGCACGCCCGCGAGCCTCACGTGGATAAGCAGATTAGAAAATGGAAGGATTGACTTGCACAATCGCTTCAGAAGTGCAAGCTAATCATTTTGATGTTTGTACCAAACTTCATCTTGTATGACAACATCTTTTGTACAATTGCCAACTTTCTATTTTTAAAGCGGGATATTGCTGGTATGGGGCAGAATCCTGACATCTTCTCAAAACCCGTCAAAAATACAAAATCAACATTGCATTGTCAAAGACACGGTCATTTTAAACACTTTGGATCGGTGGTGCCTTGACATGGGGAAATGAGCTCAGAGCCAAAATTCCCCCAATCAAACTATATACAGTACCTGTAAATAAATATAACTTGCATGTTTTTGGCATGAGGAAACCGCAGGACAGGAACCCATGTAAGCATGTGGAGAACATGCAAACTCCACACAGGAAGGCCAGAGTCTGGATCCCAACACCCAACCTCAAAAGTATGAGGCACCGCTCATCCACTGTGCCTCAGTTATTATTGTGTGTTTAAATGGTGTCTTATGGTCGATATTTATTTATATACTGTATGTATGTGTATATATGTATGTGTATATATATATATATATATATATATATATATATATATATATATACTGCAGTTGGAACAAAGTAATATCCATCCATCCAACCGCTCCTCATAGGGTCGCGGGGGGGTGCCGGATCCCAGCTGTCTTCGGGCAGTAGGCGGGGGACACCCTGAATTGGTTGCCAGCCAATCGCAGGGCACACAGAGACGAACAACCATCCACGCTCACACTCATACCTAGGGGCAATTTAGAGTGCACAATCAGCCTGCCATGCATGTTTTTGGAACGTGGGAGGAAACCGGAGCACCCGGAGAAAACCCACGCAGGCCCGGGGAGAACATGCAAACTCCACACAGGGAGGCCAGAGCTGGATTTGAACCCGGTACCTCAGCACTGTGAAGCCGACGTGCTAACCACTGGACTACCGGGCCGCCCACAAAGTAATATATATATATACAGTATATATATATATATCACTTTGTTCTAACTGTAGTATTTGTAAGTGCTCTATAAATTAAGTGAAGTCAAGCTGAAGTGTTTTATGTTTGTTGTGTTTAATATATTTTATTTATGCAAACACTTGTTTTCATTTGTATGTGGTTTTGTAAGTGCTCAATAAATAATGTGGTTTGTATGTGGTTTTGCCCTCAGCTCAATGAATTGCACGCACACACCGTCCTCCCTCCTTTGCACTTGCTGCACAACTGCAGAGAAAACACATGCTCAATGAATTGAGCTGAGGGCAGCAACTTAAACGTCAGATTTAAGGCTTCAGTTTAAGCTTAAGGCTGCACATGGCAGACTCGACACAATGTCAATACGGCAATAACGTCAATCATGCCCACGTCTCCGGGTGTCCCCACTGCCAATGTCTGACCTGCCATCCCAGCAAACTATTAGTTCTGCATGGCGTACACATTTTACAAACGTGATCAACTTTGAGTTGAGCATAGCTTGAGAACATCCCAACCCAAATGGCATCTCTCATACAAATTTGAGTTAAGCAGGCAGAATTGGCCTGGCATGGCCAAATGAAAAAGTTGACAGCAACACTGTTTGACTCCGTGTAGTCCGCACTCTGATGAGCGCACCATCGCACCCCGGGGGCGGGGAGATGTTTGTAGTCACACACAATACAGAAATAAGCACAAGCAAACACACTTCTCGCTCTGCCCAGCTGTGTCTCGCAGGGAGAGTGAAAATAAAGCCAGGTGCCTCTTATTTAGGCAGGCTGGTGGAGCCCGAATGACCGAATTCTGCATTCAGCCGTATTTTCTGCAGCATCATTGCCACACACACTTTTTGTGCAAGTGCCGCGGTATTAGGTTATCACACCGCCCCCTCCACACACACATGCACACACACACCGTCCTCCCTCCTTTGCACTTGCTGCACAACTGCAGAGAAAACAGCAGCAACCAGTAGAATAGTTGTGCATGAAACGCAAAGTCTCTCTAATTGGCTACGCACGCACGCACACACACACAAACACTTACACGCACACCCACGCGCGCGCGAACTCACGCACGTGCGCACACACGCGCACACGCGCACACAGACTCAAACTCACCAGTTGGGTTCTTGGTTTTCTTGAGGCTCCTGCCACAAAGACACTGCAGCATATGCGATCCTTTGCTGAAAATGTTGCTCCAAATAAACCGCATGGATTTAGCCGAGAAAGGGGAGGAGTAGGAGTAGGAAGGAGAGCAGGAGGTGGGAGACGAGAGGCGCACCGGATGCGGCAGCCTAAATTTCTGCCACCGCATGGGGGCCGGCCCGCCCCCCTGCTTGCATCCCAGCGGGAACGGCCAGCTGTTGGGCTCAGTTCGACTGTGCTTGGCTCCGCCGATCTGCACCATAGAAAGTAATAGAAGAAGCAAACCCGGGCCGTCACCCGGCTTCTCGCCCGCCTCGAAGTATTTCTCCTTGTCGTCGTCCCTGTGCGGCTGGAAAAGAACGAGCTCCGCCTCGGGCTGCTGGAGAGGCCGGTGGTGCTCAGCAGCGGAGCTGGAGGAGGTGGCGGGCACTGAGGAGGAGCGGTCGCTGCTGCTGCTGCTGCTGCTGCCGCGCTCCCGCCGCGGCGTAAAGAGCCCCCGAGCGCTCCTCTTCGAATGGCGTCGTCGTGTGCCGCGCGGCGCGGGGAGAGGAGCGGCAGCGGCGGACAGGCATGCGGCGGCGCTAGTGGGAAGTCGGCGGTACGCGGCAGCTGTCGGCTTCTGCACAAAAAAACATTGCATATTAGTGACGGAGGGATGGCAGGGCTCGGTGCGTCCGGGGGGTGGGAGGGGTGCAGAGAGGAAGGGCAGGTGGGCGGGATGCGGATCCCCGGTGTCCGTCAGCAAGTCGGTGGCATCTTTGTACCAGTAGAACGGGCAACAACTGCAGCGGGGGGCTGCTTTCCAAAGGCACACGCACGCACACGCGCACCCACACGCTAGATGCAGAATCCACTAACAGCAGCGGCAGCGGCAGCGGCAGCAGCTGCAGCCGCGCTGGTCCTCCTCCTCTGCTCACCGAGAGGAATCACTGCAGGGAATCTCTGCACTGGAATCTCTGCACTGTCCCACTCTGCGCTCCATCCCCCCGCAAAAGTCCTCATGAATATTTGATCCGTGTTTCGGCCTCCACTTCTCAATATTCCATAATTCGCTGATCCCGGCGCTGCCGCCTGCTCGCTTTTCCTCGCACCGGCTGCACGTTGCGGGAGCTGCTGCGATCAAGTGGCCGGAAAGGGAACCGGTGGGCGGCCTCAGCCGCTGCTCTCCAGACAACCGAACCAGAGGTGTACCGAGTCGCTTAAAAGCAACCTGTGAAGGAGCGGGAGTGAGCAACCACTACATGATATCCGGTGGTGCACAACCTTCACAATAAAAGATAATTGACGCTCTTATCTTCCACGGCAGCGGTAGGGAACTCCGGTTCCTCGAGAGCGATATCCTGCCTGTTTTAGAATTCTCCCTAATCCAACACACCTAATTCAATTGAACATGATCGTTTCAGGCTTCTATAGAGCTTGCTGATGAGATGGCCCTATTAACATAGAGAGGTGCCATGGCACATAAATCACAAGTTGTCAGTAACAGCATAAGACTGTTCTGTGCTTCATCTGAGAGGGGTCTATTGATAGTCCAGTCATATATACTGTATCAGAATCAGAATCATCTTTATTGGGCAAGTACGTAGAAACACACAAGGAATTTGTCTCGGGTAGGACAGGCTACACTAGTATTATCAATATGTAGAAACTACAATAAACAACAACATGACAAATACGTATCAAACGTTTTTCTGTAATGTAAGGGTACCAGGGTGCAGTAGTACCACCCAATGACAGCTGTGAGACAATGTATCGAACAAAGATAAAGTGATCAGTTATGGAATACAAGACAAAAACGGTTGTTTAGTTGGTGCAGGATAATCGTTCCAGCATTTTAAAGTGACCAGTAACAGTATTCGTGTGCAAATTTACAGAAAATGCTTGTGCACGTTAAAGTGGTGCTGTGGAAGAGAGATCCGTGACAATGGTTCAAGTAAGTACAGAGCTGGAGCTACAATGATTATTGCGGTAATGCTGTTCCACAGGGGTGTGCAAAAATGCAAAGAGCCACTATACAGGTCGATGTGGGTTACTGTTTGGGGAGTTAATGGCGAGAGGGAAGAAGCTGTTTGAATGTCTGCTGGTTTTGATGCGCACGGACTGATAGTGCTTGCCTGAGGGGAGTAGTTGGAAAAGGTGGTGGGCAGGGTGTGTGTGTGTGTGTGCGTGTGTTTCCTCCCACATTCCAAAAACTTGTATGGAAGGTTAATGGAACACGCGAAATTGTCCGTAGTTCTGAGTGTGAGCGTGGATGGCTGTTTGTCTGTGTGCCCTGCGATTGGCTGGCAACCAGTTCAGAGTGTCCTCCGCCTACTGCCCGAAAGATGGCCGGATAGGCTCCAGTACGCCCGTGACCTTTGTCGCGACCTTGTTTTAGAAGTTCCCTCTTCCAACACACCTGATTCAAATGATCATAATAGTTATTAGGCTTTTGCGGAGCTTGCTGATAGGATGATAATTTTGATCCTAGTGTTACAGCAGGGAGAGACGGGAAACACGCAGGGCTGTGGTTCTCTAGGACTAGTTGCCGCTCCCTGGTGTAGAGGTACACTTGCCTGACTTGAGTGCGGGTAGTGTGAGATCGGTTCCCATGATAGCTGTTCGTCTCTATACGTGCCCTTCGAGTGACTGGTGACCAATTGTGGGTTTTGTCAGATGGGATAGGCTCCAGCACCCTCTGCGACGCTGTTCAGGAGAGCGGTGTTGAAAATGGATATATATTGCATATTTTTCCAATATCATGCAACCCTACTTTAAAATGATTAGTTATAGTGTATGGTATCTTTCAGTATCGTTTCGGTACCTCGAGGCCGAACCAAGTGTCCTATTGTTTGGGAATCAAAATATGGAAACCCTTGTTTGGATGAGATACGGGGAGAGGATAGGGGCTAGGTTCAAATCAATCACTCCCTGAAATGAAACGCGCTGTAATAAATACGAAAATGCTGCTTCCACCGTCTTACAGGAATTCGCGCACACAATCATTTCCCCACGAGAGACCTCAGGACAAGGTGTACAGTATAGATACTTCTTTTCCAAAACGGACTTTGTCGCCCCCTAGCGTGACTCTGACTCACTGACTCCAGCAAACAAGAAAAAGGCGTTCCCAATCCACCGTGTGAGTTTGCTTCATCCAGGAGTACAGATGGAGCGGCAATTTTCTGACATTATATACATAAATGCAACGCCAGAGTTTCCCAATACCTCCAAGCCTTAAAAACAGGTAATTACAGTTTACATGTTATGCAGCTAGCATCAATTCTATGTCTCGTTTGTACCTCTGTCTTGCTGAGTTTGAGATCCGACTTCAGGAAGCGTGTTGACGGTCTAATTTCTGACATTTTTTCTGCAAGTTAAACGAGTCAATAGTTGTAGTACAACATACGCTAAGCAGGCTCCATGCCCGTCCCAGTGGAAGAGGAACATTAGTCCTCTTTTACCGGTGTTTTTTTTTTTTTTTTAATCGAGGTGTCGGGAACTCCAGTTCCTTAAGAGACACTGCTTGCCTGTTTCGACCCCCCCGTACTCCAACACACCGGATTCAAATGATCAGCTCACCAGCAAGCTCTGTTGAAGCCCGAAACGATCATGAACAATATATCTGAGCCGCACGCACCTGACTTGGATTACACTCCAAGTGTTGCGTTCGTATGACGATCACACCGACGGCGTTTGGTGACCAAAGTGTGGAGATCTTTATATACATAGAAAGACGCGAAGACGCTTTCTCCACGAAGAAAGTGGAACATTTGTGCGCAGTTGTGGCTCGCTTCAATGCTGAACACACACCGCAAAAGTTCATGCCGTCTCCCCAACTTCGATGTTGTAGGTAGGAACCACACTTCCAAGAATGTAATGACCATGTGGACAAAACAAAAGTCCTGGTACCCGTCCGTTGAAGAAAGGAAAGCCCACGATGGCTCACTTCAAATAACTTGAAACTGACCAAATAATGTCAATAAATGGCTTACTTAAGAAATAACTATAACTAACAAATGAAAATAAAGCATCTGCAGCTGTGGTGAAAGCGCTATAAAATAGAGGTGAGTTGAGGATTGCTACATATCTCTGGTTTCACAGAATTAATGACCTGGATGAAAAATATGTAACTTTATATTGTCCCAAAGGAAATCGCTGAATTCAAACGGTTGCATATCGAAGCCTCCTTTGGCCCACTCTTGAGCAAACTGCTCCAGCTCGGTTTCAAGACTGCATGTTCCATCAATAGATGTCCACTCAGGAGCACGCAGTCACCTTTGAAGGGGCAGGTGTTCAATAATAATAATGATAATGTTAATAATCATAATAATAAAAAATACTTTCTGAAAGAAAGTATTCACTATAGCCATTTCCATCCTCTTACCAAAGTCAACCACCATCTGTCCTCCTGCGTTCCTCGTATGGAGTGCTGATGAACTGATCATTCGAATCAGGTGTGTTGGAGGACGGAGACATCTAAAGATTCGAGGACTGGAGTTGCCCACCTCTAGTCTATATCCTACTGGACATTTGTTGGAGCTGAAATATGCAGTCTAAAGAACTCATTCTTCAAACGTGGGCCAAGAGGTGCACATTGAGCCTTCAAAATTTGTGTAACATCAACTGTATCATTTTTGTCTAGACCACATACCTAAAAAAACTTAAATGGTTGGACCACAAAAAAAAATCTATCTTAGCAAGTTATACAATGATCAATCTGGGTACTAATAATTTTGTCCATATCTGGATGCGGTATGAATTGGCCTCCAATGAGACTTTCCCTGAATTTGAAAAGAAACTGTTCCTTTAAGAAACGAAAAAAGGCCAGCATGGGTGAATGCGGTGAATGTAACGGGGGAAAGAAGCTTTTGAATCGTGTTGAAGGATAGAAGCAATGAGAAGAGCAGCCCGTTTGTTGGCAAAATTGTACTAGGCAGCAGTAGTATTGTGCCTGCCTATTTCCAGGATCAAGAACAGATACTATATTTCTAAAATAACAGTAACACAGCCTGTATCATCTGACAGTGTAGAAGCAAAAATTAGACTCCAAAGGAACACTGTTGTGTAACAAACGTGCATGCAATCCATCCATCCATTATCCGAGCCGCTTCTCACAAGAGTTGCGCTGGAGCCTATTCCAGCTGCTGACTTGTGGCAGTAAGTGTGTTTGATGGCAAAATGGTTGCCAGCCAATCGCAGGGCACACATAGACAAACTACCATCACTTTCACTGTGAATGCAATACTCTGTATAACTATTTGAGGCACTCAGTACCTTAACCCCACTGGCATCAATCTTACAGCTGTTTTTCATTGCATCAAGTGTGGGCTAGGATGAATTTACTCACTGTTTTCCTACCTCTCACCTCCCACTGTCTCTTTTGAAGCCTCGAGCCTGCGCCTTAGCAACTGCGAAGGTGGAGTTTGTCGGCAAGTCATGTTGGACTTTAGCAAGTGGCCTCTGCTCCTGTTGTTGAGCACCGAGGAGCGTGCCACAATCCAACAGGCCTGCGTCTTTGGAGCATCTGCGAATGAAGCCATCTACATCACAAACGACAACAAGGTGCTCCACTGCATTCCCTTGTCTTTTATTTGGCTATGTGTGTTGTTCCACCTTTTGTGTTCAAATGACTTATTTAAGCATTATGACCCTAGCACACTGATGCTATTCCTTAGTGTATCTATAGCGTTTTCCATTGTTTGTTAGCATTGAGCCAGATGGGCTTTCCTAAGGCAAAATTATCTTTGTGGGTGTTTTAAATATATGTATAATAATGTTTAGTTTACAGGAAACAGCTCGAAGCCCCTTTTAACAATTGTTAATTATTTGCCAGACTGCTGCTTGTGGTGTGTGAGCCGCAAATTTATGAATGCAAGTAGAGGTGCAACGATTAATCGACAACTAATCAATTCTCAAATAGTCGATCATTTTTTTGATAATCGAATTGCAACTTTTTATCATTTTAAATTGTTCAAATCTTCAGAATTTCAGCTCCTCAGTAGTAGATATCCAATTCCTGTCGTCCTCCACTGATTGTGTTGAATCAAAATAAAACCTTTATTTTTACTGTGGATCACAATGATCCACATGTTTGCCTAGGTTCTGGCATGTTTTGAATCAAACCAGGAAATTAATCATAATTTGTTTGTGCATTTTCAGCACTGTCAATTTGAAATATTGTCATGTCTTTTAAATGAAGGGACATGTTTGAGTTTTTAAAAAAAGTCTGATTCATCCATTGTTTAACAAAATAATCCACAATCATTTATTAAAATAGTAATTTGTTGCCGTAATTGCCAGTCAAAGCAAAAATAAATAAATAATCCGAACGATGACAGATTACAAAAAAACTCATTTTAAAAATGTATTTTATTATTATTCATTGAAGTGACATGTCACACAGGTATTTGTGTTCGGCTTGAACTGCAGTAGCTGCCTGGGAACAGGAGATGGTATAAGCACCATTGTACCGAAGCAACTGAGCTGCCTGCAGGGGAAGAAGGTGGTTAGCCTGAGCTACGGCAGCGGGCCGCACATCCTACTGGCAACGGAAGGTAACCACAAGCTTGTTTCAATGAACAACCTTTTCCCATCCACAACAGTCGTTTCAGCATATATGGGAATACACAAACAACATCCATAAATTCCATTAGAGGCTTAGTTTGTAGACGGTTGGTAGATGTCGAGGATCCAGATAACGGTCCACTAAGAATGCATTTGTATTTTATCAACGCAACTGTCAAACACTAAAAAAACATAAATGTCAGCTCCTTCAATTCCCCTTCACTCAGAAGTAGCTTAACTAAACACGTTGATGGAAAACATTCTGTAGCCTAGCTCAATATGTTCATTGCGGCTTTGCAAAGGCAACAATTGTTATGGTGGCATGAGACTTTTTTTGCATGACACTGCACTTAAAATATGTCATTTATTTAGATGGGAAGCTATTTGCTTGCGGGCACAATGGTTTCTGCCAGCTGGGGATCGGGACGGCCAACCAGGAGCTGTCCCAGGTGCTGGTCACTGCCAACATTCAGAACAAGAATGTAAAAGAGGTGGCGTGTGGTGCGCATCACTCCATGGTCCTTACACAGGATGGAGAGGTAGCGTTTCCAAAAAGATTATTCACGAGTCTCCGCATCCATCATGTGAATGTGTCATTTTCCAAAATGATAGGTCTTTGCGTGGGGTTTTAATGACTACGGCCAAGTGGGTTCAGGTTCCGTAGCCGTCCAGGCTTTCCCCTTGAAGGTGGGCGGCTCGTTGCAGGGTAAGACCGTGATGGGTATCACATGTGGACAGTCCTCATCCATGGCTCTGCTGGACAACGGAGAGGTGAGGCCCCCGTTGTGGAATTGGGCCAAGTCGACATTGCTCTGTAACCATTTTGTCTTGATCTAGATTCATGGGTGGGGCTACAATGGCAATGGGCAGCTGGGTGTAGGTAACAACAGAAACGAGCTGATGCCGCGTCGCCTCTCTGCTCTGCAAGAGTCCTGTATAAAACAGGTAAGGATTGCCACCTGCTGCGGTGTAATTCTTCCTCACGAATGCAGACAGCAGCGTTGCAAGTTTTCTCCTCTGTAGGTGGTGTCAGGCTTCGGCCACTCCCTCGCGGTAACGGATAAAGGACTGCTTTTTTCATGGGGCGCAAACACATTCGGCCAGCTGGGAACTGGAGACAAGAACAACTGCTTTAGCCCTGTGCAAGTTATGGCTGATGAAGAGAGGTACATAGAAAAAGAACACTGCAAAATATCCAGTGGAATCTCCATTAAATGGATTATTGGGGAATAACGTACAGCCGGTAGAGCATATTGTCTGACATATTTTTTCCCGTGGCCTTGAAACACCAAATACAGTACAATACAAAATTATTGTGCCTATAATTATACAAATGCTTCAAATTGTTTGCTGGGCGTTGGGGGAAGGATCACAGTGTGCATCAGTTCACATTCATGATCCACAATGCTAGCTCTTCCTTTTTCCACCTCTGTTAGCATTCAACACCATTACGCAAAAAAAGTGTGTAAATAACATTGCTGAGAGATGTGTACACTGCTGGCTCCAGTGAAAACATCAGCCATTGAAATTAATAGGGACATAGGCTAGTTTTGAGCTCCAGTGCGTGCTCATTTATGGTAATGCTCAGCTAATGTCCATGTTTGATGGGGCGGGTTCCCCTGCTAATATGGACGCCGCATAGGTGCATGTTCATCAAACTACCAGGACATTTCAAATAAAATTGCTTTGAGTGCATTTTTTAAAATTACAGTCCAACCATTCAGCCCACTTGTAATCACCGTTGTTTATTCTTCTAACAAATTATTTGTATTTTGGGGCACCCTCAACATGTTTGAAAAATAAAACTGCATTTTTGGGTTGTATGTATTTTAAGAGTCCCACAAATGACACCCCTACACCTCACACAGCAACCCCCCCAAAACCCAAAATGAATAAAAAATTACAAAATTGGCCCAAAACCAGCTTCATCAATCAACGCAACATTATGTGGACATGTCTGTCGGAACAGGACGCTTGAAAAGTCTCATGGACATGGTGTTATTGGGAAATATGCACATTTCTCCCAGTGGTATTTTTTCATCTCAGGTTTGTAGAGGTGGCAGCATGCCATTCGACCAACATTTCAGCGGCCAAGACGCAGAGTGGCCAGGTGTATATGTGGGGTCAGTGTCGGGGTCAAGCAGTTGTCACGCCACGCCTCACCTACTTCACCAACACAGACGATGTGTTTGCCTGTTTCGCTTCACCACCGGTCATGTGGAGACTGGTGTCTGTTGGTGAGAGAAGCACCTCAATGTTTTATTTCCAACGGATACACTAATCAGTGCATGTTTTACGTTGGTCTAGAGCAAAATGACTTCCTGACAGCTGCGGAGGCACTGAGGAAAGAATTTGACAGTCCAGAGACGGCAGACCTCAAGTTTAACGTTGAAGGCAAATGCATCTATGTTCACAAAGCGGTGCTGAAGATCAGGTACGTGTGTGTGTGTCTGTGTGTGTGTCCGTGTGTGAGAATACAAACAATTCGGAAATTCATCGCTGCACAATGCTATCTTTTTGTTACGCACGTTTAAATGTTTTCAAGGTGCGAGCATTTCCGCTCTATGTTCCGCTCCCAGTGGGTGGAAGGTCGTCAGGAAGTCATTGAGATCAACCAATTCTCGCATGCCATCTACCGTTCCTTCCTGCAGTTCCTCTACACAGACACTGTTGACCTTCCACCTGAAGATGCCATTGGTCATCTATTACACGATCAATGTCTGCTGCGCCTGGCCATAGATGTGCATATGCATTGTTTTTGTGCTTGTTCTTCAGGCCTGCTGGACTTGGCCACGTCCTACTGTGAGAGCCGCCTGAAGCATCTCTGTCAGCAGATCATCAAAAGAGGAATCACGGTCAAAAATGCCTTCACCCTGTTTTCTGCTGCCAAACGATTTGATGCAGAGGTACAGTATACCGGACATTTCCTTTGCTGTTAGTTGATTTGATTCTTTTTAAGAATGACTGACAAGCGCCACTTGTACGAATACTTATCCGATTTTGAGCAACACAGAAGGCGACACCTCGTGTACGGAGAGCTTTATTTGGCTGAGGTGAAGCTCCACACCTCTACTTTGCTCTTCATTTCTAGGACCTGGAGGAGTTTTGCTTCAGATTTTGTATTAACCATCTGACTCAAGTGACTCAGACACCAACCTTCAGTCAAGTTGACGGAAACATGCTGAAAGGGTTCATCATCAGAGCAAGCTATTGTGGAGCCTTCAGGTACTAAGTCGTTCTCTCAATTGTCGTTGTTTTATTTTTAAATGCTGGATGAGCCGCCCAGTGGCACTTGAGATGTGTGCAGGACTTTTATGCTGACCACAGTCTGCCAGTCGGACTTTTTGTCTTGGCCAAGAAAACCAAACATTGATTTCACTTTTGTGTCAGTGACTTTTGTGTCAGTGTATGGAATCACTTCTGATTTGGGATATGTTTTTAAACTTTGATTTTTGATCAAACAGTACGCTGTATAAAGAATTTAGCCCAGAGCACATGACCGCTGTAGTGGAATTTAAATGTTGTTTCTCTTTGTACCAAAATAAAGAAGTATTTGATGTATGTTATGAAGCTTCCACTCTGCCAAAATAAG
Organism: Hippocampus abdominalis; assembly: GCA_018466805.1. Classification (NCBI taxonomy): domain Eukaryota; kingdom Metazoa; phylum Chordata; class Actinopteri; order Syngnathiformes; family Syngnathidae; genus Hippocampus; species Hippocampus abdominalis. Next base: position 3,071,156 of record CM031694.1, on the reverse strand, counting down.
CGACTTTTTTCCCTAGCTTGTCTTCTGGGAGTTCTTGTCGTGAGTAAAATCCCAACGACCCCAATTTGAGTCAAAAATCCAGTCCTCTAATAAGGTTTAAAAGCTAGGAAATACTGTTAGGATACTGAATGGAAAATACAGGGTTAAATCTGTAATTTCTATATTTTGAGAAAAAAAATGCTTTGTTGTGATTAAAAAATGCATGTTTGAAGGAAAAGTTATCTATTTGAGAAAAGTAAAAGGTTCCTATTTGACAATGGTGAAAATCGTACATTTGATGCATAAACCATGCAAGGGACTTGCTGTGACGACCCCCTGATAGGGACAAACTCAAGTCATACTTTTTTAAAGGTACAATATTATGAGTAGTTGTAATTCAAGTAATGCTGTATATGAGGAGTACAGGGTTCCCACGGGTCCTTAAAGTTAATAAAAATCCATTAAAAAAAGAAGTTGTAAAATTATGTTCTAATTGTCCTTCATTTTCAGGGAAAGGTTCTAAAATCAATAAAAATCCTTCAAAATTATTTTTAGTCAAAAATAAATAGAAGTTTTATATTTTCTACATTTAAATTTTTCTTAGTGTACTTTATTTGAATTGAAAAGTATTTTTCATTTTCCTACCTGCAGAAAATTTGACCTACAGTATGTCAAATAAATGGTTTGCTGATTGCCCCTAAAAACATAGATGTGCCCTTCCTTTGGCAGCAATGATTTGAACACCAGCTCAGTGATATGTGGCTTTCTGTTCATATTGCTGAAACCCCGGCTAAATTGAGAAAAAGTCCTTAAAAAATGGCAAAATTAGCCCTCAAAAATCCTTAAAAGGTCCATAAATAAAAAGCAAGTGGAAGAGTGGGAACCCTGGAGTAGCAAGGGGAGGCAGTTGGTATTCTGCCTCTACACTGGCAGGCAGCCTACATTGGTCTAGCTGTGGGAGCACAAAAGTTTACGTTCTTCTTCTGGGCAGATACCTGGCCAGCTTGCCTCATAAGCCTACTGTTTAACCATGCTATGTCTAAACTAGGCTAAGTGTCTTCATCTTTTTGGTCAAAAAGGATTTGATCCAGACTGTACCTCATCTGGACTAGGACTGATCAAGGAATACTTTCTTGACCGGCAATATTTGTTAATGAGAATGGTGAGCAACGAAAAATAATACAATATAGAAATAATTTTAATATTAAATAAACGAACAAACACAAATAAAATAGTTTGTTCAGATACTGTGCAGTTTTGGGGTCGCTGCAGGCTTTCAAATCTGCCTGCTGATATGTCAAGTGCTCGCAAACGACTCTGTAGCAGGCAAAGGCTGATCCCTGAAATTGCTCAAGATCTGAAGAAAGAAGTTGTGGTGTCGGGAGGCAAAACAAGGCCAGAGTGTAGCCAAACAAAATATTTTCTTAACAGGCTATTTACAGCACAACACCACTTCGTACAACTTGTTACGGATTTCGCCATTACTGAAATCCTCTCGCTTTAAAAAAAAAAAAAAATCTCGACAGTACAGTATTTGTATAGCAAGACTGCCACCTAGTGTATAGTCAGAGAACATGTACTATTAATCACGATACTGTACTGTACAAGACTGATTCACGTTTTTGAGACACATAGCATACACTTCAATCAGACACTTATAATTTATTTTCCCAAGCCACGCCAAGCCGCAACATAAGGATGGAGGAGCCGCATGTGACTAAAGAGCCGCGGGTTTCCAACCAATGCGCTCGCTAATAGTACAGTACAAGAACTGTTTGCTATGGTTGTACTATTGCAAGACATGCCATGGTTTGATGGCAAGCAACAGCCTGTGATTCATTGTTGCAAGCTCGTTTGGTGGACTGTGTGATATTTGAATTTTGATTTGAGACAAATCGGATTTTATAGATAATAATAATACTGTACATTTTATTTATAAGCGCCTTTCAAGACACCCAAGGACACTTTACAATCAGGAACAAAAATATTGGTAATGTTTTTTGAAGTTAATATTTTTGCTACATATGCAATATTTTTAAGTAATATGAATTACTTTTGGCCTGTTTTGTCAACTTACATCTGTGGCCCTCACATATCACAAGTTTAGATGCACACTTACCAACCAATAAAAGTTAGAGTGATAACACGCCATTGAAGTTTGACTTTTTGCACCATTACAGGTAACTACTCGTAGTCTTCATAACTTCCATTATGGTCAGTAGTACACTTGGCACTTTAATGTATTTTTCTTCTTGGCCTATTAAATGTGAATTCTTTAGAGTTCGTCAGTCTATTTTGCCACCTGTCCCAGCTTTTTTGGAACATATTGCGGCATAAAATTCAAACTTAATTATGCAAAAAACAAGGTTGATCAGTTTGAACATGAAACATTTTGTCTTTGTAGTCCATCCATTTTCTAATCCGCTTATCCTCACAAGGGTTGCGGGTGTGCTGTAGCCTATCCCAGCTGTCTTCAGGCAGTTCTTCAGACACCCTGAACTGGTTGCCAGCCACCTGCAGGGCACACATTGACAAACAACCATTCGCACACACAATCACACCTAGGGACAATTTAGTCACTCACCTGCTATGCGTGTTTCCGAAGAAAACCCCCGCAAGCTATGGGACAACATTGCAAACTCCACACAGGAAGGCCGGAGCTGGAATCGAACCCTGCACCTCTGTGCTGTGAGGGGAACATGCTAACCTGTCGTCCACAATGGTGCCCTGACTTTGTAGTGTATTCAGTTAAATATCGGTTGACTACGATTTTCAAGTTTTTTCGTATTGTTTTTATGTTCAGTGCAACCTCCCATCTTCATTGCCGTTGGCTCTGTAAATATAAACCTAACTTCAGGGTAGAAATTAAACTGAGGTATAAAGAGGTTTAAATTTAATCTGACTTGAATTTAAACGAGGTATCAAGTTTGGTGCAACGGGATTTCAATTCAAATCATAATCTAATCATGTTTTATAGTAAAACATTGTTGGTGCAATCCATCCGAAGTGTTGGCAGATGATGTGAGGGAAAACATGAGTGCTTGGCGTTGTAGGGATGCAGAAGATAGACTGATAGAAAAGGATGACACGCTCTAGGGACCCCTAGCGGAACTAGCCGAAAGCACATTTTGTGACTGCGCGTGTGTGTGTGCGCGCGCATGTGTGAGTGCATGTGTGAGTACGTGCGTGCGTGCGTGTATCTGCGCGCATGCACACTGAAGCAGGTTTTTTAGTGATGGGCGTTAACACGCCCACGTGATGACGTCATTCCTTATTTGCGGAAGTAACCCGGTGGTCAAGAAACGTATCAATGTTCTTGTGCAAACGCAGCAAGACCAAAAGCAGTACGTCGTGTTTAACATCAGATACGAAAAGCCCTCTGTAAGGACGCTCGTCCTGGTCGCGTCGACCGAAGTAAACGACGGTGAGCGCACGAAACGGCCATCGTACGTTTTTCCGACCTTTGCCTAGCAAAGTCCTGGACTGTCGGAGTTAGTGCTAGCAAGAAATACGGACCACAGATAGCAATTGAGTGAAACTCCGTTTCATGCATGAGACATATAGCAACGCGTTTGTAGACGCTTGGTTGGCGCTCAGGTACTTTCGAGTGTTTATAACATTCTACAACTACGGGACCGCTACGCCTTTCGCTTTCCGTTGAGGTCGAGGAGCTCAAGTGGGGAAGTCTGAGGGGACCGTCAGAGGGCCTACTGGTCACGATAGGTACTCCGTGGCCGACTTCTGCGGTACGCTGATTGGATGGAAGAAAGCTGCAGAGAGAGTCCAGCCGAATCGGGCCAGGCATTGCCTCTCACAAGAGACTCCAGCAGTCAGACCATCGGCGTAGTGCAAGGTTGGGCCCGATTGCCAATCGACTAACTAAATAGAGCAGCAATATGTATGATTGTGTTTTTATGGTGCAGGTCTTGGCCCCAGGTTCTCCAAGATCAACCTGTTTAGCTTGTTGAGTTTGTGGCTGGAGCTGTTCCCTCAGGAGCAACCAGAGGACGACGACAATCCGGTTGGTGTAAACCTAGCAGCTGATCGTTCACATTTCGGTCGTAGTTTCGTCTGACCCGCGTTGTTCTAGATCCGCAGTGTGGGTCTCGTGGTGGTGCGGGAGAGTAAGGTGGTGGGGCTCCACTACAGTGGTCATGAGCTCCACGCGGGCCAGGCAGCCATCATCCAAAACGCTGCCCGCTTGGCCGACTGTCAGCTGTACTTCTCTCGGCGACCATGCGCCACCTGCTTGAAGATGATCATCAATGGTGTGCAGAGCTAATTGGTTTGAGTAATTAATCAGGTGTCTACAGGGTGTCGATCCTGCCGTGATTTAATGTTGACATCAATCCAGTGGATTGTGTTTGCAGCTGGAGTGAGTCAGGTCTCCTTTTGGCCTGGAGACCCCGAGGTCAGCATGCTGAGATCCGGCCCCCACGCTCCTGCGGGCCACATCTCCGAGGAGGCCACGCTAGACGCTGTGGCTACAGAGAAGCTCAAGTCCAACAGCCGCTCGCACATCTGCTTGCTGCTGCAACCTCTGGCAACTGGCATGGTGCAGTTTGTTGGCGAGACGTCCAGAGAGTGTGATTTCATGGCGACGCTGACCGATGATGACCCCGGCCTGAACGCAGAGGAACTCTTCTGCAGGTGTTTGAAGTGCCTTTTTTTTTGGTGCCATTCAGTTCAGATAAAGCAGTCCACCTAGAATGACGAGAATGATCTGGGCTGTTCCTTAGTGAACAAGAGAAACACTTTGAAGATTTCTCCAAACGCTTCCTGATTGAGGACTCGCATCAGCACCGAGAGATTTTGAACCAAATGCATCTGGAGAACTTCTGCGTGGAGCCCTACTTTTCCAACCTCCGACACAACATGAGGCAGGTGGTGAAAGTTCTGGCTGCCGTGGTGGCTGGGGTGCCACAACAACACTGCGGATTTCACCGGTGAGACTTGCTCTGTGAACCGCCCTTGTATTATTGAGTTTTTGAAGAATTTTGGTGTGTCTGCAACAGGGAACCCGCGGCCCCTGAGACATTACTCACCAGCTCGTCGCCGCCCCCTCATCATGAGGGAGTGTCCCAAGAAGTCGCCCGTCATTGCATCATCCAAGCCAGGCTACTTGCTTACAGAACAGGTCTGCTCAGAGTCGCGGATGGGTTTTTGGAAAGGGAATGGGTGGAGAAAAGTCTTGCTTTCATAATTCAGAATAGCTTTCATAGCTCGGAAAGTAAAGACAAAAAAAACCTAAGTATTGACGGTAGATGGCAGCTTTGATGCCTTTTAGATGAGCTCACCATACATCATAATGTGTAAGTTCCTGAAACATGGCAAGCCCTTGGAAATCTTCTGCAGAGAGTCACAAAGTGAAGAAAAGATGACGGTGCTTACTGGATTTGAATGCTACTCACCACTATTATTAAATAGTGTGCAAACAATTTGTAAAAAAAAAATAAACAAAATTGTCAAATGGTGTTACACTGGTGACATTTCTAAATACATTATTCTGCCATCAAAAGCACATTTAATTGTTCAGATGTGGTGACACTCGAGCAAAAATTATTAGCATCAAAGTCACTATTGTGCATAAAATATATATCGTTTCACAAAAAGCTTGGCGGGGGTTCCCAAAAATTGGTGATTTGGGTAAAACTGCTGATGACTTAAAAAAATGGAATAAGGTAGTAACAAACTTTTGTGATGAAAGAATGGAATTTCATCTTTCATTTGACAGTTTTCCGTGTTTACAAAATGCTGTAAATTGGCTGGCACTCGAAAATGATTCGATGTTATTTTTTACGGCTGGCATTGAAAGAGTTATGAAGGCGTCTGCATTTTTTTTAACATTGCGAAACAGGTATCTTATTGTTTTTGTCAAATTTCCACAAGGATTTAAAAAAAAAAAAAAAAAACCAACGCATTACTTTACTGGCATTTTGGAGATATTTTTGACTTGTTGAAATGATGGTACGCGGGCACTTCAGATTTTTAGACATACAATTATATTTTCCAGAATGCGTACCCTTTAATATTGTTTTCAATTTGCATCCTGTAACCATTTTTCTCTTTATCATTTCAGAGGACCCTAAAGTAGGTGTCGGCGCCGTTATCTGGGCCAGCAGACAGTTGGTAAGTTCGCTTCTTGTCTTTTTGCTGTCGTTTGGAATTTGCCACAGAATTGATCTCACAAGCATGTGCGGAGGAAAAAAGGTGTCCCTCTCCTGTCCCAGGCTGGCCTGAATGGACTCGGTCGTCTGTCCCTGGTGGGTTGTGGCTACAATGCTTACCCAGCGGGCTCGCAGTACGCCGAGTACCCACTCATGGATGACAAACAAGAGGACCGAAAGCGGCGCAAGTACCGCTACATTATCCATGCCGAGCAGAATGCCCTCACCTTCAGGTATCGACCAGGCGGCCGTCACGTTGCTCCATTCGACAGCAGTTGACGGCTCTGACGTTTCTAGGACTCGCGATATCAACCCGGAGGAAGCCGCCATGCTGTTTGTGACCAAGTGTCCATGTGACGAGTGCATCCCTCTGATTAGAAGTGCCGGCATCACGCACATTTACACCACCGACCACGACCGTGACAAGAACAAAGGAGACATTTCTTACCTCCGATTCAGCAACTTGAAGGGAATCCAAAAGTTCATCGTGAGCGAACTGATCTGTTTTCCTCCTCTTAAAAAAAAGTCCGGTTTGGCATACTCAGGATTCCCCTAACATTTAACAAACATTTTCTGTCTAGAGTGATCCCTCGCTATTTCGCGGTTCGTTTATCGCGGCTTCAGTGCATCGCAGATTTTTTCAAACATTCATAAAAAAAAAAAAATTAAGTCCGCAAACGGTCCGCAAGAAGCAGCGAAAGTCAGCAAAACAACAGCGAGTCACAGAGCAACATATACAGTACTACATGTATATGTTTACTGTATTTTGTTATTCATACACTAACCTAACTTATACATGTTTAAATGTATTAGTATACAGCATTAAGTAATGTTAATTACCACAAAATTTACTTCTACATGCATGTATACCATTAAATTTGGCCTTATAACTATTTTGTATACTCATACACATGTACCTATACGGGGCGGGGGGTCGCTACTTCACAGATTTTCGTTAATCGCGGGTGGTTTTGGTCCCCATTAACAGCGTTAAACGAGGGATTACTCTATGCCATAAAGCAGGGGTGTCAAACTCATTTCACATTGTGGGCCACATACGGACTCGGTAGATGTCAAGTGGGCCGAACCATTAACATTACAGTATACCATACTGTGCTATGAATCACCAAAATGTCATCTCTTTCCTTTGTTTTGGTCTCAAGAAGCATTGATTGGCGCTTTCATATCATTTGCTGCATTGGGTCTATCTCGGTGACAGACTGAGACTGCTTTTTTTTTCCCCCGATCAAAATGTCAATGTCTTCTACTGTGATCAAAACAGTGTGCCCCTTAGCGGATAATCCACGAATTGCATTTTATTTAAAATATTCATTCCGTGTCTTTAATGCATTGTTTTCACTTTTAAATGATCCCGTGGGCCGTATGTTTGACACCCCTGCCATAAAGGTAAGGCAATTGTCCGGTCCCTGTCTCCCGCTTTGAATGCAGAGGAAAACATACATTTCTTCAGATCTTTGTTCTTAACCCAGGGCCTAAACCTGCAAATTTGACTGTCCATTCATTTTGATTGACTCCAATCCACCGATCTGTTTGATTAATTTGAGGTTATTTTTGCTCTACATATTGTGTTGCGGCACGAGCAGTATATTTGTAATGCTGTTAATTTTTTTCCTTGGGTCTGCCCATCTTGAGCAGGAAGTCTTTGGTTGAGCAGATAGCTGACAGTTCCCCAAATGTGGGCCAACGTTTTCTTGCATCATAAATGTTCATTCAGCGTTTTATGAAGAATTTTTAGGGCTTGAAAAAAAAAAACTGTTGAATTTGTATTGTATTTTTATTCGTAAAGCAACTGTCTTGTTTCCACAGTGGCAAAGGGATCCTGTTGCATCTCCTTTGAACATCACCAGTAAGCTCAATCTTGTAAAATGTCAAAGATCTGCTTTTAACCCGCCTAATGTCTGATATCGCATCTTGGCTTCCAGATGGTCACAGTAGCAAGCGCAACAGGGAAGAGACGCAGGAGAAGCACAGCATCAAGAAGCTCCGTGACAGCAGATCGAATAACTTGCCCCCCGTCAGCTGAGTGTCAGCCCCCTGAACAGCGGCACCGCATGTGCACATTGGAACGGAACCGGAAGATTTGCGTGTACACCACTTGGATCAGCATCGAGGCACACAAAAACTGAGCTGACCACACTGACCTCATCGCTCAGCAGCAGTTTTTAAGTATATAAGATATAACCCTAATGTGGGTTGTGATTGTCATTACGTAAGTAGTGAATTGTTTTATATTTATGTGTGATTCCTAGTTCATGTCAAGGGCATGTATTTTAATGGGCTAATGATGGTTGTGATTTTTGTCATTCTGTTTGTAACAAATAGGATATGCACGAATACGACGTAGCGCCAACGGATGCAGCTTGATTTCACCGCTTTTTGAATTCAGTCAAGTATTTCCGACTTCCACTTGGCTGATAATAATGCTTTAATCATGAGGCTTTAGTCAGCCTGGTGTGACTTGAGGCTGCCTGCCTGCCAACCTTGTGACAAATGAAAGTACAGAAATTGAGTTTCCGTCCTTTTATTCATTCTCTGTATAGTACACAATGAAGCTGCATCTCGTACGAGATGAAAAGCTAGCAACAAGATCCAGAATGCGGACAAGACTTGGTCAAACATCCACAGGGAAATGAACGACTCTCATTAAAGCTTAAGTTTTGTGTGTGCGTGAGATGCAGTTTGTCATTTTGAAACCAACTTTTGATATTGTTTGATTTTACACGTTTTGGAGTCCTTGTGGGTTTCCAAGGTTGCCACTCCACTGTAATCCCAAAACTGTTGGCCAAAGCAGCTGCATACTGCCAAATCACATCAAAATTCCAGTCCAGAGCAGATTGCTTTGACAATTATGCTTCCCCCCTTCAAAGATACAAGTAAACAGAATAGAAAGACACCGCAAACTAAAATGGCACTTCTGAATCTTCCACTCATCTGAATCGGACCCAAACAAAGCAAAGACCCCTTGTCACTCAGTCTCTGCACCATAGTATAAATACACAGAACAGCATGAACACATTGATTAGCCCAGACAACCATTTATAAAATACAGAAAGTGCTATGAGGTGCAGTGAGAAGAATTAGTTGATAGCCCAATTACACGCCCTTCATTTCGAAATCAAGAGTCATCACTGTTGGCAACATCTGATGTGCATTTAACAGGATGGTACCCGCGGGCTGTTAAAGCAGTGAAACGCATCCTTGACGCGGGACATTTGTTTCGTTCAGTTTCGACTCCGTCACCAAACTTTGTATGACCAACTAAGTGTTGAGGGGTGATACTAATATTGTGCAGCAACGCCATTCCTGGCATTTTAACTGCTGGTGTTGCCCACTCAGCCAATCAGATGCTGCCAACCAAATGAGTCGTGGCACTGCTACATACTAATCATTAAGGGGGAAAAAAAACAATTACAAAAGGTGAGTGATTGAGAAACTATTCCTGCACACATTTTTTATGAAGCAAAAAAAGAAAAATACAAATACCTTTTTTTTTTTTTGTTTGTTTAAATAGCTTGGGGTTTTTTTCTACAAGTTCCTAATGATAAACAATTGAACTAGAGGGCGGAGGGGCTTCTCTAGGACGCTGGTTTCTTAAGATCCCTGATCTGTTTAATAAGGTAGGTTTTCTCGTCGTTGAACTGCTCATCGTCCGTGCGGTCCTTCTGGAAGTTGCTCAGGAAGTCGATCAATTTGGTCTGGTTCTTGAGCAGAATGTCAACAATGGGCTGTGTCTTGTTGGGGTTGGCCACAAACACCTGAGGATGAGCACAGATGCACACCTTTTGAACTTTTCCCAAAGGACACATGAAGTCGAATGGTCCCGACATGAACAAAAAAAAGACTGAAACGACATCATGCACGACAGTTGTGACGGCATATTCCTCTGTTCCTCAGGCGGGTATCAAACGTGGAACTCGGCACAAACAGACTCGCATTCAAACGTTCGAATTTTAAGTCCTTTTCAATGAACAGTCTCATGTCTGACTCAATCGATCTGGTAGCATTTTATTTTGATGTGGTAGTGCACGTGGCTAGCATGTCCGCCTCAGGTCGATGTGTATTTTGTCTGTGTGAGACACAATGGATGACTACAGCTTGTATTTAGCATTTTATTGCCAATACGTGCTTTGCCATTTACAACAAAGATGCCTCGCTGAAATCCACAGGTGGTCATTTAGAGCCGCAAAGTAGTAGCGGTGCCTCTAATATAACAAAAGCATGCGATTGGCTGGCAACCGGTTCAGGGTGTCCCCTGCCTACTGTCCTGAAACCGCTGGGATAGGCTCCAGCACGCCCTGTGACCCTTGTGAGACTAAGCGGATGAGAAAATGGATGGATGGATGGATGATCACCACGTCTGTGTCTTATAACTGCACTTTGTATCTTCCAGATGCCCCACGGCACTGCGTTTGCTTTTACCAGTCAGCGTTGAAGAGACTCATAGTCGTCTGTAGAGCTATCAGACATGTGGTGTGTTGTGTGGGTCGTCTGGAGTACACCGCACACTGTGCACGCACTTTTTCCTTCTCTCGTGTGGGCTCCCGCACATTTTCAAGAATAAGAGGTTGAAAATTGGTGTATGTGTGCCCGGCTTCAGAGGACCACTTCTCCCTTAATAGATCCATACCTTGAAGACATGGAAGGCCTCAAACTGGATGTTGGCACTCTTGTCCCTTAGCAGGTTCATCATCATCTTGAGATTTTCCGGCTTGCTGATGTAGCGCGTCATCACCGTAAAGTTGTGTCGATCCAGCAATAGCTCGCCCAAAAGCTGCAGGAGAGGCCAGCGCGTCACATACTGAATGACCTGCAGCGGCCACGACGACTGGCTTGCGCCACCGACGGCGAGTATACCAACCTTGAGCGACTGCCTCTTGGTGACGTAGTTCTCTGAGTGCAGAAGCTTCTCGTAGTCTGCAAACACCTGCAGCGACACAAAAAGTTCCTCGCAGGTCACGTTTAGCGCCAAAACATTCTCCGCCGAAGGGGGCTGGCGCACAATCACTCACCGCATCGTAGTTCTGTTCGAGATACTCCGCTACAAGCACTTTATGCCTCGTCAGGAGATCCTGCGAGCAAAAACAAGACAAATAAACAGACTTTGACGTTTGCTCCAAGTGAGCTACTCGACATGAATGCCAGTGAATTGACTTTAGGGAAGGGAAGTACCTTGAAGGTGGCAAAGGCATCAGAGGCAATGTCGAAGGTGGACATCTCGACATAGGTGAAGAATCGATGGAAATGATCCGAATTCAGAACCACCTTGGCAAGCGGCTCGTAGCGGATGCACTCCCTCAGCATGATCCCACAGTTGAGCGCCACCTGGGGTGCCTCGTACCTTGAAAACCAACGTGGACATGAGTCCTCGGAGGCCACTCAAGGAGGCCCGGGCTGTGTGCGCGTATGAGAGTGAGAGCGACCGACCCTTTCAACAGGATGAAGAGAACCTCTTGATGGGAGCAAAAGTACTCCACGGTGGGGCTCCTGGTTCCGATCTGCCTCCTCAAGATGTTATTAAAGATCTGACAGACGTCCTTCTTGCCCTGGGAGCACATGAATCAAATCAGACTGAAGCGAGCATCGGGCTGTCGCTTCGTCGGCCGGGAGCCGCAGCCTTCATCTTTTCTCACCTCAAAGTCAATGACCTGCAGGTATTCCACCAGCGTGATCAGCAGGCCGCTGTTGTAGAGCTCTTGGGCCAATTGGGCCACCGTCTCTGTGTGAGGCTCCTTATCGTTGCTCCCATATAGAATCTCTTTCATGGACACCAGACACTTGGACACCTCCTCAGATGCCTGCAGGACAGAGCAGGAGGAGGTGCTTGAATGGAACTTCAAGTGTGAGCCACAGATTCACAAATGGCTGCCACACTGGCCTGCACCTACCTTGTCTGTTTTTTTGTCCTGTTTAACCAGCACGGCCAAGTTCTCTTTGAGGGTCTTGACGATCTCTACCGGGGTCTTGTGGGATTTACCAAAGAGAGGCATGATGTCCGCACACTCGCCTCAAGTGCTGGGGAAAAGCGGATATAGCTTCATATCAATGAAGAGCACGTTTTCAACTCGCACGAAACGCCATACATGGTGCCTGGAAATAAGAGTTGAATCCGTTCCGAGGTCACACTTGTAACTCAAAGCACTCATATCTTCAAATCAACGGTGTCCCTTGAATAAATGGAAATGGCATCTGTTGTCATCCCCTATACACTATATGGACATCTGAACAGTAGTCCGCTGTCTAAAAAAAAATACAAACAAAAGGGGTACTGCATGGGTCCATGTTTTATTCTTCAATAGACTGTGGGCCATGGGCTAAATATAGCCACCACCATCTGGGGTGGGGGCGAAAATTTTACACAAGAACCTTCGAAAAGAACACACCTTTTTTCAGTCGCAAATGACATTCACGAGTACCGCTCTGCTCAAGTATTAGTTGCAATAGAAAAGTAAATACAGTACAAATACGTAGCCTAAAAGATACATATTTGCCTAGAAACGATACAACTTGTGAGGGTCCAAATATGTACCATGTTTAAGGGGTACAATAGGTGTATCCTTGAGGGTTCGGTTTGGATGGCTATCTTGATGTCGCTGCTCCTCGCAGAGGATAAATATTACAGTATATTACTTTTAGTAATATTGCATTGAGTGTGTTGAAGTGTTGAAGTGTTTTGCTGCACCAGTTGTGTTTGAATTTCAGTCGCTTAAAAAAAAAAGCATCATCAACAGCTGGCATTTCAAAAACTAAATTGAGTCCCTCGTGTTTCGGGGCATCACATAATTTATATGAATATGCTGAAAATTGTTATTTTCATAAAATTTTGGGTTTTTACTTGTTTTGTTTCTGGGCTCACCACAGCAGCAGGTGCTAACTGAGGAAGCATCTTGTGTGATGTCACGCATGAGGATAGAGTGAACCGACCTCCAAAGTTTTATTTGAGAGGCATGTTTTCTTCCTCAAACATTTCCCGCAAACCAATCAGCCAGTCGCAGTTTCCACAGAGTAGTTTTAGCATGCGTCTTCTGACCTTCCACTGCTAAAGCCACATAAGACTGCACCACTTCCGTTTGCGCGGTGACGAACTGCAACATCAGCCAAAAAGATTAGAGTCAAAGCGAACTCAGCCCTCTGTATGCCGGTTTTCAGGGCGACTGCACATTCCTTCAGCACCTGAGAGATACATTCCAGAACCAACTGAGCAACGAGCTGAGCTTCTGACACACGGCTGCCTTCACGGAAGAGGTCATCATGTAAGCTTGTTAGACTGACATTCCAGCCTCTGTGTGTCGGACTGGTCAAGATGTAACGCATGCCTTTCATGTGATGAGGCCATGGATGCAACAGTATTTTCTCAACATAGTCACGATTCACCTGTTTGCAGTTATTTGGGCACCAAGCGTATATTATTTATGGAAAAACTCAACTATTTGCAGTTTTGTGCCCAGGCAAACCTTCGAACATCAAGGTTTTGTCTTTGGAACCATCTTGTGGCAACTTAATGACAGCGTATTGTGTGACTAGCTCGCCCTGTGAACAAGGACATACTTCAGATGGAATTCTTGCTGATGGTCCATCGTTCTTAAGTGTTGGTCAATGCGATTTCCGATCATGACTGGTCTCTTTGACACAATTACGAACTAGCCCAACAACCCAAAATGCCAAAGTCACCTTACCTCTTCTGTAAAACTTTCTATAAAAGACAGCGCAAGCTGGAGGGGGGTGCGTTGTTACACAAGCGGGGCATGCAAATTGACGGTTTATTTTGTAAATTAAATGTTGAACATTTAAAATGCTTTGTTTTCAGGATTGTGTTTACAGAGAGTATATGTTTTGAGAAAATAAAAACATTCCCCAAGAGGAAGCATTTAATGGTATTCTCACGTTTTGTTTCAATATTTTTGGGGAAGTTAATGCCATTAGAAAAAACAATTGCAGGAAAAAAAAAATGTTTCAAAGCAAGTTTGGTATCAGCACAAATGAGTGGGAAAAAATGTTTATTTTAAACACTGTCGTTTTCTTTTGCGTTTCTTATTTAATAAGCTTTTTTTTTTTTTCAAATTTGGATTTTTATCGGGAAAAAAAAACGTCTGATCCACCTGGTCACCAAAAGCCACACGAAATTCCAAAGAGAAGACTTGTACAAAGCTGCTTCTTTGGTCTCTCTGTGTCGCTTCTTTTCTACTCTGGAAATCAGACAAAATGTTACGCAATGGACCTAATCTGGTGACGAGTGGGGAAGCTGCTAAGTGTAACTGAAATGAGCCCACATATCTGAAACATTTAGCCCAGGGGGTGGGCATTTCATCAGTACTGACAGAAGGACCGTCAATGACCTGTCACTGACAAGCGCCCATTGTGCAGACTATTTACAAACGGCGGAAAACGCAAGTACCGACGGACCTCTTGGTCCATTTACTGACTAACCGATAGACCGGTGAAATTTACAGACGGAAGCACGGTTAAAATAACACGACGGACTAATGACGACAGTCTGGTTCGAGTTGAAAAAAAAAAAAAAAGTGACTGATGAGGACGGACGGGTACGGATGACGGACCGGCAAACTCCTGTAAAATGCTCACCTCTGCATTTGGACATACATAAGCCACGTGCAGTCAATATGGACCGGTCATATGTTAAGATTCAAGCATGCACAAACATAATTGTGCTGCCGTCTCAAATTAATCGAGAGCGTCAGTTCAGGCACCTCAGCACTATGGCGACCAGTATTTGATGACACCTCACTTGAGATAGACATTAGTCGAAGCGCAGTGCACCAAATGAGCGTGTACAAGTGAACACAACACTAAAAAAAAACCCATCAGCAATAATAAGAAAGAAAAGAGAAGCTTTGTGCCCTTAGAGCAGTCTGCAAGGCAAGCTTTTCTTGAAACGTTGCGGCAGATTTGGGGCAAACGCGTGACACAATGAAGGCTTGTAGTGGAGTTACTGTTCTAAACAACACACTATGGTACTGTGCCTGCACCATACAGTCACTTCATCTGCATATTTTTAGTTTGAGGCAGGTATGTGTGAATGGTGACGAAGGGACTGTTCACTCCAGAGAAGGACTGATGCGGCAGTGAGTGTTGCCAATGCAAACTCACGCAAGCCAGGAGCACAGAAGTGGTCGTTTGTTTCACAAAATATGTCAAAGCAGGCTCCTCTGTGCTTATGCAAGACCTCTCAAAATCGCTCAGTTCCTGAGCAATGCTGGAGTGTCGTCGAACAAGTCAAAGCTCCCACTATTTGAACATCCCTCTGCCGAGTCAAGACACCGGTACTTTAACCCTTGAGGCTGGATTAATAGCGCATGACAAGTCGTATTTGTCGCTGTCAAGTTTCTCGATTGGGATATGCGCCCTGGCAGCGGAATGAGGAAAAAAAAAAAAAAACTGATTGAATCAGATCTCCTTAGATTGGAAGCAAGTCTCTTCCAAACATGGATGAACATCCACTAGACGAGGACAATACATATCAGATAGCTCGCAAAGCAATTGCAGCGTAAACGTACAGATCACATATAACTCGTCAATACCGGCCTCAAATTTCTTAAAAATACACTAATGGATGACGTATATACACAATCTCTTCTGCTCAAACAATTCAAATAAACACATTATGTTACATAGATGTAATTGCATCTTTACATAAGCAAAATCGTGCATTGGAGTAAATCAGTGAGGAGAAAGAGACTGAGACTAACGAGGGTCGCGGGTGTGCTGGAGCCTAACCCAGCTGTCATGGGTTGTGCGACACCTCATGATCTTAAAATCTTGTAAATTGCGGCACTACCACAGTAAATAACAATACAACCTCATTTCTGATGAACACTTAGGCTTATTACACTATTGTATTTTACTATTAGCCATGATGGTGGTACTTGGAAAGCAACAGGTTTTTTTCTTTCTTTTTTTCAGTAATGCTGAGTGTAAAAACGTTGAGAGCGACTGGTTGATCACGATGGGTCGGTTCCAAGAATAAAAAATGAGCACAGCCAAGTTCAAAAGTTTTTGGACGTTCCCACGCACATGTCAATATGCCGCGTTTAAGTTCTTCCGGGTCAGTTTGGCTACTGTCGATTCTCATCCACGGCTGAGTGAGAGATGACACTACTCCGGGAAAGGAGAGAATCATGGACGGGGACTTGGAATCCTCCTTGCGGTCAAGACATGTTCATGAAGTACATAAGGCGCATATAAAAAAAAAGCAAACCTTGCAAAAAAAACAAAACATTTTTGTGTTATCTCGCAATCTTTGCTAGGAAACGCGAAGTTGTTTTTTCTTCCATGGCACCTTAGAGCAGGGGTCGGCAACCCAAAATGTTGAAAGAGTCGTATTGGACCAAAATAAACAAAAAACAAATATTTCTGGAGCCGCAAAAAATAAAAAGCTTTATAATGAAGGCAACACATGCTATATGTATCTATATGAGCTATATTAGCCTGCTATCAACGTGACTAAGTTGGCTACAAATAGACAACGAGCATCACTGCAGTACATCCTTTAGAGGAGGGGTGCCCCAACTTTTTTGATGGAAGATCTACTTTTCGATCAACCCTTTACCGCACACGGGCACATACACACACATGCCGTAATGAGCAACAGCCATAACGGCCGCTAAGATGGCACGGGACGCACTTTTGCGGCGTGTCAACTATCTAAGCTCACGTGTACCGTTTAAAAATGCTTCTCTCTGTCCTCCAGATTCCCATTCTTTCCAGTACCCTCGGTAATTGTACATGAAAGGCTGTTTTTTGTTTGTTTTTTGTTTTTTTACAAGAGCCACCTGCCTGGCATCCAGGCTATGATGCAAATATTCGTTGACGCAGTGTTGACATTTAATATTTATCCGACACATTTTTACAGCATCGTAAAACGTTAATAACAGAAACCATATTAAAACAAAAAAATTATATTTCCCGCCCATCTTTTTCCATTTTCAAACATTTTTGAAAAAGCCAGAGGGAGCCACTGGGGAGGCGCTAAAGAGCCGCATGCGGCTCGAGAGACGCGTGTTGCCGACCCCCACCTTAGAGACTGCGTAATAACGCTATACATAAGAGGGAAAGTAGGCTTCAACATTGTTAAGTACAGGACAACGCTGAGCGTCGCTCAAAGTAGGCATTCACTGCCCGACTGTTTTGAAACAGGCTAGCGGCTAATCTCCACTGCTATATTGGTGACGTTAAAAATTATATTAATATAGCATTTCATAATGAAAGATAACTACTATGATAAAGTTTTTATGTTTATTATTAGAATAAATATATAGTGAAAAATAAATACAGCTTTAAAAGGGGTGGCACATATCTTGGTGGGCAGGCACAGACTCCTATGGCCCACCCATGGCGACCGGTGTGTATACACATCCATATCCATACACACATACATATATGCCTTTCTTCCAAAGTCACAGGCCCCAGATCCCAGATTCCCAAACTATATAAGCAGTAATAAAGAATTGATGGATCAATACTTAAGATAATATAATAATTCAGAAATGTTGTGTCAACAATTTCAATGGAGGAGTTCTTAACTGTTTCAACGAATGTCCTAAATAAAAATGGGTTTAATAACATCAACAATAGAAACTCTTAAGAACAAAGGTATTAGTGCGCACTGCTTAGTAACAATAGGCTTCACTCGATCTGCTTTCTCACAATAGATTATTGCGAACGATTGTAATCAGAGGAAGGGTAGTTGTTCATACAAGTGCCTTTGACACACCTTGCCTTGCCCCATTCATAGTCGCCCTGTGACAGCTGATCCCTCTATTCCCTGTTGCGCAGTCAATATATTGACGGCATAATAGCACCTTCCGGGTTTTAAGTTGAAAATAACCGGAATCTGCTTTGTTATCATGGTGGTTAACCTCACACCTGACGTCTGAAGTAACAGTAGGGTTGAAAAGGAGCTAAAGAAAATAAACAGCCGTCGCATTTAAACTAAGATTAGTGTCAATACGCCGACGGCGTGTCAATCGGTATTGTTTATGAGACATTTGGGAAGCAGACCGCACATGGACACTGCCAGACAATGTGATTTGACAAGGCTACACCCCTCTCGCCCTGCGGCTGAAGTCGCTTTTTGTCGGACGGATTTCCAAAGCGAATCACAGTTGTCTCCATTGTACCACAAACAGCTGCTGGAAATGAAAGGTTCACATTCACGAGCTGACCCCGAAAGACTTTACACAAAACGACCAGGGGCAATAAAACATACCAACTGCGATTACAAGCAACGATTCCGTAATGGATACTTACGGTGAGAAGATTCTATCTGTGAGCGTCTACACGCTTCTGTCCCGCTTTACAGCCGTCCTGATGAACTTCGGTTTTCACGCCAGGGCTGTTAGTCCACTGGGCCGCCAGCTAAAAAGTGTGCGAAACAATTTAAAATGTGAGTAATTTGTTAGGAAGGCAGTGCAGAATTCCATCTGGTTACGCTCCAGCCTTTTGTCGCGCTAGGAAGGGCAAACTACGCGACTTCCGGTGTCAACCGGTTGAAAGGTTTCATATAAAAGCGAATTTTCAGTCCAAACGCCAACCTTTTACCCAAGTACTGGAAGAGCAATAACAAATTCGAAGCCACATGAAACCCAAATATGTTCCGAGCCAATAGTAATATGGAGTATGATTTGATAATACAGCATTGTAATAAAATTTACTTTAACTGTGGTTGCGCGTCACTTCTGGTTAGATTTCAGATGGCAGCTGTAGCTTTCCAACAGCACTAGGTGTCGCGCACTCTATCTCACAGTACGCCGTTTTTAGAGTCGTGCCTATTTTATTGTCCCGATTAGTAATGATACATGGGAAATGCAATGTAAAAGGGATTAATTCGTATCCTTCGTGCGCATTATTTATACGCTACCAAAATGTTTAGGTTACTCAAACTAGTTTTAACGCAGTCAGAATTTGCATCTTTACATAACTGATAAACGTTTATTGGCATTAAGAAATCAAATCACGTGGCGAAAGAAACATTTCAGACGCACTTTCGAATATAAGACATTCTCAGAAGAAATAATGCTGCACATTATAGAAAACGTGCTCTATCTTGGTGCATTAGTAACATACGAATATTTACATGAAGAATTGAACCCGATGCAGTTACATAAATCGTGTATGTTTCATTGAACATGACCTGATCAAAACAAATAATTTAAATCAATTCCAACCACAGGCCTGGCTGTGTAAAGAAAGGGGCAACACACACTGAAACCCATGACATTCACATTCCTGTGACTCTTCTCACAAAGTTCCGGTTCATTGCCGCCTTCTTGTTTTTGAAACAAAAAAAAAACCCCTTCAAGAAATCTGCCTTCAATCTCGTTAGTGCGGATATCAGTGCTTCTGCCATGTTTTGATTGGCTACTCTTGCATGATGATGAGATCTCACGTGATGCGAGAAGTCACTTGAATTTATGGGGGGGGGGGGAAACGTATTAAAAAGGGTCGATTTATGGTTTTTATGAGTCGATATCAGGCTATGAAAGGGAAAATTAAATGGATGGACGGATGAGTGTGGTTAACAGGCACTAATGGCTTTTCTCCAGTGACAGTAAAAGAAGTAAAGGAAACCATCTGAGTTTATTAAAGCTGCTTTTGATTTTACATACAATACAGACTTACATATTTACAAATATACAGATATAATAGCTTCATATCAATACCATAATCAGTAGATATACAGTACGAAAATAAAGACTGTGGTGCTGTAATGTGCAGTGTAAAAAGAAAGTACAAAATATAAACAAAATCTCTCTCCAGCCTGGGTGTTGACAGTACAAATAATTGTGTGACCGTGATCAAACACTAAAGACGTGTGCCTGCGTCAGCTTTCATATGAGGGCAGAAAATAAACACTCCAAATACACGACAATGACTGCTAAAATGTTTTCTCAGGGAGAGCCTACCAAAAAAAATATTCTCTTCATGACTCGCAAGCTGTAGAGAATTAGGTGAGGTATTTGACAGAATACAGTACAAGACAGACATTTCTCTATTCATGAGCAAAACACAGACACAGTTTGATATTTGCTGTGCATTTCCACAGGGACAACATGCATTCTGTGCTGGACAATTACATTGGACTGAGGAAGAAAAAAAAATAGCTTCATGATATTCAACAAAAACAGCGAGGATTATTCAGAGTGCTGATAAATGACTGACTTTCTTGCGACTGACTTGTCACAAGAAAATAGACCTGATTCCAAGCAATGAGCAGGCAGGGCTAATTTCCCTACATCAGTGAGCTGCAATGGATTTAGGCACGTCACATAACATGAATGGTCAACAAACATGTGAGGACAGTAAAAATAAAGGGTTGTAAAAAATGGTTGACCTTATAAAACAAGGTAAGAGGCATGAATCATTGTCGATGGTAGCAAAGGTTCCTTATGTTTCTCACGGCGCTTGCCGAAAGTTGAGGTGCATCATAACCAGCTTCTTCGGACCCATGTTAGTGCCGTCCTTGATGTGACTCTCAAACATAAATTAATATTTTGTTGGCACCTTTCCGTCAGCTAGTATATGCCAGGACTGTATAGTCAAGAAAGTAGATGGTTGGGAGGCAGATGGAACAAACAAGCTGAGCCGGTCTTGGTCTCGTTGCTTGGAAAGAAGTGGCTACCGTCACATGCCATAGTTGGGCTGGGAGCAGCACAATGGGACAAAGCCTGTTTTTATGTATTGCCTGTTTGTAAGGGCAAACCGGAAAGAGATAAGCAAAATCTGAAACAATTTCTCGAGTGAGAAGCTATGCATTTCAACATCGTGTTTTGGGTATGTGACGCAAGCATGTACAATTTGTTCAGAAAAACATATTTGCGTGTAGATGTGCAAGAATGTGCACACTAAAGATTTAAATCCAAGTGGAGCTGGAATGTAGTCACACCTGCCGGCCCCGTGTTGCCTCAGAGGTTAATCCGGAGCAGCTGAGAGGCGAGCCCGGCGAGCGCTCGCAAAGGAACAAGGTCCACATCCTCTCGGATTACTGGGTGGAAGGTAGAGAGGGGTCTGACCGCCAGATGGTGCTGATGAGTCCAGCAGTGTGGCATTCAATATTCATGGCAACAGCTGCAAATCTCAGAGAGGCCGATTCGGATTTAAGGACTCTTTATGCCCTTGAGCTGCAGGGCAGCATATGCTGGTAGCAGCTCGTTGCCAGTGGTCACAGTGTTGATCAACACGGGACACTAAATGCCGCTTCTGAACTGTGTTTGCTGTGACTCGCTGCCAGAGGTACGCCCCCAAAAAAACGAATGCGGACATTCTTGAGACGTCTCCACATTAATGCTACAGAGGCGAATACATAGAGACTGTCAGTAGCACGTAACACTCAGCTGAAACACTGGTGACGATGGCTGATGTCGCAACACTTGGTTTTCTGTGGCGCTGGTGGATAGGTCAGGGTTTGATGTCTGAGAAGCTGGTGTAGGTTTCACTGCAGCTTGAGGAAGTGCTCAGGTTTCCAGAGACACTGTCATCTGCGGGACAAATTACTCTTGAACTCAGAATGCAATGGCCTGGCTCGAAAAGAAACATTCTCACAATTCAATGCACAGCGTGTGAAATGATGACTTCGCCTGACCTGAGCTGCTGAGTGACTGAGATGACTTGGACTCAGCGATTAAGCCAAGCAGGTTTGCATGTGCCATCCAGCCCTCCTTGCTGCTGCGAAGGTTCCTCACAAGCCTGCATCACAACACATTTGCTGTGGAGGTGCGAAAAACACACGCTACTCTGCTAGCATAACAAGACTTTTACCACTGGCCCTCCTCTCCCTCTCGGATGAGCTGCACCACATCTCCGCTCTTGACTGACAGCTCCTGAGGTCCCGCCTTCTCGGAGTCTGCTACCACTGTGTATCTCCCTGGAATCTAAAAGCCAAACCACTTTGAGTATCACTTGACCTAAAAAGCTAATAAGCAGGTACTTGTCCACCTAATACAGTGGGATCTCTACATTAGAACACACCTGGGGTCACCCATTTTGTAGTACAGTGCAACCAAAATATTCCAGGAAAACAGAGAATATAATGCTATTAGAAGAGAGTGAAATAGAACAGGAATTTCATTCGTCGGACACGAGTAAGTGACCGCAATTGAACTTTGACAGGGCTAATGCTGGTGTCTCGGGTATCCTCCCTCATCATTGCTTCATCTCATGTTGTGAAAGTTAAGCAGTGGAAAAACTGTATTCGCGTGCGCGCGCGCGCACACACACACACACACACACACACACACACACACACACACACACACACACACACACACACACACACACACACACACACACACACACACACACACACACACAAATGCAATGTCGACCAGTGTCCCCACACTGATTTTGTTCAACCTGAGAGGTTCTGCTGAGGGACAATTGTTTTTGCATCTCTCACCAGCTTCTGTACTGCGTCATACTCAGTGTCAGAGTTCAATGGCTCCTCGCCACTGGAGTAGCCATCATTCTCCTCAGAGGCATCCACTGAGAGCGACACTTTGGTCAAGCCTGTAAGAAGACGACATGCGCTTGAGAGGAGTGTATTACGAAAATAAAATCAGGCAAATTGAAAGAATTGACAGAATGGCACACAGGAATGAGATGTGTGTGGAGCATTTGTTAGAAGCCAACCGTATGCCTTTTGAAACAAGAGCCCAAAATACGAACCACACTAGACCTCTGAATTTGGGTCACATTTTTACCGAGCAAACTCAAACAGCGAGCACAGCAAATCACAGCAAAAGCCCACGAAGGCTGCTCTGTACCTCGCCGCTTGCTCTGTAACAGACTAGAGGCGCTGGCCCATTTGACTTTGCTCAGACTGATGTGAGAGGCTGGACAAAGACAAAGAGCCAGCAAAAATTAAGAGAGACATTTTCCACGGAAAAGGGACAAACTCCACTAATTGCAAAAGACTCATGACCGGATGAGGATGTTGATGATGATGATTACGACCTGTGGATAATAGCAGCTATAAGTTATACACATGACAATGTCAATTGGAAGGAGAAGGATCAGCTCCTCTAATAATGGACGGATATCCGTTCCAACATCCCAGGAAGTCACTGGGCTTGTCAACGTAACACAAGACGATGACAACATACCAAGCAAGAGGAGCCTGGGATGTTTGAAGCTTGGAAAGACAGATGGCAAATGGTAGACTGACACCCTGTTGAATAATGAGACAACATTTTACCTTTGAACCCAAGTGGAGTCGGGTCGCTCTTGACCAAGTGGCGCTTGGCACTCTGCTCTGGGCTCATGGCCGAGCCTGGCCACACAGGCAAAGAGAGTAAAAAGAAGGAGGGAAAAGGAGAATGAGCGTGCAGACAGATAAACACAAAGGAGAATCAAACACTTTCTTTCCTCTTGTTTGGCTGTGTGGACTCATGCAATTCTGCATTATGGCCATGAGGAGGCGGTGTCCACATAGGATCAAGGCATGACTGAGAAAGAGGTCATGCGTGTTTTCGTGTTTCCCACCCTCTTCCAACACACCCGATTCAAATGATCAGGAATTATCAGGCTCCTGCGGAGCTTGCCGTTTGTTGCGTTTGCTTTCTAAAAACGCGGTTCAATCTATTTTAAGTCAATAACCGTGAGAATGCAGGGTTCGACTGACTGTATCGCCCACCATTCTGTTGCTCAGCGTGCCGTTCAAATGCGAACGAAATCTGCTAATAAGCCTTCGCTGGAATTTGGTGAGTATATCATGGTTCAGACTTTACAGCCCCGGCTCTTCACAAATGATGAACTCAATTATATTTTGAAATCACTTGACAGCACTACTTTTAATGATTTTTCAATGACCCGCGGAAAGCCTTTACTTGCCATTTTGTATTTTTTTTTCTAAATTTATCAACATGCATCTGAGGAATATGTAATATGGTCATTTGAATTTGAATACAAACCACTGTCAGGCTAAAGTGAGTATACAGTTCATTCATTATTATTAGAAACAGATTATATTATTATAAACAGAAGACCGTATCTGAGTATCGGACGTTGGTGGACAGCTACACTGCATGTAGTTTTTTGGGGGTCAGTTTTCTCGCTGTATCTGTTTTCAAAGGAGCTCCATTTTCCGTCGCTGACTTTCTATTGGCTCTCCGCCTCAGAGCAGTTTCTAGTGGAACTGCCAGACAGTAGTAATATTGCATGTTCTGATCTTCCTATGAAACTAAAGTCTCTCTTTCCTCTCAAAACAATAGGAGGTGCCTGTGCTTCTTCTGGAGGTGCAGCCAAAAAAATGGCACCTTTGGTCGAGGTAGACATGCATCCCATACTTACGGTCTTAAATCTGCTCCTTTTTTTTTTTGTAAAAGAGCCGAGACAATTTATGTTTTGTGACTTAGCGCGATACAAATAACATTGATTTTTAACAGCATCTGCAACAGTTCTAGAAAACGGCCAGTCCCAATTTGTCATGTTACCTTTTGGACTCTTGAGAGTGCTGAAGCCCTGCAAAGTAAAACGTTTTTTAGTCAGTGACGACCTGTCCGCGGTTGGAATTGTCACCGTCTCATCTGGAAGCAATGAGTTGATATGTGGAGAAAGAGGGGTCGGTGCCAATCAAAAGAGCACAAAAGAAGTACCCAAAGATGACGACAGATAAGACAGATGAGGATGGTGAAGAGAAGATCAGGATTACAGATCAGCAAAAGATAATAAAGTAGCATTAAGATGGGACTTTGATGCCTTCAAGAATAGTCACCTTTGTGTTTGGCCGGCAAAGAGTTGTCGGACACAGCGATCGCCTCCGCTTTCTTTTCGTCCTGCTTTTTTTGGCTCTTTTGACTGTTGCTCCGAAAGGGGCTGTGTTAAGACGGCAACAGAGAGTCACCAGCTCAATAGGAAGGTTTAACAGTGATGGAAAAATGCTGCCCACACTACCGACCTGAGCGAGACGGAGGAGTTGGTGGTGTGGTTTGGGGAGTCGCAGCTCTTCTGCTGGCTGGCATCTACAAATGGTTGAAGCAAAAGGTTAGAAAAAGATTGGCTGTGCCACGGAGTCAAGCGCTCACGATACCTCTGCAGGCTTTCAGCTGTTGGGTGAGAACTTTGCGGATCTCATTCAACCACAATGTTTTGATCTCAGGCGTTGGAGCCTAAACAAAAATAACATTTCAATCTAAGGGCCGTGTTTGATCCTCCTGGTGCATTCCCTCCCACTAAACACACCTGGATGGTCATAAATTCATCCATCTGTGGGCATCTCTTATTGATGATTAATGTTTTGTTTTTTTATTCAAACATTTACTTTTTCTCATGTACAATGTATTGTTTGGGTTTTCCCCCGTTGATGATGCTATAGATCTTTAAACTCTGAAAATACTGTCGTACTGCAGAGTACCCGAGAATGACACTGAAGCCTGACGTCTTCCCTTTAGTCGCATCTATTTGCAAAAAGTGTTGATTGAAACGATCCAGTGTTATCTGGCGACAACCTGTCATTTTTTTTCCTCACAATGATAGCGTTACCAATGTGTGACCTATGCGCGTGACCTTAAGTAAAGAAACCTCGTGGGTTTCGGATCCTGATCGAACAATAAAGCTTACCTGGACGATAAAAACTTCCTCTCGTGAATTACACCAAACCTCAAATTTCTTGTTGTCTCCTTTAGCGCTCTCTGTAATTCCCACTGCACTCATCTGATGGAGAAACACAGCAAAAATGAAATATGTGCAATTCTGGACTGACCATTGCAGTGGCTCACATTGAGAGAGTGTTTGAAGCTGTAAGATGGAGCTTTTTCATATCCCTCGCCATTCTCCTCCCTCTTCTTGCAAAAGAGCAGGGCCTTCTCATGCAAGAACAGATGCCTCTGCATGGGCTTAAACCTGGCCAGGTCCTTGACCTTGGCATGTCCTTTCTTGTGCTCTGTCCACACGCTAAAGGAGCCTTGCATCAACAAACGACCCAGCTCTGAGAGGTTACCCTGAAATAAAAAAAAAAAAAAAAAGATTCACTGCCATGCACAGAAAATCAAAGACAAAAATTTTTTAAAATGCAATCATACCTCATATCCTGTGATGGCAATAAGGTGCATGGAGTCATTAACAGCTTTCAGGATGCCCAAAATGGAGGTGAGAGCTTCCTGGAGGTCGTCACAGCCATCACAACCTTTACTGTACTTTAACAACTCCTGCAAACGCAAACGGGGGAAGCATGGCCAGTCTTCTCTGCTTTGCACGTGGACTTCACGCCCATCATGCCACGTGAATGCAGCTCACCTTCAGCAGCAGCTGGTACTTGGTGATTCTCTGGACGGGTTTAAGGAGGTAGGAGTCCAATCCAAGTTTATGATCCAACTTCTTCTGACACTCCTGTTGGGGGGCGTGGACAGGGGGGAGAAGTAAATAGGCTGACGGAGTAGCTGACAGACTGACTGACAGACTCCCGGACCAATGAAATTTACTGCGAGAAGCGATGCCGGAATGACCAGATGTTGATTACAATTTGACTGGACTGGAAAAAATGACGGACTGATGATGAAGGATGCGAGGGCCCAGGCCACTAATGGATGACTAATGATGGATGGGCAAAATTATTAAATGATGCGTTGTTGCAATTGTTTACATTGTTATTTGCTTATAAATTAATTTCCATCCATCCATCCATTTTCCGAACCGCTTTATCCTCACTAGGGTCGCGGGGGGTGCCGGAGCCTAAGCTGTCCTCGGGCATAAATAAACACCTCCAGTCATACCGTGAGTAGTGTGCTGTACCGTACTGAGTATTTTGCCATGGCTTGAGGATGACACATTACACTTTGGTGCAAATTGGGATGGCAAAGTTAGAACATCCTGATATATTATTGTGTCCACGGACAACAGGGGACTCTACCGCCACCTACAGGAACTTTCCAGGGTGCGCTTGTTGCCGTTGTAAATACGATTCAACACATCCTGATTTATATGGCGCTTTCAGTTTCAGAGTTTACATTACAGTAATTAAGTCATATCACAAGATTATTATTTTGAAGAACCTGGAAGAAGGCGCAATCCGAGCACTGCCGCCATAAACTCTCGGAGCGAGGTTTATTTTGGCAGTAAGCCTCGTAGATCTGTAGGTCCTTCATCTGAGAAGAGAGAACAACCAGTTTGCTTTTCTTCAACCATGAACCTTGTCATTGATTTTAACCGCTTGTTAAAACACAAAGTACTTACTCTTTCCAAGAAGCAGTGGCCCACAAGTTCGGGGCATTTCGTGTAAGCCTCTAGATCCTTCAGAAATGTCCTGAAAATTAAATTCACTCCAGTTTAAGATGTATACAGCAAGTACACAAATGCCAGTGTTCCCCTCAGTAGAAAAAAAAAAATGTACCTCTTGTGAAACTCGTAGATTTCTGACATGTTCCCAAACAGGATATCCTTCTTACTCAGCAGCACACTGGGAATGAGGTGAGCCATGGAGGGGTTGTCCATCTCTGCCGCGTAGCCCTGGAGCGACACCACCGCCGTTGTTCAAACGTATCATCAGTAAATGTGTGGAGACTGCGGTACAGATTGGACCGCAAGGAAGCTCACCTCTAAAACGCACAGAAGCTCCTCCACGTATGCTCTCTCAGTCTCCAGCAGTTCATTCATCACGTGACTAGAAAGCACAAACAGGATTGTTTTTTTTTTCGACAAACATAGTCTCATCGCATCATCATTAATGAACGAGTGCTTGTCGAAGCTGAAGGACTGAAGCCGCTCACCGTCGCAGCACAGCCAGGTTTTCGTCTTCCTCGGACAGGGAGGCGTGTCTGGTGCCACCGTTGGATACGGGAGACTCAACCTGGACAAATACAATTTCTTAGTGGAGTTTCAAAAGTTTCCAACATGTCCCTTTCCATCTTGATAGGACAACAGCCTTTACCTTTCTGCAGAGGGCATTATCTGCAGAGTATCTCCTCTCTTTTCTCTGTTGATCTGACACACAGAAAGGTTTTAAGGTTTAAGGTTTGTACAAACGTGATCAATGGCGTCGCCTTGCTTCGAAACATACTGGGAGATGCCTGTGGAGACTTGACTTCGGGTCTTGGAGCCACTGGCTGAACTGGTCGTGTCTGTTTAGCGGCGAGTTTTTTCAGGCTGACGCGTCTCTTCTCAAACATCTCCTGGACAGAGCTTTGCTTCTGGAAAACTCTCTCTACCTGGTCCTGATGGAAGACATACATCAACATGTGCCACGTGGATCAGGAGAGAGATGATTATTATCTTTTTAATTCAGATTCATTTCCAAGTTAAACACGTATTCGTTTTTTTTAGTTCATCATTTGGTTTGCGTGTCACCGCATTCCAAATGTTTGACTGACTGACCCTGAGTTGAGTAGTGAGCACCGCTTCATATTGGCAGCAGATGGCGCTGCAGTCAATGAGGGTGTGAAGCAGCGCGGTTTCCATGTATCGTTCCAATTCTTGGAGAGCAGCCTCAGCCCCATCTTGAGACTGACATCGATCCACTGGCTGGCTCGCCAGCAGATAAATCCCCTCTTCACACCAACGGGTGGCCTAATGAAACAAACGTATTCAGCGTTCTCACAGAAATACAGCTTGGAAGCTCTGAAGTGAGAGTACCTTCTCCAGGGCATGGTGGAGCTCCATCGCTGTTAGAAGAAAGCTCTTTTTGTCCCTCAGAGTTGAACTGATCTCCTCACACGCTGCCCTCAGCTCACAGCACTTCGGCCGAATGGAGTCCTCCGCATAATGAGCGTTCTCCATCAGTCCGTCGCCTTCGCTGGCAAGTGACAGGGCGTAGTCCAGAACGTCCTATTGGAGCAACAGATTAGCGTTTGCCTGCTCTGGGATTGCTCCGGCCACTCCACTTTACTCCCACGTTTCAAAAAGATGTTTGTTAGGTTCATTGAAGACTCCAAATTCTCCATGGCTGTGAATGTGAACACGAACAGTTTGGCTATATGTATTGGATTTTCACCACCATAAAGCCCACTTAAAAGTCTCACATTTTCTGATGGGGTGCGTTATAATGCAGGGGTCCTTATGTATGCACTGAATTCCAAAAATCTGTGAATGTTGTGTGATTTGAGGCCTGACACGCACACACAACCAGACAATCACACGCGCATACACTCCCTTGTATCACCGCCTTCATTGTTCATGTCTTGTGACCTGTTGTAATTGTCATATGCTTGTGCAGGAGTTTTTTTGCCTAACTCAAACTATCCTCAAACTGAGGATAGTTCGAGCATGTTTTTTTTTCTCCCCCTCTCCCTCCCTTGTGGTTTCTTCCGACTTCCGGGGTTGAGTGAACGCCACGAAAAATGATGTGGCGGGCCAGATTTTGCCCCCGGGGTTTGAGTTTGACACGTGTGGTGTAGATAGTGCCCGGATTTGCTTTGAGCAAAACAACATCACTTTGGCTAAGGACCCCCGAAAACGGCATCAATGAAGAGACACGCCGATGAAGCACAGTTTAAACTGCAAGCGATGAGTTACACAGAAGAACATGGCAATTGAGCAGCCGCGGGAGAATTTAAAGATCAATGAATCCATGGTTTGCAAGTGGAGGACCTACAGTCATTTAATTTCACATTCCCCTTTATTCATCTCTTCATTCAGAAAGCTGCAAAGGGCCACCAGGTTGTTTATAAAAGTGGATTTCTGTACCATGTTAGGGTCGATTTTCAGCTGCCCGTGTGTGTGTGTGTTCTTACACAGGCCTTTTCTTCATGACTGCTGAGCTCACGGAGGACGTGCTCGGCATGGACAGGATTTACGCTGACCTCTGAGAAACCGCACAACCGTTCCGACGTGGCATCAAGTTGGCAGCGCACCTGTGAGCGATATCACATCATCAAAGCATGGTTGTAGAGAAAATGTTGTTGCCTAACACAGGCTGGAAATTTTCTCAACTCACTTCACGGAAGTGCTGCTCAAAACTTCGAAGTTGCAAACACTGTTCCAGCTTGGAGCGATGACGTTCCCAGAAATCGTCAAATGCTGTCTCGGTCTCATCCAGCTGACCCAGGAGTCTGAGGGTGGGATGAGAAACGTGGCAGACAAGAGAATGAACAAGTCCAACATGCACACACAGTCAAGTTACTCTTACCGCTGCACAGTGGCGAGGTTTTCCAGCTCATCGTGGGTCATTAGGTATTCCGCGTCAGTCCGAAAAGGCTCGTTGATGCACTCCAATAGACGCGCACCCTGAGATTGCGACACCTGTAGGTCCTCCTGGAAAAGAAGTTTTGAAGAGATGAGAAATTTCCTCTGAGTACATCAACCACATGATAATGACAAATAGTAGCGTACAAAAATTTACTTTTTGGAAATACCAGCAAAGTGGAAATCCAAATTAGGGCAGATCTTTTTTTTTTTTCTTTCTTCAAAGTAATTATGAGAAAATCTACCCATGACAGAGAGTGCGAAAGAGACCTTCATTTTGTCTTTTTTTTGAGAATGCAAGTCCAGCAGGCTGGTGGTGGCCTCAGCATCGTTGGGCATTTCTGTTTCTGCAAGCTCGGTGCCAAAGGCCTGCAGAGTGTGAGCCGTCGTCTTCACCATCAGAGCAAACGCTTCAATTGCCTGCATTGGAAATGCAGAAACAGAGACAGACGGATGCATTGGTGCCGAAAAAAAGAACAATGTGTTTCCAAAAGATGGTGACCCTGAGGAGCGTGTGTGTGTGTGCGCGTGCATACAGTGCGGTGGGAAATCCAGCTTTCATGGCAGTATTCTTGCGTGCCCCCCAATTCCGTGGTTAGTTGTCCGGGGTCGATGTAGGCATGGAGCTCGGTCACCGAGCTCAGCATGACCACCTGCAAGGACGCATAAGAAGCAGAGCAGAGTCAGGCACAACAGACAAATTGATCCAATTACGAGACAGGAAGTCCCGGGAATGACAATTACAAGGAGGTAAGCCCCACCTTCATTTTGAACTCATCCTTGTTGAACTTGAAGAGGAAGTCTGACAGTGCCCGCTGCAGCAAAGTGGTGGGACGCAACACCAGAACCAAGTTGATAGTCGCTGGGAAGGCGCCCTGGAGGAGCATTATTAGTATTAGGGCTCGCAATATATAGTTCTGTGTGTGCGCGTGTGTGTGTGTGTGTGTGTGTGTGTGTGTGTAACCAAATGACCAAAATGTAGTGGAAGGGGGTTTTTTTTTTGTCTTCTTTAACGTATTGTCCAATGTATGTAGAGTCTATATTGTCCTGTACTGTATTACTGTCCAATGTCTGTTGTGTATGATATACTGTATGTATTGTTCAATGTATGTAGCGGCATGGGGGCCCTGTCTTCCAAGACAAGTTTCTCCTATGGGAGACCAAATAAAAAGTCAAATCAAATCAAAATCTCCAAATTGCAGCCTTTGTGATGAGATAATTGCATTCTACTGTATTGTGATGTTGATTTGAATTCAAAGATAGCTTCAGCGCTAATTTTAGATATACTTCAGTTCTTTATGCTTTGTGTATTCTGACGGAAGAACCTCAGTGGCCTTTGATTACAAAACATAGGAACCTTGTGAATAGTAAAAAAAAAAAGATTTCAAACCTACTGAAACTGTAAATACTCCAAGACAAAGATGGCGCATGGCCACAACCTTCAACCACATAATACAAAAAATGCAGTTTAATAAAACAGCTTCACTGACACATGTTGTGAGGCGACATTGGGAATAATGCTAATATTTTTCTGGGGTAGACACTGACAGATGAGGCTATTGCACTGGAGGACTTTCTTTAGTACTATTGCTTCCTCAAAAAGAAAAAAACATCCTAAATCTATGAAGCTGACCACAGATTCCAGAAATCAGCGATCCTCGTGAGCTACCGCAGGACACACGTGGCCGCAACTAAGTCAAAAAGATGACATGCACACAACAGTCATGAAATGCATGCAGTTGCCATGGAAACCAATCTCCTTGGTTGGTCTCCTTGGGGAAAACATGAAGGCTGTAAAGGCGTGACAATAGGGAGGGATGATGGAGAGAGTGACACACACCAACACTACCAAAAAAAAAAAAGGTTGGTTTGTAATGCAAAGATCAGCTGAGAGTTACAATAACACCTCCACACAATTAACCATGCTGTACCAGAAAGTGCAATTCA
The DNA here is from genome assembly GCA_018466805.1 of Hippocampus abdominalis. Classification (NCBI taxonomy): domain Eukaryota; kingdom Metazoa; phylum Chordata; class Actinopteri; order Syngnathiformes; family Syngnathidae; genus Hippocampus; species Hippocampus abdominalis. Next base: position 3,038,919 of record CM031694.1, on the reverse strand, counting down.
TTCAAATTAATTCATTCAGAGTGGCCTTGTAGCATTACCATGACAATGCAAATTCTGTCCCGCAACATGCTAATGCAGACACATACAGTACACGTCCCTGGATACACACTTTCACAGCCTAATGATGTGCACGCTCACAAGGCACACAATCGCATTACCAGATCAAAGATGCTTAAAAAATATATTCTCAGAATTAGAATAACATTTACGACAGGAGGGGCTGATTGATATTCTCTCAGAGCAGAGAATCAGTGCAGTCTTCTAAACAATGTGCTTGTCGCTCTCCCTGGAGCAGGACAGCCACATACTAATCCACAGGCTCGAGGCCCTCTGTCCTTTGTGACAAAGCTGGAGCTTTAAGCAGCTACAATTTCTAAGCTGCCATATCAAAAGTACACCCGACACGCACACTTATTTATTTTCCAATCAGGCATTGGACTAGACCTCTCATTGTTCCGCGATTGTAAATTCTTCATCTTGCCAGTACCCTCGGGACAAATAAGAGTCTCCAACTTTGTAGTGACAGTGGAGAAGAGTAACGTTCCCTCTAATTTTCCAGGTGTCTGAGCATTCACACTAACTCCCAGTGTCTTCCTTGAACTACATAGACCGTGGCCGTGGGATAAATATAGCTTCCGTTTTTCAGTCCCATGACCACCACCTGGAAAGGAAAATGTGAAAAATGGGGCCCGAGAACCTTCTAAAGAACATACTTTTTTTTTTACCATTCCATTAAAGTATAAATTGCAGGGCCCCAGACTCCCCAAAGGGTGGCATTTTGACCCAATAGTGGCAACTAAATGTTTCATCTAAATGCTATCTAAATAATCGTCCTATACCCAGAAACACATTCGACTTAACAATTCTCATTGTATTATTATCCCCCAAAGATTACATCGTGGAACAAGGCACAAACATTTTTGTTAAATATTTACACAATTAACACTTTGCAGTCCCTAATTATGAGTGGATGATGTGGGACCATATTTATACAAATTGTACTATGACCTAATGATTTTTACTTAAAATGTCCCATGTGCTAAAATAAAAGTAACAAGCGAGGGTTGATTTAATTCGTCAAAAATCTCTATTCAATTATATATTCTATTTTGATATATAGGTGGTTTGAATTTCTCTGGAACAAATACACGTCATGTAACTTGTTATGATCTCACTTTTTAGATCGATGTCATACTTATTTAGCCACCGTGTGCATGTCTTGTGTTGCTCACCATGGTCCAAACAATCAGAATCATCTCTATTGGCCAAGTATGTAGAACACACAAGGAATTTGTCTCTAGTAGTACAGGCTACACTAGTATTATCAATAACAAGCAAATACAATAAATAAGGACATGACAAGTAAGTATCGAAAGACTTTCCGTAATGTAAGGGCACCATCGTACAGTAGTACTACCCAATGACCGCTGCTGAGGGAGTTTGTGTGAATGCTCAGACACCTGGAAAATTCAAGGGGGTGTTGGTTTTATTCCAAGCTTGTGTCATTTCTTAATTATTTTTTATTTTTAACATATTTTACCAAGTGAGCTATATCTGGGGCGGGGGTTAATACCAAAAATACTTGTTTACACTGGCTCATGGTTACCACACTGAACCAACTACCTGTTTCCAAGGTTTGCAGGAATAATTAGGCTACTGTTTTCTCAAATGCATATGGCCGCGCAAATAAAAATGAGAAACTATTTTTTTTTTCACATAGTTATGAGTAATTCCAAATATGCAGTGCACGCACGGGGGGCTGAGGGGGCGGAGGAGACGCACTTGGGACATTTCTACCGCCTCCCACCTTTCTCCTTTGTCAATCGCCTGCCTCCTCGATAGAATTTCTGGTTGGAGGTGCTAGCTGCTAGCATGTAAATAGAGGATTGAGGACTTCGGAATCTGCAATTAGGATAATGAAATGAGCCCCAGAACTGTTCTTGGAGCTTGATGCTCATGCAAACTACGTGTTCAGGGAAGAAGGGCCTCAGTCAGTGGGCAGCCAAGCACCTTATGTCAGAGCTCCAGCATTTCATCATCCAAGAGGATGGCCATCTTCTCACTGATCCACCAATCAGGGCTGTGTGGTGTAATGGCCAAACAGAATGCACTCCTGACTATTAGGCGCGCGGGAGCCCACTCGGTGCTTGCCCAAATGCGCCCACAGGAGTCTCACAAATGAAACAAAGGGTTCTGGTCTGATGAGACAAAGATTTTACTCTTTGGTGTAAATCTCAGATGTCATGCTTGGCGAAAATTAGGTACCGCTCATCATCTGGCCAATGCCATCACTATAGTGATAGATGGTGGTAGCACCAACATGTTGAAGAGATGTTTTTAAGCAGCAAGAACTGGAAGGCAATGCAGCATATGTACAGAGAGACCCAGAATGAAAACAAGCTCTCGAGTGCTCTTGACCTTAGCATGGGGTCACGGTTCATCTTTCGGCATGACGACAACCCAAAGCACATCACATCATTAAGATATCAAAGGAGTGGGTTCAGGATCACTGTGAGTTTCTTTGAATGGCCTAGCCAGAGCCCAGATTCAAATCTGTGGGACTGAGCCTCACCCTGCAGCAATCTCCTGCACGCTGATGTGACTGTATGTCCATGAACCACCACTGCCTACCCAGATTACAGGCATAATTAATGTCCCCTTAGGACTTGTGCTTTAATGGTAAGTATTTTCCTTGAGGATCGTCATCATTCATTTCAACAACAAATTAGCAAATTGTGAAAGAAGCGATGAGGCAGGCCAAGACCATTTGCTTTTTTGCCCATATCTATATGTAAACACTGGCCACTCCTCCTTTATTTCCTTCCAACAGGATAGCAGAAGGTGACCTTCACTGACCTTGAGGAGTGGCTGTTCTCATGGGACAACAAGAGACGTTCACTTGGCAATAGGTGGCGCTGTTATTGGCTATTTGAGAAAATAGGGAGCTGACAGATGCACACTCTTTAATATACCTTCAGGTGAACCCCCCCCCCCCCCCCCAAAAAAAACCCCAAAAACAAAACGGTTTATCCTTATATACACAAATGTAATGGACCAGCCGGTAATAATACTCTTGTGTGTAGAAATTGTGCTGTAAGGGAGAACAAGAGCCTGATGATCTTGGTGTTCAATTAGCATATATTAGCATACAAATGCATACACCTAACAAGCTCACCAGTGTTGCACAGGATTAACATATTGACAACAGATGTATGTGCTCTGCTAAAAACACATCCCCTGATGAGCAAGTGCTGCTTAACGGTGGTTAATAGATAAGATTTCTCTTTCAATTCTCTATTCTGGTGTCCGCTGAAGGTTGGACACCTGCCGATGAAGGGGGCTAGTAGGCTAAAGGAATGCACGCAGATACAAGAGTCAAGTGAAAAGAGCAATGATTGTGGACGCATGCAGAGACCAACAACCAAACCAGCATGTTTAGCCCTATGGCTTCACACACACACACATGCCACATGCTCATGCTTGCATACAGTATCTTACTGCGATTCGAAGCAGGGTAGACCTTACAGCAGCCCATCGGTCCAGTCGCCTGTCGATGACTAGAATGAATCCTACTCCTGATGCGGCAATGCTGCAAAAGAGAAGAGCATGCTGTTTGTTTGTTTGTTCCTTTTTTTTCTTGCATAAAATATCTCTGAGATTTGTGTTAAGTACAGTAGTTGATAAATTATTCATCTCGTCATTTTATTTTGACTTTATTTGGGCTTTGTGCGCAAGTGTGTATGTGTCTGTTGGGAGTCAAATGCTTTAAAAGAGCAGAGGTTTTAATAACTTGCTGCCAGCAATATGTTTGCAATTGGCAGTTTTGCAGTGACTGAGCGCCCCAAAATCACCATGGCAACCTTGGCTCTGCTTTTTTTTTTTGGCGAATGCAGCAAGCTCGGCATCGGTTTCAGGAACAGTGCCATATGCAGAAATCTCATCATGATAATGCAGGTGTCAGTCTGTGTGAATGTGTGCATGTGCATTTATACATGTAAAGCCAATCTTTTCAGTCAAGGCCTGGCCAGACATTGGCAATCCCGCATGCACAAAAGAGGAAAAACCAAACAACACACAATGTGAACATAAATTAAAATACTGAGGTGGGGGAGGGTGGGGGGGGGGGGGGGGGCAATACCCTTATGGGGTGCCTCACAATTTTAAATGAGCACATACATGCATACGAGTTTTCGAAATGCTACCTAGCTAATGCAGCAGCAGCAAATCTTCAATCCATCCCAACAATGATAAAAATTCAAACCAGCAAGATGAAATACAATAATCCATATACAGTAATTCCAGTCCTAAAAAATAACAAAAATAATCACCTCTATGATCAATATTCCAATGTTATGACCTGGAAATATTCCTTGATTTTCCATCATCCCATTTTGTCCTGCATCGCTGATTATGTGTTTGCAGCAGATAAAGCGAGGGCACTGTCTTCATCCTTCAAGAGCATCCCCCCTCCTCCAACTCCTCCTCTACCAGCAGCACCTCATACTGAGCCAATTAGAGACAAGCTCTGCATCATATTGTTCCCCCGCAGCCAATCAGCGCTCGAGAGAGCAGCCAGATCGGCAATTGGGTACACAGAGCAAGTGGGGGGGTGTGTAAGGGAGGGGACTCGCAGAGGGGTGCAGTATATGGAAAGCGATTGTCGCAAGAAAAAAAAAGACATACACAGACGCACACACACACACATTACCATACATACACACGCACGCACGCACGCGTTCTATGTTTGTTACACAAAATTCAGTGTTTTATCTTCCAGGTCTCCTGTCCTTTCTTATGCTTGCTCTAGTATCTATTTTTAAACCATGCGTGATATCATCTTTCAGGCAGCACCGTCATCTGTTGGTGTCATACACTGGTTCCAACAAAAACTGAAACTGACCTGGGCACTGTTGTGAGGTAGTAAAGCACATTTTTGATCTCATCCTCTTCCAGTTCGCAGAAAGTTGGGAATTCTGGGAAGATGACGATGGGGCTGCCATCAGTCCCGCGGCCCCCTGTAGGGAGAGGTGAACACGGTAAAAGTTGCAGTCGCAATGAACCAGCGCATAGTGCTGATGTTTGCTGGAGAGGATGCTGAGCATTTAGCAGTCAAACAGGAGAGAGCAAATGTACAAGAAACGCCCCCAGCTCTTCCCTGTGCATATTTGCAGAATAGAACTAGACTTATATTTATATTTAATACATTTACAATAATAAAATAATCCATGTATATTTATTCTACAAATATATTGCTAATGCTATATTTTATATTGCACTTATATTGAACTGTGTACAGTTCTTTTCTGAAATATTTAGTTTGTGCAATGAAACACAGTTTTTTTCCCTCCCCCACCATCCAATTTTGCTGCTGTAGACTGCAAATTTCCTCAGTGTGGGACAAATAAAGGTTATCTTATCTCATCTTAATTGTGACATGTTCATATATCACCCATATGCACAATATCACTAGTGTGTACAAAAGTTACATTTCAAAAATCAAAAAAGGGACAGGGATAAACAAACTGGTGGCTCAAGTTGCACAGCAGATAATCACAGTGATAAATTATTTATTTAGCGTCAACGAAGCAGTCATTATCGTCATGGCAACCCAATGCATAGCCTCATGTTGTGGTCCTTGTGCACATCTTGAGGAGAAATAGTTTGAAGCGTCGTCCAAATGGGAAGACTTGTCTTTATATGAGAAAACATAAATGTACAGTACAGGAGAGCAAGAAAATAAACCAACCTGGTAGGGTGGCAAACTGCTTCTGGAGTTCAGTGCCAATTTGTGCCGCACACAAAGGAAGATCCGTCTGCAAAATTTCATCTGGGAAGGGAAATTGATACACTTGTTTTTAATCAGCATACTACTCGATTGGTTCGACATGTCTGTCATTACATATATTGTGCATTATAAATAAGCAGTGTGACTAATAGGGAAACATTTTTCACTAACGTGGTAGTCTAATTAATACAATTATAAAATATAAAATATCAATATATATAAGGTGAAAAATAAAGTTGATCAGTTTAAACATGCAATATCTTGGCTTTGTATTGCACTCAATTAGATATAGGTTGAGCGTGATTTGCAAATCATTGTAGTCCCTTTAACACGGCTTTCAACTTTACTGGAGCAGAGTTTGTATATTGTACTTTGTATGTATGTGTGTGTGTGTGTGTGTGTGTGTGTGTAATATATTATATGTGTATATATACATACACAAAAATCATTCATTTAGAAGTTAAAAGCTGTAACATGTTAAAAAACAGCTGGAACAGGTGTCAAAAAAGCCTGGGAAAGTTGAGGAATGATCATCAAACACCTGTTTGGAACATCCCACAGGTGAACAGGCTCACTGGGAACAGGTGGGTACCACGGCAGGGTACTAAATGAGGTTTTCATTGACAAGCAAAAATGGGGCGAGTTTCACCTCTTTGTGAGCAGCCGCGTGAGAAAATAGTCGAATGGTTTAAGGAGAATGTTCTTTAACAACTGCAAGGAATTTAGGGACTTAATCATCTGCGGTCCATAATATCATCAAATTGTCAGAGAACTTGGAAAAATCACTCCATGTCAGCGTCAAGGTTGAAAACCAACATTGAATGTCCATGACCCACAATCCCTCAGGGGGCACTCAATCAAAAACCGACATCAGAGTGTCAACGATATCATCACCACAGCAGCTAAACACTTCAGAAAACCAATGTCAGAAATGTTGCTAAATACAGTTCTCATTTGCAATTGCTTCAAAGGCTCTACAATAGGGGATATCAAACGTCCGTCTAGGATGCCCAAATTGCAGAACAAATTTTGAAAGCGAAGAAATGGATGAACCCTTTTTTTTTTTTTAAATAAAATGGAATTCCTAAATTTTCCACAAAGGGCAGCACTGAACAGCAGATGAAAGCAGAGCGCCTTCTGCGTTTCACAATGTAGTCTACCCTAATTCGCCAAAGTGTCTTTGTCAAAAAAGAAAGAAGTGTTTGCTGAATGAGTTTTCCAAGAAGAATGACCGTTTCGTACATAATCAGAGAGGTGAATGGGAAACCTGTGTGCTTGGTGTGAAGTCAACAAGTGTCGGAAGGAATAAAATGTATAGCCACTACGAAAATCATCATGGTGAAAAACATGAGCGCTCACAAGGACAACTGAGAAGAGAAAAGATCAATTAATTGCTGGCGGGCCTGAAGAAACAGTAGTCCGTTTTCACTCGCGGCCGAGAAGTTAGTGACGCAGCAGTAGAAGCCAGCTACTTGATTGCTGATGAAATAGCATCAGCATTAAAGCCGTATTCCGACGGTGCCTGCGTTACAACATGCAGTCTGAAATCTGCAGAAGTTGTGTGTCCTGATAAGCGGAAAGCTTTTACCAACATTTGTCTGACGAGGACTACTGTGGCGGACAGGATTTCGGAACTATCGTCAGATTTGGCCAGCCAGTTGAAACACTTGGTCAAGTTATTTCTTGCATTTTCTGTTGCAATTGATGAGAGCACTGACTTTACGGATGTAGCGCAACTGGCCCTATTGGTGGAGTTAATGAGACATTGACCATCATTGAAGTGTTGAGAAAGGAAGGGAGGAAGGAAGGAACGAAAGAGGAGAGAGGAATGAAAAGATAGAAAGGAGGGAGGGAAGCAGGAAAGGAAAGAAGACTCATAACATATTGGATCAATATGACCCAGGTGGATAACCGTCTAAGCTTTATTTATTTTTGGGGGGGGGGGGGGGGGGGTTTGCATTTGTTCAAACACTGTGACCAGATTGTAAATGATCATCAGTAGAAAGTTTGTCTTGAGAAATCTGCGGTTGCTCGTGATGTTTTGTAAAATGATGTTTCATTAAAGATTGATATTTTCCTCATGTCCTCCTTTGTACAAAATCAAAGGGAAAAAACGTGGCCATATTGTTATTAATAGGTAATTATGGCAGGAATTCACTTTTACATTACACCTCTCAGATTGAGTGGATCGAAATTGGTTGATATAAATAATTTATCACTGTGATTATCTGCTGTGCAACTTGAGTCACCAGTTTGTTTATCCCTGTAGATAAGTAGATCTTCCGTCAAAAATGTTTGGGCACCCCTCCTCTACACCATGAACTACAGGGCGAAAAAAAAAAATGTAATCATGAATGCTCGTTGTCTATTTGTAGCCAACTTAGTCATGTTGATAGCAGGCTAATATAGCTCATATAGATACATACAGCATGTCTTGCCTTCATTATAAGGCTTTTTATTTTTTGCGGCTCCAGACATACAGTATTTGTTTTTTGTTTATTTTGGGCCAATATGGCTCTTTCAACATTTTGGGTTGCCGATCCCTGGACTAGATCAGTGAAATAAGACTTTACAGCAAACACAACCTCGTACACTGCTGCCGTAGTGTATATGGGAGCCCGACAGCTCATCTCTATTTAGCATCGCCACATGTCGTTTGAGCACAATTAACTAAAACAAAAAAATGGAAAAATATTTTTGTTAAAATAAAATTAAAAAAAGAAAATTGTTTTGAAAAAAACAAACCAAAAATTATAATAGTTCACCTTTGGCAATTAAATTAATACATGATCCTTAGGAGTTGATTTTAAATGTGATTTTATCCTTCCATCCATCCATTTTCTACCGCTTATCCGGGGTCAGGTCAAGGGGGCAACAGCTTTAGCAAGGTATCCCAGAGCTATAAATCCATTTAAAAAAAATAAAATAAAAAATGCATGCATAAATAAAATTACTGATTAAATTATAAGAGGCATATAAAATAAGTGGGAATAAACCCACATGCAACACTAGGTAAGAAGCGCTTTCCTTTTTCGGTTCATAAATGGAATAAAATATATACAGGATATAAAAATAAAAATAGCACACTGAATAACCTGTTCTAATACTTTTCAACAGGAATTCAAATCCCAAATACATTTTAGAAGCTGGAAACTGTAGAAATGATACTATGCACTGCCCTTATTATATCTGTATTCTTATACACTTACACACTGTATTTGATTTGCAGATGGATGGTTGTTTTAAAAATTTGTTTTTGTTAATCTTGCACACGTGTACATATATATTTTTTTTAAATCACAAAAACTATAGAACTCAGCATTTTTGAAGGGGAAAAGCAATTAAAACTCAATTTAAAAAACAAAACTGAAAACTAAATGAAAAATAACTAATACATTTTTGGACTTGTTTACTGCTGATGACCCAAGATACAAAAGCAATTGTTTTAGCAAAAGCCCTGCCCACCTGAATGACTCGCAATGTTCATGCTTTTGTTTTTCATTCATGTCCAAGAAGGATATGTTGTAAGAAGGATATGTTGTAAACATGCAAACATTACATGTCTTTTTGTGATATTTTTTTTGGGGGGGGGTATAAATGATTATTTTTTCAAATGCATTTTTACGATGACAAGGACCGACTGTCGAGTATATTTACAAGATGTTCAAATAGATATGTTCCTCCATTTTGATTGCTGCTCCACCTCAAAAACCTTGATGGCGTAAAGCCTAGATTCTGCTTGACATCTCATTAGGCAGTACATGACCCCTGAACGATCATCAATTTGACACCCCTGCTCCCCATTAGGGTAGAAAATACCTAAATCATTCTAAACACGACGGCGCATCAAATTGTGCTTCCTCAAGACATTAGCATGAAAGTGCAATCCAAATATTTGTTCATATTTTTGAGAGGAACTGAGGGATCTGCCTAACTGACATTTAGAGTTGAGAACAATTAGCAGATAGTGAACACCGACTATTGTTACTCATATAAACGTTACTACAACAACCTGCAATGTTTAGACAAGTTATACTTATATGAGAAGACCGTCACCATAACAAATGATATTGAAATGTCACATAAATAGTTTGACTTAATATTTGAAAAAAAATAAAATAAAAACATGATGTGGATGGATATGCACACATTGGAAAATATCCGATACGTATCTGATTTCTATCCACACTGAGCAAAAATCTGATTCCGATCTTGGAGTATCCGATTACGTGAGGGTTTTTTACTGTTCACGCTGCCATGACGCATATCGCACTCATGCCACTTCAAGGTCAAGTGTGAAGTAAACTTGGCCAACCATCTTTTGAGTAATACTAAAGGCTAAGATTATTTCAAGCATACTTTTGTTAGTTTTTTTTTAACACAACCCAACCAGGTTCATAGTTAGAACCATAGCAACATGCTTCACTATGAAAATGCTTTTGTTCTGCAATCTCCGGCGAATGACGTCGTTTACAGAGTGCAGAGTAGCCAGTCAGCCATTGTACTGCATTGTTGATCGTCCAGTGTCTTTGCCATTGTCAGAGTTATTTGGCGAAATGCCTTGGCCCTGTGTGGCCATGCACTGTTCACATGCAGGCAAACGGTTGTTACAGTGGCCAAAAGAAAAGAATAGGGTACGTCAATGGACCAGAAAATTGGAACAATACAGTTTCGTTCTCACAAAGTGAATGTTTCTTGTTGTCATGACACCGCACGGACTTGCAGCAAAAAATGTCAGAAACAAATGGCAGAAACACTGGGACAAAGAAACGTTCGTTAGTGAGCCACCGACTAAAAAGAGGTGTGTGTATATGAAAGACTGGGAAAGTCCGTATTTGTGGGTAGCGATTGAGCTTTTTATGACCTTTGCGAAACTTCATTTTCAAACGTACATGGAGGGGGACGCAACTCTGTTGAGTAGTAATCCCCAAACTCATTTTTATAAGTTATTCAATTTCATTTACCTTTTTTTTCCCTTGTTGGCCTATTCATGAGCATACATCATCATATGTTAAGGGGAACAGGGCATTGTTAATGTACAATGTAAATTGGGATGCGTCATCAGTGACTCTACCCGTAGGGTGGACACGCCACGTCGCTACCACACCTAGCAGTGTCCCACATCGCCCCTCAGAAACATACCCCTCAGGCTTATTTGCAGGTGGTCACCGGACATGTTGTTGATGACAACAAGAGCAACTCTTTGCAAGCATGACAACTGTTTGGGAATGTCTGGCGACCGTCTGTGCAACTGTTTGCAACACTGAACCAATCCCAACCACAAAGCAACATTCGCTGCATGCTCACTCACACGCTTGCACACTTGGCCACTCAAATTTCAATTGTGTCACTTGAAGCACGCAGTGTCGATCCAGCCGTAGACTCAAATTTGCAAACTAACCCTGTGTGTGTGCAATTGTAGTGTACTCGGCAAGCCACTCTGTAATCTCTCATCTGCCAGCCCACTGATGTCAACATGGAACATAGTTCCCACAAGTTCGGCGCTCAATCCAAAGGGTACATTAGTGTAGATTGTACCTTGTGGGGCATGTGTACTTTTCTGACTCTGTTGAGGGCCTCAACCCTGCAATCATTGAGCCAATGGGGCAAAACAGAGCTAACTACCTGCTCCATCTGGTTTTTGTCTTTTGGGGGGGTTTTTTGTAATAAATTATAGATGTGATGAAGCCACTCATTCATCGAAGGAGGAAGTGAAAGGAAAAGTAGGAAAACGTATGGAAGTTGAATTAAACAATGGTAAGATGGAGACGTGGCACAGCAGCAGCTCCGCTTGGCAGATTTTAAATAGCCCACAAGCATTCCAGCAAAGGCCAGAAGCCTCTAATTTGACCAAAACCAGCCACTCTGCTATAATTATCTACTACTACATGAAAGTGAAAAACGATCCACAATGAAGAGTTGTTCTTTTTTGTTTTTTAATGTGTAAATTCCAAGACAAGCTTTGTATGAATGCCTGCTTTTGTTGGCTACTTGTTGGCTCATTTCAGCTGCTATCTTGGGCGTCTGACAGACTAAGACTGTGGTAAGCGACGACACGTGCCTTGTATGTCTCTATGTACTGAGTGTGTGTGCACATGAATTTTGGCTGAGTGTTACTTTTACTCTGACCTTTACAAGACCTGTCGGCGTTAAGAGTTTGCTTAAGGTAGACTTTAAGCTAAGGACCCTCATTCTGGTGGGACACCTTACTTGCCTCTCTGAAGTTCAAATACTTTGAGGAGACCAATGTCACTGGGGTCAAATACAGCATTCTGCTGAGAGAATACACAAGTAAAAGCTGATCAGTGCAAAGACAAACCTCAGACAAGCAGGCATCTTTTTTCCCCACTGCTGCTGCACTCTAAAACTGCCCGCTTTCAGTCCAATGAATGACAAACTCTGGCTGCTCGGCTGCGAGTGAAGCTCTTTTGAGCGCTCACATTCACAGTGGAAGTGGGGCAGGCACAAATAGCGATTATGAGGAGGGAGAAAAGAATGTCCCTCCACCATTTTCACACCCTTCCCCCCTAACCGGACACCCGTTCCTCACTTCATTCACGCTTTTTCATTGGCTTAGCATGGAGAAATAGCACGTACCCTAGCATGGATGAAAAGGACAGTTTTCTTGCTTCTCCTACCTGCAGCATGGCCTGTTCTTCGAAAATGGCCATGCCATTAATATTTTTTTGTCTGGAGACTGTGTGCTATTACGGCTGAAAAAGTGAAGGGGAGGAGAGCATAGAGGTGTTTGTCTCAATTTGGTGACCCAGGAGCGCATTGCTTTACACATGCCTACATATTTAATGCGTTGGCCTGCTGATTGTCGACACTTGTGATGCGAGGCCCCTATGGTTCAACAACCCCATCGAACTTTCCAACACTCGACAAGCACCCTTCCTCGCTTGACAAAAATAACATTAAAAACTGTTTTGGCAGTGATTATAAAAACCTGAGTCTACTTTACTGACCCACCAGCGCTTATTATGTGGCTGTGACCCAATGGTAAATCTTTGCGCAATATGGACCATTTGTTCAAGAACAGTTTGCCGTATCTGATAAAAAGGGCCAGGCAAATACTTTTAATTACAGCGTCAAACCACAAAGACACACCCGCCCAGCCCTTTGTTCACGGCAGCTTTTATTTTCGCTAAGCACACACTGCCAGTCCAAACACAGCAACCAGCTGTTAATCGCTGCGACCGCTGATGGCCAGTCAAAGTTTAAAGTCCCAGGAAGCTGGAGCGCGTCAACCATTGCGTACGTCTACAATACATAGACAAGCACAAAATCCTGCTTGCGGGCAATGCAAACAAACAAGAGCATGTCTGTTAGTGGAGTTGACAAGCACGCACCGCAGGCGTCCGCTCAACAAATACCAACAGAGAAATGGACAGTTGCATTTGAACTCGCGTGTGCGCCTGTAGAGATGCCAGAAAATACCGGAAATGGTCCAGCTGTCGTGTGTGTGTGTGTGTGTGTGTGTGTGTGTGTGTGCACTCTTCTAAGCGAAGCAGAGCTTTATTAGCGGGCATTACGGTGAAGCTTTACCAAAATACCATCTGTCACTGATACACGAACGCACACGCACACACAAAATGCTTGCCAAAAACTGGGTCACCCTGTGTTCAGCAATGCGTAAGTGTTGTCCATTCCCAATCCCAAAGATGGAGTAAGGGATCAGGGAAATCTGCAGCCAAAAATGTTCATCACAAAAGGTTTGCTATTACCAAAATACATGCCGACTGCCAAGCTGCAAATTTGTTTGTGGTTGACTTGGATAATTTGGCTGCTGGCGCCAAGTGCTTCTTGTCAAACCATTACAGAGGAGGTTCATTCACTGACCCACAATTCCGTCACGGCCTTTTCCAAGTTATCATGTACAAAGCATGCACTTGCAAGGAAAAAAGTGGAACTAACTTCCTTTGCTTTTCGCTATTAATTATGGTACGAAGCCAAATATACCAAATGAGAAGGAATTTAAGACAGTAAGGCGGACCGGACAAGTGCTGCCTTTTGTTTCACGGGGCTGTTTGAAGTTATTCAAAAGCAAAATCTAAATGGTGCCTTCCGCATCCATCTGACACCATGCAGTGCATGCAGAGCGGTGCGGTGCTCAAGTTAAATGGGTCCCAATGAAAAGGTCAACAATTGCCTGAGGGAGGGAAGGCGATCCGACCGCTGAAAGGTTAGTACCTGAATGTGAAATTTATTCTGACTCCATAAATCGGAATTGTGGAGACCACGGTCTTTTAAAATCAATCAATCCTCAATGTGTGTGTGTGTGTGTGTGTGTGTGTGTGTGTGTGTGTGTGTGTGTGTGTGTCAGCAATGTCACTGACACCCGGAAGAGGAATAAGTATATTTTATGTGATGTTTTTGGTTTGTAGGCTTGGCATGTGTTTGCTCAAGTACCAGGAGCGAGTGTTCCCTGAGAGAAAGGAGTGCATGATTGTTTGGGTAAGACAATGTTGTTGGAAACAGATGTGCATGTCCCTTGGGAACGGGGTGTGGGATTGCTTGAGCAAAACATGATTATTTTGAGAGTCAGTGTGTATGACACCTGTTCTCGAAGAAGAAGGCTGTTCGGTGGCACCAGAGAGTTTGGGCCGGCCACCCTCCCCTCTGTGGCACACGAAAATTCGAGCGTAGGAAAGGAATCGGGAGCTAAACTCTGGTAGAGTCTGCTGCGGGTTGCGTACAGACGCCCAGCTGGTTGGATGCACGCTCTGCCGGGGATGTTGGCTCTCCTTCCCAGTGCGTTACGGTGAGAGTTTGATGGTACTTATTGCATTTAACCAACTTGTGATTGTATCGCTGTGCTAATTCTTTGTGGCGGAATAAATGACGCTCATATTCTAGCAATGTTCAGTGTCTTGTGTTCATTTCTGTGTGTCTATTCTCAACGATCCTGCTTGAGTAAATAACAAAATATTGTGAAAGTGTTTCAAAATACACACACACCCTGCCCTACCCATCCTCCCGTCCCTTGGAGTAAGCGTCATCATCAAACATGATGGACAGCTAATAGTGTGTGTGTATATATATTGTCGACTCTATGCAGATGTCCTGGCCGGCCCGGTCGCTATCGCCCATGAATAGAGGGGGCGGGAAGGTGTTGACTGTGTTTATGGGGATGCAAAAGGTCACTTTTAGTAAAGAGGCCCCCTGAGGGACAAATCCAGTCCGTTACAGCAACATAGTTGCTATTACACTACTATTCCGCCATGCATACATCACCGCTCATCTGCCAGACTGTAGTTTGAGAACTTAGCTCCTTCTAATCTTGACTTGACCAAAACAAAATGAGCAAGCACCTATACCTGAACTGCCTTTGTGTTTGAGTGAAGACTGTGTGAGGGACAGGCTACCTGCCTGTACAGGAAACACACATGTAAAGAATTTGACATTCAAACACTAAAAGTGGAGTTTGCTCTTATGTTGTGCCAAAGGAAGCACACTAGGTTCGGCGCGTTTGGCTGCCGCTGCTCAATCCGCATTGTGTTTTATTGTTCTTGTTCCTGATTGTAAAGTGTCCTTGGGTGTTTTGAAAGGCGCTTATAAATAAAATGTACAGTATTATTATTATTATTAATACGACCAACACACTCATGCCAACGTCAGACTACACAAATGTAGCCCGATTTTGAGCCGACGGGCGTTTTGCACACAGATGATTTTGAGTTGTCTTAGCCCGTGCGGTCTGGCATATTCAACGATTGGTCACGCAGCGTCTGGGACGCTACACGACCACCACGACGGAAGTCTGGCATGTCCGTATTTTTTGTTCGTCTTGCCGCATAATGTGTTCAGTTCTTCGGCATTAACCAATAGGAAAGCAGTGCCCTCCTACTTATGTTGAGGGACTGGACCTGGACTTGGCTCGCACAAACAAACAAAAAGGCGGAAAAAGAAATATTGCGAAGTAGACACTGCATTTCAACTCATGTTTGTCAACTGCAAAAATAGTAGCTGATTAGCAAACGTGGTGTCATTAAACAAACTCCTGACCTCAAGTCCTTTTTGGAGAATAGAATACTAGGCTCTCCTCAGCATCCAGGAACGGGTTCATACCTTCTTTTTTTTCCCCCTGCCTTTTCTGAAGATTGAAACATCACACATGCACACAGTGCTTCCGTCGACAACTAGTTGTCGCGGCTCCCCGGCGGACACAATCTTGACAGAAGCACGTGACAATTGGGCAGGGTCTGGTCACTGACAGACTTGTAGTGCGACATCTCGGCCGGTTCAAGACACAGAACGATATTCATCTGGTAGTAACCAACGTAACCATCGTGAGTGACAAAAAAGCCGTGTGGTTTGACGAGGCTTTAACGGCACACAGTCCAAGAGACAAATACACAAGCGCACTCCCACGCCTTCATTATGCGCATCCAACCTCGGGCCAAAATGCATGGCTTGTATTATGTAAGGCTGATGGATAGTGATGCTTTCAGAAGGAGACGCGTCTTGCTACCATTAAACAAAATCAATGTTAACAAAATCAAGCCACGTTCTCTCGTTCATGTCATTCATAACAGCGGACGTGCATGCTGCGCTGCACTTCCTTGGGCCTTAAGGGAGCAGCGAGCGGTGATCAGCTGATTCAAGAATACAATTTCGCATGGAACAACATGATCGCATTTGCACATTTAACCCGTTTCCAAATAAATAGTCTTGAGAGGGTGTTTGTTTAACTGTGAAGGCCATACTTCAGTTCCTGTAGAAGCTTTAGCAAGTCCTGTACAACATGGACAAACGATAATGGCAAACAACATTTCCCGGTAGGCAGCAGAATCTCCTCTGTAAGGACTTGGGCTTTGGAACCGCAGGGTCATGGTTTGAGTGCCGGCAACTAGATTATAGAGAGATGCTAATCTGCCGATGGGCAAGGCAGCATCATAGCCCATAAGGTCCTCTCGACAAATGTTGAAAAATTCTCATTCCGATTAAGATCAGCACAATATTCTGTACTTTCATCAATACACAGTGAAACACATAACTTTTTTTAAGATGGAGCAACTTGAAAATATAAATGATTTATATTGATGACAACTTATTAACAAGCAAGTGGATTGCTCCGATGCAATTTGTTGAGTTGACTTTACTTCCATTTGAGTAGGGGGACAAGACAAGCGACAATTGACTTTGCAAATTATATTTCCAATTTTTCACATTAGCAAAACTTATGAAATATTTTGTTGAATTGCCCGACTGAAAATGTTATCAAAGTTTGTTGCCTTGAAATTTTGAGTGCAACCAATTTTTGTTTTTTACAGTGTTCCTATCCACTGCATGTCTACATTTTGTCACATTCTTAGGTTTCATGCAAAGAAAAATCCATTCAAATGAATCAGCTCGGTTTAACCTTAGCCTCAATGGTTGGTTTTCTGCTTCAAAATATTACAAGACTGTGACCCTCGCACTCTATTGAACACATTAACTGGAACAAGAGAGGCCAGCAAATAAAGAAAGGGAGCCTGCTTTACTCATTTCCTAACATGTGGGAGCATTTAATATCGTTGCAATATTAGTGCTTTGCTTTCTTTACTTTATCACCTGCCCTTGTGTCGGATGCGAAACTTCCAACGACCGAAGGAGGCTTGCACAACCACGGTCCGACTATTGGACCAAAAGAAGCAGCAAAACAACCAACAACGGGTGAAATCTAGAAGTAATTTTACCTGTCAGCATCTTCAGTTGCAGCCAAAGCCTGGTGATGTCAAAGCACAGTTGAGATACTCTGTTGACAGCCATGATTGCTGGTACCGATTTGACCCCCTCTCCGACGCATGTAAACACAAATGCACGCACACAAACACACACACAGCCGCATGCTGTCAGAGAACATCGCGGTGGAAGTTCCGCCACTGGCAGTCCATTCCTGCACAGCTGAGGACTGAAGCTGCTCACAGAGCTGTCACCCGCGCAGCAGTGGCACACACATGCACACACTTCAGTGCATAGGATCCCCCCTGGTAGGCGGAGCTTTAAAAGTTCCGCCCCCATCTCGCATTTCACACTGTTTCTGAACAAAGTAGCATCTCTGATGCTTGACAGGCTACACACGTCTTGAACATCGCACTCGATGGATACCACACACACACACACACACACACACACACACACACACACACACACACACACACACACACACACAAGTAAACGAAGACAGCAGGGAGAATCATTGTGCGCAAAAGATATGGTAAGAACCAAACAAGGCTGGAAATAACTTTTTCTTTGAGGAGCAGTTGTGCTATAAATGAGCAACATTCAAATTTTTTTGCTGTGTAATCCCACGGACCTGAAGCAACGGTTTCATTAAATAATAACAATATGACACCCCTGGTATCCAACTAAAGTACTTTAAGAGATGAAGCTGCTTTTTTAAATCCAAGAACTGACATTTTAACATTACCACTGATGTATTAAAAAAAAAGAGGCAATCTTCATTACCCCGAAACCAGACCAGGTCTAGGAAACACCAGCCCACCCAATCAATATACTTCTCCACAAATGTATTCTTGTTCCAAAATAAGAGGCCTCTGAAATCTGAAATTTTGACCATTGGATTTCGTCATTTTGCAACTAGGCTAGATCAAGGGAACACGAGAACACCCCTGGAATTCAAACCAAGATACTTTCACACAAATCTGATGTTGCGGTTTAAAACAATAGGCCTCTGAAAATCATGAAAAAATCAAATGTTATCCCATAACCAGACCAGATCTAGCAAACACTAGACCACCCTTGGTATAACACCAAAGTACTTCGATCTGATGTTGCATTTTGGAATAAAAGGCCTCCAAAATATGGTATTTTGACCATTATCCCGATTTAGAAATAAAAGAAAAATCCAAATGTCATTGCTCTGCAACCAGAACATGTTGAGGGAACAGTAGTCTTCTCCTGATATATTCTTCCTAATTTCTGTGTTCTTTGCATATTCATCACATACAAAGGTTTCAGTTCATTGAAGCAGAAACTACCAAAGGAAATACAAAATGCAATTTTTAATTGCCCGTGTAATCTATTTCGACACACAAAAACAAATCCAAACCCATCTGTCCCAATGTGAAAAAGTAATTGGCCCCGAAGTCTAATTGGCAAACTCTTGGCAGCTATAACTAAAATCAAGCATTTGCAGTACTGTATTGACCCTAAGACGGCCCTGATTATAAGACGACCCGCTCTTTTTCAAGACTCAAGTTTGAAAAAAATACTTTTTGAACACCAAATTAATTTTTATACAGAAAATAATTACAGTACATCTGAAACAAATGATTATAAAATATATTTGAGAGAAAAAGCATGTTATTTTGCCTCATTCAAATCTAAAGTGCAATCACATTCGTAAATGAATGGCTTCTGGTTTTTGAAATGTAAATTACATCATGACTTCTCATCAGCTGCCGGTTAACCTGGCCGATGTTCAAACCACTACTGTATTCTCCAGATTGTCACTACGTTTCTCCATTTTCTGTTATCTCTTCTATTATTTTCTTCTCTTTTCCATCTTACCGCTATTTTTATTTGTATTCTTCATGGCAGGGGTTCAGTTTGGCCTGGGGAGTCAAATTCAGTATTCGCTTCAATGATATCTGGCGCCATCTAGCATCGGGAATGGGTATAATGTCTAGACCACGAATATAAGACAACCCCCACTTTTTCTGTCTTATTTCAATGCCCAAAAAGCACCGTCTTATATTCGGGCCAATACGGTAATTGGTGATGAGTCTTTCACATCACTCTGGGGGAATTTTGGCCCACTCTTCTTCGCAGAATTGCTTCAACTCCACCATATTGGCTTCACTGGGTTGCTGGATATCCCAGCAGTCTTCGGGCATAGGCGGGGGACACCCTGAATTGGTCATGCAGGGCACACAGAGACGAACAACCATCCACGCTCACATCATACCTAGTGGTTTCCCAACGAGCCTCCATACTTCCACACAGGGAAGCGTCGAACCCGGTACCTTGCACTAAGCCGACGTGCTAATGGACCTCCACCATATTGGCAGTTTAAAAATATACATGTACCTCTTATCTCTACTTACGTTCTTCATACGAAATGCCT
Organism: Hippocampus abdominalis; assembly: GCA_018466805.1. Taxonomy (NCBI): domain Eukaryota; kingdom Metazoa; phylum Chordata; class Actinopteri; order Syngnathiformes; family Syngnathidae; genus Hippocampus; species Hippocampus abdominalis. Next base: position 3,019,060 of record CM031694.1, on the reverse strand, counting down.
CAACAGAAAAATATTGCCTCTTGTTACGGAAGACATGTCAAGATACGAAAAGTAAAAACACAGTACTAGTTGCAGCTCCGAGGTTCCTGAACGCAACATACTCGTAGCTGCTCCGCCGTTGGCTATTATCGAGCAACTTCCAGGCATCCCATTGGCCAGAGGGACCTCTACCGTATGTGCCTGTGTGTGTAGCTCGAGAGACATGTGTCTATACAGCGTCCCCGTCATTCACCCCTTGGACCATGAGGCTTTCCGATAGTTTTACGTAAATGTTAATCACCCAGAAAAAGTGTTCACCAGTTAAAAGCGGACAAAAGCAAACTTCTTTGGATCAGTTCTTTACACAACGCCAGGCAAAAACCATTTCTGAGAGAGAACATGAACTAAAGAGGGCAAAAAAACCCGATGAGGACTCCGTTAAAAGTTAAATGACCGTTTTTATTCTTTACTCCATTCTTCGTTTTTTTACATTATGCACAACTCTCATTTATTATAACATGTATTTTTTACGTATTTTGATGCATTTTTATGCTTTATAAAACATGTGTGTCTGAATTTGTGGGCTTGGAACGGATTAGGGCATTTACATTGGAAAATACGTCTCTACTAACAAATTTTTCTAGTTAAGATGTTCTTCCAGAACATATTAATTTCTTAAGTAGAGGTATGACTGTATACACAAAGTACTCACAAATTTGGCTTTCAGGTGAAATTTCAGGACAAGCCTAAAACACATTCAAACTTTTACAGGTGAACTGAATGTGACCACCTCTAGGTTTTTGAATACACGTGTCCAAAAGTTATGTAACGAGGAGCTTCATGGCAAAATTCACAACAGGAGTTTGATCCTTGAATTGAACAATAAATGTCCTGGTTCAATTAGAGCTGCTGTTTAAACAGTCATCCTCATTATGCTGTTCACATTTTGACATCACGAGAGCAATATGACACCTAAAAATAGATCAAGAGTACCTTGCCATTGTGATGTTTCAAACAGGACGTTCTCAGACGGAAGTGGCCACTGAACTTAGCGTGTCACAGAGTGTCATCAGCAGGTTGCAAAAGAGATACCGAGAGACTGGAAGAGTCACAGAAAGATGTCGAAGTGGACGTCCTTTGGCCACATCCCATCCTGCCGTGCGAACAATGAGAACGCGGATTATGGGCACGTTTAAAGGAGGTGAGAGGCACCCAAGTGTCATGTCCATTGGAAACCTCAGGGTGGTCTATGTGCTAGATGACCCGCAAGGGTACCTGACGGGTGTCATCATCTTGCAAGGGCCAAGGAGCATTTATGCTGGACGAGTTACCAGTGGCCTCAGTGCTGTTATCTGATGAAGGTCGATTCACGGTGAGCAGAAATGATGACCTGCAACGATGTTGGAGACATCAAGCAGAGCGCTACGCATCAGCCACTGTTGTCACCAGATGAGGTTTTGGTGGTGGTGGTGTTGCAGTGTGGGCAGGAGTCTCCAGTCAGTACAGAACTGCCCTACACTATGTGACAAACCCATACTAGCTGAATAAGATTATTAATCCAGTGATTGTGCCCCTACGTGAACAACATGGGCCTAATTTCATCTTCATGGACGACAATGCTCCCTCTCATCGAGGTCGCATTATCAGGGAACGGCTGTTGGAGACTGGTGTACCTCAAACCTGAGACCTGTAGAAAACCTGATTAGCTGAGTCAGCATGAAGAGGCTCGAAACTCTGCACCCCAGAACCTCAATGACCTGAGGGCTGCCCTTCAAGAAATTTGGGATGCCTTGCCTCAGCAGACAATAAGACGACTTGTGAACAGCATGAAACTTCGTCGTCAAGCTGCAATTGATGCTCAAGGGCACATGACGAGTTATTGAGACATCAAAATTGTTTGAGCTCAGGAAATACACACACACACACACGCACACACACACGCACACACACACGCACACGCACACACTGAGGTTTAGAACCCTTGACCCCTTATTTCACATGGAAGAAATAGCAAAAGCTTATGTCCAAAATGGAGCGACCATGATGTATTGCGACGGGTACATTCAAATAATGCGTGCAGCCGGCCTTGCATCCTTGAAAAATAAATGCACAAAGAACAAACACTAATACAATTATTTACTTTTGTTCCTTCTATTACTATTCATACCTTGTGTAGTTCATTTCAAAGATCTTGTTTTCACACTTTAGTTTGTCAGATTAATTTATTGTTTGCATTATCTTTTATATCTAATACCTTTATTTTTACTACATCCTCATTTGGTTTCAATTATTAATGTCTTGTTATTAGTCCAATTTCAAACGGTGAAAAATAATTGTTGAATTTGTGTTTTTGAATTATTAAATAAATGAACATTTATTATGAGAAATAAGCGGAAAAAGGACCGAAAATCGGGACAATTGAGGACCGTTAGATACCCAGGTACTGAAACCAGAACAGAACCGGCTCCAGTGTGAATGGCCCCCATCACTAGTAGCATGACGACAACACTTCAATTAATTAAGGCACATTGCATTTTGAATCACTCCAAATAAAATAATGAACATATTCTTTCCCATCTTTATGGTTTTGTAATTAAGTTGATTTAGTGCACAACATTCTGCACAACACCCCGGCTGCAAAGATGTAAGACAATAAATTGAGGCTTGACATTTGTACTATATTTCATGTTTGTCACACTGCGATCACTAATTTACAGGGGTTTTTTTTATTACAATACTTACACACAGTATTTTATGATAACCTATTAAGAAATTTGATATGTTTCACTGAAATGAAGTAACAGTGGATGAATGTGCAGACAGACAGACATGCTCCCACGGGATGTAAGCGAGACGTGTGTGTGTGTGTGTGTGTGTGTGTGTGGGGCAGACTAGTTAAATGTATTTATATGGTGCACTATCGACTCTTTCCGCTGCTGGTGGATTTAGAGTAAACAGGAAGATGCCAATTGAGAGGCAACTTGAGGCAGAGGTATCAACTCATGACACATTCATCATCCACTTGCTTTTTATCTCGGCCAAGTGCAGGCCTTGACAGAGCATGCGATGTTTTGGGGTTGTTTGCTATTGTGTTATCGCTCAACTGACTACCAAACTGAGACACGAAACATTGTAGAATGGTGTGTGCATGTGAAAGAGAGAAACCTTTCCAGAAAAGAGCATTCGATCTTAGTGTTGATCTGGATCGTGGACATTAAGAGGACCAGAAAGGAGACAAGCAATGGCTTCTCCTTTAGTTCTTCGGCTGTCATCAAACACCTGTGTACAGATCCAGATCCCCACCACATTAAATCAGGTTTTCCTCGTCAACATATGCCACCCCTCGACAAAGAATTGTGGAAATCAGTGTTATATATTTTTTTTTATTTCTGCTAAATATGTTTACTGGATTGTGTCAAAATGAAAAAGCGGAAAAAGGTTCAAAGACTTTTGCGCCACAGTGGACATAATCAAAGCACATCATATGAAGTAAGTGAAATCATGAATAACAGCATGATCAATCTTGTGATTTTCATGTCAGTTAAAGAGGAAGTGCCCCAAACGAACACACACACACGCACACGGGATGCTCACACCGGACTCAGAGGACTATGACAGGAAGTTATAAGCAGCTGAGCAACACATTTTGATTGTCCCAAGCAATGACAATATCCTCTAGCAGCAACTCTAACCTAACCAGGCGACTGCACGTCTGAAATAATTCATGTGTACCATTTGAGATTTAAAGAGACAGAAACAATTATTTTTTTCCTCTCAAAGATCAACAGCATGTGTGCAACAAAGTGGAACTGACTTTCAAGCTACTGTGGCAAATCCATTACAAAGAGGAAAGGAAAGAAGCTAAAAAGGCCGGGCCAATAAGGCGCTGAACACCAACAGTTCTTTTGTTTTCTAATATCCTGCCCTGAAATTCACAGTGTCAGATGCAAGCATGAAACACAATCAAGCGAGGCTTTACGCTCCAAATTTCAAGTGCCACAATTCAGATTTTCAACTTCCATGCTGTTTCTGAGATGATGTTGACACTTATGGAGTTCATTACCTCCGTTTAGGATGTCTACTCATTTTGGACTGCTCTACAGTACATGTTTGGTAAACGTGAACAAAGTATTAGTGGATGAGACTCACACTAAACAGGCACATGTAAATGCAGGCCCCCAAAAAATGGCCTGGAAATCCATTCAAAAGGTGGCCAGGCTAGGCCACTACACCGTATGGCAGTAACAGAGATGAGTCAGAAGCTGTTATCTTTAGGTCAATTTATTACATGTTGTTGCTTAACTTTAAATTGATAGCAATAGCAAGGTATCAATGGAAAGAAAAAAAATCACAAGAGGGAAATAATTAAGCAGCTGTCTGAGTGATAAGCATGTTGGAGTAGAGTAGTACTACTGCTCTTGTAAAAACTAAAAATAGACTGATCAGCTCTAAATAAAGACCAAAGGAAATGGATCAGAGTAGCCCGAGCAGCTATCGAGGTCCAAAAATATACTCACCATAACAGGAGCCATCATCACACACAAACGCGTGCGCACAATTTATGCAAATGTAATATTGAACCACCTTGAATACACAAGGATGTGCTGTTCTCCCAAGCTGTAAAAATATGTAATGCGATCTGTGGCACTGAAGCAACACCTTGACTAAACAACATATGGCACTTTAATGGCCACAATATAACGCGACAATCATCGCATTGAGATGAAGGTTGCGTTATAGTAAAGAGGAGCACTCAAAAGAGCTGACAAGGTTTTTCAGAGTGTCCTCACTAAAGCCGGATAATAGCTTGTCGATTTCTTTTCAAATTCAATAAGCATATCCTGAAGATCTTTAAATGGGGATAAGTAAAGCTCCTCCAGCCAGGTGACAAATGACATTAAAATAAAGCAATTGACATGGACCAGCTCATAATTGCATCCATGCTTTTAGTTGAAGTAGGCGAAATAAGACAAAGTCAAACACGCGCACTTACCACGCAGCTGTTGACAGCACTGGGTGTATCTGTAATAGCTCTCCATCTCCGCCAGTGAGATGCAGCCAAACCGCTCAACTCCATACTCCTTGCCGTCATTCTCCTCTTTGGTCCCCATCTTCACCGCCACAGGTTAATAACAGAGTACCGAGCTACCTTATCCTGCACTCCTCAGTGTATTTTATACATCTGGTTGTCTCTCCCTCTCCGTACACACGTACACCTGTAAACTCGCATCATCACTCCTCTGTTTTCTGTCCCGCCCCTCTGCTCCGCGGATGAGGATCAGACCAACAACTTTTTGAGACATGTGCCATGACTCCAAAACACACATCCTTGATGCCACTTTATACACACACACACACACACACACACACACACACACTTGTGAGCACAAGCTGCGGCTCGCACATTGCACAGCCAATGACTTGGATGATTTATTTCCAAGTCATCCGGCACTTCACTTTCAGAAGTTGAATGAACTTTCAGGGACCTTAGTCCTGCAAGCCCAAAGCATTAGCATTAGCATTGCTCCACAAAGGAGGCTTTAACTACAGAATGAGCCGCCTGCTCCTTCAAAACACAGCAGTGGCCCGAAGGGATCGCACACTGTTTGCTTAGAAAAGCTCAAATACAAAATGTCCACAAAACAAGGCAGGACCTCTGACTTGTCTGGTTTCATATGCTCTGCAAGTGAAATGGACCGGGAATGATAAACAGTCCCATGTACCAATTCCATTTCTGTTGTAATTATTTCAAAGAGTAACGTAAAACCTAATTCATATAAGTCACTGCTCACCTGTGTTGTCAATCCGTGAATACTTCAGAGTCTTTTTTTGTCCTGCTCCTCCACAGCAAAGACAGGCAGACATGGTCAATTCAAACGCACTTGCTTGTGCGGCTGTACTGATATTTTGCCGATCTTGTTCTTCTCTTACAGTCAGATTTATTGCTCAACTTGTGGTGGCAAGTCAGCTGAGCCACAAATCTGCATTGCGGGCGTATGGAGGCATAAACTCTGTTAGCGATTAGCCACTTGCCAAAGCTAATCAGTTACTAAGGTCAAGCTGCCACAGAACACTGCGGTTTCGCTCAAAGCGCTACATAAAATATTACATACTGTACATAGTCTAATCTGAAGGTGCTAATTTGTCTAGATGACAGCAAAACGTAATATGGACAGTACATGCCAAAGAGAAAACTAACCTGAGGTGGTGTGATGGCGGCAACTGATGATTGATGTGTGCCGGGTGTGTGGGCCAAAAGACAAATTGTGAAGCAGTTGACTCAACAAAGTTTGAACCTCTTGTATCAACTCCACCAGAGACATGGTCACTGCAGCCACCTCATGTCATATTAATGTGGCTCGGCTGGCCCGATGCTATCCCACTGCTTGCTGTTTGTGAGTGTTTGTTTTTCTTAATGTCTGGGCTGCTTTATCAGAGGAAGAGAGAGGAGGGGGGTGTCCTTCTGACATCACTCCCTCCTTTCAACTTAATGTGCTGAATGAATTGCAAACCAAACTTCAGTGTCCATACAGCCCACCCTTCTGGGCAGGTCTGAAGATCAACTGGCGCCTTCCGTGTTTTAAAAAAAAAAAAATAAAAAAAATAATCCGCCTGCTTCCACTCAATTCCAGTGTGTATCTTTACTTACACTTACTTGTGTTCATCAATAGAATAAAACAAACGCCATAATTAAAGTATTAATGTTTTTTTAAAAAATCCATTTTAGCTATATTAAATCAAAGATGGAGGCATACCGCAACACAGCAGCTTGTCAACACACAATGACAAGCGTATGACTTATATTGTCTCTTACAAACATGACCCCGTGTGTGATCAATACACTTGAGTCCAAACGCTGTGAGGAGAGAGGCAAAAGACTGGCCGGCATGTCAGTCAGAGTCGGTTTAAGGCTTCCACCTTCAACGTTAAAGCGGCTTCACAACAGTAGCAGTTTAAATTGTGAAGCAGACTCACTAACACAGGCCAACAAACTAATGATCAGAGCCCACTCACAGCCGGTTACACAGTAGCCTTGAATGACCTGCAGTCACCGCTGCCCGTCTTTAAAACTGGTCTTCAAACTCATTTTTATTCTTTGGCTTTTGAGACAGCAGGAGACTTGATTTTTAGTTGGACTGTTTTTGCGCTTTCTCCTGTCTTTGTTATTAATTTGTTTTATTGTTGTATTAATTCTTTTTGCTCCATGCACAGCACTTTGTATACAGCGGTGGTTGTTTTAAAGTGCTCTATTCATACAGTTGAGTTGAGAAACCAGCACCGAAAGAAGCCTGTTCACGCTTGCATGTTTGAGCAGCAGAGCAGCCAGTCCCTGTTACTTCTCAACTGTTAGATGACATTTTTTTTTCTGACTTTCTTCATTCAAAGGGACACGTGAATGCACATGGAAGCAAACAGAAGCAGCAGAAGGTGCCAAGTGCTAGCTTAATTATGGACAACATTTCAGTTATATGCATAAGTGTAAAAGTCAATTCATTGCATAGTTTGGTTGCTTATCACTGGCGACGGGCAGCATCTTTGCATTGCCAAAACCATCACTTTTCAGGAAACCGAAAAGTGGCATGTTTGTTGAGCCATTAACGTTACATTGTCAAGGAGAGCACGCCATTTTCAATTTACAATGACCAATAATTTGTCAAATTAACAGACCCACGTGACGATATGAAGATCCATCCCACTGGTCATAGTAATTTCAAAAGCTGGGCTTGCCATTGGCCCATTTAACATAACAGACTTGTCACGTTTCTGTGGCATGCTTTCAACAAACTATCTCAAGGATCAGGAATTGCATTGTCATTTGACATTATACTTCCTACCATGGTAAAGGGGGCCCTTTGTCAGGGTGTACCTGTCTCATGTAGTGGGCCTGCCCAGTTAGCTTTCATTAGAATGACAACCAATGGGCTGGAGCGCATCACCTGCATTGGACCGTCTCCACTGATGCCTGTGGTCGGTTGCTTTGCTCCTACTAGCGGAAGTAGAGGCCACAAAGTGGCAAACAGGCACAATATCTTCAAGGAGAAGGTTGCCTAAAGATGGGAGACCTGGTAGAAGTAACCACATCAGCAATCAAAGCGAAGTAATGGTTTCCTACCACTGATTGTTGACAGCACCTCTGGTGTTTGCTCCAGCTCGTCTTCCACAGACAGCTTCGCTCCCATCCTGGAGGTGCGAAAAGGTCATAACCTCGTGGACCGTCTGCCTCACATGCGTCTCACGGCCTGAAAGCAGCAAACCGCAGCAATTGCTATAAAGCAGTACAAGAAAGCCTTCTTTTCAAGGAAGGCATCATTAGCCCCCTTGTTGGGTTTTTCTTGGGTACACCCAAAACAATAATGGGTCAAAGTGCACATGTTTAGTCATGTAATTTATTTTGTACACACATTAAGGGTGGTGGAACGATACATCTATTTAATCGACGTATCGATGTGTCCGCTCCACGATCTAGCTACAGCCACAGGAACTGGACACATGCACATGGGTGCTGGACACACATCGATGCATTATTTTTATGTTATTCATTGATTGAACTGATAGAATTAATGAAGTGATTCTAAACTCCAAATTGTAGGTGGAAAAGTGCTGTACAAGTGAAAGGCCCATTTGCCACTGTTTGAACTGAGCAACATCAAAAACAGAAGACATTTTACACATCCTTTTTATGCACCTTCTGAATAATCTATTGGCGGAAAAGCAATTTTCCTGCCACCAATATCAATCTTCATCATTCGTCAAAATGATTGTTGGATTTGTGCATGTCAGCAGCATGTATGGACATAGAATCTAACTGGTCCAAAAAAAGAGTTGTCATTTGCCCATCCCTTCTACAGCGGGTCGAATTTCAGTGACTTAACCGGGTGAGTTAAATAAAATAAAGTCTATGGCCACCGCTGGCACGTCTAACCGCTAAACGGTGGGTCAACGCAATTGCAGATAACCTGCTAAAAGCATATGTACAGTACAGTATTTTCTAAACCAATCAAGCGTGGGTGTCCACAACGGTGCAGCCAACACAAACCTGGAGCTGAACATGCTCAAGACCGTAGAGATGATCGTGGACTTCAGGAAACATCCTTGGCCACAACTGCCTCTCACACAATCCAACTGCCCTGTGTTAACCGTCGAGACCTTCAAGTTCATGACAATTCCAGTCTCTCAGGACATTAACTCCAGCCTGAAAAAGGCCCAGCACAGGATGTAGTTCCTGAGAAAGCACGGCCTGCCACAGGAGCTGCTGAGACAGTTCTACATAGCAGTCATCGAATCAGTCCCGTGTTCCTCCATCGCAGTCTGGTTTGGCGCCGCCACAAAAAAAGGACAACATCTGACTGCAATGGACAGTTAGGACTGGGGAAAAAATATCATCGGTACCGCCCTACCCATTCTCAAGGACTTGCACATCGCAAAAACCAAGACAAGGGCACAGAAAATCCTACTGCAACCATATCCTGCCCACCACCTCTTCCAGGTATTCCCCTTAACCCTCATGCAGTACTCACGAAAGTTACGTCCTCTGTAATTGTCCCAAAAATGTCCCTCTTCCAATGTGCAACAACTTTTTTCACTTTTAATTTTTTTTCACTTTCAACCCCTCAAAATGTTCAGTGGCTTGTGGCCAAGACATAGATATATTTATGTATTTATTTATTTAGATTTGGCGCCCTCTATGAGCCGCAGCAGCAGGAGTGTGTCAATCACACAGTAACTATGATGCATATGTAAATAAAAAAACACCCAGTCCAAATCTTGCATATGACATAAATAGAGCCTGAATATGTCACCAAACCACAGGAACAGAATTTTTCTTCATGTCTGCTTTTTTTCTGCAATGGCCATTTCAACATAATGCGACATCAAACAGAATTATCCCATTTTGGGCTGCGCTTTGAGGTGTGATAACTTTTTTCACTTTTGAATTTTTTTTCATTTTCAACTTTCAAAATGTTCAGTGGCATGTGGCCAAAACATAGATATATTTATTTATTTATGTATTTATATTTGGTACCCTCTATGAGCCGCAGCAGCAGGAGTGTGTCAATCACACAGTAACTATGCGGCATATGTAAATAAAAAAACACCCAGTCCAAATCTTGCATATGACATAAATAGAGCCTTGAATATGTCACCAAACCGCAGGAACAGAATTTTTCTTCATGACTGCTTTTTTTTGCAATGGCCATTTCAACATAATGCGACATCAAACAGGATTATCCCATTTTGGGCTCCGCTTTTGAGGTGTGATAACTAAGTCATTTTTTTAAAAAAAATTCACTTTCAAACCCCTCAACATGTTCAGTGGCATCAGACCTAGCCATACATATATAGTTTGTATTGCTTTTTTCTTCTGTATGAATAACAAAATGAGTGTTGTGTTATGACTCTATAAAAGTAACTCAAACTCTATATGTCCGATATTGTGTATTGCGTGGATATAGATATCAGAATGAAAAAATGTACATGGTAATTAGAACCTTGAAAAGTAAAAAAGTCACAAAAACCATGAAAAATGTTGAAGTAACATACTTTATAACAAGCAAACAAAACAAAACGACCATCAACTAATTTACAAACTTGATAACAAATACAAAGAACAAATTAACTTTTTTTTAACACTCTTTACAAATAGCTGTTGTGTGTTTGTGGCAGATGGCCCTTTCTCATCTGCCACAATAATTAGATTCAAAGAAGAAAAAAAAAAGATTGTTTTGCATTCGCAGTCTCGCCCCCGAGAGTGATGTTTTCAATCTGGGGACGCACATGGTCGGCAAACTTTTGGTGTGTTTACGTGCATAAAGTTCCCGTACTCATCAGACATGTAGTTGATGATCTTTCGACCAATGTAAAACTCGATTCTCAAAAAATAACACTTGATTTTCAAAACAACGATCAGCCATGTTGCAATACATTATATTCGTTAGCGGGTGCTGCTGCAAGCTGCTGCAACCTCAAACACGCCAATCATGCTTGTGCAACACACGCCCAGAGCACTGGGCACAAATACACATTGTGCATGTGTGATCTACTGGCGTGAAGACGAAAAAAAGACTGACGAGCCCATCATGTCAAACCGCCGTAAAATACACTCGTAAAATGTGTCTGTTTCGCCTGTGCTGAGCGCGTTCACGCGCATGCGCGTCCCCGCACGTCCCGTTCATTACGAGACCACAGGGCCTGGGGGTGCATTGCATAACAGCTTGACCAATTCAAAAGTCCATCCATCCATCCATTTTCCGAACCGCTTTATCCTCACTAAGGTCGCGGAGGTTGCTGGAGCCTATCCCAGCCGTCTTCGGGCACTAGGCGGGGGACACCCCAAATTGGTTGCCAGCCAATCACAGGGCACACAGAGACACACAACCACGCACGCCCACACTCACACCTAGGGACAATTTAGAGTGCACAATCAGCCTGCCATGCATGTTTTTGGAACGTGGGAGGAAACCGGAGCACCCAGAGAAAACCCACGCAGGCCCGGGGAGAACATGCAAACTCCACACAGGGAGGCCGGAGCTGGATTTGAACCCGGTACCTCAGCACTGTGAAGCCGACGTGCTAACCACTGGACTACCGGGCCTCCCCAATTCAAAAGGCGATTTTCAAAAAATAACACCTGATTTTCAAAAAAACACCCAGCCAGCAATGCTCTACAAACTGCATAACATTGTTTTGCGCGTGCGCGCAAGCGCGCACGTGCAAACCAATATAATTTATGTGCAACATACGCGGGTGGGACATCTTAAGATGTGACACCCGAAAGTTGAGTCTTTCTGGGTGACGTCTTTGCAAGAGAGCCGTCGACATTACCAAACAATGTGCACAAAATGGCGGAAAAGTACTGCGTCGATGTATTTGATCAGTACTGTTCAATGTGACGTGCACATACGATCATATCCATACACACGGATGCAAATAGACCTCGCTCAACAAACTAGACCGTTTATTCGAATGAAAATGACGAACTGAATGTTTTCTCGATGACGTACAGAGTAGGCATGAGAATTATATCTTTGGCTCTACCGCCACCTGATGGAAAGCGAGGTAAAACTCTCACACTACAATTCTCAAGCTTTGGTCGTCTTCGTGAGACGCCGCTGATGTGATTTGTGTAGAAATTGAGAAAAATGCACGATAAAACACAAGGTTTACAGTCTATTGAAAATTGGAATTTATAATGGGCGTCAATGTGTCATTTTTGGGCGTTTTACTTTTACTGTATTCATAAAAATACAAGATGTCATAAAAACCACCTGTAATGTTCAAAAATGTCCACCAAAGTGTCATTTTGAACTTTCACCCCTTCTGACATCCTATGCAAAATTTCAGCTTCGTGGAGTTATTTTTCACCGTTTGGCTGTGGTGTACAACTGTGCAACAGTCCAAAATTGTCCAAAATATCAAATTTTGGGACAATTACTGCATGAGGGTTAAAGTCGCTGCTATCGAACCATGCACACCATGCAACTCAAATCCACAGTGGCTCTTTGCAAATTTTGCACACACCCGAAGGACAGTATTATTACACTGATCATTGAGCGACAGCTGTGGACATACTTGAACAATTGTCGTTGCTCAATATTCCCCGGCACATGACATGAGCACTCAAGGACTTTCTGCATAATTGCACCCCTAAAGTGTTACTGCAATTACTGCTACTGGTCACTTAAAAATGGTCTAATGCACCAGCTGCACAACCGTCATAGTATTTTATTGCACCACTAATCACTTTATCTGTGCTTAATGACTCTGCACATTGTCGCAGAGTTGTCAATGGGTGGTACTACTGCACATTGCTACCCTTATATTGCGGAAAGTCTTTCAACACTTATATGACATGTTTTTGCTTATCGTAGTTGCTTGTTATTGCAATACTAGTACAGCCTATACTACCGGAGACAAGTTCCTTGTGTGCTCTACATACCTGGCCAATAAAGATGATTCTGATAGTTATTTCCAATAAATACGATGCCGTCATGCTACAGGATGACGTTTAGGCAAGGCAGTTTTATTTATATTGCACACTCTATAGACAACACAACACAATATGCTTCACAAAAGCAACACCTATAAGCATTTACAAACACAACAGTTGACATGCAGAAGCAAAGCAGAAAAAAATGAAAAAGCTTACGAAAAATTACCAGAATGTACATTGACAACATTTAACATATTAACAGAAAACGTTTAAAAACATTTATAAGTAAAAACATGAAAGTGCGACTGTTAAGCATGTCCGCCTCACAATGCAAAAGTGCTCCGGACATCCTGTGTGGAACTTGCATGTTCTCCCCGTGCCTGTGTGGGTTTTCTCCGGGTGTTCCGGCTTCCTCCCACATTCCAAAAACATGCATGATAGGTTGATTGTATGCTCTAAATTCTACCTAGGTGTGATCGTAAGCACGAATGGTTGTTTGTCTAAGCGTGCCCTGCTGGCAACCAGTTCAGGGTGTATCCCACCTACTGCTCAAAGACAGCTGGGTTAGGCTCCAGCACACCCGCCAACCTTGTGAGGGTAAGCGAATTAGAAAATGGACGTGAGGACCCAGAAGGATGCCCTGCAATTGGCTGGCAACCGGTTCAGTTTGTCCCCTGCTGAACAACTGGGATCAGCTCCAGCACCCCCTGTGACCCTTGTGAGTAAAAAGCGGATCAGAAAATGGATGGATGGATGGACCCAGAAGGAAAACACAGTTATAAGGGGGGTTTTTTTGGTGAGGAATTAGCATTTTAACATGGCTAAGAAATCAAAAAGTTTATTTAGCATGATAGCATGCTAGCATTTCATGTGTTGTCTTGTATTATTTTGTCATTTTTTTGGTCAACTTTTCGCAGCGGCTCCTCTTGTTTTATGTTGAGGGGGAAGAAATTTCATCTGTGCTGCATGTTACACACACGTACAGCACATATGACAATAAAGTGTATTCAATTCAATTCAATACGCCCACTTTAATAAAACAGTATGCTGAGGCTTTTTAACCAAAAATTTTATCATCAAGGATAAAAGTACCGTATTTTCCGCATTCAAAGCCGCACTGGATTATGAGGCGCACCTTCAATGAATGGTCTATTTTGTAATTTTTTTCATATATTGGACGCACTGGATTATAAGGTGCAATCTACAATGCATTCACTAGATGGAGCTAAGCTCCTTCTGTTCGACTCGAGAGGCGAAAATTCAAAATAATGCATCAAAACAGAAAATAAAGTGTGGAAATCACAAAATAAATTCTATAGCCCCCCCCCCCCCCACAGCATTTATTTTGGCATTTCCTTGAGCGTAGCTATAACAGAACGATCAAATGTTGTCTTGTTGTCTAAGAGGGAGGAAATTTCATCTGTGCTGTATGATGCACATCATCTGTGCTGTATGTTGCGCATACAGCACTTTTGACAATGAAGTTGTATTTGACTTGACTTGAGATGTCAGTAAAATGTAGGAGACTGGACTGTCTCAGAAGTGTTTGTTATTTATTCATTTGTTGTGTACAGTATTCACAAATGAGTAGATCACAAAATAAATTCTGTAGGGGGCTATAGAATTTATTTTGTGATTTACTCGCTTGATTTTCTGTTTTGATGCATTGTTTTCCATTTTCATAGTTTCATTGAAGGAATCATTCATTTACGTTTTTTCGGAGGCGGTCATGAACACCTCTCGAGTCGAACGGAAGAAGAGAAGGCACGGAGACGGACAAAGACGAACCCATATTTGTTGGGACTGTGAAAACCATGAGTACAGTGTGCATTTTAAAAAACAACACCACAGCTCTCCTTTTTTCGGAGCTGCAACAAAAACGTATTTAATAAAGCAGCGACACAGTTCACTGACCCAACAGCAAGGTATCACATTGTAAGCATGTCTCCA